>CM066035.1:593610003-594237058 GCA_033557465.1 Ichthyophis bannanicus | reverse complement strand
CTGTCACCAATATAAAGATGCCTGTGCCTGCATTTCCATGTGCCGCCTCCAGGATATGCAGACTGTATCATCATGCATATATACATGAGGGTACAGCATTGAAACCCGAAACAGTGTGTGGCCCACCAGGACTGGAGTTGGGAACCTCTTCCAAGAGCAGCGCGCCAACAGGGGCAGACACACGACCACATACAGGCTCCATCATCCCAAAGCCACCTGTATGAGGCAGGATGGCGGGCCCTGTGTGAAGCCCCCAATACTAGCCACTGCAGACCGTAGCAAAGCCATCCTAAAATGGGGATATGGTACACATATATCAAAAGGTTGCTATGATGACTGGCAGATAGCAAGCCCTAAGTTAAGCACAATCTGCTCTTTAGCTGTATCATGACAAACTCTCTGATGTCTGCGGAGTGTGTATCAGGTCTGGTGTTTGACAGTGTTTACAACCCTGGGGAGTGGACCCCAACAGTATTGTGTACCATAGCCATGCCGGTGCTGTGCCCAGGACTGGTGATGGTGGCCAGGGCTGCCAAGAGACTCTATCTTGCACAGTGCTTGCATAGGCTGTGGGAGTGTGTGTATGTCCATCAAGTGTATTGGTGGGTTTGCCCACACCGTACTCAGCCCACACTGTTTGAACTGTGTCCAGTGTTAGCTCTGCCTCTGTGTTATAATGAGGAGAAAAGGTACTGTGGGTATAGCATGGACAGGGCACGGCCTGGGCAGGATGCATAAGCACAGGGCTCAGGGCAATGGTTGGGACATTGTAGTGTCTGGCCGCCACCTGCACCGGACAGGGTGGCCACAGCATGTCCTGATGGAAGGTCACTCCCACTCCGACTGAGCAGTGACCACGGCACCATGGCCTAGGTTAACCCATAGTGTTCTACATAGTATTTTATCTAAGTGATATATAGGGTTTTCCCTTTTTTTTGGGGCCCAATCACTGACCTATCTGCTCTATGGGTAGGCTTAAATCCCAGTTTTGGGATGGTTTGCAAACATCTTCCCCAGTAATATGCACTATGGACTAGCTAGCACATTGTTTGCAGTTAGTATGTGTAGGCTGGGGACTCACTGGGCTTGATGCTGGAGACATGTCAGATAGTGGTTGTGGGCAGCTGAGCATTTCCAGCCCTACTGTCTGTATCCTGTTGCTGTATGACTGCGTACAGGACTGCCCTTAAGGTTGTGTGTACCCCAGCTGGACTGTGGTAGATGGTCCCCTCTACCGCCACCATTGCAGGAATGTGGCTCTGTTGGGGGAAGATCAGGAGCCCCAGAGAGCAGGTTGGTTGGTACTACATAATCTGCCAAATGGGTCCTCAATACAGGCACCCCACACACCGTCACATAACAAGTTTAGTTCGGCCATGGCACTCACACAGAAATATGCACTATTCTGGGTAACACCGATAGTCACACAAGGATTAGATGTGACTGGGAACGAAATATGGATGGAAGTGCCTTCCGAGGTGTGTCTGCAAGGAATAGCCTATCTCAGCTAGGCCTGGTGCTGTGGACATGGTGCTGGGTGCCACACCTCACCCTCAGGGTGGGCACAGTACCCACACAATATGATGGTCTGTAGCCAGATAACACACAGGGTCAGTACCAATACTAGGCTGAGGTGGTGCTGTGGGGGTGTAATAACCCATACTGTGATCATCTGTGGACGCACCTTCCTGATATGCATGTGCAGTTGGGGGGGACATCATGGGTATGGGTGGGGTAACCCTAACCTGATAACCACAGCAGTTGGTGTGGAGGACCTGCCGTCCCTCTTTAGCCAGCCAGGGGCCCAGGGGTTGTAGAAATTACAGCTGTAGCCCACTGGTTACATCACTGTCTGTGGGCCAGAGGTTATGGGTGTGATCCCACAGTGGGGTTAGTTGATAGGGCTGTCTGAGGCAGTGGTTTTTTAAAAGTTAGATTAGTGCGGCCAGCAAAAACACTATCAGTGCGGTAGCATGAATGGTTCCTCTAAAGGCACCCTCGACAGCGCCTCAATAGCGCGACCCATAGGGAAACATTATAAGGTGCCTTGGTGGACAGTGCACCTTCTAATGTGTCCTCTGGAGTGCCCCATAGGGTGCCTGCTTGTGGCACCATTATGTTACGGCACTGTGCGGGTATGTGTGCTGGCAGCACCGATTTAAATAAAACTGGCACATGCCTCAGAAAGCACGGTTTAAAAGTATAATTATTCATCTGGCCCAATTGGGACTATAACTCAGGACCCCTGTAGCATCCGTCAGTGTAAATAAACATTGTACTACACCTCTATTGCTATATTTGCAGCTCAGCGCGCCTACTTAGGCTTTATGCGCGTTTGAAGCACACTGCTCCCTTTCCGGGCAATATGGTGCACTGCGCACATTAGCAGCGCGTTAACGCGCGCTTGTTACTTTTTGACCGGACCGCCCACTCCTTATATGGCAGCCTGCACACTAACGCCAGGCGCACATTAAGAAGGTTTAGTGAAAACATACCCCATAGAGTCCACTGTGGTGTTTCTAGATGTAGCATGAAAGTATGGAAGTTGCGACAGAACGTGGCTGCAAGATTGATTTTTGAAGTGTTAGCAAGGGGAAGTATATCACCCCATAGTTGATGAAAAGTCACTGCTTACCTATAAAATGGTGGGGTAACATTTTAAAGAATGAGGTTAAGGGGTAAGTTTACTGGTAACTGCAGTAACGTTACATACTGCGCGTTATGTAACGTTAACGCTCGCTACGTAACTTTAACGAGTGGTACGTAATGTTAACGCGAGTTAACGCTACCTAACGAGCGTTAACATGCGAGGCTGTGGTAGAACAACGCAGAGGGTGGAGACCGAGGGGCGGGGGAAGGGGTCAATGGGCGGGGAGAGTGGGTGGGGAGAGGCTTCCTTCACATTAACGCGCTGAACTGAAGGGCTGAATCCTACCACGTAATGAAAACCTGCCGTTAGATGCAAATTTGGCAGGAGGGAGGAGCCATTTCAGTGTCAGCAATGTAACGCATAGACAGGGAGCACAAGAAGAAACGTCGATAAGTAGTGCTCCATTTGCAGCAACAGCCTAGTGCCCAAGTATGAAAGGCCACGATGGCGATGGGGCAAATGGGGCATAGGGGGCTGCCAGGCGGGACAATGTAGCTGGGGGCAAGCTGGAGAACAATTGGACTAGGCGGGTGCTTAGGTGGCAAATAGGACATTGAAACGGGAAATCAGCGTGAAAGCAGCTGACAAAGGCCAAACACAATCCACCTACATCTACCTGGTCCACCCAAGCTAACAGTTACCAGGGCAACTGACCTGACCTACCCCCAGCCAACCCTCCCCCAAGCAGAAAGGGACAGAATATTGGTAGTCGGTGATGGGGGGGGATGTGAAGATGCCCATGTGTGCCCCATGCCACAGACCCTGCTCCCCTAGGCAACCACCTCTCCACCCAATGGATGGCCTGCGAATGCGCCCCACCAGCACCAACAGCCATGGTCTTTGTCAGCATGGCAGCGGGGTGCCCGTGCTGAAAGGGGCAGTGGCACCTGCCTTGCAGTTGACCTAGGCAATGCCCTGTACCAGTACGCTGGTGTGCAGGCGCAACATAAAAGGTCTGGCTGAGGAAAAGTACAGGTAAGCCCACGGGACCACCATGCATATGTGGCAATAGTGTGGTGCAGTACACACAGCCAGTGTGTCCAGAAGCAGAGGGTCACAGGTTCAAGCCCCAGCTGTGGTTCCTGCAGAGCATGTCCCTAGGTTTTACCCTACAATGCAGATACAACAGCAAAATGTAACAAAGCCCAAAGCAGTGGCGCGAACAGGAGTACAAACAACCCAATCACAAAGGCTCCACAATCCAAAGCTACATGGAGAGTCAGGCTGTGGGGCCCCAGCATTAGTTTTAAAGATACAGTTATCACCAGAGGCACTACTACTACCTCCTGCACAGTTTAGCAATGGCAGCACTGTGATCAGGACCACTGTGCAGGCAGGGTTGCCAACCACCCCTATCTTTGCACAAGGCGGCAATAGGAAGTGTGGGTGTGTATGTATATCCATTGTTTTGCATGGGCTGACCCACACCTCACCCCCGGCCCACAATGTCCCACTGTTACCAGTGTTAACCTGAATATGTGCATAATGAGGAGCAAAGGTGTTGTGGGTATGGCCCGGACAGGGCAGATTGGCCAGGATAGCATCTTCACAGGGTGTGGGGCAATGGCTGGGACACTGTAGTGCTTGACCACCACCTGCATGGACAGGGGTGGTCAACCAGCATGGCATGCTGGGAGGGCACTCCTCTGAACCGAGCATGTAGACGTGACCATGGCATGTCTAGGTGCCCACATAGTGCTCTACATTATTTGTCCTCACAAGTGATACTTTTGTGTTCCCAGTGCTCGGGGGTCACAATCACTAATGTGCTTGCTTGGTGCACATAGTTCCTCTGTGAGTATGCTCTATGGACTGGCTATTGGGCAGTCTGAAGTTAGACTTTGCATGGTTGGAATACCTATAAGGTACTGTCTGCTGGTGACTGGCAGACAGTGGTGTGAGGGAGTAGGGGTTTTCCAGAGTTAATCCCATCATTGCTGGTGGTCTGCTACTGCCCCAGCCACAGGTAAGGTTCTGGGCCACCAACCCTGGAGGGTTGCCTTATACCAGCAGGATGGAGGTTGCTACACAGGGGCTGGGGCACCTATCCCTTACCTACAGAAAGGGTGATGTGAGCCCTTTGGAGTATGTGGTTTATAACACTTTGATCTATAAAGGCACTGCTACACAAACCTCATGCAAGTCTCAAAGCCCTTCTGACCTGATAACAGGTGCCCATGTCAGCCAGACCCAAACACAGGGTACACACTAATCTGGGTGGTGTCTGGTCCCAGAGGGCCACATGTGACTGCAAGATAAAGATAGGCACCAAATTACCTTCTACTGCAATGCAAGGAACACCCTGTCACACACTGGTAGTGATGGGGATGTACAGCAGAGCCTATCTCTAGCACCACATGTACTGCGGACCTAGTGCTGGGCACCCATCCTATCCCTCAGGGAGAACACAGAACCTGCACAATGGCATGGTCTGTAGCTACTCTGTACCAGTATCACGCACTATCGGTTCGTCTTTCCAAGCTGAGGTACCGGAGAGGTGCAGACCCCATTTGCTGATCGGCTGTAGACAGCTATTCAGATTGTGCATTGCATCATGGGTACTGGTGGGGTTACCCTATCCTGGCAGTCAGAGCAGACAGTTTGTGCAGTGACCTGCATTCCTAATGTACCCAGCCATTGTTGTGACATTCACCATGGAGGTATAGCCTACTGGTTAATGCAATGCCTTTCTCAGCAGTGTTCATGGGTTTGAGTCCTCATTGTTCCCTCCTTTTATGCCTGTCCTACACAAATAGTGTGAATGCCTATAACAGTCATGTTTTGCACATTTGTGCTGCCAGCCCATAATACCATCACCACAATTTACCAACATTCCCTCGGTACGTCTATCTGCATCTGTAAGCTGTGTAGAGTCCTGTCTTCCTGTGCGGACTGCCACCCCATGTCCTGCACTGGTAACCCTTTCCTGCATTTCGCCTCTTCATGCTTGCCTCGCCTGTGCCTGATCTGCACGGCACCACCACTCCTCTGTCCCACCCATCCATTATAACTATCCTGCCACCTCCGCCTCCACTGGAGGACAGGTATTCCCATCGTCTGCCACCAACTGTCTTTCCAGTACTTTACATTGCCAACACCCCTGTGCTGTGGTACAGTTGCCCCCACCATGTTTGTCATCAGTACTGGCAGCCACATGGGATGCCCTCAGATATGGCAGGTCCAGCGGTTCCCAGCTCTACCTCCTTCACTCACCTGTTCATTGCCTTTCCTGAGTGCTCTTTCTAGTGTTAGGCTACATCTGTCTCTGTTCCTCACAGGTCATGCATGTCATTCTGAAGCACCTTGCAGCCCTTAGGCCACACTAACTTAGGGCACCATAACCTTGTTAGGCCACCTTAACCTATGGTTCCGTAACCCAGGGTGCCTTCTAAGGTGCCTTGTCCAGGGGTGCCTAATACGGCGCTTAGCCTAAGGAGCCCTACTGTATAGGGCACCTTACAAAGCACCTTACAAGGCACCTTATAGGGCACCTAACAAGGCACCTTATAAGGCACCTAACGAGGCACCTTATAAGGCACCTAACAAGGCACCTTATAAGGCACCTTATAAGGCAACCTTATAGGGCACCTAACAAGGCACCTTGTAACACGCGTTAGTTTGTAACATGCGTTGGCTGATACAGCTTGCTGTAAACGATGCATTGCCCACGCCTTTATATGGGCATCTGTACCTTTAACCGCGGAACCTAACGCGAATGACATTACCGCAGTTTAGTAAACATACCCCTTTGACTTTACATGGCCTTTTACCAGAGTTATTTCCAGGCTGTTGTATGCCACTGCCTGCTCTGGACTTACAGTCTTGTTTTTCTCAAAGAAATCAATAGGAACACTAGACCTACAGTAACAAGTCCATGCAGACAGTGGAGTACAACCAGGACTGGATCAATCTATCCTGAAAAACAATGACTAAATTGTAACCTTAAATGGAAGACATTTGGTAAAGCCAACGTATACTTACATACTACATTTAAAACTTATCTGAGAAGTTTTCCAGTATGTTAAACTTCACTCCATCAAGGCCTTTGGTGATGAATAAAGTGAATTGTTTGAGCACCTTCAATGTACACGTAACCATGAAAAGTCTCACTGTGTAGCTACTCTCTGCATTCCTTTATTATCACGTTAAACATTCAAAAGTTCACAAGATTTTCATATTTCACAGCACATAAATTAAAGTGAAATTTTCTCACAGCAGATTGCTCTTCTACAATCTTATCTAATGATGCAGCCAGGGGTTTTTTTTTCATATGTGCAATTATTGCTTTCATTTTTCAACACACCATCTGGTATCTTAACAATTGCTTTAGTTTCACAGTCTCCAATGTAGCTGTTTGCCTTTTTGCCAAATTTTGAAAAACAGCATTATATTAAAGTATCTTCAGTAAAAACAGAGAATTTGAAATGTGGGAAAATATCTCTTGCCTTGTCAACTCTCAACATAACATTAGCAATAATACAATAAGAAAAACTGGATGTGGATTTATTTCTATCTACATTTTTTAGAGGATGCTTATAGGATCAATTTTCGGTAGCTACATTTCGCAAAGTACAGTGTAACCTTTCAAACCCTATAGACCTTGCAGACAATTTTCAAAGGGAGATAATGTGTGTGTTTTCTTTGAAACCTGGCTACAAGGTACCCAAACAAAAAAAGGACTTCTTGCATGGTCAAGTGAAATACACTCTAGTACCAGCTTCTGCTTTTGCCAGCTCTGCCTGCAGCTGGTGACACAACTGATTATACAGGCTGGAGATCACCTTCCTACTAAAAGTTATTCTGCATGGCACTCAGTAAGCAGGAGTTAAGAGCCGCAACAGCTCCTTAAACCCAGGTAGCTGCTTCTTGGGGGCAGGGGCAGTAAAGAGCAGGGCATTCAAAGCTAACAACTTCCCCAATGCACTGGGTCATTACACTTGATGCTGCCTGCCACCTTCCCAATGGCCCGTGCTAATGAACAGCACCCCATGACTTCTATGGTATTTTGCTTTGATGTGCATTGGGCCTGCTGCTATGCTATCTGCCTGGAAGAAGAGGATAGGGGCTCTGCTTGGGAAAAGGATTTTGTTTTTCCTGTACTTTTCCCTTCAGTGCTATTTCTACTCCTAAATGGTGCCCCCAGCCTAGGATCAGCCCCTTCCTTTTCCTCAAGCTGGAGAAGGTACTGTTTTTACAAAACTGTTTGTAAGTGACCCATCAGCTTCCTTCTGCTAATGTTGCTGCCTACAGTAATTGCATTCTGCATACTGTGGGTCATTAAGCACTTTAAAATGCTTCTATGTGTGAGGCTTTACAAGACATCTCCTGTACTTCTTTGTGCTGCCCTTGGTGCTTTTGCTGGACCCTTGGCTCCGGCCAGAGGAGAGGATGAAAGGCCAGCGGCATCCTTCCCACTGTCTGCTGTCTCTTCTAGCACTGCTAGGATCTCTTTCTACCTCCTCACCAGCCGACAGCCTCTTCAGCCAGTACACTTTCAATATCTGATGATGCAGGTGTGGAGCCCTCAGACTGTGTTCTGTCAAGACCATCTCCACAAGCTTCTTCAGCAGGGAATATGGTGCACCTGCTAGAGGCTGATTTGTCTTTACCTGCAGCTTCTCTCATGTCCCTCTTTCTAGACCATGGCATGATTTTCCAAGGGCTGCTGAGCAGAGATGGTGTCTACCTATCAAAGAAGGGGTAAAGTGTCTTCTGCAACAGACAAACTAGTCTACTGAGGAGGGTCTTAAACTAGGATCATCAGGGATGGGTGAACAAAGCCCCCAGATAAGTAAAAGCCCTCAGCTAAGTAAAACATTAAAAATTAGCATAAAAAAGGAAGAAAAGGCAACATCCTGGAGAATTGCCTATACTAATGCCTACAGCATGTGAAAGAAAGTCCCAGATTTAGAAGTTGTAATGGAAGAGGCTAACTTGAATTATAGTGGCAGTCACAGAGACATGGTGCACAAAAAACAATGACTGTGATGTAGTTATATCAGGTTATAATCTATTCAGGTACAACAGGGTAGGAAGAAAGGGACAATGAGTGGTGCTATATGCAAAAAATAATATTAAAGCCACAGAACAGTAGGGCTTACGAGGGAAGGAGGAGGTACCCTGGGTTAGTCTGGAAAGAGGGAATGGAAAATCTATTTACATTGGTGTGATATACAGATCTTCTTCACTGGTGATGGTAGAAAACGTCTATAGAGATGGCCACATCAAGGTGGCACTTCTCATCTATTGGAAACTTTGTAAACACTATAACATCACTGTCTCAGAAAAGCAGTAGGATCATGGCCCTAACAGAATAACAGAGAATAAAGAAGCTATGATAACCTGGAATCTTTCCATTCCAACGGATAAAAACTGGATGCGAGTTAACCTGACATAGTGGTTAGAAGAAAAACACCAGAATAGTATTGATAATAGAGGTGGCCATTCCAAGCAATTATTCTGCTATTCGTGTAGAGAAGGAAAATATCCTGAAATACAAGATATATAGTCAGAGATCACAAAAATTGGGCAGAAAGATGCAGAATGATTTCCCATTGTATTGGGAGTCACAGACCTGATTAACAAGAATTTACAATTGCACCTTGACAAGTTGACTGTAAGTGTTATATCTTATGAACTCCAGAAAAAAGCTCTCTTTGGCATGATGCAAGTATTTATGGCGAGAGTTAGCAGTAAATTTGAGAGACTAGAGGAAATTCCATAACCAGCCCTAATAAGCGCTTGAGGTCAAGGCTCCAACTCACCTGTGGCAGAATGACTTGCACTCAGATGGGAGCAGGATCTGGAAAGCTGAGAATTGGATTTAGTACCTCCATTCACTTCTTGGTGAAGGTTTTGCCTGTACCATCTTTTCTACACCCCTGGATGATGTTCAAGGCACCTCAGTGGACCAGCCTTTGGGGGGGACTCTGCTGCCTTGGTCTGCTGTGTTCCCTCCTCTCTCAACAAAGTGTCTTCAAGGAGTGGCCTAATGGTTAAGAACACTGGCTTGGAAACCCAGAGACCAAGGTTTGATTCCCACTAGCCCTCCTTGTGGCCTTGGGCAAGTCACTTAACCCTCCATTGCCTCAGAAAAATCCAAGTTATCAATGTCCCTGTTTAATGTACATTACCAAGTTTAAGTTTCAATGTAAACTGCTTTGATTAAAGTGGTATATAAAATCTGTTAAATAAATAAATTGTTGTCCACCCACTCCCTTCTAACCAGAGCATGGGCCACATCATTGGAATCAGCCCCATGGAGCCAGGGGCAGAGGGGGGAAGGTGCCATCCTACTTGGGATAATGCTGGGCATAGGCTTATTTTTCAGAGTTAGGGATGTCCAGGGTGTATGTGGGTGGTTCCTTCCTTGAGCACTGACTGATATGTTGTTGAATTCTATGTCATTTGCATGTGGCTTAGGCCCTTTCAATAAATGAATGAAACGAAAGATCGCAAGAGTGAGAGTACAGAACCTGATGAATTGAAAGGGCAATTAAATTGGTTATTGATGGAGAGAGAGTATCCTATGAGACAACAGATAATTTTCTTATAAGAAGAAAGAAGGCTGACAAATTGTTAGCACTTTAAAAAATCTGGTTTGGGTCACTATTTGAACAATTTATTTATTTACATGGTTAGAATGGGCTAGGGAGGACATGTTTTGAGGGCAAAATAGTATACAAAGCTCTTCAATTATTGTCCTCCCCGCAGATTACATTGGCTACAGATGTGGAAACTCTCATGCTAATAAAGCGATTTAAGTCTGGGGACAGACAGCATAAGGTCTTGCTGGTAGAGGGAGAGAGAACTGAGAGCAGGAAAGGCTTGGGGGTGAAGAGAGCTGACGAGGGGAAAAACAGGGAAAACCTGAAGTCTAGGGGAAGGTGTTAGGCCTTATGATGAGAGTTTAGATATGATTGGAATCTCACAGACATGGTGGAAGGAGGACAACCAGTGGGACACTGTGATACCTGGGTACAAACTATATCGTAATGATAGAGTTGATCAAATTGGTGGAGGGGTTGCACTCTATGTTAGAGAGGGCATTGAGTCAGAAAGGATTAAAGTTTTGCAGGAAACAAAATTTGCTGTAGAATCTCTATGGATTGAAATTCCATGTAAAAAGGGGAAGGCGATGGCAGTGGGGGTGTACTATTGACCGCCTGGCCAGAATGAACAAATGGATGATGAAATGCTCAAAGAAATCAAGGAAGCTAACAAACCTTAGAGCACAGTAATAATAATGGGTGATTTCAATTACCCAGGTATCGAATGGGTCAGTGTCACGGCAGGACATGCTAGGGAGATAAAGTTCCTAGATGAAATAAATGACTGCTTCTTGGAGCAGCTGGTTCATGAACTGACCAGAGGGGAAGCCATATTGGACCTAGTACTTAGTGGAACACCAGATCTAGTGCAAGAGATAAGGGTGTTGGGGCCACTTGGCAATAGTGATCATAGCTTCATCACATTTGATAGTGGAGGAGGGATAGTAAGGAAATCCACAGTACTACTTTTTAACTTTCGAAAGGGAGACTATGATAAAATGAGGAAAATAGTTAAGATAAAAGGAGCAGTTGCAAAGGTTAAAGACTTACATCAAGCTTGGGTGTTGTTGAAAAATACTATCTTGGAAGCCCAGACCAGCTGTATTCCATGTTTTAAGAAAAGAGGAAGGAAGTCCAAAAAACTGTCAACATGGTTTAAAGGTGAGGTCAGAGAGGCTGCTGGTGCCAAAAAAGCATCTTTCAGGAAATGGAAAAGAGAGCCAAACGACGAAACCTGGAAACAGCAAAAGCACTGGCAAGTTAAATGTGATGCATTGATAAGGCAGGCAAAGAGAGAATTTGAGAAGAAGCTTGCTGCGGAAGCAAAAACATGTAATAAAGATTTTTTCAAGTACATTCATAGCAAGAAACCTGTGAGACAGTCAGTTGGTCCATTAGATGACAGAGGGGTTAAAGGGGCACCAAGAGGCGATAAGGCGATAGCGGAGAGACTGAATGAATTCTTTGCTTCGGTCTTTACTGAAGAAGATGTAGGGATGTTACCCATGACTGAAGTGGTATTTAAAGGTGCGGAAGAATTGAAGGAAATATCGATACATCGGGAAGATGTATTACAACTATTAGATAAACTGAAGAGTAGCAATCACCTGGACCGGATGATATACATCCAAGGGTGTTGAAAGAACTCAAATATGAGATTGTAGACCTGCTATTAGTAATCTGTGCTGTGCTGAACCGATTTGAAGTCCTCTCGCCTTCTTTCACAGATAAGTGTGTTTTTGCACTATGTTCACTCTTTTTTGCTTGTTGCTTGTTGAATAAACGGGCCCGTTCGACGCTGAGGAGGGAGTTTTCCCCTCCCCTCTCTTGCCGATCTGGTCCCGACAAAAACTTGAGTTTACAAGCTTATTGAAAGTGTTGGGGTAATCCTTGTGGTTTTCCCAATGACTCTCGGTTTTTGATTAGTAATCTGTGAACTATCAATAAATCATCTGTAATACCTGAAGAATGGATGATCGTGAACGTAACACCAATTTTTAAAAAGGGTTCCAGTGGTGATCCGGAAACCTAAAGACCGGTGAGCCTGACATCAGTACTGGGAAAAATGGTAGAAACCATCATAAAGAACAAAATTGCTGGATATGTAGATAGTCATGACTTAATGGGAGACAGCCAATATGGCTTTAGACAAGGAAGATCTTGTCTTACTAATCTGTTATGTTTTTTAGAAGGTGTGAATAAACAGGTAGATAAAGTGAGTCGATTGATATAGTGTATCTGGACTTTCAGAAAGCCTTTGACAAGGTCCCTCATCAGAGAATTTTGGCAAAACTAAAGAGTCATGAGATAGGAGGCAGTGCACTATTGTGGATCAGGAACTGGTTAAAAGATAGAAAGCAGAGGGTAGGGCTAAATGGCCAATTTTCCCAATTGAGAAAGGTGAATAGTGGTGTACCCCAGGGATCTGTGCTGGGTCCGCTGCTTTTTGACATATTCATAAATGACCTGGAAAAGGGAATAACGAGTGAGGTTATCATATTTGCAGATGACACAAACTATTTAAAGTTGTTAAAACCCAAGAGGATTGTGGAAAATTGCAAGAGGATCTTGATAAATTGGAAGACTGGGCATCGAAATGGCAGATGAAATTTAATGTGGACAAGTGCAAAGCTATGCACCTAGGGAAGAACAGCCCAAACTATGGTTACATGATGCAAGGTTCCACATTAGGAACCACCACCCAGGAAAAAGATTTAGGCGTCATTGTGGATAACATGTTAAAACCCTCGGCCCAGTGTGCAGCGGCGGCCAAGAGAGCAAATAGAATGCTAGGTATGATAAGGAAAGGAATGGAAAATAAAACAAAGGATATTATAATGCCTCTATATCGTTCCATGGTGAGACCGCACCTTGAATATTGTGTGCAATTCTGGTCGCCATATCTTAAAAAGGATATAGCGTTATTAGAGAAGAGCCACCAAAATGGTAAAGGGGATGGAAGGATACCCCTATGAAGAAAGGCTAAAAAGGTTAGGGCTCTTTAAACTGGAAAAGAGACGGCTGAGGGGAGATATGATAGAAATCTATAAATTAATGAATGGAGTGGAACGGGTAAACGTAGATCGATTGTTTACGTTATCAGAATATAGAAAGACTAGGGGACATGCAATGAAGCTACAGGGTAAACTATTTAAGACTAATAAAAGAAAATATTTTTTCACTCAACGTGTAATCAAACTCTGGAATTTGTTAGCGGAGGATGTAGTAAAGGCTGTTAGTGTAGCTGGGTTTAAAAAAGGTTTGGACAAGTTCCTGGAGGAAAGGTCCATAAACCATTATTAAGAAGGGACCCAGGATATCAATGCTTGACCCAGTACATGCATTGTGGAACCTGTGTCTTTTGGGGAAACTGCTAGGTACGTATGACCTAGATTGGCCACTGTTGGAAACAGGATACTGGGCTTGATGGACCTTGGTCTGACCCAGTATGGCATATCTTATGTTCTTAGGTAATTCTGCATGAAAAAATTACAAATAAAGTTTGCAGAATTTTAAAGTACTGTGCACAGAACTTTGAATTTTATTTGTGCAGAATTCCTCAGGAAGAAAGAGACTGACTGATGACTATGACTGGAGATAGGAAAGGCTTAAGAGAGGCTACCCTCCCCCCCCCCCCCCCCGGCCCCAGCTAGCAGCAGGCAGAGAGAGTGTCTGCTGCTGTCTAGGGAAGGGGGGAGTGCTTTTGAGAGTTCTTTTCATTTTTGAATTTCTAGTCTTTTGTTTTATTTGAGTGGTTTAGAAATTTCTTTAATAAAAACGCTTTGTTTAAATAAAAACATTTTCATTTTAGTGTTATTTGGGCCACCATGGAAACAAAATTGCCTAGGCCACTATGTTCCTGTGCAATTCACCCCTGGCCATAGCTGCTAAAGAAGCAAATAGAATGTTAGGGGTTATCTGAAAAGGGATAGCGAACAAAACTGAGAATATCATTATGCCTCTTTATAGGTCCTTGGTGTGCGTACACCTTGACTATTGTGTGCAAGTCTGGTCACCCCTTCACAAAAAGGTTGTAGGGCTAAACAAGTTAGGACTTTTCAGCTTGTTGAAAAGACAAGCTAAATTAACTAAACTGTGCATTGATAAATTCCCGTTCAGTCAAGAATAAGATACAACTAATCAGAGACCTCACTACAGTCAAGGACTTACAGGCATCCTTTGTCTAACCGAAACCTGGACACAAGAAACAGAATCAGTCCTACTAAACCACCTCATCCCCCAGGGTTACCAATTACACTACAGCTCTCGACTCCATTGTTAAGGAGGCAGAATACTCATCCTCTCGAAACAACTACACAACTTCAGCACCCAAGCCTCCAGCAACATGAGCAGCTCTGACACCCTCACCATCTCAAATAAGCGCATCACATTATGCCTCGTCTACCAGCCACCATCCTCCTCTGCCTCTGACTTAGCCAGCCTCCTGGAACAAGCTCTCATGACCACCAAGATAAACAAGATCACCATATTCCTAGGAGACTTCAACCTACCCTCTCTCCATCAAAATCAGGCCCCCACCTTCCTAGATGCTATGAAAACTATGGAATTCAAATAGATAGTACATCCCCCCACCCATGACAAAGGCAGCATTCTAGACTTGATCTTCATCAACAACTAATCCCCCCCCCCCCACCACACATCCTCTGCACAATTACAAATACAAACAGTCCCCTGGTCCAACCATTGCCTCATCTACTTCAATCTTTCACTCCCCCTCAGACACCCCCTCCCCCCACAACCCAACAAAACCAACAAAGAGAAGATTTAAGCAATTCAGCAAAAATGACTTTCTCAACGACATACTACCACAACTTGATGACAAAGCCAACGACCCTGAAGCATTCCCAGATCTATGAAACAAGATCATCCACACAGCCTCAGCAGCCCCAACTAACCTACATCACAAATCCAACAAAATCCCAAAAACCCCATTGTACACACCTGAATTCCAGAGAATCCAAACCCACCTACAGAAACTAGAAAGGAAATGGCAAAAGTCCAAGCACCCCTCAGACTGCAACCTCTATATGAATCTGCTAGATAATTGCAATATGGTGAAACAACTAACCAAACTTCCAACCAAGCCTACCCTAGTAAATTCAATCAACCCCCAACAACTAGTGGACTACTACAAACAATTACAACAATATCCTCAACTGCAAGATCTCCCCTCACTCCAACCATCCACGTCTGCATTATCCTGGTCATCCTTCCACCCAAAAAGCACAACCCACATTGAAACTATCATTTCCTCACTCAACACCACCACCTCCGCCCTTGATCCATGTCTGGTCTCCTTTATCATTATCTTTATTTGCAAGGCATGATATACCGCCCATGCCTGAGCATCAGGGCGGAGTACAATAAAACATAGGCTGCCAGAAGAGAACAAGAGAGAAAGGAACACCATTAACTTTTAGGAAAGAGAGGATGAAGAGCAAATGAAAGAAAAAGAATAGGAAAGAGAAGGACACCAAACACAACTTGCAAAATGAATAGGGGGGAGGGTCTCATATCTTATGGAAGGACCACCGACTGGGGGGGGAGTCTGAATAATCTGAGGAGGGGGGAGGTCAAAGGCTTTGCGGAAGAGGTGAGTCTTAAAGAGGGCTTTGAACCGGGGGAAGGATGATTCTGTGTGGAGGGAGGACAGGACTTAGGAAAAAGAAGGCTGATCGGTGAGTGAGTTCAAGGTGAGAAGGAAAGAAGAGGTGGTTACCATATGCAGAATGGAGGAGACGGGGCGTGGACTGGAGGTGAATGAAATCAGCAAGGTAATGGGGTGTACCAGTGTAGAGGGCTCTGTGGGTGATAATGAGTAACTTATAAATGAACCTGACTTTGATAGGGAGCCAGTGAAGGTTGAGGAGAAGAGGGGTGACATGGTCAAATGGGGAGGAGTGGGTGATGAGACAGATGGCGGTGTTTTGGACAAGCTGGAGGCGACATAACTGATATTGTGGGAGACCTGCAAAGGCTGAATTACAATAGTCTAAATGGGTGATTACAAGGGAGAGAACTAAAGTGGTGAGGGAGGAAGAAGGGAGAGATGACCAAATGGCACGGATTTTATGGAGATGAAAGAAGGAGCTACGGATGAGCGCAGAGATATGGTGGTGGAAGGAAAGTGAGGGATCCAGAGTAACACTGAGGTAATGAAGAGTGGAGACAAGAGGGATGGGAAAAGTGGACAGAGTGGAAGATAGGGAGGGAGAGGGATCACCAAAGGAAAACCAGATAGTGGAGGACTTGGAGGGGTTCACATGAAGAAAGTTGCTGGTAAATCAGCTAATGATATGAGCAAGACAGGTATCAAGAACTGTGAGGTCATGGGCCAAGGGACTAGTGTGGTACAGGAGCAGGATGTCGTCCGCATAATAATAGGTGGAGATTCTGGCCTGTTGGATGAGCAGGGCAAGTGGTGCGAGAAACACATTGAAGAGGAGAGGGGCGAGGATGGAACCCTTGGGAACATCACAGTGAAGAGGAAGTGAAGGAGAGACAGTGGTGCCTGACTGAACCATAAAGGTGCAGGATGACAGGAAGGACCGGAACCACTGAAAAATGGTTCCGTGAATCCCAAGATCAGATAGACGAGCAAGAAGGGTGCGGTGGTCGACAACATCAAAAGTGGAAGACAGATCCAAAGAGACAGCGATGGAAAGGTCACCACAATAATGGGATTGGTAGATCTCACTGAGGAGTGCCAGAAGGGTGGTTTCGGTTCTGTGACCGGATCTAAAGCCGGATTGATGGGGGTGAAGTGAAAGGGTAGAGTCGAGGTGAGCAGAAAGTTGCGTAAAGACTAGTTTCTCAAGAACTTTTGAAAGGAAGAGGAGGCTGGACACTGGGCACCAGTTTGCCAGGATAGCGGGATCAAGATTGGGCTTTTTCAGGAGGGGACGGACAAGGGGACAAGGGGACAGAGGGAAAACATCCAGAGTTGAGACTAGAACTAACCATGAGAAGTATGTAGGGGAGGAGTGTGAGTGAGGGGTCAAGAAGCCAGGAGGAGGGAAGAGGATCAAGTGGACATGTGGTCTTGTGGGAGGTGGCGATGGCCTTGGTAAGTTCGGTGGATGTAACAGGTCTGAATGTGTGCCAGGTATGAGGGAAAGTATGAGATGAGGGGGGGAGAGCATGAATGGGGAGGTAGAGGAAGTAGAGGAAGGAGAGGAAGTAGAGAGAGGGGGAGGACAAGAGCAAAAAGAGGAATGGAGAGACTGAATCTTGTCGATGAAGAAAGAGGCAAGACGAGCTGGGCTGAGGGCCTCAACAGGGGGGACCAATGATGCAGGGGAAGGAGAAGGCGAGAAGAGGAAGTTCAAAACCTGATGGAGACACCTAGAGGAGTTGGAGGAGGAGGATATGAGGTTCGAATAATAGGATTGTTTAGCGGCAGTAATCATTGAGCAATAAAGGTGATGACAGTGGCGAAAAGCAGCAAGGGAATCAGGGGAGGGGTGCTTGCGCCAGACGCGTTCTGAACAACGAAGGTGGGTGCGCTATAAATACAGGCCAGGTGATACCAGGAATGATGAGAGGAAGGTTGTGAGGAGATGGGGCGGAGGGGAGCTAAAGTATTGAGGGTGGAAGAAAGGGTAGAGGTCCAGGTGTTGACCTGCCTTTCTACTGGGAGGGTAGAGAAGTCTGAGGGAAAAAGAGAATCAGCTGGGGGGAAATCGTTGGAGGTTAAGAGGAGTGATATGGCTGTTGAGTGGTTGGGAAAGAGGACCTGTGGTAGTTTTCTTGGTGACCCATGGAGAAGGGAGAGAAAAGGAAAACAGAAGACAGAGGTGATCGGAGCAGGGAAGGGGGAATGACGAGACACAGGACGGCAGGTAAGGGGAGCAGGTAGGTGTGAGGATAAGATCTAGGGTGCGCCCTGAGGCGTGGGTCATACAAGGAACATGCTGGGTGAGGCACAAATCTTCAAGACGTGACAAGAGGGCCCTGTCTCGCAACCTGGTTGGGGAATTGAGGTGGACATTGAAGTCTCCCAGGACAGCAAAGTGGGGAGACAAGAGAGCTATTTCGGAAAGTGAGAGGAGAAGAGAATCTCTGAGGTCAGAGCGTAGTGACAGGGGAACGTAAAGGAGGAGGAAATACACGGGAGATGGGGACCCAAAACGCAGAAGAAGGGATTCAGAGTACCAGGGGGAGGGAGAGACAACCGTAAGAAGGAGAGAAGTTCGATAGATGACTGTCACGCCTCCACTTGTTCAATTGAGGCATGGGGTGTGGTAGGCAGAATAGCCAGGGGGGAGACAGCAGTGCAGGAGACCATCCTCCCCCTCACAGAGCCAGGACTCTGTGAGGAAGAGCGCGTCTAACAAATGTTGGGTCATTAAATCATGTATCAGATGCATCTTCACACAGACGGAATGACAATTTAGGAGGGCAAAGGAGAGGCCCAACACTGAGGTGAGCGCTGAGGATGGAGGGGGAAGTGATGGGAGAGGTTGTGCGGATAGGCATGGAAGAAGGTTGCTTACGTTACAGGCAATGACACCTGGTGGTGGATGACAAGCAGGAGGTGGACGGTAACCACAGAGAACCGGTGGCTAATGGCAGGCAGGAGGAGTCAGAGACCAAAGACGTGGACAGAGGCCAAGGCAGGCAGAACAAGAGGTACATGGCAACAGATAGTGCTGGTAGAAAAGCAGCGAGACCAGAAAAAGCTGGAGTGTTGCAAAGGGAGGAAGTCGACTGTGGGCAGAGAATGCCCCCAGTTGTCGCCCCAAGGAGCTCGCCCAAGGAGCATTTCCTGCTCCTTGGGCGCACCTTTGGCACATGCCTCTGTGTTGCGGGATGCCACAGTTAGTCTTCGTTTATGCTGTGAGGTACCTGGATGCAAACGCGGACGCGTTTCACACATCCGCGTCACTTCTGGGAGGCAGGCCAAACTTCGGGCAGGCACAAAATGGACAGGAGGGTAATGCAGGACAAATGATGGTTCCAGCAGGTGCAGACAGGCAAGACACAATGCAGCGCAGGACACCGCAGTTAGTCTTTTTTTATGCTGTGAGGTACCTGGATGCAAACGCAGACATGTTTCACATGTCCACGTCACTTCCGGGAGGCAGGTCAAACTTCGGGCAGGCACAGAATGGACAGGAGGGCAATGCAGGACCTGGGGAGAGGGCACACAATCAATAAGCAACATACAAATGATGGTTTCAGCAGGTGCAGACAGGCAACAAAAACAGAACTCAGCCCTATCATCACCAAATTTATCCAAACATCCCTTTCCCAAGGACTCATGCCAAACACCCTCAAGTCTGCCTCTATCCACCGAATCCTCAAAAAATAAACAATCTCGATCCAGTGGACCCCATTTCATACAGACCCATTGCCAGCCTCCTTTCTTAGCCAAAATAATAGAAAAAGTAGTGTGCCAACACTCTAGGATCATATTGAAAGTAATGCTCCACTTGACCCCCAACATCACAGTTTCCACCCCTACTACGGAGTTGAAACCCTCCTCCTCTCCCTCTTAAACAAGTTCATCCAAGGCATTCAGTCAGACCATCAAGGATTTATCTTAGTTTTCCTTGATATATCAGCAGCATTTGACTCAGTAAATCACACTATCCTTCTACAAAACCTCCAATCTAACAAAATCCAGAACGTAATATTGAACTGGTTCCAGTCTTTCCTGTCCAACTGTCAGCAGCAAATCAAGATGTATGATTTCTCTTCCACCCCATTCACTCAAACTCAAGGCATCCCACAAGACTCCACCCTCTCTGCCCTGCTTTTCAACATATACCTACAACCACTCTGCTCAACTATCAAGTCTCACAACCTGCTCTACCTCCACTATGCTGATGACATCCTCATCTATACCTCCTTCAAAACCAATCAACCCACTTTCACAAAGTTACAGTTCTTTTTCTCCAAAATCTCACAATGGCTCACAAGTAACCACCTCTCCATCAACTACATAAAAAACAAGCCCTCTTCATCGCTAAAGACAGTTCATTCACCCCTCCCCTCCCCCGCAACCATTATCCTAAACAACACCCATATCAAAGTACAGCAAGAAATAAAATACCTCAGTATCACTTTGGATCACAACCTCTCCTTTAAACAACAAGTGAAGAAAACATTGAACTCAATCTTCTATAAGATCCGTACCCTCCAACATCTCTGCCCAGTTCTGCCCCCCCCCCCACCCCCGACTTCAGAGCAGCACTACAAACAGCTATCCTTCAAATCCTCTACTACTGCAACCTCATCTACCAAGGTCTCCAAAAATCAACCATTCTCCCATTACGTACGGCTCTCCATACTGCTGAATGCTCACTTCTGGCAGCTCCTAAACAAGATACATAATTCCCATCCTTAAGCAACTCCACTGGCTTTGCCTCAACAGTCACATCAAATCATTGATGACAACCAACAAAGTACTATCTGATCTCTCCTCCTCTCACCTCCACAGCCTTCTCCATCCCTTCCAACAAACAAAGCCAGCCGCCAATCTATCAGCAACACCCTGATCATCCCCCACTCAAAAACTAAGAGCACCCAGCAAGCCTGCGCAAGAGCATTTGAACTACACGCATCTACTCTTTGGAACTCTCTCCCCACCTCCATCAGTTGCATCAAAGACCTTTCCTCATTCAGGAAGCATCTGAAGACTCATCTATTCATCAAACATTATGGTCCTGTAGCTTAACCCCACTCTCCCACACACCACAACAAACGTAAACCACTGTAAATAATTAAGCTTTTCGGTACAGACCAGTTTATTTAACTAAATTGTCTGTATACAGTTAATATATACTCACTTCATGTTTTTTGTAACTTTCATTTGATTGTAAACCACTTTGATCCGGTTGAAATGCGGTATAAAAGCACAGTTAAATAAATAAATAAATAAAATAAGAAGTTTATAAAATTATGAGTGGGGTGGAATGGTTAATTGCTTATCCATTGTTAAGCAATTAGCCGTCAAATTACACAAAAAAAGAGGATACTCCATGAAATTAATGACCAGCAGGTTGAAAACAAATTGTAGAAAGATTTTTCTTATGCAGCGCATAATTGCTGTAGAATCTCTTGCTAGAGGATGTGGTGAAGGCCACCAAAATATTGGAATTCAAACTAGGACAGGACAAATTCCAGGAAGAAAAGTCCATAAAACGCTTACCTGGATAGATGTGGCAGAGCCATTTTTCATCCCTGGAAATAAACTATGAGTTCTACTTTTTGGGGTTTTGCAGGTACTTGTGATCCTGACTGGCCACTCTCAGAGACAGGGTACTCAGCTCCATGCACCTTGGTCTGAGTCAGTGTGGTTTTTCTTATGTCCTTATCTTCTAAAGTAAGACAGACAAAAAAACTAAATGAAAAGACAGGAAAAAGAACAAAAAATGGAGGATTTGGCTGTTCAGCTCTTAGCCTATGCAGTGATGGTTTCTCTGCTGGATTCCAGCAGAAGAAAAGACTACCTAAATAGAAGAGTGGGGAGATTATATCAATTATTGGATTCTATTCCCTTCATAAGCTCAATATTTGATCCTATAGCATCATATTTATGAAATCAATAGTTAGTTGAGTTTTGAAAAGACTTGTTGATGTGGTGAATGCATCGTTAGTTCAGCCTAGGATACCACAGACTTTTAAAGAAAAATTGTTACTGCAGTCCTGAAGAAAGAACTTTTGGATACAAAGGACTATGCAAGCAGTGTACTATTGTGGATCAGGAACTGGTTAAAAGATAGAAAGCAGAGAATAGGGCTAAATGACTAATCTTCTCAATGGAGAAGGTGAATAGTGGAGTACCCCAGGGATCTGGGCTGGGCCCGCTGCTTTTTAACTTATTTATAAATGACCTGGAAATGGGAATAACAAGTGAGGTGATCATATCTGCAGATGACACAAAATTATTCAAAGTTATTAAAACTCAAGAGGATTGTGAAAAATTGCAACAGAACCTTTATAAATTGGAAGACTGGACGTCCAAATGGCAGATGAAATTAAATGTGGACAAGTGCAAAGTTATGTACCTGGGAAAGAACAACCCAAACTACAGTTATACGATGCAAGGTTCCACATTTGGAACCACCACCCAGGAAAAAGATTTAGACATCATCATGGATAATAAGTTGAAACCCTCTGCCTAGTGTGCAGTGATGGCCAAAAAGCAAATAGAATATTAGGAATCAAAAGGAAAGGAATGGAGAATAAAACCAAGGATATTATAATGCTTCTGTATCATTCCATGGTGCGACCACACCTTCAATATTGTGTGCAATTCTGGTCACCATATCTTAAAAAAGATATAGCAGAATTAGAAAAGGTATAGAAAAGAGCCATCAAAATGGTAAAGGGGATGGAAGGGTAGCCCTATGAGGAAAAGCTTAAAAGGTTAGGACTGAGGGGAGATATGATAGAGGTATATCTGAGGGGAGATATGATAGAGGTATATAAATTAATAAATCTGAGGGGAGATATGATAGAGGTATATAAATTAATGCATGGAGTGGAAAGGGTAGACGTAGATAGGTTGTTTACTCCATCAAAAAGTAGAAAGACTAGGGGACACAAAATGAAGCTACAGTGTAACCCATTTAAGAGTAATAAGAGAAAATATTTTTTCACTTAATGTGTCATCAAACTCTAGAATTCGTTATCGGAGGAGGTAGTTAAAACTGTTAGCGTAGTTGTGTTTAAAATAGGTTTGTACAAGTTCCTGGAGGAAAGGTCCGTAAACCATTATTAAAGAGTACCGGGGAAATCCTCTGCATACCCCAGGACAAGCATTGTGAAACCTGGATACCTTTTTGCGAACCTGCCAGATACTTGACCTAGATCGGCCACTGTTGGAAACAGGATACTGGGCTTGATGGACCTTGGTCTGACCCAGTGTGGCATTTCTTAATTTTTTTATTTTCTAAGCTTCCAGCCTATTTCTAGCTTACCACTTTTAACCAAGATCATAGAAAAGAAGATGGCTTGTAAAATACATGAGCTTTTAGAAGATGTGAATGCTTTCAATGCCAGTCCAGCAAGGTTCCAGAGGGGAGTGGATAAGCAGGGCTGGCCCGTCCACTAGGCAAGCTAGGCTGCCCGGGTGGACAGCTTTATGCCACTCTTTTGTCACCCATGGGAGGTCATGTGCTTTGGCACACATGACTTGCTGCTTCTGATACCCCTCTGACACAACTTACTGTCAGAGGGGGGTCAAAAGTGGCAGGCCATGTGTACTGTAGCACATGGCCTGCCACGGCAACAAAGCGGCAACACAAAGTCACCACTTTTAAAATACTGTCACCACCGCCATCCACCTCCCCTCCACGACGGAATCGGCAGCAGCAAAGGCAGCAGCGCAGCATAGCTCAGCGAGGGTGGTGCGGCCTGGTGCGGGGGGGGGGGCAGCACAGGGGAACAGCTTGGCGTGGCGGGGTGGCACGGCTGGAGCTTCTGCCTAGGCAGCAGAAACCCTTGGGTCAGCCCTGTGGATGAGTCAATATTATTATATCTGTCATCAACTTTTGATCAGGTAGATTCTTGCCTTTTTGTTGCCAGATGTGGAACGTTGGGATTAGAAGGTCAGGTTTAGAATTGTCTTATTTCCTTTCTCATTGAAATATATTTTAGGGTAAGATCAAATGGTAAGATGTCTTCATCTAAGCTCTTGAACTGTGAACTCCATTCCATTTTATTATCTTTTTGTGGTCACTGACTCCATTGGTTTGTTCTTTTAGTTTTCCATTTTTGCATATGCTGATGACATACTGATAATTCTACTCTTAGGGGTGTGTTTACTAAACCACGGTAGTGGATTCCGTGTGATAATGGAGCTGCAGTCCCATTGAAATCAATGGGGCCGCGGCTTCAATATCGCACGGAGTCCGCTACCACAGTTTAGTAAGCATACCCCTTAGTCTTCTCCTGATGATAAATTTGTAAAGATTAACTAATGTTTGACTGAGGTTGTGACTCGGGTGAAAGATATTGCTTAATACACTGAAAGCTGATTATCTCCTTCTGCAACATCAATCACCCACACCTATACTCCCCCTCTCCCCCCCCCCCCCCAAAATCGAAACCTTTCAAATAGTGATCCCCAGTCATTCCTGCTCAATGCTACTGCAGGTTTGAAAATGGCACCCATGACCCCTAGCAGTAATCTCATGGTAATACTGCTAAAGGTCAGGCTGCCAAATAAGGGCATTTTGTACTTACAGGCATACTTCAGAAAATTTGAATGTATGCGTGTAAACTAATGCTGAAAGTCTGCCAAACAGTGAATGTAAAAGTAAGAATGCAGAGGTAAATATTCAAGTGGTTTAGGTTCCTAACTTTGAGAATGAAAGCTTTATTTTACATAGGAGCTGTCCATGGGAAATCAGACATCCAAGTTAGGGTATTTACATGTCCCTGGTATTTTACAAAAGGATCTGTAGAACATGGAGCCTTTTGTAAAATATGTATAAGGGTACTGGGAAATACACAAGTATTGGCTGGCAGGTTCAGTGAGAACAGTAGTTTTATTAAAAAGCAGGTAGAATGGGGGCGGAGCCTGATGTCCAGCGGGTAGGACGCTTTGCGTTGAAGCTCCCGAGAGGCCTACTTAGAATCCTGACTTAATACCTATACAAATTTACTATTTCGCTCCGAGCTGACCGGGGCACCTCGGGGGGGATGGCGGCCCATAAACCAGCGCGCTTGGACTTCGGGTCTCCTTCTTCTTCTCACGGAAAACGCTCCAAAACAGAGGTGTCCTCCCCACAGAAGATGGTCCCATTTCGTGAAAACCCCGAAATGCACCTGGAGATTTTGGAGGAAATACGCGGCGTGAAGGAATTGGTGCAGTCCAATGGAGAAGCGCTTCGAGCCATGCGAGAAGACTTTGGAGTGCTCCAGGACCGACTTGAAAGTCTTTCATTACGGCAGGACAACATGGCGGGGGTCCTCGACTCGCACGAGGTGCGCTTGGGCAAACTGGACAAGGCTGAGCGCCAGATACAGAATCTTCAAAAGGAGTTAGAGGATAGCAATAATCGAGCCCGTCGCAACAATGTGAGGCTCCTCGGAATGCCGGAGGGGGTGGAAGCAGGAGATATAAGAGAATTCTTGCTCAAAACTCTTCCCTCCTTGCTGAAGATCACTTTTCACAGAGAACTGGAAATCGATCGCGCACACCGTGTTCCTGCCCACATGGCGCTCAACCGCACGACCCCCCGGCCTATTATCTTTAGCTTGCTACGATATCAACAAGTGGAACAAATTTTACATGCTGCCCGAGCGAATCATCATTTGGAATTTGAAGGTCGTAAGGTCTCCTTCTTTCCTGATTTGGCAAAGCCTACCGTTGACCGTCGGAAGAAACTCCTTGCTTTTCGCCCTCGACTTCAACAGCTACAGGCTCGCTTTGGCCTGTTGTATCCAGCGAAGCTCCGAGTGACTCTCCACAACCAAACCAGGACGTTCGAAGATCCTGATCTACTATCAACATTTTAGACTCCAAAGAAGCAGAGCAGATGCGCTAATCCCAAATCTTGGACTCTTATCTGCCGGCTCTATCCGCCATTTTGAAGGGCCCGATGCGGCGGTCATAGCCAAGCACAGAAATAGCCTGGACTTTCTTTCTTTCTCTATATGACTTTTGTTTTTTGGTCTCCTATCTCTTCATGATGTGTGCCTCGGTCGGATTCGGAGCACGCACAGTCCTACAGGTTATGTGTTTTTTCAATTTAGGCCTTCTCTGGGGTTTCTCCCCGCAGACACATGGTCGCCAGTAATTTTGGGGTTTTGCTTCTCCTCTACCGTACTGCGGTTTTCTTTGTTAATGTGGGGCGCTTCATTGTATTATATTAGCTTATTTTTCCTATGTCATGTGTACAGCCAGATACAGTCAGTTTGAGGGATATAGTGAAATTATGTGTGCTATCATGCTCAGAATTTTAACTTTTCTGAATGGCCTTATGTAAAATCTTATCATTCACCGTCAAAGGCATTAATGGTCCACTCAAAGGAAAGAAAATCCTTAGCTATCTTAGCCATGTGCATGTTGATTTAGTGTTTCTTCAGGAAACGCATTTAAACTCTGCTGAAACACTGAAACTCAATGCTAAGCCTCACAGGGTCGCTGCCTATTCTCCCACCGTTTCCAAATGGTACGGGATAACCATTCTGGTTAAGAAGTCTTTGCATGCTACTGTACCTGATATTAGCGCTGACAAGGAGGGTAGCTGGGCCCGTGTACACCTTGAGGTTGGAGATAGTGAATTCACGTGTATTTGCATTATGCCCCGAATGTGGACAAACCTGCTTACTATGCAAGTATTGCGCAGTTGGCCTTGGCCTCTGCCAATGCTCCATTAATACTTGGTGGCGATTTTACTCAAGTGTTCCCTCAATCTTTTCTTCTCAAACAGGGTGCTCGTTGGTTGGAAGATCCAGTACCGAGTAGACCTGTGTGGCTAGATATAGAAGTGGGCCTTTGCAAACTGATTCCTCTTACCTTTTTCCCTGGTATGACTCTCCCATCAGACTCCTACTATCTACCAATGCTTTTAGACACTTTAGGTGCCTTTAATACTCTTATGCAATCTTTAGACTCCCGACTCTGGTCAGTGCAACTTCAGCATCGCCTTCGGAGCACTAGAGTACTCCCGCCATCGGCATTCCCTACATAAGGTTGATTGGAGACTTTCCGATCTCTCGGTAGTTCACCGGGTGTAGCATCCAATTTTACTAAACCTTATGTAATGCTATAACTAGAGATACCCCTATAGCGCAGAAAGTATGGGAGAGAGAATTGCATGTGACTTTGACCTCGGAGCAATGGAGCCTTATCTGGAGTAGAGGGACACGGGTTCCCAATCCGCCTCACTCACTCAGGCCCTCTTCTTTCTAGCCCACCGGTGTTTTTACACTTCTCACAGATTAGACAAATGGAACACTACTCAGGGCAATGGTTGCTGGACACGTCCTGCGGCCATTGGTTCATTGCCTCATGTTATGCATGAATATCCCGCACTACAGTATTACTGGCGTCGGGTCTGGGGTCGTATTTAGTCTATCTCGCACTCTCAGGAGCCCCTTTCTTGGAGGATAGTGGGACTTCGCCCAATTGCGGGGATCCCCTCTCTCCCAAAAATGGCTTATCTCCTTTCGAACTTTATGCTTGGCATTGCTATTTCCCTAATTAAGTAATACTGGAAAATTAGCTCCCATCTGAGCCCCAATGAATGGTGGCATCATGCCTGTCTTTACAGTAAATATGAACAAATACCTCGTCTGTTCGCTTCCTCCGTTCAGACTCCTTCTCATTGGTCTCAATGGAAGCTGCTCGATGACTATGTACATTTTGCTAAATGCTCTCATCTGACTGTCTAACTTTGTATCTAACTTTGTATATATCTCTGTCCCATGATCATGCTGTATTGTAGATACTCTTTTGATCGTTTGATGTATAATCACTGTTAATTGGAAGCGCTCACATGCTGATATAATCGGGTAGAGAAGAAGCATCGGGGTGGGGGGTAATGGGTTTACTTTTCCTTATTGTATGCCTGTTTTGTCTCTTTTGGTGTGTTGTTTCTTTTGTTTGTTGCAAAATGAAAATAAAAGTTTAAAAAAAAAAAAAAAAAGCAGGTAGAATAAAAGAGCAACATTACTCAGCAGCCTCTACATATATGTGCCAGCAATTATATAGGTAAGTGACAAGTTGACAATTTTCACATATAAGTGGCAAATTTATATCTATAGAGGGTAATTCTATAAGGCGTGCTAGAGTTCCGCATGTGTTATGCAAGTAAATCATGGTATTTTAGTTGTTATTTTGATGTTTGCACTATAGACAGATGGCACATACTGAACTTTCACTGTGGGCACAGGGGTGGAACTTGGGTAGAGCCTGGGCAGAGCACAAATTTGCCCATATACTTAATGCAATATGGCCCAATGCATGGTGGCTGATCAGTTAAAGGTTCTGAATATTGGCCCCATTCTTTTTTGGCCCGCCCTAACCACACCGACAACACACTCTCTTGGATTCTGTGCATTTCAGGCTTTTACATGTGTAAATAGTGGCATTCTGAAATATATAGAAGCCATTCTGAAGTGTAGAAGCCATGCAAGGCTTCTAAAATGACCTATTTAGGCTCCTAAATTGGTCTACTTTAAAATATTTTAGAGCTAAGTGCCTAAATTTATGCTCATAGTTTCACTAAACCCCTAAATTAGAAGCTAAGAAGTTGATATTTTGACAGTGGTAGATTTAGAGCAGATGAAAATGTTAATATCTTGCAACTGATTTTCAATACTAAGCATATAAATTAACTGCATAAATCTAGACCCAAATTTAGGAGCATAACTTTTGGGATCCTAAATTTAGGTGAATATTCAGCTCAAAAATTTAGGGGTATGTTTACTAAATGGCGGTAGCAGCTTCTGTGCGATATCGGAGCCGCGTATTGACTTCAAAGGGGCCGCAGCTCTGATATCGCGTGGAAGCCGCTACCACCGATTGGTAAACATACCCCTTAGACTTCTAAGTTTAGCTGAAAATAAGGGACACATTTACACACCTAACTTACATGCCTAAGGGGTATGTTTACTAAACCGTCTTAATGTGCGCCCGGCGATAGTGTGCAGGCTGCCATAAAAGGAGTGGGTGTTTCAGTCTTAAAGTAGCAAAACGGGATTATCGCGTGATAATGCGCGCTGCTGCGCACATTAACGAGCTAAGCGCCGCTAAGCGTGTTAATGCGCGGTAATCTTAAGTAGGCGCCCAGAGATGCAAACACAGAAACAGAGGTGTAGTACAATGGTTAATACACTGACTGATGATACAGGGGTCATGAGTTTGATCACCCAGTATGCATAAGGCTGGCTGAGACATCAGCTTTGATATGTAAGTATTGTTTCCTGAGGCATTTTATTTGTATTTTAATTATTGCTGCCAGCAAACACACCCTCACGTGGCATAACCTAAGGTGCCACATAAGGCACCCTATAAGGCACTCCATAGGGCACATTATAAAGTGCACTGTCTGCCACGGCACCCTATAATGTCCCCTATAGGGCACCCTATAAGGCGCTCCATAGGACAACTTATAAGACACCTTATATGGACTGTAACCATATGGTGCCTCAGAAGGCGCTTTATAGGGCACCCTATAAAGCGCCTTCTGAGGCACCTAATGGTTACAGTACTCTGAGGGTGTTTTTGCTGGCAGCACTAATGTACATTAAAAATTGACAATGCTCCAGATAGCCCTACCAAATAACCCCACTGTGGGTTTGAACCCATGACCTCTGGCTCCACAGGCAGTGAAGCAACCAGTGGACTACAGCTATTAACAAGCACCTGGCTGGCTACAGAAGGACTGCATGTCACCACACAAACAGTCTGCTGTGGTTACCAGGATAGGGTTAACCCACCCGTACCCATGATGCACTGCACATGCAAATCAGCAGTCTACAGATGATCACAAGATGGGGTATGCACTCCCACAGCACCTCGGCCTGGTAGGGGGAACTGACCGTGTGCACCCCCACAGCACCTCAGCCTGGTAGGGGGTACTGACCGTGTATGTTACTGGCACAGAGTAGCTACAGACCGTCACATTGTGTGGTTACTGTGCTCACCCTGAGGGTGAGGTGGGGCACCCAGCACCAGGTCCACAGCACCTTTCATGGTTGAAATAGGTTATGCTGCAGGTCCCTATCAGTGCTAGTGTGTGTGTGATAGGTAGTTCCTGTAGACGCATCTGTATTTCTCATTCATGTCTAGTCCTTATGGGCTATGATGCACCCAAAATAGTGCATATCCTGTGTTGGTACCATGACATATGGGGGGGGGGGGTATTTGGACCCATAGGTGGATTATATGCTATCACCCAACCCACTCTACTCTCTGTGGTTCAGGGTGGGAAACAGGATCTCCCACCAACAGAGCCACACTCTATCTCCCTGCAATGGTGGCAGTAGAAAGGACCAGCAACCCCAGTCCTGCTGGGGAACAAACACCATACAAGGCAGGCAATGCAGATCTGTACACATCCATAAGGCAAGACAGACAAAAGGCCTGGAACGGCTCAGCTGCCCCCCACCACTATCTGATATTCTCCAGCAGCAAGCCTCCAGCTGCTGCACCCTGCAAGATGTTCCATCCAGACACATACTAGCTGCAGACAGTCTGCTAGCTAGTCCATAGTGCATGCTTCTGGAGGAGATGCATGTATCCAGAACTGGGATGTCAGCATACACACCAAGCAGATAAGTCAGTGATTGGGCCCCAAAAGGGAACCATAAACATCACATGAGAGAAACACTATATAGCACTATGGGGGAACCTAGCCATGCCGTGGTCACTGCTCAGTCAGGGTGAGAGTGACCTCCCAGCAGGACATGCTGTGGCCACCCTGTCCATGCAGGTGGTGGCCGGCCACTACAGTGTCCGAGCCATTGCCCTATGCTATGTACAGATGGATCCAGGCCAGGCCATCCTATCCTGGCTATTCCCACGGTACCTTGCTCCTCACTATGCACATTGGCAGGCCAATACTGGCAACAGTGCAAGCAGTGTGGGCTGTGGAGGGTGTTTGCAGCCACCACACACTGGATAGACAGACACACTCCCCACACCTATGCCAGCATTGTGCAACTATAGAGGTGTTTGGCAGCCCTGGCCACCACACCAGTCCTGGGCAGAGTGCAGAGTGCAGGTGGTTGTCAGGCACTACAATGTCCGAGCCATTGCCCTATGCCCTGTGCAGATGCATCCTGGCCAGGCCACCCTGTCCGGGCTATACCCATGGTACCTTGCTCCTCATTATGCACATTGGCAGGCTTACACTGGCAACAGTGCGGGCTGAGGAAGGTGTTGGCAGACACCACACACTGGATAGACAAACACACGCTCCCACACCTATGCCAGCATTGTGCTACTATAGAGGTGTTTGGCAGCCCTGGCCACCGCACCAGTCCTGGGCACAGTGCAGGCATGGCTATGATACGCAATACTGTTGGGGTCACTCCCCATGGTGGTAAACACTGTCAGACATCAGACCTGAAGCACACTCCACAGACAGCAGAAAGGTTGCTATGATGCAGCTCAATCAGCAAATTGTGCTTAACTTAGGAATTGCTATCTGCCAGTAATCATAGCAACCGTTTGATAGGTGTGTACAATATTCCCAGGTTTAGGGTGGCATTGCTAAGGTATGCAAGTGCTAGTATTGGGAGATGCACGCAGGGCCCAACATCCTGCCTCTCCAGGAGGCTTTGGATAATGGAGCCTGTGGGTGAGGGTGTGTCTGCCCCTGTTGGCCGCTGCTCTAGGGCAGAGGTTCCCAACTCCAGTCCTGGTGGGCCAAACACTGTTTGGGTTTTCATGCTGTCCCTAATGAATATGCATGAGATACATCTGCATACCATGGGGGCGGTGCATAGACATGCAGCACAGCCGTGTTTATTAGAGGCAGCATGGAACCTGAATGGTGTTTGGCCCTCCAGGACTGCATTTGGGAGATTCTGCTCTAGGTAATGTGCATGTTTATGGTGTCTGTGCTCTGTAGGGTAAAATGTAGGTTTATTGGGCATGTTTCTGTTATCTGCAATAAAGGTTCTGTCTGTATTAGCACGTTTTAGTAGTGGGTAAAATATGGGGACTGGGGTGGCAGGAATCACAGCTGGGACTTGAACCTGTGACCTTTTGCTCCTGAACACACTGGCTGTGTTCACTGCACCACCATGTTGCCACAGAGATGGTGTATTCCCTGGAGATACCATGACTGTTTGTCAGACAGAGCCTGTCTGTTGCAGTGCACGGCACCCACCTAAACAGGGTTAGGCCATGGTCTGCTCTGGGCAGCTGCCACTGCCCCCTCCACCACCAGTACCCCTCTGCCACCCTGCTGACATGCCCTTCTGCTGGTGGTGCTGGTGCTGCGCAGTCTCAGCCCATCCAGTGTGCGGGTAGGCGGCTGCCTATGGTGCGGGTTCTGGGGTAGGGGTGCCTGCATAGCTGTCCACGCTTTCCCCCAGCACCGCCTGCCAATGTTCCGTGCCATTGGGGGTACCTGCTGGGTACTATTCCCTGTGACACCATGGGAAGCACACTCTTGCCCATGTTGGGCCCTCAGCAGTTGCTGTCTGGCTGCTCTACTGTTTCAGCATTCCTATGAGCCAGCTAGGCATTACCCTAGTCCGCACTGTGCCCCAGCTGCACCACAGCATGTGCCGCCTGCAGCACTCTGTGTCCCCTTTTCCAGCATCTGTCCAGTTGCCCATTCCGACATGCCCACCCTGCTGTTGTGGAACATGTGCACACCATAGGAAACCTGTCCAATAGAGAGGAAAACCCTGATCAGTGCAATTTCACTGTGGGCTCATTCACCTTGTATGGGGACAGAGCATAGACCCTTCCAAAATTCATATCTTTTTTTTTTGGAGCTTTCTTGGGGGTGTTTTTTTATGTTTCCCATTGATATCACTATTGCCTAGCTTTGTTATGTTTTTTTTACATTTTCTTCTGGTCATTTTCACTGTTTCTTTGCCCTTTTGTTCCGTGCACATGTATCACACTTATCACTTTTTTGTAGGTTTCCCTGGTTTTGCTGTACATTGCTGACGGAAATGGTTTCTTTTCCCTTTAAATCAGCTCTAATGCCAGGGTTTCACTGGCGTTAGTTTTCAGCCTCGGATTTCACAGCGTTAGTGTGCAGGAAGCCTCTCCCCTCCCACTCTCCACCCATTGACCCTCTCTCTCCGCCCCTGGGGAGCCTTCCTCCGCCCTCCGGGAGCCTTTCTCTGCCTTCAGCGCTCGTTTGCGCCTTATCGTGCGATAAGGCACCTTATCGTGCGATAACGTGGGATAGCGCATGTTAAGACGGTTTAGTAAACATACCCCTAAGAGTCTAATTTTATAACAGACTGCTTATGTGAGCAGTCTAAAACACATTAGTTTTAGGCCTAATTTATAAAGGCAATATAAATACGTATCAGGCCAATATTCAGCCCATAGCAGTCAGCGTTTTTTAAATGCCAGTCACCATGGGTATAAGTGAAACCAGATATTCGGCAGAAATGAAGCTTTCTCTGAATATCTGTTTCAATGGTGATCGCTGCAAGCTATCTGGATAGATGTAATATTCAACCATCAGACGGCATAGAGTTAGGCCTGAAAATCACTACTAACCGAATAAGCGCTTCCACTGCCATCACCCCACCCATGTTCTTCTCTGGAACTCTCTGGGAATATTCAATAATACTATCCGGATATTGCTGCTGGATATTGGGCTTAGTAGGGTTTATTCAGTTAGCAGGTCCAGCTAAGCAGATACACCCTTCTGAATATCAACCTCTTTTGTGCCTTTATAAAATAGGCTTTCAGATCCAGCCCAACAGCTTGCAGCAGTTACACCTACACCACATATATATTGCAACTCTGCCCAAACCATGCTCTCGGTAATGCCAACACACAGATCACATTACAGTAGGCCTATATGCATTTGAGGTCATGCAATTAAAAAAAAATATCTCTTTTATGCATATAAAACAGACTTTTCAAAATTAGCCTCACAAATTTAGGAACTGAAGTTTTTTTGAAGATCGGCCTTACGGTTTTCCTTTGGTAATTTTAAAAGCAGAAATATGCACATACTTTCACTTTGAAAATCCAGAAGAGTCTGCACAAAGAAAGGTATGTAACCCGCTTTGACATATATTTTGAAAGGCAGTATAGAAAACACGATAACCATAACAAATGCAGGTTCCTTTTACATGGGTCTGAGGTTATACAATGAACCCCAAACTGTAGAGTAGTCAAATCTAGAATTAGTGAGTATAAACTAATGAAAAACAAGCACCATCTCTAACTACAACCCAGAGACGCAACACAGCATTGTATAGGTTTGTCTCTCAAAAAAATAGATAACTGTGCAAGGTCAAAGAAAATATAATGGATACCTTGATAAATGATCAGACATTTATTTGGGAATTTAAGAGAGAAATAGTCACCTAACTGAATTCCTCTCTTAAATCCTGAAAAGGTTTTTACCTCTTCTGAGCAGTTTTAGCCACATCAGTAAAAACAGAAAATATAGCTTCAAAATCTATTCTCAGTCTATCTCTATAGTAAAATTAGCAATCAGAATGGAACTTTATTCAGCTTCTTTCAAATTCTCCAAGATGACTGTAAAATCAAGGCTATTAAAGGACAACTACTGTAGAAGCCTTCACCTCCTCCATATTCGTCAGGCTTACTTGGAGGATCCCTAGATGCAAAGAAATGAATGGAAAGACAGAAATCAACTGGGGTCTACAGCTATGGTCCAGAAATGAAACTTGGCAGAGTAGATGGGCCTTATGGTGGTCCTTAAGTATAATCATTTTCTATGAGATTTGAGGAATCCTTTCTTTCAGGATCTTAAGAATTTCAGTGATATCTCTTAAGCATATTTTAGAGAGTCAGAGATGGTACTTTGGGGATATTGATAACACTCAAGTTCTTCTTTCTGATTGTTATTTCTAAAGTCTCAAGTTTTTTATTCAAGAACACAGAATGCTCAGAGCTGAGTGCACCTGGAATAATCTCCATATTCTGTTCCAAAAGGGCAGTTCTGTTAGTGTGTCTTTGAACTTCTTTTTCCAGAGAGACAGATTTATATAAAGATTTGGGGGGAGGGGGTATTCAAAGCATTTTAGCCAGTTAGCAGACTTGCTAACCAGATAAAACATGCTCGGCAGCTACAGTAGGCAGTTAGTACCGTGTGAATATCGCTAAAGGCCAAGTAAAAATACCTGCTTAAAACCAGGGTGATTTGTAGGCAGATTAAGGACAGTCACTATCCGGTTAGCAGTAATATTCAGCTGCTAACTGAATAGCTAAACTGGTTAAAGTCTGGTCATCAAAATAGCTGTCCTAACTTTAACCAGTTTTCACTATCTGGTAAGTGGCTGAATATCACCACTAACCAGATAGTGATGTTGCTATCCGGTGAACACAGATATTCAGGCCCAGAAACCAGATAAATTCCAGTGTTGAATATTTGGGTTTAATTAACGTGGTAGCGGCTAGATGCTTTAAACAGCCTAGCCACCGCAGCTGAATATGCCCCCTCTGGAGCTTAACAATCAAGTCTGCAATGTGACTAAGGAGACAATCTAAAGCCTTCCAGACATCCTCCAGGTTTATAATCTTAGTGGAGACTCAAACAAATCTGAGAAACTCTTGCTGCTCTTGCTGTTCCTCAGGGATCTTCAGCGATTCATTCTGTCCACCATCCAAGTCTTGGCACAAAGACTGAAGACCCTAGATTTCTCAGGGGTTACATCATGGGACTTCCACACCTCCTTGTAATCTCCTCGGTTCTTCATATGGCTTTGCAAAAGCACAAAGAAAAGACACAGATGCTTCTCCCAATATTACACTATTTCAGACCAAGGAGGAAGTCAGAAGGCTACTGTTAACCGCACAGCTTTCCCTGTTTGCTTCAAATTTGATACCTTTGCTGGCCCTTTTAATTAAGAATTTTGCATAGGTTAACACAAATTAGTAAAATCTTTGAAGGAAAACAGCCTCCCCTCATGAATCACAGCATCCTTTGTCCTGTGTTAGTCCTGATTTTTCTCAGGCAAGTAATTAATCTCCATAAATTCCACAGCAACACCTCCTACCCTGAGCTCATCTGCAATAAATGGCCCCAATTCCTGTTTAAGATAATACACTTCACCCCTAAGGGTGGCTATCTGCTCCTAATCAGGTACATGGCCTACACTTGACTGTGACCATGGGGTATGTTTACTAAACTGCGTTAATGCAATTCGCGTTAGGAGCCACGGTAGTAACAGAAACCCCAAATAAGGACATGGGCGGTACATCGTCAGCACTAACGCGCGTTAAAAAAAATTAACGAGCGTTACCGGGCGCCGTGGCGCGTCACTGCGCGTTAAACGTAAAAAGACGTACAGACACAAAGCACTGAAACAGAGCTGTAGCACAATGGTTACGGTACTGACCGCTATTACAGGCAGCATGGGTTCGAGTCCCCAGTGTGCCTAACGCAGAAGGCTGTCCCAGGCATCACCCTGTACATTACAGAGGGAAAGAGGAGGCATGTTTTTCGTTATGCTGAGTATTGGTGTCAGAAAAACACTCTCGGAGTGTGCCTAGCCACGTACGTTGGTACGTGCGTAGCCTCGTGGGTACGTGTGGTTTTACGTGCGTGGGTACATGTGGTTTTACCAGTGTGGGCATCTTATTTTACAGACTGTGTAGGGTATCTTGCACCTATGCATTATGCTAGCAGATGTACGTGTGATGGCCTATGGTTTATCAGAGCCTGTGAGCAGGTGCTGGGGTTTCACAGGGTTGGATTGTGCCAGTCACACCCATGATGCACTGCACATGCAAATCAGCTGTCCACAGATACACACCATGGGGAATGCACCCCCACAGCACCTCGGCCTGGTAGGGGGAACTGACCATGTGCACCCCCACAGCACCTCGGCCTGGTAGGGGGTACTGACCGTGTGTTGTACTGGCACAGAGTAGCTACACGCCGTCACATTGTGCGGGTACTGTGCTCACCCTGAGGGTGCAGTGAGGCGCCCAGCACTAGGTCCACAGCACCGGTCCAAAGCAGTGTTACTGTGTGAGATAAGTAGGTTCTGCAGAACCACCTTGGACATCTCTGTCTGTTTCCGTCAGGTGTAGCCCCCATGCACCACCAACCCCAGGGCTGAGGGTGGCAAACAGGGTCTCCCATCAAAAGATCCACAGTCTACCTCCCTTCAAAGGTGGCAGTAAAGGGGACCATTAACCCTAGTCCTGCTGAGGAACACACACCCCACAGGGCAGTCAATGCAGCTCTGTACACAGCCAGAACACAATAGCAGACAGACATTAGGCCTGGATATGGTATGCTGCACCCCACCACTATCTGATATTCCCCTGGTGCAAGCCATCAGCCACTGCACCCTGCAAGCCACTCCATCACAACACCTACCAGCTGCAAACAGTCTGCTAGTGCCCAGTGGAGATGCCTGCACCCAGAACTGGGATGTCAGCATACACAGCAAGCAGCTACATCAGTGACTGGGCCCCAAAAGGAAACCCATATCTATCACATGAGAGAAATACTAGATAGCACTATGGGAGTGCCTAGCCATGCTGTGGTCACTGCACAGTCAGGGTGAGAGTGATCTCTCAGCAGGATATACTGAGGTCACCCTGTCTGTGTAGGTGGTGGCCGGGCAGTCACTGCCCTATGCCCTGTGCAGATGCACCCTGGCCAGCCCACCCTGTCCGGCCTATACCCATGGTACCTTGCTCCTCATTATGCAAATTGGCAGCCCAATACTGGCAACATTGCTGGCAGTGTGGGCTGTGGAAGGTGTTTGCAGCCACCACACACTGGTTAGACAGACAGCCACCCCCACACCTATGCCAGCATTGTGCTACTATAGAGGTGGTCAGCAGTCATACCCACCACACCAGTCATGGGCATAGTACAGGCATGGATATGGTACACAAGGCTGTTGGGGGGTCACTCCCCAGGGTGGTGAACACTGTCAGAGACCAGACCTGCAGCAAACACCGCAGACATCAGAATGATTGTTATGGTGGAGCTCAATGAGCAAACTGTGCTTAATGTAGGAATTGATATCTGCCCATTATCATAGGGAACGTTTGATAGCTCTGTACCATATACCCAGGTGTAGGGTGGCATTGCTAAGGTATGCAACTGCTAGTATTGGGAGATACAGGCAGGGCCCAATGTCTTGCCTCTCCAGGAGGCATTGGCCAATGGGGCCTGTGGGTGGGTGTGTGGCCCTGTTGGCTGCTGCTTTACGGCAGAGTTCCCCAACTCCAGTCCTGGTGTTCCAAACACTGTTCGGGTTTTCATGCTATCCCTCATAAATATGCATGAGCTACATCTGCATACCATGGGGGTGGTGTATAGCTATGCAGCACAGGCATCTTTATTAGAGGCAGCATGAAGCCGGGATGGTGTGGGGCCCTCAAGGACTGCATTTGCGGGACTCTGCTTTAGGTAATGTGCTTGTTTCTGGTGTCTGTGTTTGGTGTGGTAAAATATAGGCCATGCGTATGTTCTCTGCAATAAAGGAGTGTCTTTACTATCACTGTTTAGTGGTGGGTAAAAATATGGGGATTGGGTTAGTAGGAGCCCCAGCTGGGATTTGAACCTGTGACCCTTTGGTCTTACAAGCACTGGCTGTGTCTGTTGCACCACACTGTGGCCACAGAGATAGTGCAGTCCCTGGAGTTTGTTAAACCGGCTTGACGAGTCAGAAACCCTGCTCTGCAACAGGTTTACTGTGGCCTCATTTACCTTGTATGCAGACAAAGGTGCCCATAAACTTCAGAAAAGACCTCAGAAAAGGGACACACACCCATAACCAAGCTGGGCAACAATGATATCATTGGGAAACGTTACACCACACGCCCAGGACAGCTCCATTACAATATAATGCTCTTTGAAAGAGTCTGCGGAGCGTAGACCCTTCCACACATCATTTCTTTTTATTTTGGTGCTTTCCAGGGCATTTTGTTCCATGTTGCCCATTGCTATCACTGTTGTCCAGCTGAATTATGCTTTTTAAAATGTTTCTTGTGGTCATTTTTAACGTTTTATGTGAAATTTTGTTCTGTGCACATGTATCACACTGCTCACGTTTTGTGGGTTTCCCCGGTTTTTCTGTACATTGCTGACGGAAATGGTTTCTCTTCCCTTTAAATGCCTTTAACGACAGGTTTTCATTCGCGTTGGAATTGAGCTCTGCAATTCAGCGCGTTAGTATGAGGGGAGCCTCTCCCCTCCCACTCTCCGCCCATTGACCCCTTCTCTCCGCCCACTCTCCACCTTCTGCGCTGTTTTAACGCGCCGCGGAGCTTTACGATCGTTAACTACGGTTAACGCGCGTAGTATGACGTTAACGGTCGTTAGCGCATCGGTACGCGCGTTATACGGCACTTACGGTCGTTAACGTCGTATAACGCGCGTTAGTCACGTTTACCGCACTTTAGTAAACATCCCCCCATAATTCATAAAATTGCTAGTACAGGTTCATATTAGTCCTTCAACCTATAACTACAGACATAATTCATAATATTCCAGTAAACTATTAGAGGTGGCTTTATGCTTTTACCTCTTCAGCTCCCCTTCTGAATCTGTAGAGAATTACATTAATCATCTGCAAACGGCAAGTGGGCTAGGGCCATATATGTGGAGTCAGCTTCATTCAAGGCCTCTCTTTGCATCATTAAAGTTTTTGAGGTCATAACATTAACGCAGCATTTTGACAGCATATGAAACACAAACATTCCCAACACTCTGGTTTCCATGCAATTTGTGGAAGCAGAGGGGAATCTCCCTCTTGAGATGAGGGTTAACCAACTCAGGAGTAAGCATGATGTTCACTTTACTCCAGGACTTGGGGCTACCTCCGAATTATTCAGGATCAAAGAGGACCAATCAGAAATATTTACAGGCTGAGGTTCTAGAAGGAACCCATGTTGGGCAGCAACAGAGTGCGGGAGGCAAACAGAACAACTGGAAAGCTTAAAATGATAGATAATAGACAGCATAAAACATGTTATACTATCCAAGATTAGAGCTGTTCCAGGATGCCTCTTCATTATAGGCAAGCAGCCTGGTCACAGTTCCTAATACCAAAGCACAAACAGCAATACAAAAAATACAGAAATCCTTTCCTCCGTTCTGTATTGGGTCATATAGCCTCATTTTGTGGAAGCATTGTTTCTCAGTTCAGACTCTGTTTGCCCAAATGGATATCTCACAAGCATTAGCCTTTACTCAATGTCTCCCTGTCTGCTATCTTCCACTGGCGGCGATTTCTTATAATGGCTTAGATGCATCCACGATGTCCTTCTCTGAACCTTTAATACCAAATATCTGACCAGAAGAACTTGATATGGACCGATGAACTTAGGACTCAGAGCAGTCTTGGGATGGTGCTCTTTCATCAGGACCCAGTCACTAGGCTTAATGTCCTTTGGTTCACCGGGAGTGGCAGCTTCCGATCTAGTGATCTGCACAAACAGAACAGAAGACAGCTTATCATACAAGCTCTTACAGAAAGACAAGATATCGCTGTGTAATAACTGGGAGTCTGGTATTCGATCAGGGGTTAACGACATCTGGGCAGGCAAAGTAGTGGGACATCCCGGCACTATCTCATAAGGTGTCAAGTTGCTCCTTGTCCTTTGAGGTGAATTTCGAATGGCAAAAAGAGCTATGGGAGTGCTACAATCCAACCTTGGTCCAGTCTGAGGTCAAAGATCTTAGCATGCCTTTTATCGTCCTATTCATCTGTTCCACTTGGCCAGAGTTTTGCGGATGATAAAGAGGATGCAATTGTCTGTGAATGCCAAAAAAGGCCTGAATTCCTTCCCAGACTTTGGTCACAAATGCTGGTCCTTGATCAGAGGACAGGACCAAAGTGATACCCCATACTGGAATAAACTGGTACAATAAGCATTTAATAGCAGTTGCTGCTGACAGAGAAGTAGTTGCATAGACTTCAGGCCATACAGACAGGTGATCACAAGTTCAGAATACAGACAGGTGAGCACAAGTAAGTGTTTCTTCCCCCTTTGACACAAGACAAATCTGTAAAATCCATCTGTAAAAATTAAAAAGGGCTTTGTGGTCTGGGTAGAGAGGCAGACGATGTAAACGTTGTTACTGAATAGTCAGCAGAGAGACAGGCAGGACAGGTCACCACTACGGCTTTGGCTGAAGAAAGAAAGTCAGGATTAAACCATAAAACAGAGAAATCATGGAACACAGCCTTAACTGATAAAAGCAATTTGGAGTGTAACAACATAGCCATGGGATACAGCAAAGAGGAAGGACAGGCTATTAGATGCCTCTTTTTCCAAAGTCCATTTGTATCAGGTGCAACAGCAAAAGAAAGCCATTTTGTCTTTTCTTCATAAGAGGCAGTTGATTGGTGCTCACGCAAAAGCTGCAGGGACAGCTGATTAGAGGGCAGTATCAACAGGGGGAAAAGTGAGTCTGCAGGCCCAAGGCAGCTTATCTCTAGTGCCTATAGAGTCCACAAAGTTATTGCCTTGTGCCACAACAGTCTTATTTTTATCATGTCCTTTGCACTTCAGGACTGCCACTTGTGCAGGAAGAAGAACAGCTTTCAATAGTCATTGAACATATGCAGCATGCTTAATAGGGCAGTGAGGTGCTGTCAGGAAGCCCCACTGAACCCAAATGTTCCAAACGTTCCACAAAATCCCCAGAGCATAAGTATTGTTGGTATAGACATTAACAACTAGATATGCAGAACGTTCTAAGGCATGTATTAATGCAAAAGCTTCAGCCAGTTGAAAACTAGAAAAGGCAAAGATCCTGATTCTAAAACAATATCTACTAAAGTGACTGCATATCCCATACAGATGATACCATCTTCATTACAAAAGGATGAGCCATCTGTGAAAATAACATGGGATCAGACAAGGGCACAGGAGAAAGGTTTGGCCTGGCCTTAGAAAGCTCCACAACCTGTAATGTATTTATTTATGTAAAAGGATTTATAGCTCGCACAAACACTGGGGTGGGTAACAAAAAGCATACACAGACAATCATGTAAAAGGCAATCATGTTCTGGACTATACTGGAAGTCCTCAGGTGCAGGCAGAGAACAAAGCAAGGATGCTGGCTGCAGAAGAGAGACCTCATGCAAAATGACATGGGGTTGGGAAATAATCAAATCATATAAAAGGAGACGAGTGGAGGAAAGCAGCTAGGTTTTGAAAGGTGCAGTAAACAAGCCACAGAGTGAAAAGAGTAAACACGAGTAGCATGCTGCAAGGTCAGGAAGGATGTTGTCTCTAAAGAAAAGACAACAGAGGACCTGGTAACAGTGAGACAAACCAGCAGTGACAGAATCAAAGGTTTGGGAAAAAATAGCCAAGGGGTTTCATACCAGTGGGAAACTTCTGAGTCAATACACAAGTGGCTGAAGTGGCAGTAGTAGAGACATACAAATGAAAAGGAAGTTCATAACAAGGGAAAGCCAAACAGGGAGTAGCAAGCAGAGAAGATGTCAGTAACATAAAGGTGTCATATTGCTCCTCAGTAGGTACAATTAAATCCAATGGGCCATCCCTGCCCAGCAGAGCATACAAAGGCTGTGGCAGGAAAGCAAAATCAGGGATTCATTGGCGACAAAACACTAGTAAGCCTAAGAACCTACACAACAAAGGGACAGTGACAGGGAAAGACAAAGCAAGTATTGACTGGATTCTTTGAGCAGTAAGCTGGCATACTGTGGGGGTCAGTCTTGCAATGCAAATTGCAATTTGGTCCTACTGACCTTGAGTCCCAAACAAAAGAGTGTCTTTTACACATACATCATGATAATCAGAGCATATCAAAATGTCATCAACATATTGTATCAAAACAGAACCTTTCTGCAAATTTACTCCTTGTAAAGCATGTTTTAAGGCCTGTGAAAAATAAGCAGAACCTTCAGTGTAATCCTGTGAAAGTGTGGTCCAGGTGTATGGCTGACCTTCAAACGTGAATGCAAATAAGAATCTTGAAGCAGGGTGGAGTGGCAGGGAAAGAAAGGTGGAACTTAAATCTATGACAGAAAATAAATTGACTTTGGATGGGTTACAAGTCCAAATATCACGTGGATTCAGAACCAAGGGAAATATCAGCTGCACTGCCTGGTTTAATGCTCAGAGGCCTGGAACAAATTTATAAGACTTCCCATTGGCCTTCATGACTGGAAGGATAGGGATATTACATGAAGAGGATGTACGGACAATTACTCCTTGATTCAACAGGTTCTTAATAATTGGGTGAATACCTAAAATTGAAGCTTCTGGTAGTGGGTATTGTTTAACATGGGGAAATGGGGCACCGGGTTTCAAAAGTATCTTAATAGGTAGGATATTCAACCAGCCCATATCATTCCCCGGTGCTGCCCAGAGTTCGTCAAGCAAAATGGATAGTTTCCTGGATAGCTCAGATGGCTCAGTATTTTGTTCTCGCAGAGGGAACAAGTGACAACTTATCTTATCGGAATTACATATTAGAATTCCTTATGGACTGAGAGAAAGTCTCTCCCTAACAGACTGATAGGGAGTCAATCCCTTAACAGAAAGTCCATTTTATGTTGTCTTCCAGCAATAGTAAAAGGTACAGAGGAGATTTTATGATACATTACCGTCTTACCTTTGATGCCTTCACACGGTACCTGAGGTGCAGTAGTCAGCTCTTGGTGGTAGACAGCAGGCAAGTCATTCAAGGATAAGGCCAGTGTCCAGAAGAAAAATGCAGCCATGATACCCAATGCTGGCAGCTAGCTCACATCTGGTATTACTAGTAAGGAGAGGGCATAGTCAGTCACAAGCAAAGTCCTCATTCTCCTCCATAAGGTAATACTGGGTCATAGGGATGAACTGTGGCGTGCCAGGTCAGAAGGTTCCAGCAGTGGGTGGTGCCATTCCTGTAACTCATTGATGGTGGTTGGCAGGGTGCAGGCAGTTTCTGATCATATGACTAGTCTGTCCATAGACATAGCACATGAGCTGCCATACATCAAGAACCTCAGAGTGGAATACAGCCACCACACTGAGCTGGCTGATATCCTTCGCCACGGCCTCCTTGCTGGGCCCCTACTTCTTGACACCCTAGGGAAGCAATCTGCAAATTTAAAAGTTTCTATTTCTGCTTTTCAGTTTTGGTTGTATCAGTTTCCTTACCTCGCAGGATCCACTGCTCATCATTTAGGGCAAACTCTAAAATCTTATCTGATGTTTTAGTAGACCACTCCAAGAGAGCATGATCAATTATGTCCTGGAGTTCAGGAAGAATACCATTCATAAATATAAAAGAAAACCCCTTTATGTTTTGGTCAGCTGAAAAATCTTTACATGCCAGGCAACACCAAGTGTGATATTGTGAAACAGTTTCACCCTTACCTTTCTTTAGAGAGAGTAATGCTAAATCTGACAAGCTCTCAGTACTATTGGAGTCAATGTATGCATTCACCTCTCCTCACAAACCTCTAATAGCTTTAGGCAACTTCATCCTAACATCTATATCCAATAAAGAATCCAATGCTTTCCTGAGAGCAATGGAATCACTGCAATACATACAACTACTATACAAGCCAACATACCAACAGGGCTCAACTCCTGACCTCATCTTTGCCCCCAACACACTCACAGAGCACGTCATACTTCATCCTACAGTAACCCCAATACCATGGTCAGACCACCATATGATTACATTTACAATAAAAGTCACCAACCCATGCATCCCAAGAGAAGAGCAATATGACAGCAGAAGATTCAGAAGATTCGACAAACAACAATTCCTTCAAGATATTCTACCAAAATCAACGATGGAAAAGCTCTATAACATCAACGGAGACAAAATCTTGAGCTGACTGTGGTACAGATCATCAACTACTAGAATGCAAACTCAAACTAAAGTTGAAAAAGAGCAAACCACTCATGAATGCAGCAAAATATGACCTTGAGAATATACCACTGGAATTTAAAGACTGCCTGCAAAATCAATTTGCTGCTTTAGATAAAAATGACAGATCTCCAGAAGAGTTATGGAATGACATCAAAAAGGTTGTGCTGGAAGAAAGTGAGAAGTCTCTACAAAAGGTGAAAAAGCAAAAATGACCAAAATGTATGACAGAAGAAACTCTGAAAATTGCCCAGAAACGTAGAGAAGCTAAAGCCAGAGGAGAAAGAAAGACAATCACAGAACTCAACAGAGATTTTCAACGTGCAGCAAGACAGGACAAGGAAAAGTACTACAAAGACACATGCAAGGAAATAGAAGCAGAAACTATTATGAGAGTTAAAGAAAAAATTCCAGCCTCTAATTGGAATGTTACAAGATGCTCCAGGTTCTATGTTGAATGATGCTGAAAAGATCAAGAAAAGGTGGAAAGAATATACAGAGTTTTTATATGATAAAGATCAAGCAGACCAACAGCCATTTCAACCTGTACCTTATGATCCGGAACCATTGGTGATGAAAGAAGAAGTTGAAGCAGCATTGAAAGCCTTATCAAAGAACAAAGCACCAGGCATTGATGGCATTCCCATAGACTTATTACAGCAATCTGATGCAGCTGTTACCGTACTTACAAGACTCTGCCAAGAAATTTGGAAGACAACATCATGGCCAACTGACTGGAAAAGATCTGTGTTTATACCAATACTAAAGAAAGGTGATCCAACTGAATGTGGAAATTATCGAACAATCACTCTGATCCCACATGCCAGCAAGATTCTACTGAAGATTATTCAAAAGAGACTACAACCATACTTGGAACAAGAACTACCTGAAGTGCAAGCAGGGTTCAGGAAAGGGCGAGGAACGAGAGACATCATTGCGAATGTGAGATGAATCCTTGAAAAGACTAAAGAATACCAAAAGGATATCTATTTGTGCTTTATCGACTATAGCAAGGCTTTTGACTGTGTAAACCATGAGAAACTCTGGGCCACATTAAGAAGCATGGGTATACCAGAACACCTGTTCGTTCTCTTGCACAATCTGTACATTGATCAAGAAGCAACAGTTCGAATGGAGCAAGGAGAAACAGAATAGTTTAAAATAAGCAAATGGGGTAAGACAAGGCTGCATACTTTCTCCCTACCTGTTTAATTTATATGCAGAACAAATCATCAGAGAAGCAAGATTGTATGAAGATGACAGAAGTGTGAAGATTGGTGGAAGACTCATCAACAACCTTCGCTATGCTGATGATACCACATTACTGGCTGAAAGTGAAGATGATCTGAAACATTTGCTTCTCACGATCAAAGAACATAGACTCAAAATGGGCCTGCACCTTAATGTAAAGAAGACAAAGATCATGACAACTGGCAAAATCAACAGGTTCATCGCTGAAGGAGAAGTAATTGAAATCGTGAACAACTTTAACCTACTGAACTTGGACCAGCTATCAATAAAGAACAAGCAGTCAAGAAATCCGACGATGCATTGCTCTTAGTAGAACGGCTATGACAGACCTAGACAAGATTCTCAAGAGCAGAGATGTCTCTCTCCATACTAAGATTCGACTTGTTCAAGCCATGGTATTTTCAATAACATCATATGGATGTGAAAGCTGGACAGTGAAAAAGATAGACAAGAAGAAATTGATGCCTTTGAATTATGATGCTGACGGCGAATACTGTGTATACCATGGACTGCCCGAAGAACAAACCAGTCAGTACTAGAGGAGATCAAACCTAAGCTTTCTTTAGAAGCTCAGATGAAAAGACTTTGACTTTCATACTTTGGAGACATCATGCGAAGAGAGAGATCATTAGAGAAAGACATCATGCTTGGCAAGATAGAAGGTCAACGCAAAAGAGGAAGGCCAGCAATGAGATGGATCGATACAATAACAGCAGCTACGAGTACCAGTCTGTCAACAATGAGCCACCTGACTGAAGACCAAACACAATTTAGGACAACTATCCAGAGGGTCGCCATGAGTCGACACCGACTCAACGGCACCTAACAACTATTACAACTACTATGGAGCATTTGTATAGCTCTACAAGACATACACAGCGCTGCACAGACATGTAAGAGACAGTCCCTGATCATCAGAGCTTACAATCTAGTCAAGGCAGATAACACAGTAGGTATAGATAGGGATACATCTAGGGGGAATGATAAAGAAACAAGATCAGGTGAGTCAAGATCCAAAAGCAACAGCGAAGAGGTAAGTTTTCAGCCTGAATTTGAAAAGGGTCAGAGAAGGCGCCTGGCATACAGACACAGGTAGTTTGTTCCAGGCGTAAGGTGCAGCAAGGTAAAAGGAGTGAAGTCTGGAGTTAGCAATAGAAGAGAAGGGCACAGATAAAAGTAGTTTGCCAGAAGAGCGGAGTTCCCGAGGGGGGGGGGGTGTAAGGAGAGATAAGAGAAGAAAGGTAGTGAGGAGCTGCAGAGTGAATGCACTTATGGGTCAGCAGGAGAAGTTTGAAATGGATGTAGAAATGGATAGGGAGCCAGTGAAGTGACTTGAGAAGAGGGGTAATATGGGCATAACGAGGCTGGTGGAAGATTAGCTGTGCAGCAGAGTGTTGAACAGATTGAAGGGGAGAGAGATGATTCAAAGGGAGACCTGCAAAGAGTGGGTTACAGTAGTCAAGATGGGAGGTGATTAAGGAGTAGATAAATGTCTTAGTAGTGTGTTCAGAAAGGAATAGGCAGATTTTGCTGATGTTATAGAGAAAGAAACGACAGGTCTTAGCTATCAGATGGATGTGTGTGGAGAAGGAGAGAGAGGAGTCAAAGACAACCCCAAGGTTGCAAGCTGAGGAAACAGGGAGGAGTAGAGAGTTATACACAGAGACTGAGAAAGGAGGAAGAGGAGAGGAGGTTTTAGGGAGAAAAATAAGACGTTCAGTTTTAGACATGTTCAATTTCAAGTGGCGGTGAAACATCAAAGCAGCGTTGTCAGAAAGGCAGGCAGAGATCCGGGTCTGGATTTCCAGAGATTTCAGGCATAGAGAGGTAGATCTGGGAGTCATCAGCATAAAGATGGTACTGAAAGCCATGGGAAGAGATAAGCGCACCAAGGGACTGGGTATAAAGAGAAAAGGAGTGGACCCAAGACAGATCCTTAGGGTACACCAACCGAGAGCGGGATAGCAGCAGAGGAGGAGCCACCAGAACAAACACTGAAAGAGTGATGGTAGAGATAAGAGGAGAACCAGGATAGTACACAGTCCTTAAAACTAAGTGAGGACAGGGTTGTGGTCAACAGTGTCAAAATTAGCAGAGAGGTCAAGAAGGATGAGGACAGAGTAAAGGCCCTTGGATTTTGCCAGGAACAAGTCAATGGAGACTTTGTTTCAGTAGAGTGTAAAGGACAAAAGCCAGATTGTAAAGGATCCAGGAGGGCATAAGAGGAGAGGAAGTCAAGGCAGCAGCAGTAAACCACGTGTTCAAGTAGTTTAGAAACGAAGGGGAGGAAGGAGATGGGTCAATAATTAGAAGGACAGGTAGGATCAAGTGAGGGTTTCTTGAGGAAAGTGTAACTACAGCATGCTTGAAGGCTGCAAGGACAGTTTTGGTGGAGAGCGATAGGTTGAGAATATGAGAGGGACAACAGTGGAGGAGATGGGGCTTAGGAGACGGGTGGGGATAGGATCAGAGGAGCAGGTAGTGAGTTTGGAGGAAGAAAGAGGGTGTGCAGTTTCTTCTTCAGAGATCACAGAAAAGGAAGAGAGGGTAGCAGAGGTAGAGGTGGAAACTTGGGAGTGAAGAGGGGGAGGAGGGGAAGTAGCTGAATTTGTGGGGAATTGGAGGGTGATCTTGTGGATTTTGTCATGGAAATAGTCAGCCACTGTTTGGGCAGAAAGGGAGGGGTCAGAGGCAGAGGCACCTTGAGAACTGAGAGTAGTAAAGAGACGGAGAGGGTTAGAGGCAAGAGAGTTAGTCAGATGGACATAATAGTTTTATTTGGCAAGTGCTATGACTGACTGGAAAGAGACAAGCATGAATTTGAAGTGTAGAAAGTCCACAAGGAAGCTGGATTTGAGCCAAGCATGCTCAGCTGAACGGGCACAGGAACATAGATGGTGCGTAGTGGATGAAAACCAGGGCTGGGGTGCAGTACACCACACAGGACTTGGCATGGTCGGAGCGAGAGCATCCAGAGCAGAGGAGAGTGCAGTGTTATAGGAAGCTTCTGCATCATCAATAGACTTAGATTGCATTCTGGAGGAAAGAAATGAAGAAACAGTGGAGGAGAAAACCAAAGAATCAATAGCATGAAGATTTCTAAATAGGTTGGAGACAGGACGCGGTTGAGGCGGTGGGTGATGAAGAGTGAAGCTTAGCAAATGATGGTCAGATAAGGGAAGAACTGAGGTACAGAAGTTTGAGGGTAAGCAAGTAGAGAAAAATACAAGGTCAAGGCAGTGGCCATGCTGGTGAGTGGGGGCAGAAGAGCAAAGCTGGAGGTCGAACAAGGAGGTAAAGGAAAGGAGTTTAAAAGCATAAGGATTAGAGGGGTTATCAACATCAATGTTAAAATCCCCGAGAATAAGAGTGGGGGAAGAGAAATCCAGAAAGAAGGAGAGCCATGAATCAAAGTCATTGAGAAAGGTAGAAGTAGACTTGTCAGGAGGTCAATAAATAACAGTTATCCAGAGAGGCAGTGGAGTGAAAAGGCAGATGGAGTGGACTTCAAAGGAGGGAAAGGAGTGAGACTGAGGCAGCAGGAGGGTTTGGAATTGGCAGGAGGGAGAAAGTAGAAGCCCAACACTACCACCACGGCCAGTGGGACGAGGCGTGTGGGAGAACTGATAGCCACCATGACCGAGAGCAGTGACAGATGCTGTGTCCAAAATTAAACATAGACATGACAGACCTCGACAGCACAATTGAAAACTGGAACCAAACTATCGCAAAAGTCACACAGCACCAAATAAGACAAAAACATCAACACAAAGAACACACTCCGTACCCTGGTACTCTAGTGAAATAAAAGAAATAAAGAGGACACTAAGAAAGCTGGAAAGAAAATGGAGACACAAAAAAAACCCAAAGACACCCTACAACAGCACAGCAATAAACAAAAAGAATACAACGACCTAATCAACAGATGTAAACAAGAATACCACAAAAGCCTCATTATGAAATACGCAAACAAACCTAGGGCTGGTTGGGACCAATTCCAGCTGCAGTCTGTTTTCTTTCTCTGCCCAGCGACTGCGGGGAAGAGAAAAGCAGTGTCGGGTTTTGTTTTTTTCTAAAAGCAGAGCCACAGAGGACTGCAAGGCAGGCCTCCATGCAGTTGCAAATGCTGTGGCTGAGGTCGGATCCTGGCCTGCAGTCTCGGAGGATCCCCGGGGGAGGTGCAGGCCTTGATCGAGGAGCTGCGAATAACCATGGCTGTCCCCGAACAAGGTCAAATGAGATCTGCCAGAATGCTCTCCCCAATGTGTGAGGGGGGGCTCTCCCCAATGTGTGAGGGGGGGCGGATTTTGCCAGCAGTGACTCCAGAGTCCTTGAGCAAGGCCCAGAATTAGAAGGAAGAGGGGGGGGGTCTGGAGATGACCCCGGAGTCAAGGGGGGGCCCCTGAGATAAATACATTCACTCTGCAGCTCCTCACTACCTTTTTTCTCTTATCTCTCCTTACACCCCCCCTCGGGAACTCTACTCTTCTGGCAAACTGCTTCTATCTGTGCCTTTCTATTGCTGACTCCAGACTTCACTCCTTTCCTCTTGCTGTACCTTAGGCCTGGAACAATCTACCTGTGTCTGTACACCAGGCACCTTCTCTGACCCTTTTCAAATCCAGGCTGAAAATTCACCTCTTCGCTGCTGTTTTTGGATCTTGACTTACCTGATCTCCTTGTTTTGTCCCTGTCTACTAGGGTTGCCAACTTTTTCACCGAGAAAAACCCGACACCTGTGGCTCGCCATGCTCCACCCATTCTCCGCCCCTAGTCCCACCCCTGCCCCACCCCCAGCCCCACCCACAAAAATTACCGAGGATACGTGTAGGCTAACTTCCTTGGTCAGATAATAATTAAACTGGGAACCCCAAAAATCCAAACATGAAATGTACAACACTGGAGAAATAAAACTATAAAGTAATTTCCTCTTGCACTAAACAAAAACGCAAAGATGTTAGCAATACACACTTCCCAGACCAGACATATTCCAGTTAATAAATTCAAAATAAAAAGTATTTTTCTACCTTCTGTTTGGGCGTTTTATTTTTCAGTTGCAATTGTTCCAGTCACTTTCTTCTGGTTTCTTTGTGTCTTCTGCGAGCTATCCATTTGTCCTTTCTTCTCTTTTAGATGTTTTTCCATTCTCTCTCTATTTCTGCTTTAACATACTGATTGTTTCCCTTTTGCTCTTTCCCCCAATTCTTTCCTTATTCTTTTATCATCCGTTTAAATTTCACCCGTCCATTTTCAAGCCCCTCTTACTCTCCCAATACCCGGCCCATCATAGACTTTTATTCCACACAAAATATTTTTTCCCCTCTCCATTCTCATTCCCCATCCATTCTAGTCCTCCCCCAAAATCAGTTCCCTTATAGTTCTAGACCCACCCAGCATCCACTCCCTTCTAGTCCCATTCTCCCATGCCCCACATCAGCCCATTTCCAGTCCTATTCCAGCTCTTCATCAGCCCATTTCCAGTGCTAGCCCTCACATCACAGGCCATTTCCAGTCCTAGCCCCCCCCCAATCACAGCCCATTTCCAGTCCAAGTCCCCCATCACAGCCTATTTCCAGTCCTAGCCCCCCCCCCCCACCATCACAGCCCATTTGCAGTCCTAGCCCCCCTAATCACAGCCTATTTCCAGTCCAAGTTCCCCCTCCCTCCACCATAGCCCATTTCCAGTCCAGGTCCCCTCCACCCCCATCACAACCCATTTCCAGTCCATGTCCCCCCCCCCCCATAGCCCTTTTACAGTCCAGGTGCCCCCCATCACAGCCCATTTCCAGTCCAAGTCCCCCCCCCCTAGCCCTTTTCCAGTCCAGGCCCCCCCCCCATCACAACCCATTTTCAGTCCTTGTCCCCCCCCCATAGCCCTTTTCCAGTCCAGGTCCCCCCCCCATCACAGCCCATTTCCAGTCCAAGTCCCCCATCACAGTCTATTTCCAGTCCTTGGCCCCCCCACCATCACAGCCTATTTGCAGTCCGAGTCCCCCCGCACCATCACAGCCCATTTGCAGTCCTAGCCCCCCCCCCACCATCACAGCCCATTTTCAGTCCTAGCCCCCCTAATCACAGCCTATTTCCAGTCCAAGTTCCCCCTCCCTCCACCATAGCCCATTTCCAGTCCACGTTCCCCCCCCCCAGCCCTTTTCCTGTCCAGGTGCCCTCCTCCCCCATAACACCCAATTTCCAGTCCTGGTCCCCCCCCCCATCAAAGCCTATTTCCTGTCCATTGCCCCCCCCCCCAGCCCTTTCCCGGTCCAGGTCCCCCCCCCCATCACAAACCATTTCCAGTCCAAGCCCCCCCCCCCCATAACCCTTTTCCAGTCCAGGTCCCCCCCCATCACAGCCCATTTGTAGTCCTAGTCCCTCCCCCATCACAGCCCATGCAGTCCTTGGCCTCCCCCCCCCCCCCGACCAGTACCGCGGCTGTCTGAGGGGCTTTAGAGGGAGCCGGGGAAGCCCGCGCAAGGCCCCGGCTCCCTCTGTACAACCGCCAGCGTGAAGAGCCTTTTCCTTCATGCTGGCGGTTGTTTCTGTGAAGCCGCGAATGCCTTTAACCTTTCCCAGCAATCGCAGCTTCACAGAAACAGCTGCTAGCATGAAGGAAAAGGATCTTCACGCTGGCGGCTGTACAGAGGGAGCCGTGGCCTCACGCAGGCTTCCCCGGCTCCCTCTGAAGCCCTCCGGTGTGTGGGCCGGCCCTGGGTGGGTTTTTTTTTTTACTTCGGGTCGGAAGAAAAGCTGGTCTTTTGCTCTGGCCGCTCCCGATCTTGCGGCCAGAGCAAAAAACTGGCTTTTCAAGGGCCGGTTTTGCATTTGCGCCAGCAGCTGGCCTGGCCATGGAAAAACCGGCCAGGCTGGCTGAAAACCGGCCAGTTGGCAACCCTACTGTCTACACCTTCTGTGTTGTCTGTCTTCACTAGATTGTAAGCTCTGATGAGCTGGGACTCTCTTACATGTCTGTGCAGCGCTGCGTACGACTTGTAGCATTATACAAATACTCAGTAGTAGTAGTAATAGTAGTAGTAGTAGTAGGTTGGAGAAAGGGGCCAGGAAATGCCCCAATGTTGGGAGAAGGGCCAGGAAAGTCCCAAAGTGAAAGAGGGGACATTGGGAAGCCCCAAATAGAAGGGTGGGCCTAGAAACCACCCTGTTGTTGGGAAAAGGGGCTGTGATGGCCCAAATAAAAAAAAAAAAGACCCGTAAAGAGGAAGGAGAGCAGGGAGAAATAAGGTAAGCAGGAGGCTTTAGAATAGGGGTAGAATGGGTAGAGAGGCTTGGGCTTGCAGGGAGATTGACAGGCAAGGGGAGAAGCTGGACTTAAAGCAGGGGCTCTCAACCCTGTCCTCAGGACCCACCTAGCCAGTCGGGTTTTCAGGATAACCACAAAGAATATATATGAGAGAGATTTGCATGCACTGCCTCCATTATATGCAAATCTCTCCCATGCATATTCATTGTGGTTATCCTGAAAACCCGACTGGCTAGGTGGGTCCCGAGGACAGGATTGAGAACCCCTGTCTTAAAGGGACCTGATGCCCTGATTTAAAAAAAAAAAAAGTTGAAAAATACAATTCAAGGAGAGCAAGGGGAGGAGGAGGGGGGAGTTGCAAAGAGGGTAAGAGAAGTTTCATTGGGAATTTTAAACTTAATTAAATGCAGTTTTGCCCTGAAATGTTAGAGAAAATTATAGAAAAGGAAAAATGGGTTCTTAAAGGTAGAAAAGGGTTACGGAGGGTAGAGGTGGGCTTAGGAAAGAACCCAATGGGGTTTGCTGCGGTTTTTTTTAGTTTTTGGCTCCATGGTGAGAAGGAGAAAAAAGGAAGACAAAAGTGCAATACTAAGGTATGAAAAGGGTTTAAGGGAAATGGCAGGGGTATGGGAAACACTATAAAGTGATTTTAAAGTTGTTGGAAGGGTTAGTTTAATGGGCATTTGTGCAAGTTTATAAGTGAAGAAGGAAACAAGTTTATCTAAATTTTAAAACTATGGTGAGTCTCTGTTAAATGAGATCAACTGATGTGAAAATGAATGATTATAATGCTAATTTATAGGAAAAAATTGGAGTTTATTAATCTTACAATGTGTTTCAACAGGGGCAGAATGGAATGATCCCAACTGTTACTTTGTTGCTCTTTGGCTCAGCTGTTCACCAAGCTCTCTCTGACATAGTTAAGCTAAAATCTCTCCGACTGTGAACAGGAAATGGCAGGTTGTAAAATTCTTGTGTGGGTTAGAGATAAAAGGAAAATTATTGGGGTTTTTAGGGGTGGGAAAAAAGGGTTAGAATAGGGACCCCTGGGGTTTATTTGATTACCTCACTGGGTACAGGGAAACTGATTTTTCATAATTGCAATGTGAGTGAGTGTGACTGAAAAGAGTCAGTTGGCAGTTGGGAATGAAAGAGAGAGGATGTATGTTGGTTTGACTGATAACCTGTGCCTTGGAATGGGTCAGAACGTGTAAAATTTGGGTGTTCATTGAAGAGAGTGGAAGAGTTAAATATATAATGTCTGAGTTTGAGAGGTTTTGACTTTAATTTCTGAGAAATTGGGAAGAAGGCAACAGAGAGCAGGAAAGAGTAGAAAAAAAGGGTTTTATTCTAAGTTAAATTCTTATGCAATCCAAATTTAAATTATTTAAAGAATGGTTAAATTTTTATTTCATTCAAATTGCTCTGTATTGAAGTAAGTGAAAGGTAAGTGGACCATAAAAAGGGAAAGAGTCCTTTAGGAGGAGAGGTAAAGGGAACTGATAGGCTAATTTGATATTATCAAAAGTTTCTGAGTTTTGTTAATGAGGTTCAGGTCAGGTAAAGTAAGTGAAGTAGGAAAAAGAAGGAGGTAGCTGGGTTCATTGGAGGCTAACTTTGATAGTAGTTAAGGTTTCTTCTTAAAAGTGTTAAGGAGAGGATGTAAGGATCAATTAAGGTATAAAATCAGAATTGTGGTGAGTGTGATATGATTGGGAGAATAGGGTGCTGTGTTAGAGTGTGAAGTAGTATGTTGATGAGTGTAAGTGGGTCTACATGACAATTGTTATTTTTCTAATTTCTTTTTAATCATCAAAATTGCATGAAGGTTTTTTCCCCAAAATATACATATTTGTCGCTTCAGGTTTAGTGACCTTGAAGGAATTGAAAGCTAATTTATACAGGGTGGCCCAAAAAAAGTGATAACATCTCGTAAATTAAAAGCTTAAATAGTTTACTTATTTACCTTTTTCAGCTATATAACATCTTTATTTCGACAATGTCCGGTTGCCATCTTTTTTTTTTAATTTGTCAATCGTTTACATCTGTCTTTTTGAATTTTTAAATAACATATGCTACAAGATGTTCTCACTTTTTTTGGGCCACCCAGTATATATAGTGAGTTAAGGGATCTTCCCGGGATAGGGGAAGGTGGAGAACTAAGTTAAGGGGTACAGTTTTCATATTCTTTTTCCAAGAAAAAGAGAAGCAAGAAGAAAGAAGAAATTCTGCTGTCAGGAGTGTTGCCAGTTTCTTCCAGGGCTCCAACGGAGGAAGACTTTGGAGGGTAAAGTAGCTGCTTTCATTTCATGAACTGAGGCACTTAATTGAGCTCAATTATACATTCCATTCCTCACCTGGTTTGCAGCTTGTCGTGCTATGAGGGCTTGTGTGCATCGGTGATGCTGAGGGCTAAGCTATCGGTAGATTAACTACTGGCAGGGTCTCCCAAGATGGACAGGTCTCAGCTGAGGTGCCAGACCAAGACAAACCATCCATCTGGGCAGCAGCAGAATGGGACAGAGTTGGCGGCAGAGGATTACATTTCTATGACAACGGCAACAACATTAAACTTAAACTGCACAAAAGAAAGGCCTGGCAATCTACTTCCGTATCTTGCCATGAAAACCAAATGGATAGTCACAACAAAGCAAATTGCACTATAGTGCTGGAAAATGAGACCACCAGGTTGGAAGGCACTCAACTGGCTATTAGGGAGGAGCTGAAGACTTTTCAGAGTAAAGCCAGCATTTATGATGTGGTTGTATCAAAGCCCTCAGGATGTCTGACTGCTGATGTAGCTGCGTATGAAATGAGAGTCAGAAGCTGTAAAGATGTCTTACATATTGGGACATGGAACGTACGAAGTGTGAACCAAGGAAGTTGGAGGTGGTCAAGAATGAAATGGAACGTGTACAACTTGATCTGTTGGGTGTCAGTGAACTGAAATGGACTGGCATCGGGCACTTTGCATCAGATGATCACATGGTCTACAATGCTGGAAATGAAAGACAAAGAAGAAATTTATAATTAAGAAGAAACTTGCAAGAACTGTAATGAAATGCAATGCAGTCAGTGAACACTTACTGTAATTTCTATTTGTCTATGAGGAATGCCTATCAACACAACTATAATTCAAGTACATGTCCCAACAACAGCTACAGAAGAGGATGAAACTGATGATAGTCATGGGTGACTGGAACACAAAGTTGGCAACAAAGAAGAAGGCAAAGCAGTTGAAAAATCTGGACTTGGCAACAGAAATGAAGCTGAAAAAAGACTGATAGAATTCTGCAAGAAGAATGATCTATTCATCTCAAACACCTTCTTCCAGCAACACAAGTGGCGACTGTGCACATGGACTTCACCTAATGGATTTTACAAAAATCAAATTGACTATATCTGTGGAAGTTAACGATGGAAAACTATATAACATCAACAAAGATAAAACCTGGAGCTGACTGTGGTACAGATCACCAACTACTAGTATGCAAACTCAACCTAAGTTGAAAAAGAGCAAGCCGCTCATGAATGTAGCAAAATATGATCTTGAGAATATACTACTGGAATTTAAAGACTGCCTGCAAAATTGATTTGCTGCTTTAGATACAAATGACAGAACTTCAGAAGAGTTATGGAATGACATCAAGAAGGTTGTGTAGGAAGAAAATGAGAAGTCTCAACAAAAGGTGAAAAAGCAAAAATGGTCATAATGGATGACGAAACAAACTCTGAAAATTGCCCAGAAATGCAAGGAGAAGCTAAAGTCAAAGGAGAAAGAAAGGCAATCGCAGAACTCATCAGAGATTTCAAACGTGCAGCAAGACAAGACAAGGAAAAGTACTACAATGACATATGCAAGGAAATAGAAGCAGAAACTATTAGAGGAAGAACAAGATCTGTTTTCCTAAAGTTAAGAGAGTTAAAGAAAATAATTCCAGCCTCGAATTGGAATGTTACAAGATGCTCAAGGATCTATGTTGAATGATGCTGAGAAAATCAAGAAAAGGTGGTAAGAATATAGAGTATATGAAAAAGATCAAGTGAACCACCAGTCGTTTCAACCTGTACCTTATGATCCGGACCCATTGCTGATGAAAGAAGTTGAAGCAGCATTGAAAGCCTTATCAAAGAACAAAGCACCAGACATTGATGGCATTCCCATAGAAGTATTACAGCAATCTGATGCAGCTGTTACCATACTTACAAGGCTCTGCGAGAAAATTTGTTATCCAAGAGTGGTTGGCAGAACAGAGCAGCCAAGCTCGGTACCCTCTTTCTCTCCAACGTGGCCTCGGTGGCAGCTATGTCGTCAAGGGCTTCCTCTTCCTCCCATGGATCTCAGGTAACCAAACACAAATCTGTCCGTTCCTCAAAGGGTAGATCCCCCTTCAAATATCGGACTGCCACTGGTATTGCCCTTGAGGAGCACGCTCTGGGCAAACAGCCCCGGTGGGAGTCCCTGGCCTCCAAAGCCACTTTGGGACTCCATGAAGTTCTGGAGGCCTCAACCTGGTCCGACCACCTGGTGCTATGCTCTGGGGTCCTGGCTTTGGCCAGTACTCATACACAGACATCGGCAGTGTTGATTGACCAGAGGATCGTGGCCATCGAACGCAGTCTGGCAGCTCTCCTTGCGGCATCAAAGACCTTGGTTCCACCCCAGACCCTGCAAAGTCCAGCACCGGAATGTGCAGCAATTGCAGGACCGGCATCCACAACTGCACCATTGGTGCTGATGAGTACCGGTATCCACACACCGGTACCGTGTCACTCCGATACTGAGGCCAATTGGTACCAATACCTCACTTTACCTGAGCCTCCTTAGAGAAGTATATCCAATCTCCTGAGGGGTCTGATGACTCTGACAGCTCAGAGGGTAACGATGTACCTCTCCAGGACAAGCTTGCCTCTCCCAAGAGGAGATTGTCCCCTCCTCAGGATATGTCCTTCCTGGATCTCCACACACATGTAGTCAAGGGCCTCTCCATTTCATTAGTAACTCAATGTGAGCACAGGCCACGGGAGCCAGAGATTCACCAATATCACCAAACTCCAAAGGAGGCAGACATCCTGTCAATACATCAGATCTTAAGGAATCCTCTTTTGAGAATGTGGAAGATTCCTCTTACCACCTCTCCACATTCTCACATGTGCCTACTATGTATCGTGTGCCTCCGTCCCCTGGTTTGCAGAAAGGACACCTCCCTGATCACTCCATCATGGTGGAGTCTGCTATGAGGAGAATTAAACGTTACAAACAACATGCCACCAACCCTCCTGGTAGGGAGTGTAAGACATTAGATGCCTTTGGTGGCTGTGTCATCCAAACATCCATGCTTTCAGGCAGGACAGGTTCCTATATCATGTACATGGGAATGTTCCTGACGGAGGTCACACGAGATCTACACGAGATCTAAGTCCACATCTCCCAGATCACAGAGGTCACGACTATGTAGCACCTGTCAAGCATGCCCAGAACATTTCAAAAGTTGTGAACAGGGCAGCTTTTGACTGTTTTTCATGCATAGGCAGAGTCTCTGCCATTGCTATTGGGGCAAGGAAACTTGGCTGGCTGCAAGCCTCTCACCTGGAGCACTGGGTACAAGATAAACTGGCAAACACCCCCTATAGTGGTGAAAACGTGTTTGGAAGAACCGGCAGGACAATTCTACCTTGAGAAGGCTTTCAAATATTGTAGATGAGAGCCTTAGAAAAGCACTTCCTCTCCAAAAAGAAAGGATACTATCAGTCCTATGCTCAGCAAGGTTAGAAAAGCGCTTCCTCTCCAAAAAGAAAGGATACTATCAGTCCTATGCTCAGCAAGGACAACCTGCAGTACAAGCTGCTACAAAGGGTCAACAATCTACTAAGCAGAGAAAGCCGAGAGCTACTCTGCCTCAGCAGACCCAGCAGCCTCAGCCCCCACAGGGCCTTTGACTCCGTGATGGAGTACCTGCCCTTCCTGGCCCTCCAGGGAAAGCAACCGTCAACAATCCCAGGAAGATTAGGTCACCTCATCCACAGATGGAGGCAAATAACATCAGAACCCTGGACTCTGTCCATCATAGAAGAGGGTACAGGCATCATTCACATAGCCTGCCGCCTCCTACAATAGTAAGGACATTCAGTTCGCAAACGTCCCCCCAACTGAATCCAGAGGTAAAACATCTCTTACCTCAAGGAGCAATGGAAGAGGTACCTCATCTTCAACAGGGTTCTGGGTTCTCCCCCCCCCCCCCCCCAATTTCCTCATACCAACGAAAAAAGGAGGTCACAGACACATCTTAGATTTCAGAGAACTGAACAAGTTCCTGTTCCAATAGACATTCAAAATGATTTCTCTAGGAAACGTACTTCCTGACCTACACAGGCAAAACTGCCTTTGTTCTCTAGATCACAAGGATGCGTACACCCATCTTCTCTGCCAACAAGCACAGCGAAAGTTCCTTTGGTTCCTCCATCAAGGAAACCACTATCAAAACAAAGTTTTCCCTTCAGCCTTGCCTCATCACCCAGAGTATTCACAAAGTGCATGTCTGTGGTAGCCGGTTTTGTCCGTACCAGGGGAATATTTTTCTGCCCCTACTTGGATGATTGCCTCATCCAGGCACAGTCACAAACACAAGCCCAGGCCTCTCTCTCGTACACAATGCATGGACTCCAATATCTAGGCCCTGTCAGAGATCTCCAGGAATCCTTTCTGACTCCCATGCAATCGCTGGAGTTCATAGGAGCAAGGCTAGATACCAGACTGTCTAAGACCTACCTGACTCAGCCTCGCTGTCCTCGCATTGTGCAACTTGTTTCGACAGCACTACAAAAGACTCACCTCTCGGCTCGAGAGATGCGTCAGCTGCTGGGTCACATGGCATCTATGGTGCATGTGGTCCTCTACGCTTGTCTCCACATGAGACCAGCCCAATGGGCCCTCTCTTCCCAGTGGACGCAAGCAACAGGCTGTCTCTCAGATGTGATAGTAAACTCAAACCGCCATACCCTGTCCCTGGACTGGTGGCGGTCAGCACAAAACCTGTTGGAGGGGTCACCTTCCCTGCAAACCCCTCCTCAGATCACATTAACAACAGATGCCTCCAAAGTGGGGTGGGCTGCACATCTACTGGACACCTCCACCCAAGCCACCTGGAATTGTCAGGAGAGTCATTTCCACATCAATCTGTTTGAGCTCTGAGCAATTTGCCTGGCTCTTCATGTATTCCATTCCCTTCTACAGGCCAATAGAAAACTACTTTACGCAGACAATCAGGTAGCCATGGTCTATGTGAACAAACAAGAAGGAACAGGCTCTCTGTCCCTTTGCAACGAAGCTCTTCAACTGTGGTCATTTGCCAGAGAGCAGCAGATCCATCTCCTGCCAGTCTATCTCCCTGGCAATCAGAACTCTTGGCCATACAAACTCAGTCGTGTTCTGCTTCCGCACAAATGGTCTCTACACATGGACCAACTCTGTAGAGTATTGCAACTCTGGGGAACTCAAGATTCAGACCTCTTTGCAAGTCCATCATATGCCAAACCTACCCGGTTCTGTTCACGAATCCCAGCGAGGGATGCTGTCCTCCTCAACTGGGGGCAGGAATGCCTATATGCCTTTCCTCCCATTCCCTTGATTGCCAAGATCCTATTCCAACTCCTGAGGGACAGAGGCAACATGATCCTCATAGCCCCACGCTGGCAACACCAGGTGTGATACCCTCTGCTTCTTCATCTGTCCCAGGTTCCACCCCTGTACGTAGGGTCAGCTCCAGACTTACTGTCGCAGGAGGAGGGGAATGTATGGCATACAAACCCCCCGTCTCTGCACCTCAGAGCCTGGCTACTGAAGGCTGTAACTGCTTTGGCCCTCCCCTAAGTCAGGAAGTGCATGATGTCCGTTATGCTTCCAGGAAACCTTCCATAAGGCAGTCCTATGCCGTCAGGTGGACGTGACATTTCATTTGGTGATAACAAAAGGCCTTCAACCCTCTTGTCATCCGTATATAAACATGTTCTGGATGAACTCCATTACTTATCAAACAATGGTCTCCAAACTGAGTCAGTCAGAGTCCATTTAAGTGCCATTGCTGCTCCTTCTGAACCCATCAATGGACAACACATTTCATCCCATCCTCTCATATCCAGAATCATGAGAGGCCTGCATCTACCGAAACCTCCCCTTAGACCACCTCCAGAGGCATGGGATCCCAATCTGCTTCTAGGCCAGCGTATGCTGCCACCTCCTGAGCCCTTAGACACTACTTCCTTAAAGTCTCTGACCTGGAAAGTAAAATACCTTCTTGCAATCACATCAGCAAGTCGTATCAGTGAATTTCAAGCTCCAGTGGCTGATCCACCTTACACACCGTTTCACCATGATAAGGTAATCCTAAGGACACATCCACACTTCATGCCTAAGATGGATTCCTCCTTTCACTTGAAACAAGAGGTTTAGTTACCTGTAGTCTTTCAACAGCCTCATGCTTCAAATGCAGAGAAGACTCTTCATACCTTGGACTGTAAAAGAGCTGTGGCTTTTCATCTGCAGAGGACCCAGCAACACAGAAGGTCCTCTCAGCTATTCAGAGTCTCTGATCCTTCGCATTTGGGTACAGCAGTTTCCAAAAGATCTCTATCCAACTGGATTGCTCAATGTATTACCTTTTATCTATCATAGCTAACACCTTTCACTGGCGGCCCATGTTCCCGCTCACAATGTGAGAGTCATGGCAGCCTCTCGGGCTCACCTCCATTCCGTCTATATTAATGACATTTGTGGAGCAGCTACCTGGTCCTTGGTTCACGACCCACTACTGCTTGGATAAAGGCTCCCGCAAGCATGCTATGGTTGGTCAGGCTGCTCTCCAACACCTCTTCCATACGTAATCCACTCCTACCCGCCTCTCTTACAGGATGCCAGAGATCCATGGGAGGAAGTGGAAGCCCTCCACAAGCCCTCACCACTCTGGGGATCCTTCCCTGGCATCTACATCTAGGGTGTCCTCACATGTGACGACTACGTCCTGCTTGTTCCTGGTGATAGCATAGTTAATCACCTGTAACAGGTGATCTCCGGGAACAGCAGGATGAGGTCATCACAACCCACCCATCTCCCCTAGCGGGTTGTCTCTCTCTCTCTCTCTTTCCCTATCTATCTCTCTCTCTCTCTTTGTTTCAGCTTTAAACTCAACTGGAGAGAGGCAGTTGGGAAAGGTGGGAAGGCAGCACGCACGCACTGTGGGATGCTCCCAAAAGCTTTCCTATAGGACGCTGGGGAGCGTTCCCACACAGGCTCAGTTGGTACCGACGCTACCCACATGTGAAGACTTATTCCTGGTGTTCCCGGAGATCACCTGTTACAGGTGAGTAACTATGCTGTACATGACACACACAGCAGTGGAGCAGGAGCAGCAATATGCTGGCCACACAGATGTTTGTTTATGTTGCCCACCCACCAGAGGTAAGCAGTCACTGATGCCCCCACACATTGTTTTCACATCCACAGGTAGAGGATCTCCGGAAGAAGGGGCGAGATTTGTGGCTCCATCACAATGATTACCTTGCCCGCCTCCAGAGGGCGGCGCAGTCAGAGCGTGACGGTGAGTATTGGCAACCTTGCTGCCCAGTAACAAATGTCACATTGGCCCACCAGCCTGTGTGGTGCCTGCATATGTACATGTGTTATGTGACACACATGATAATGTGCTGATGACTGTCATCTTCCACAGAGGGTGATGACAACGATGAAAAGGCCACCACATCTGCCTATGCCCTGAGGCGCCCCCCTGCCCACCATGCCACCGAGGTGGAGGTGGTGGTGGTGGAGGAGGAAACTGAGGTGGAGGCCGAGGAAGAGGATGACGAGCCGGCGGACAGTGCAGCGGAGGAGGGGGCTGATGGGGGCATGGAAGGGGGGTGGCGGGGTGGCAGGGGAGGGAGAGGGTGTGGATGATGTGGGTGTGGGGGGAGGGGTGGAGGAGGGTATGGAGGGTGGGTGGGAGGTGGCAGGGGGGGAGGAGGGGGATGTGTGGGTGTGGGAGAGTGATGGGGAACACAGTGCAGCACAGGGCACTGTGGGCTCCCGCCAGCCACGCCATGTTGCTCCACCATCCAGGGACACACACAGGTCGCATGCACATGCCACCACACAGACCCCTGGCACTATGTGTGTGTGTGGTGGCAGGTGTGTGCAGAACCTGTATGTGGCCCTGGATGCCTTGGAGCGGCGTGTGCATCTCCTAGTGCACTCACACCAGTGGCTGGCGGGAGCCATTCAGCAGGTGGCCGCTGAGGTGGAGCGGCTGCCCTGTCGGCGGCCATCCCCGAAGGGCGTCACAGGAGTCATTGATGGCACCTGTGACGTCCACAGATGTGCCCTGTGCTGTCCTGTGTTCCATCACTGGGCATGCAGCATGCAGGGAGAGGGTGTGGCTGATGTGGGGGTGGGGGGAGGGGGGGAGGGGTGGAGGAGGGTGTATAGGGCGGGTGGGGGTTGCAGAGGGGAGGAGGGGGGTATTTGGGGGGGGAGGATGATAGGTATTGTCCCTATCCGTACCATTGTTTTATATTCTGTCTTTTTGTACAATATACACACTGTTTCATAACTCGAAATGGTCACGTGTCTCCCTTAGCAACACACTATGGATGCAAGCATGGGGTACGTGTGTAGACAGGTATGTGTTGTAAAGGTAGACATGGGTATCATGCGTGGACTGGCTCCACATGCAGTCATGGGGGCTGACAATGTGTGTAGGTGTGTGAGACCAGGGTGGACCCTGAGATGTTGCAATGTAGAGGACGTCCCAGGATACTGAGGCACGTGCATGCTGTGTGCAATGTGTGGGAACCGTTTCTGATGCAACATGCTTGTGTGCCAATAGTAGAACTTGCAAACCAGTATGTCTGTGCTGGCAGGGTAAGATGTACTGATGAGCCCAGGAGCTACTCAGAGGTAAAGATGTTGAGTGTGTCCTGGGACAATACATGTCACAGGGATGGTTGGTGAGTAACCGTATACATTTGTGGGGGGGGCAGGCACGTAGGCAGTGTTGCAGGCAGGGACAATCATCACACATGTGCGTCCAATGTAGGGGGTATGACAGGATGTAAACTGTGATGGCTCCCAACACTGGACATGTAGCTCCAGGACATTCCCTCTGTGTAACCCGTGAGGATATGTAAACCGCCACACTACAGCCCAGGGGCTGGGATCTGACACAGTGCATGGCACACATGGCATGTGATGGTGTCTGTGCAGTGATACCTGCCAGTACAGACACCCCACCCTCGATGGCCTGTGTGCGGGACACAACATGCATTTGCACACTACCTAGGGGAACACAGGGACACACATTGGAAAACACACGTATGTACTGGTTAACAGCTGTTTATTAGACCCGCAGTCACCTCCTGCGTGGCCGCCCGCGCCTCCCACGGCATACCACCCCCCGCGGTACTGCACCTTGTCCTGGTGCCTCAGGTGACGGTGCTGGTGCTGGTGCTGGTACAGGTGCTGGTGCTGGTGCTTGCTGCCGCATTAGGCCCACAATGTCCTCCATGGCATCCGCAATGCGGGCAAGTGCCCCCAACTGCATCTCCTCCCGGATCATCCTCAGCTCCCTGGTATTTTCTCCCATAGCCATGTATAGACGCTGGAGTGCCTGATGAGTGCCTGTGGGTGGGACAGAGGGTGATATGTGAGATTCCTATCCAGTACCAACTGTCACACATACACATGTCACGCATATCCCAGAAGAGCAGTCTGCAGAACAGTCATGCCTGCCAAACCTACCAACGTTTAGATCTGTGTCTCCCATAAGCCATCCCCATGTCTGGAAGGGGTCTGGATGAGGGGTCCTGAGAAACACAGATCTCACACATGGCACATTGCCACAATTTAATATGTCAATGCCAGGTCTGCACACTGCTTGTCTGGGATAGGTCAGATGATCTGAGGGGGCCTAAGACACACATACACATATCTGGGGTGCCCCCATTTCTATAATGCTGGCGCACACAGCAGATTATGTTGTCAAATGATACTGCGTGACAATACCCATGATGAGGTCTCTGTCACATAGGGTGTCTGGGTGACCTGCGATCATTGATTTTCTCTTTGGGCTTATGTGGGGTATATGGGCAAGCACAGTGTGCATGTGTGTGAGCCCCTCACAAATGCTGACACCTGACAAGCCATGCTACAGGAGGTAGAATCACAGAGGACATAAGACAACCCCCCAAAATCAGAACGCTATGCTATGTGGGCAATATGCAATCATTTTGTGGATGTTAGGACAACCCCATCGGGATCGTGGGGTATGCTGTTACCCACCTTCTGCATTGCACCGTGCTGCAGCAGTGTGTGTCTGCAGCTCTTCAATGATTGGGTCCATTTCTGGTGGAGGGGTTTCATCTGGCGCTGGTGCATGAATGGGGTGGTGTCTTGTGATCTCCTCGGAGCCCTCTTTGGCAGTGACGTCTGGGGTGTGGTCCTCTGGCTCAGGCTGCACATGAGTGCTTGGGGTCCCATCACCATTGCTGGTGCTGCCCCCAGACATTGTGGGCTGGGGCTCTGGCACATCCCCAGCCAATTGCACCTCCTCCTCCTCAGCTGGGGCCATGGTTGTGTAGTCACCTGGGTTGTGGAAAACCATACACAGCACAGCTTGGTTTGCATGGTTCAACTACATACAACTGTTTAACACATCCACCCCACAATCAATGTGTGTTTGGCCGTGGCCTGTACATGTGCTACATAGCTACCACTACAGCTCCTGCTACCACTATTAGGCATATATAGGCCAGTACCTAGCAGACACATCGATGTGTACATCAAGGGTCCTCAAACTATGGGACGAGGGCCACATGTGGGCCACCAAGGAGATGTATGCAGCCCGACGGGTGTTTTTTCTGCCGCTGCCAGTCCTCAGGGGTAGCTCTACCCAGGACCGCAGCATTCATTGAGCAGCAGCCCAGCTAAGTTAACACCTTACAAACCTGCTGCTGCCGCTGCCTCTGTGGCAGCAGCATAATCAAGCATCCCGCTGGGCTCCCCCTGCTCTGCAGTGTCCTCCATGCAGCTTCAGTGTTGGCTGTCAGAGCCGTGCAAACAGAAAGAGCTTCTCCTCTCGTGGCTCTGTTAATCCCGCCATGGGGCTGATGGTATTTTCCATCAGGCCCGTGGCGGGATTGACATGGCTGTGAGAAAGGGATACTCTCCCTTCACGAGACTCTGACAAGCCCACACTGAAGCCGCATGGAGGACGCTGCAGAGCAGGGGGGGGCCCCACGGGATGCTTGAATCTGCTGCTGCCACGGTGGAAGCAGCAGCAGTAGCCATGTTTGGTTTATTTCGTACCCTATCTGGCCTGATGGGGGTGGAGGAGGTTTGGAGTGGTAATTGGCTATGGGGGGGAGAGGTAAGACTGGAAGTGTGCTGATGTGGGGGAGTGGGTTAGGACAGGTCCTGGCCTATGGGTGGTGTTAAGATTGGAAGTAGGATGATGGGGGGCCTAGGATAGGGCTCGAAATGTGCTGTTGGGGGTGCTAAGATTGCAAATGGGCTGATGGTGGGGCTAGGAGAGGGCTATCAATAAGCTTTTGGGGGGGCTGGAGTTTGGAAATGCACTTCTGGAGGGACTTGGATAGGACTGGAAATGGATGTGGAGCTAGGACTGGTACTGGGCTGATGTTGGGCCAGGGATAGGATTGGAAATGGGCTGATGGGGGGCTAGGACAGGAAATGGGCTGATGCACGGACTAGAGGGGAGCGGATGCTGGGTGTGGCTGGAAATAGACGGGAGGTGAGGTTGGGCGAGGATCAGAATGGGATGGAGCTGGACAAATGAAATGGTGAGGGAAAAAACTTTTTGAGGGTGGTAAGAGATATCTACAATTGGACAGATAGTGGGACAGTAAGTGGGGATTGAGGATGGGGGTCTAACATTTGAATGGATGACCTAGGAATGCGGAAAGAGCACAAGGAGAAAGATTATTATGTTAAAGCAGATGTAGACAGAGAATGGAAACAATACTAGACGTGGGACGAAAGGACAAATGGAAAGCAGATGATGGGGAGTTAGCAGAAGACCGAAAGAAACCAGACTAACGTGGCTAGAGCAATTGCCACTGGAAAAACAAAAACAAAATGGTAGGAAACATTCTCTGTTTTTTGTATTTCTGCAGTGTTGTTGGGGTTTGTTCATAGTGTTTATTTCAACTATATTCCGGCCCTCCAATGGTCTGAGGGACAGTGAACTAGCCCCCTGTTTAGAATGTTTGAGGACCCCTAGTGTGCATTATCCCACAGAAGGACCATCCCTGCTCAGCAGTGCTTAGATTAGACACAGACATAACACGTACAGGTCTGAGAGGGGGCTTGTAGCAGACATGTAGCCACATGTGCAGGGCAGATATAAAAAGGGATGATGCTAATGAAACATGTGGTTGGAGGGCAGCAAAACACAGAGTAAGAGGGGTGGAATGGGGGACAGCACACTCATGAGCCAAAGGCAGAGGGTGGGAGATGATCCAGGGGAGCAGGTATGAGGAGGTGTTAATAAGAAACCTGATGCATATCCAAAGGGCAGGTACTCAATGGGTTAGGAGCAGCAAGGTGTGATTTGGGTACCTACCTGCCTGGGGATGGGCAGTGTCCAGTGCCTCTGGCAGTCCATAGAGGTATATTGGCCCTAGCCGCTCCGCCAACTCCAGCTCCAGGGGTGTTAGGGAGGGTGTAAAGGGGCCTCCCCCTCCAGTGCCCATGGAGCGTGACTGGGTTTGTGATTGTTGTTGGTTGTATTGTGTGGCTGTGTTTCTGTGTGGTGTGTAAGGTGTGTGCCTTGGTAAGGGAAGTGTTGTCTGTGTTTGAGTGGTTTAGAGGAGCAGGGCGGGTGGAGGTTATGGCGGCCTTTGTGTTTGCTGCAGCTGCAGCGGGAGGTGGGCAGGTTGTGCGGTTGCGTGACAGGGGAGATGGTGTCTATGGGGCTGAGGCACAGGGCATGGGTGTAGTCCCGCAGCAAATCAGACCTGCAGCTGTGGGGGCAGGGCAGGCAGGGGCTGTGTCCGCACGGCGCAGGAGGCGTGCTGAGGTGCAGGCTCACCAGCCACGCCTCTACAGGCCCAGGGCCTAGCTCCAGGGCATGCGAGAGGACCAGGTCATCTCCCTGTACAGACTGAGCACAGGGGCTATTAGGGAGCTCTATGAGGATCTAAGACCTGACCTCGAGCCCCTGACTGATCGGTCACATGCCATACCGGGTTTGGTCAAGCTCCTTGCTGCCCTACATTTCTTTGCCTCTGGCTATTTCCAGTCATCTTTGGCCGCAGTGGGTGGCATGAGCCGCCCCACCTTCTCACGCTGTCTCCACCAAGTACTGAGTGCCATGGTCAGCCGGGTGCGGAATTATATTGCCATTCCACACACTAGGCAACAGTGGTGGACCCTGAACCAGGCCTTTGAGGCGTTAGCCAGGATACCACACGTGATGGGAGCTATTGATTGCACACATGTTGCCCTGGTCTCGCCTAGAGACAGGGAGGTAGTGTTCCGCAACCACAAACACTATCATTCCCTGAATGTTCAGGTTGTATGTGATGCAAATATGCATATTCTGAATGTGGTCCCCAGGTTTGCAGGGTCCACCCATGACGCCTATATCCTGCATCACTCGGCACTATTCCAACAATTTGAGGCAGGACAGTATGAGGACTGCATATTGCTGGGTGGGTGTTTCCCATTTCTGACATGCACATGGTGCTCATGTGACTAGGCGTATGTGCAAATGTGTGTCTTGGAGTAGATCACTCATTGTGTGTGTGTGTCATCTGCCTGTGTGGGATATAGGGGGAAGGTGGGGGGGGGGGGGTTGCCCTCCAAATGCGCCCTGCTATGGTGCTTTGTGATGCTGGTTGATTGGATGCAAGCATTTGTGTGGTTGTTACATATTATGTTGTCGCCAATCCATACAGCTACCCCTTGTCTGGTGTTTCTTAGGTTCCCCCACTCAATCTGTAATAGGGTAGACACCCAGGAAGCTGTAAAAAAACATGAGGAGTGATCTAGCTAAGCTTGATGAATGGTCTTAAATTGGCCAGCTGGGATGTCATGGTAGGAAATGTGAGGTCAGGCTTTTGGGCTGAAGCAATCCAAGGGAGCACTATTGTATAGGGGGTGAAGTACTCTTGTCCACTACAGAAGAGCGGGACCTAGGTGTGGTTGTGTCTGCTGATGTCAAAGTAGCTAAACAGGTTGAAAAGGCGAGGGAAAAAGCTAGAAGGCTGGCTGGGTGCATACAATGATGAATGGCTAGCATAAAACAGGAAGGGAGAATGCCTCTGTATATGTCTTTTGTGAGACCTCATTTGGAGTATAGTGTGCAATTCTGGAGACTGCACCTTCAAAAGGATGTGCACAGGATGGGGTCGGAGCAGAGGGTGGCTACTAAAATGATTAGTGGTCTTCATTATATAGCATATGAAGACAGACCGAAGGATCTTAGGATGTACGCCTTAGGGAAAGGAGGGATAGAGGTGATATGATGGAGATGTAGAAATACCTCTATGGCATATATGTTGAGGGAGAGAACCTCTGCAAATTGTAAGCAAGTTCAGCTACTAGGGAGCATGGGATGAGGGTGGAAGGAGATAGATTCAGGGGTGATATGCTACCATATTTGTTTACTGAATAGGTGGTGGATCCATGGAATACTCTCACAGTGTAGGTGGTAGAGAGGAGGACAGTAACTGCATTCCAAACAGCATAGGACAAACACAGAGGATCTATAAAGGTAAAAAGGGGACTGTTGTACCTGTTGATATGGACGGACAGACTAGATAGGCCATGTGGTCCTTTTGTGTCATCATATTTCAATGTTGCAATGCTGCATAGTTGTGATGTCATATGTTTCTTTCAGAATGTGTTATGCATTTGTTTTGCACATATATATCTGTGTCCATTTGAGGGGACATGAGCTCATGCTTTAACTTACCTCATTTCTTTCTACAGGTGATGCAGAATATGGGTGTCGCCCCTGGTTGCTGACCCCTGTGCGTCAACCATGGACACGTGCAGAGCGGAGGTACAATGAGGCCCATGCCACCAGCCGCTGTGTCATAGAGCGCACCTTTGGCGTTTTGAAGAGTCGCTTCAGGTGTCTGGATAGGACAGGCGGCGCCTTACAATATACTCCACAGACTGTGGCAGAGATCATCATCATAGCCTGTTGCATCCTGCACAACATTGCTCTCAGGCACAATATCCCTGCAGAGATTAATGAGGGTCTGGAGGATGATCCGACGTGCCCCCCTGTACGTGCCCGTGAGGACACACGTGAGGGCACAGCAATCAGGCAGCAGATGATTGCACAGCTCTTCTCATGTACGTACTGCATATGTTCCCACATTTGTTGCTATATGTGTGTAGTGCTAATACAGGTTAACATTTGTAGACCAATATCAGTAGGATGCAACACTGCACTGACATGTAACAGACAATGGCTGGCCATCCCAACGTCAAATATAAGCATGACTGGGAACCAAACGATGTGAGCAGGGCAGAACAGAGGGCTGAGGTGGATGATGTGGGTGTGTGGTTTTAGGCTTGTGGGAGGTTTTGGGGTGACATTCGTGGTTTGTGGATGATTGTGATAGCGGCTGCTGTGCAACCACAGTTAGTTTGTGTTATGCTTTGGGTGCAGCAAGGTGAGAGGCATGTGGTGTGGGTTTCACAGTGGGAGAGAGGACCATGTTTGGGGCCACTTGTCTAGCTGTGCATGTTTTTCATTTAGTATTTTGAGCTGATTGTGTGTGTGGTATGCTCTTGTAAGCTGGTTGGGTGGGTCTGTAATTTTTGTATAGCGCTACATGTGCTATGTAGCACTATATACATGCTCAGTACTATCTGTCATAATGGTAATTGAAATCCTTACGGGGAGTTAGTGGAACAACACAGTGTGGCAGACTGTATAAGTCATCGCGTAGCCCTAACATGGATGCGGTGAAGGATAGGGAAACTGTGCATTGTCCAGCCAGGGTTTTTTTTTTTTTCCATTGCAGAATAGCATGCAGTGCAGTGTTGCATATGTACACACGAACAGAGGTGATTCAGGCAAGATCAACAAGGTGTAGGTTACAGTAGGCAAGCAGAGAGATCAATGTGGGGGTGGATTGGGTTTTAGGGGTGTTTTCAGGGAAATATTTTAATTTTTTTCATCAAATTTCTTTAAGCAAATCTAGCTGATGAAATGTCGACATAAACCCATGACTCAATTACAGGCTGTATAAGTGCATAGAGGAGGAGAGTGCATGCCAAGACACCAACTACATTGCATACCCTAGAGAAGGAATGTAATGGCCACATACGCAAAGAGGCTCTGATGGGAGGGGGGTTATTAGGTGCACATATAGGCTATCCATGCTTTGCCATTATCACTTTCACACAGTGGGCTGACATGCAGCCATCAAGGTCAGGTCAAAAGCAGACATCGGAGTGTGGTTTAGCGGACATAACGCAGACATTGAGATATATGTTTAGCAACTCAGTATCACACAGCTGTTAATGTTAGTCAAGGTATGAGATATACACACCAGGAAATGTGTTTGGACAGAGGATCCCGGAGGTGCCCCTGCATATTTCCATGTGTTACAGCAATTGACAGCAGGGTAGCAGATGACATTGGGACACCAGTACACACAGTGAAGGGGCATTGGGAGCAACATGGGGGACCCAGGATAATACTGCAGCCTTGGAGTGAGTTGGGAACACGGTAGAGAAAAAACACTTATGTTCACCAGTGTGTGCGAAAACAGGGAGGTGAGGGAGGGGACAGACAGAGTATACAAAAAACCCTTTTAAGAGCTCCCAGTCAGAGAGCTAGCAATGTAATATAATAAAAACAAACAAACAAACCCTCAAATCCTTTTCTTTTATATGCTTTTGAACATAATACTATGTCACTGGGGGAGGCGATAACTGTCATTGAAATAGGAATCCTAGTAACAGGCTGTATATTAGGAATTATTATAATTTGTATCTTTAAGAAATCATTATTGTGTGGGAGGAAAAGGAAGAGCCAGAATGGAGCCAGTGAGGGCACAGAGGAAATATTTCCTGGTAATATTAATAGCCCTGATAAATTTTCCAGAAGTCTCTGTGAAATTTAGGGTCCCCCCAGAAGAAATCCCCCTGGTCACAGATAGAGATTTACAGGAGGATGACCAATGGAGAGGAGGGGGGGGGTACCCAGTAAAAATATGGGTTAATATTACTGAGGGAAATATACCCCAGGTCATATGACTGGATGCTTGCCAAGTATTCCCCTGTGGGAACTTAAAGAGACAAAGGGAATTAAGTCATGAAATATAATATCTATGTCCAGAGGGAAAAAGGCGATTAAGTATGGTATCTCCCTGCTCCAGCTGGTCAAATGTATGGTGGACCATGGGAGGAAGGGGGTGGACCCCCTCAGGTGAGAAGGGACAACCCCTTAAGACACAAATAGTGTTCCGTAAAGATCCCGTAAGTAGTCACTGTCAACACTTGCAATGCAACCCCATAACTCTCACAGTCCTGAGAGCAGACACTGAAGTGCACAGAACCTATGGCTTGGGGGCCTGGATCTCAGGAACAGACCCCCAAGGAAGGTTTAGGATAGTAGTAAGAAAACCCCCTCCCCCACTTTCCCTACTCCCTAGCGCTCACAAGATAGAACAGTGGAAGCCTCCCAGTGACCCCAAGGTAATAAAGATAATAGAAGTTAAGGATTTACAGCGGACCTTTGAGGTGGAAACAGGATACCAAGAACTAAATGCTTGGATGGAGTGCGTCAAATATACTGTGAAACGTTTTAACAAAAGCAATTGTTATGCATGTGCCTCAGGGAGACCTCTTGCACAGGTAGTACCATTTCAACTCAACTGGAGATCAGACCCAGACAGGATGTACTGTATGCTAGCCCTGTTCCAGAGTGAGACGGCCTGGGACCAGGAGAGCTGTAGTTCCTTGGCAAGGATGTTTCCAGCACTGAAAGAAAAGGACATAGGCATTCCACCAAGATTTTTTGCAGCAGGAGGAAATCACTCTGCCTGTCTCACCAGGCAGGGAGCGAATTTCACCAAGGCTGTGGGAGTGCTGTCCTCATGTACTATGACACTGAACATTACACAGGCTGGAGATGGCCAAGGGAACTACTCCAGGATGCAGGTGGCTAGAGCGGATATCTGGTGGTACTGTGGAGGGAAGATGTTGAGATCAGTACTACCTCAGCGATGGTTAGGTATGTGTGCGATTGTGCAATTAGCTATTCCCTTCACCCTGGCATTTAGAAATGAAGGAGAAAGAAAAGGGAAGAGAGGAAGGAGGGATGTTTATGGGACCTCCTTTGATGATCAAATATATATTGATCCGATAGGGGTGCCTCGGGGAGTACCTGATGAATTCAAGGCCCGGAACCAGATAGTGGCAGGGTTTGAATCAGCTTTATTTTGGTGGTCCACAATAAACAAAAATGTGGACTGGATAAACTATATTTTTTATAAGCAACAAAGGTTCATAAACTATACCAGGGATGCAGTAAAAGGGATAGCAGAACAGCTGGTTGCCACTAGTCGAATGACCTGGGAGAATAGGTTGGCTCTAGACATGTTGTTGGCAGAAAAGGGCAGAGCCTGTGTAGTCCTGGGGGGCGGGCAATGCTGTACTTACATCCCGAACAATACAGCCCCAGATGGGACCATTAGCAAGGCTCTGAAAGGCCTCACCACCTTGGCAGAGGAGTTTGCAGAGAACTCTGGGGTAGATACGTCCCCAATTGGGTGGTTGAAGTCATGGTTTGGTAAATGGAAGGGGGTGGTAGTATCCATCCTAACATCCTTATCCATAGTCCTAGGAGTCTTAACTGCAATAGGATGCTGCATAATCCCATGTGTCAGGGGATTAATGCAGCCAGGGCCGGCCCGTCCATTGAGTGAGAATGTTGTTCGCACAGGGCCCCGCGCTTCAGGGGGCCCCGCGCGAACCACATTCTCGCTCAATGGACTGCTGCAGAGGGAGCCGGGGAAGCCCGCGTGAAGCCCCGGCTCCCTCTGCACAGCCCGCCAACGTGAAGAGCCTTTACCTTCACGCTGGCAGCTGTTTCAATGAAGCCGCGAATGCCGGGAGAGGTTAAAGGGCATTGCCTTTAACCTTTCCCGGCATTCGCGACTTCATTGAAACAGCCGCCAGCGGGAAGGTAAAGGTTCTTCATGCTGGCGGGCTGTGCAGAGGGAGCCGGGGCCTCGCGCGGGCTTCCCCGGCTCCCTCTGCAGCCCCTTAGACGGCGCGGGGCTCTTCGGGGGGGCGGCTAGGACTGGATGGGCTGTGATGTGGGGGGGGGGGGAGAACGGACTGGAAATGGGCTGTGATGGCGGGGAACGGACAAATTGGGCTGGGATGGGGGGAAACAGACTGGAAATGGGCTGTGGTGGGGGGGGGGGAGAACAGACTGGAAATGGGCTGTGATGGTGGGGGGGATAGGACTGCAAATGGGCTGTGATGGAGGGAGGAATGGACGAAATTGGCTGTGATGGGGGGGAACCTGGACTGGAAATGGGCTGATGAAGAGCTGGATTAGGACTGCAAATGGTCTGTGATGGTGGGGGGGATAGGACTGGAAATGGGCTGTGATGGTGGGGACGGACGGACTGAAAATGGGCTGGGATGGGGGAAACATACTGGAAATGGGCTGTGATGTGGGAGGGGAACAGACTGGAAATGGGCTGTGATGGGGGGGAACGGACAAATTGGGCTGGGATGGGGGGAAACAGACTGGAAATGGGCTGTGGTGGGGGGAGAACAGACTGGAAATAGGCTGTGATGGGGGGAACGGACTACAATTGGGCTGTGATGGGGGGAGGACCGCAAATGGGCTGTGATGGTGGGGGGGATAGGACTGCAAATGGGCTGTGATGGTGGGGGGAATGGACGAAATGGGCTGTGATGGGGGGGAACTTGGACTGGAAATGGGCTAATGAAGAGCTGGATTAGGACTGGAAATGGGCTTATGGGGGCTGGAATAGGGCGATGTGGGCTGACGAGGGGGCTAGGATTGGAAATTAGCTGATGGGGGAGCGTGGAGGAAATGGGCTGATGAGGGACTGGAATGGAACTGGAAAAGAGCATATGGGGGCTAGGACTGGAAATGGGCTGATGAGGAGCTAGGATAGGACTAGAAATGGGCTGATGGGGGGAACGTAGACTGCAAATGGGTGATGGGCTGGAATAGGACACTGGAAATGGGCTGATGGGGGCTGGAATAGGACTGGAAGTGAGCTGATGGGAGTTGGAAAAGGGCTGGAAATGGGCTGATGGGGAGCTTGGAGTGGAAATGGGCTGATGGGGGGCTGGAAAGGAACTGGAAAACAGCATATGGGAGGCTAGGACTGGAAATGGGCTGATGTGGAAGCTTGGGAGACTGGGACTAGAAGGGGGCAGATGCTGGGTGGGTCTAGAACTATAAATGAGCTGATTTTGGGGGAGGACTAGAAAGGGATGGGAAATGAGAATGGAGAGGGGAAAAGATATTTTGTGTGGGAGGGAAGAAAAGTCTACGAAGGGCCGGGTATTGGAAGAGTAAGTGTAGATTGAGAATGGAAGGGTGAAATTTGAGTGGATGATAAAGCAATAAGGAAAGAAATGGAGGAAAGAACAAAAGGGGAAAGATCAGTATGTTAAAGCAGATATAGAGAAAAAATTTGGAAAAAAATCTAAAAGAGAAGAAAGGAAAATGGATAGCTCGCAGAAGACACAAAGAAACCAGAAGAAAGTGACTGGAGCAATTGCAACTGAAAAGAAAATGCACAAGCAACAAAAGGTAGAAAAATACTTTTTTATTTTGAATTTATTAACTGGAATATATCAGCTCTGGGAAATGTGTATTGTTAACATCTTTTGTGTTTTGTTTAGTACAAGAGGAAATTAATTTATAGTTTTATTTCTCCAGTGTTGTTGTACATCCCAAGTTTGGCTTTTGGGGTTCCCAGTTTAATTATTGTCTTCCTATTTCTAAATTGTGATCCCTTGTTCTTTGGTGACGGTCTATATTCTACATTTTAACCAAGCTGAGGTATTCTGTTCATGTAGTTTCTATTTGACCATGTCACTTGTTCTCTTTCCCCAGTAGGAGATGCATTGGTATTCTCTGAGATGTATTGGTTTAATATTTGCAGTGTTGCCTTTTGATAGGTAGGGTTTGGTGCTTTGTGAGTCCTGGCAGAGCTGTTATGATATGGTGGATTTGCTATGAGTTCTAAAAGGTCAGTGTTTATAGTACTTCCTAATGGGCCTGGCGGTTGGCACTGGAATATAGTAATGTAGAAATCTGTTAGTCTTTCTTTATCCAGACACTCATTAAGAAGCATGTTTACTAAAAATGCATGTTAACATTATGCAAGTATTTATGCAAATGAGGCTCCCTATGCAAATGAGGCCCCGCAATTAATCTCCGCACATGGCCCCGCACCCCCCTTGGGCCGCACCTGAGTGCAGCGACTAATTGAGGCAGCTATCACCAAGAAAATGACTATGGGGCCCTCTGAGAATGAAATGATGATCTTAGAGTCCTGGGGAGAAACCAATGGAAAAAACCCAGAACCAGAGTATGAAACTATGTTAGGGAAATTGGAATTTCAAGTAGAAATGTAAAAAACAACAGAAGTGTTTTAAAAAAGAACAGGAGGGAATTGATGGAAAAATTAAACTGTTGTTTTGTTGTTTTTACAAAGGAATAATCATGCGTAAGAAAAGCTTGTATAAACTGATATTGCTTATCAGTCCTTGACCAGCTGTCTTCACTTCTCTCTCAGCAGTCCCCCTTTCCCCCCTCCTTTCTGCCTCCTTCAGTTCAGCAGGTCAAGGAGCACATAGCTCCTGTGCAACTGAGATAGCGGAGGTTGTGAGACTGAGGTTTTCTGACCACTTCCCTAGTCTCTCTCTTTGTCAAAAACTAACAACTATCTTGCTATAGAGAATATATCTCACTTTCTCTTAAAAACTGAAAGATTAGCTATACTGATCTTAACACCCCCTGAAATACACATAACCACCCACTTTCTGAAGAAAAGCTTCCCCCCCCCTCCTTCCTTTAACTCGCCCCATCTCTGCAAAGCAAGCTGGCAAAGCCAAATAGTGCATAGGAATAGTTTGAAATTATGCGGTAGAAGAAAATATAGAAGAATGAAAGTTAAGCACAAGCACAGGAATAAATGCAGATTTGCATATGTGAGTATTTTATGTTTGTCCAGCTTTCTTCATAGAAAAATGAGGTTAGGATGCTTAGGTTTTTCTTTTGTTTTGTGCAATCTAAGATGGGATTTCTTTAATGTGTTCTATCTGCTGCCAGTAAAAAAAACCCCAAAATAGCTCACTTACTAGCTAAATCATTCTTAGATAATGAAGCTACATTTTTTATTAGTGCCTGGTTTTAAATATGCTCTTCTAAGATTTTGTAGTAAATATTCACAGTAAAGCTCTGTTCTAATCTGCTTTAACTTCTGTTTTCAGTCTGTAGTTTGTGTCAGTAATAGAAGTTATCAGTGGCTATTGATCTCAGGTTGAATTTGTGATGTGTATATACAGCATATAAACATTTTACATGAATCATTTTAGTTTTTTTTAATTTACTAGGTTTCATATATAGTCAGACTGTGGTAGGCGAAGGCCTGTGATCCATGGTGTCTGACGTAAGCAGGGAGGCCTAAACAGCTTGACCTGTAAGTGGAGCCTGTGGAGAGGCCCAAAGGAATTACACATTTCCCCAAATGCTGCTATTGTAGAAACGAAACTTAACTGAGCACAATTAGGTATAGCTAAGCAGAATCGAAACTTAGAAAGTAGAGAAAAAACAAGTTTAATTGGTACTGATAAGGTGTGCTATGCTTCTGTGAAATTAATTAACTGTGCTGAAAGAAAAGTTACAGTGCCCTGCTTCCCATATGTTTTAACTAGCTGAGCGACCTTGGAGGAGAGATGTAACAAGTTAGAGACACTGACCATTGTAATTGGGACTAGAAGGGGGGGTGAGCAGGTGCTGGGCCCAGACCAGAGTCCCAATTGGATAGCCATATCAGTACCGGGACCAATAGAAGGTGTACGAGGGGTTACCGGGACCAATGAAAGGTTTGCCTATGTCTAGAATGGGAAAGAAAGCTATAAAAGTTGTTGTTTTACTAGAAACCATTGCTCAGCCATTTTGAATTTGATTATTGCTTGAGCCTGTGCACATTAAACTGGCTTGGATCCTTGAAAAGACTCCTGGTTTTATTTATTGCATGCTTATCTGCTGCTACAAGACTACTTGCAGAGTATATATAGATATATATATATACATACATATATATATGTATATATATATGTAAAATTAAATTGTTGGAAGAAGTTAAAAAGTGCTTTGTAAGAACTTTTCATACTTCCTCTTTCTAACACCTAGGCGGCTCTCCCCCCCCCCCCCCCCGAGGAGGGGGCAGAGCTAGCAGGTCTAAGGAAGGCCAGAAAACCCCTATAAGGGGTTAAGCCAGGTTAAGCAAGAGGAAAGGGAATGTTCAAAGAAAAAGGATAAAAGTAAGGTAGCCCAAGCAAGGGGCGTACTTCACTTAATGCTGTTAGGCATGATGCTGTGAAGGTACCCGCTGTCTAGACAACGTATTGCGCAATAAATCTGCTTCACAAATATTCCTCTCTGAGTCTCATTGGTCATATTGGCCATAGGGAAATTGGCTACAGGTAAAGGTAAAAGTATTTCTAACAAGAGGAAGTAAACTAAAAGGATTCAGCAATACCAATGTGATGTTACATGTATTTAGGTTTGGAAGTAGAATTTAGAATAAAAAGAAATAATCACATTTACTTTTTAAGATGAGATTAAGAATAAAATTTATTATAACTAAATAAATTAGTCTAAAACCAATTAAAAGTATTTAATAGTCACAGCTAATTAAAATCCAATTCAATGAATAAGTGCTAGCACACTGTTTTACACATTCAATGTTTAAAAATTACAAACCAAATATAATTATGGGTTCTACTGTACTTTTCTTTAAATTGACTCTAGAGATTCAGCTTTTACCACAAATTCAGGTGAGTGAATTTCTTTAAAAATACTTTTCTTTTCAGTTTCAGAATTTCTTTCACACTATGGGGTATGTTTACTAAACAGCGGTAAAGGAGCAAGTGTGCCGTTAGCGTGTGCTAACTGTGCATGTCCACACTTAGTGCGTGACAAAAGGCACTTTAGCGGGCACTAACAGCACCAGCAGCATAAAGTGCCCTATAGGTGGAGAAAAGGGAAGGGAGTGGGTGGGAACAAGGCTTCCTCACTTAATGCAGGCACTTTAACGGCAGGAACCCTAACGCAATTCAATACCTGGTGGAAAGGGTGTTTTTTGAGGAGAGAGAGCCAATTTTACATCTGCATTAGCAGCAACAGCATAGTGCCCAAGTATGAAAGGGCACTATGTTGATGGTGCAAATGGGGGCAAAGGAGGCAACACATGGATCATGCAGTGGGGGCTGCTGATGCACAGGGGGGAATAGGCAGCTGCCTAGATGGCACATAGGAACATAAGACTACAAAATATGCCAAACTGTGTCAGACCAAGGTCCATCATTCCCAGTATCCTCTGTTCAACAGTGCAAAATCTAGGTCATAAGTACCTAGCAGTTTCCCCAAAAGACACACAAGATCCCTAGTAACTATAACGGGGCAAGCAGTGCATAGCTCAGATTCTGTTTAGCAATGGTTTATGGACCATTACCCAGGAAACCATCTAAACGTTTCTGAACCCAGGTACACTGACAGCTTTTACCACATCCTCCAGTAATGAATTTCAGGATTTGATTACGCTTTGACTGAAAAAATATTTTCTCCTAGGAGACCCAAATGGGCTTCACTGTAGCCGCATTGCAGGTCCCCTAGTCTGTCCACAGTCTGACGGCATACAAAAACAACCTACATTTATCTGTTCCACTCCAGTCAATAATCTATAGACCTCTATCATATCTCCCCTCAGCCATCTCTTCCAAAGGTTGATGAGCCCCAACCTTTTTAGCCTCTCCACAAAGGGGTATTCTGCCATTTGCAGAACCATCTGTGATGTTTGTCATGATCCCACAGTGACAGTGGCAGCACACAGTCCTGCAACTGCTGCGAAAGGCAATGTGCCACATGGGGTGGTCCAAGAGTCCTGGCACCCCAGGCAGAGATCCAGGCTGCCTCCCCCTCCCACTCCCGCAGAACTCAGCTGTGGGGGAAGAGGCCAATAGTGCCAGATGCTGTAGCCCTCCAGATAGCTGGAAAATGCAGGTGCCCGATGAAATACTACAGTAGTGACTGCCATCCTCCCCTCAAGACGTATCGGTGGCAGACAGTGATGGGGCCCTTGCATGGGCAGCTGTTGGGGGGGGCTGTGTGGCCATCCATGTGTGCCCCTGCCCCCATCTGGATTTTGTGCCCAAGGCGCCTGCCAAACCCGCATGTTTAACATGCTGGGACTGCGACCACCACCACTGACAGTGCATGGGCATGTCTGCATGGTGGGGTGTTGGTGGTGGCGTGGGAAGTGGCACCAGTCTGCAGAAGACAGAAGCCTTGTCCTGGTTGTGTGCACCATGTGTATTGCAGCATGTGCCAAAGGTCAGCTGAAGGGAAGCATGTCAGCAACAGGAGCTGCTATCCCTTTAAGGCAGCACTGTGGTGCAACACACACAGTTGATGTGTATCTGTGTGAAGGGTCAAGAGGTTCAGGACACTGCTAAGGTTTCTGTGTTTCATATTCCTGTGGACAAGGTTTAGCTGAGAGTGTAAGTACAGCTCCAGCATGTGCAACCCTCAAGGAAATGGTCAGCAAGGGTGGAAACACCCACCAGCAGCACTGACAGGTTCCACTATCCACAGCTGGTTGGAAGCTATTAGCACACGGTAATATAGCATGTACAAACAGTGCACAGGTTATCAGTCCTTGAGCTGACATTGAGATAGGAGTGTCAAGCAGGAATGCAAACCATCTCCACTTTTGTTCAGTACGCTAATGAGAGTGTATGCGCGTGTGTGTGGCTCTCCTTTGTCCTGTGGCTTTCTGCACTGCACTTTGGCTCACATTGTCTGAGTTTTTCCAAGTCTCTTTGGAAAATATGAATAAGGTGAGGCAGAGGATTGTGGGTATCACCTGAAACAGGCAGATTGGCCTGGATGTGTCAGCCACAATGGTAGGGTCACTGGCTGAGATGCCATCATGCCCGTCTGCCATGTGCATTGCCTGGGTGGCCACTGTATGTCATGCTCAGATGGCACTCTTATTATGACCAAAATGTGACCATGGCACAGCTATCTGTTCACATAGATATATTATAATGTCTGGATCCAGTGATGTGGATGCATTATAAACGTATGTCTTTTGGGGAAACTGCTAGGTACATATGACCTAGATTGGCCACTGTTGGAAACAGGATACTGGGCTTGATGGACTTTGGTCTGACCCAGTATGGCATATCTTATGTTCTTATATGTCTGGGGATGCTAATCACTGGGTAAATGGCTGGGTGTCAATGCTGAGTATCCCAAGGCAGAGTGCTTGTGATCATACTACACACATGCCATGCATGCAGACTAGCAGACCTACTGTAGTTGGTTTGTGCTGGGTTGACACAGCCCAGTGAAGGGCAGCGGGGGAGTCTTTCTTCCCATGCTGTAGTTAATTGTTAGTCCTCAAAGGCTGGGGCAGCAGTGGTTCATGGCCTACTCAGTGGGATCCTGACAAGACTGTAACAGTAGCCCCACACCAGCCTATACACCCCCACTGCAGTGACTATCCATGGCAGTAACATATTGATACTGGCCACTAACCTGCATTGTTATTGGAGAGTTAGTGCCCAATGGGCAGAACACAGGGCTGAGCTGCTGCTGTCACTGTCACCATCACCTGCAGCACACAGAAAAAAAGCATAACATACTGCAGACAATACCTGCTAAACACTAGCAATGATGTGGACCTACATATAGCACAGCCAGTGGAGATCATCTCTAACAGTGCAGGTTCAGTGGACTAGGTGCTGGGCACTCCTCCTCATCATCAGGGTTGACAACTGAAACCGCTCTGCAACACAACTTGCTGTTGTTATGTGCATGTTGCACACGCAGCCAGTGCTTCTTACTGAGCTGATAGGCTGGATCAGTGCATTCTCCATTGGTTCTTCAGCTGCAGAACGCTGTTTTGCATGTGCAGTGCCTCATGTGTAGTGGAGGGCCCAACCTATGCCAGCAGACGGCAAACAGTATGATCAGAGATCTGCAGGCTCTATACATCTACCTAGGGCTGTGTGGAGGTGTAACCTACTGGTTGATGCAATGTTTCCATGGTCTAAGGTCCTGTGTTTGATCCCCACTTGTTCATTTTGTGCCTGGGACTAACCCCTCCCCCTCTGCTGATGTATTGTTTAGCACCTCTTCCTGTCTCCCACGTGTGACTAGCTCTATTTGCCTCTCTGTGCTCTGGGAAGAGCAGTGCCCTCGTAAGTGCTCTGCTAGAGAGGTGAATTTTAGCTCCTGTGAGTGAATTTGCTATGAGTTCTATCTGTCTGTCTGTCTGCCTCCACACATTTATTTATTTGTCATTGTTAGTGTGCTCCCTTTCCTCTCTGCCCCCTTTATTTTGCACCTTTGTTCAGCTTTCTCAGCTGTATAACTTATACCCCACCCTCTTCCCCTCTACCCACCCACCCCGTGGCTCACTGTCTCCTATAGCTATCATCTGCTCATTACCTACTTCATGCACAGGTGCGCCCAATCTCTTTGACTCTCCCACCTTCTATATCCTCTGGCCTTTATTCTCCTCTCTATTCCTCTTCTATGGCTCCTCATCAAATTGTCTTCCTTTTCTTCATACTCCCTAACTGTCTCCCCTCCTACCAGCACCCTCACTCCTCCCCTCCTTATCTCCCCTTTACCATCCTCACTTCCCCCTCCATTCTGTCTTCTACCCTATCATCAGCTCCTGAGCTTCATCGCTTTCTCCCTCTCATTTAACCATCTCCTCTCTCTCTAAGACAACCTCACCCTCCTTTCTGCCATACTATCTCCTCTCTGCCCCGTACTCTGCTACTCCTTCTCCTTCTCTCATCCGGAAATATCAACCCCAACCCTGCCCCCCCTAGACTTCTGTCACACTCTGAGAAGAGATCTTCACGCAACACATCTAATCTTATTCATATCCCTCTCCTTTCCCCTTCCACTCTCCCTTTCTCATCTGCCTTATGGAACGCACACTCTGTCTCTAATAAACTTGCTTTTACTCATGATCTCTTTATCTCTAATGCTCTACACCTTCTTGCTCTAACTGAGATCTGGCTCCTCCCAGATGATACTGCATCTATTGCTGTTCTCTGTCATGGGGGCTATTAGTTCTCCCACATGCCTCATCCCACTGGCCGTGGTGGTGGTGCTGGGCTTCTACTTTCTCCCTCCTGCCAATTCAAAACCCTCCTGCTGCCTCAGTCTAACTCCTTTTCCTCTTTTGAAGTCCACTCCATCTGCCTTTTCACTCCACTTCCTCTCTGGGTAGCTGTTATTTATCGACCTCCTGACAAGTCTGCTTCTACCTTTCTCACTGACTTTGACTCGTGGCTTTCCTTCTTTCTGGATTCTTCTTCCCCCACTCTTGTTCTCGGGGATTTTAACATTCATGTCAATAACCCCTCTGATCCTTGTACTTTAAAGCTCCTCTCCCTTACCTCCTTGTTTGACCTCCAGCTTTGTTCCACTGCCCCCACTCACCAGCATGGCCACTGCTTTGACCTGGTCTTTTTCTCTAGTTGCTTACCCTCGAACCTCTGTAGCCCAGTTCTTCCCTTATCTGACCATCATCTTTTAAGCTTCAATCTTCATCACACGCTTTCTCAACCTCGTCCTGTCTCTTCCAACCTATTTAGAAATCTTCATGCTATTGATCCTTTGGTTCTCTCTTCCACTGTTTCTTCATCGCTTTCTTCCACTATGTCATTTAAGTCTGTTGACAAGGCAGTAGCTTCCTATAACGCTGCATTCTCCTCTGCTCTGGATGCTCTCGCTCCAACCATGCCACATCCTGTGAGGCGTTCTGCACCCCAGCCCTGGCTTCCATCCACTACCCGCTATCTACATTCCTGTGCCCGTTCTGCTGAGCGTGCTTGGCTCAAATCCCGCTCCCTTGAAGACTTTCTACACTTCAAATTCATGCTTGTCTCTTTCCAGTCAGACATAGCTCTTGACAAATAAGACTATTATGTCCATCTGGCTAACTCTCTTGCCTCTGACCCTCGTGGTCTCTTTACTACTCTCAGCTCTCTCTTCAAAGTAACTCCGCCTCTGATCCCTCCCTCCCTTTCTGCCCAAACCCTGGCTGACTATTTCCATGACAAAATCCACAAGATCACCCTCCCTCTTCAGTCCCAACTCCCCCCCCCCCCCCCCATCTCTGCTACCCTCTCTTCCATTTCGGTGAAGAGGAAACTGCAAACCTTTCTTCCTCCAAACTCACCACCTGCTCTTCTGAACCTATCCCCACCCGTCTCCTAAGCCCCATCTCCTCCACTGTTGTCCCTTCCATCTCTCATATTCTCAACCTATCGCTCTCCACTGCAACTTTCCCTGCAGCTTTCAAGCATGCTGTGGTCACACCTCTCTTCAAGAAACTCTCACTTGATCCCACCTGTCCTTCTAATTATCGACCCATCTCCCACCTTCCCTTCATTTCTAAACTACTTGAACGTGCAGGTCACCGCCACTGCCTCGACTTCCTCTCCTCTCATACCCTCCTGGATCCTTTACAGTCTGGTTTTCGTCCTTTACACTCTACTGAAACGGCTCTTGCCAAAGTCTCCAGTGACTTGTTCCTTGCAAAATCGAAGGCCTTTACTCTGTCCTCATCCTTCTTGACCTCTCTGCTGCTTTTGACACTGTTGACCACAACCTTCTTCTCGATACTCTGTCTTCGCTTGGTTTTAAGGGCTCTGTACTATCCCGGTTCTCCTCCTATCTCTCCCATCGCTCTTTCAGTGTGTGTTCTGGTGGCTCCTCCTCCTCTGCTATCCCGCTCCCAGTTGGTGTACCCCAAGGATCACTCCTTTTCTCTCTTTATACCCAATCCCTTGTTATGCTCATCTCTTCCCATGGCTTTCAGTACCATTTTTATGCTGATGACTCCCAGATCTACCTCTCTATGCCTGAAATCTCTCCGGCTATCCAGACCCGGATCTCTGCCTGCCTTTCTGACATTGCTGTCTGGATGTCTCACCGCCGCTTGAAATTGAACATGGCCAAGACTTCACTTCTTATTTTTCCCCCTAAAACCTCCCCTCCTCTTCCTCCTTTGTCAGTTTCTGTGGATAACTCTGTATTTCTTCCTGTTTCCTCGGCCCACAATCTTGGAGTTGTCTTTGATTCCTCTCTCTCTTTCTCCACCCACATCCATCTGACAGCTAAGACCTGCCGTTTCTTTCTCTATAACATCAGCAAAATCTGCCCTTTCCTTTCTGAACACACTACTAAGATGCTTATCCACTCCATAATCACCTCCCGTCTTGACTACTGTAGCCTACTCCTTGTTGATCTCCCTTTGAATCATCTCTCTCCCCTTCAATCTGTTCAACACTCTGCTGCTTGGCTAATCTTCTGCCAGCCTCATCATGCCCATATTACTCCTCTTCTCAAGTCACTTCATTGGCTCCCTATCCGTTTCTGCATCCAGTTCAAACTTCTCCTGCTGACCTATAAATGCATTCACTCTGCAGCTCCTCACTACCTTTCTTCTCTTATCTCTCCTTACAGCACACCTCGGGAACTCCGCTCTTCTAGCAAACTGCTTCTATCTGTGCCCTTCTCTTGTATTGCTAACGCCAGACCACTCCTTTCACCTTGCTGCATCTTATGCCTGGAACAAACTACCTGTGTCTGTACGCCAGGCACCTTCTCTAACCCTCTTCAAATCCAGACTGAAAACTCACCTTTTTGCTGCTGCTTTTAGATCTTGACTCACCTGATCTCCTTTTTCTTTTCCTTTCCCCCTTGTTTTATCCCTGCCTACAACTTCTGTGTTGTCTGTCTTGACTAGATTTTAAGCTCTGATGAGCAGGGACTGTCTCTTACATGTCTGTGCAGTGCTGCGTATGACTTGTAGCACTATACAAATGCTCAGTAGTAGTAGTAGTAGTAATCTTCTGCATTCCTATGCATTAAGGCCACATGTTGGGTAGCCCAACATGGCATTCCCCATCATGGACATCCATGAACATGGCTTTAGTGGCTCTATCAAGGCACATTGCAGCAGGTCAGTGATGTATACACAGCAGATGTCTGGGTCAACTGTTGCCAGCATTGTGACCTCCCAGCTTTATATAAAGAGGATATATCTTGTAAATTCAGGCACCTAACACTCATTGCATAGCCATTCCCTGCACTGTTCTGCCATCATTACTCACCCAACATGGGGCAAATAGGTTCAACTTGTCCCATTCTATCATGCCACTCTGTCAGGTGTATTTTATTTTATTTATTTTTATTTATTTATTTAACTATATTTATATACCGCTTTTCACCGGGTCAAAGCGGTGTAACATATAACAGGGGGGGGGCAATAATTTATAGGGTGGGTCCATCACCAGGGAGCAACATTAATGATTTGGGGAGGACATAGACATGTACAATTCTGCAGTATCTAAGCATGAGTTCTTGAGGATGGGGTAGGTTTTCTGATCAGAGATGTTCACAGAATAGGATTGTTTTCAGCTGTTTTTTGAATGATGTGATGTCAGCGTTGTTCCTGATGTGGTTTGGCAGAGAGTTCCAGAGGGATGGAGCATAAAGTTCGAAGGCTCTGTTGCAGGTCCGTTGTGTGGACTTGGTTCTTTTGTGGGGGACGATGATGGAGTTATTGGAGGATTGTCTTGTTGGTCTGCTGTGGGTCGGGCGAGGCAGTAGGGTGTGAAGTGAGGTGTTCCGTGTTTGGTGAATAGTCTTGTGGGTGAGTAGGATAGCTTTATATTTGATTCTTGCTTCGATAGGCAGGATGTGGAGGTCTCTTAGGATAGGGGTGATGTGATCCCGCTTTTTGCATTCTGAATAATCCTTGCCGTAGTATTTAAGGCAGTTCGGAGGGGGTTGGTTTGTGTGGCGGGTAGTCCATGGTAGATTATGTTGCAAAAGTCCAGATGAGGGAGTGTCATAGCTTGCATTACTGTCCTGAAGTCTTGAGGTTCGAGGAGGGGTCGGAGGCGTTGCACAGTTTTAGCTTTGTGGAATATTGTCCCAGTGGTCTTGTTTATTTGATGTTTAAAGGTGAGAGCTTGGTCAATGATAATGCCTAGATACCTTATTTGAGGTTGTATTTGAATTTGTGTGGTTCCCATGTTGAGGTGGGTAGGTGGTTTGAAGTCTGGGTCTTTTGTTACTATAAGGGCTTCAGTTTTCTTTATGTTGATGGATAGGTTGTTCTCCTGTAGCCAGTTGGACACGTCAGTGAAGCAGGCTGATAGCTGGTCATTTGTTGGGTTGGTGGTTGTGATCGGTGCGTAGAGCATTATGTCGTCAGCATATATGTGGAAGTTGATGTTGTGGGTGCGTATGATTGAGCAGAGTGGACGGAGATAGATGTTGAAGGGCATGGCTGATAAAGTGGATCCTTGAGGTACTCCTTGATGTTGTTGGTAGGGGGGTGAGGTTGCGGTGAGGGTGCGGATCAGTTGCTGTCTGTTGGTTAGATAGGATCTGAACCATTGGAGCACAGTGTCTTTGATTCCAATTGATTGGAGTCTGCATATGAGGATTTCGTGGGCGATTGTGTCAAAGGCCGCTGATATATCTAGGAAGATCAGGATGTATTTGGATTTTTTCTCTTGGGTTCCTATGATGAGGGTGTTCATCAGCATGGTCATGAGGGTCTCGACTCCATGTAGTGGCCGGAATCCGTGTTGCTGCGGGTCTAGTATGTCGTTGATGTCCAGATGTTCTTGAAGCTGGCGTTGGACTACCTTCTCTATTATCTTGGCGGTGAGGGGGAGGCTCGCAACTGGTCTGAAGGAGGTGGGGTCCAGGGGGTCCAGGTTGTGTTTTTCATGGTTGGTCGAATGATTGTGGTCTTGAGGGCGTCCGGCATGTATCCTTGTTTAAAGGATTCATTTATGATGTTGGTTAATGGTGTACTCAGGTCTTCCTTGGTTTTCTTTATCCAATCCATAGGACAGGGGTCCAGCAGGGAGGTGGTGGTGTTCAGGCAGGAGATGGTGGAAGATATTTCTTCTTTTGAGGTTGTGTCGAACTTACTCCAGTCTGTGTTTATGATGGTGCATGGATTTGTCTTTGTGGGTTGCAGCACAGTGGTGTGAGTTTTGAGGTCGCTGAAGTTGTTTGTATTGTCGGGCAAGGAGATCAGGGGGGATATCTGGCAGCTGGTCAGAGGTACTGGGTGCTTTTGTCAGCTTTTTGACAATTTGGAAGAGTTCTCGAGGTTTGTTTACGGCTGTCGTGATGATTTTGGTGTGGTAGTTTCTCTTCGCGTTGTCGGTTTCTGAGTGGTATGTGGTGAGTTCGTAGAGGTATTTCGTTTTGTCTTTTTCGTTCTTGGTTTTCCTCCACTTCCTTTCTGCTCTTCTAAGTTTGGTTTTTAGTTTCCGGAGGCTGGGGGTGAACCAACGGGCTTTTGAGGAGATGGGTCTGGTACTGGTTTTGTTTATGGTTGCGCTGGATGCTGAGGAGATTGTGGTGTTCCAGTTGTGGATCAAGTCATCGAGGTTGTTGGAGTTTGTAAGTAGTTTAGGCAGGGTTAGGGTTAGGAAGTCTTCTTTGCTGAATGCTTTGAATCTTCTTGTGTGTTGCACGTTTCCTCTGTTAGTGTTTGGTTGGTAGGCGTGGGATATGTTGATGATGTAGTGGTCCGACCATGGTACTGGTGAGATTGTCGGACTGCTGCATGAGGAGGTTGATCGGGAGTTTAGAAATATGAGGTCCAGTGTATTTCCTTTTTCGTGCGTTGGTTCATTTATGATCTGTGTCAGGTCCATTGCTGTCATGGCGTTGATGAAGGTTTCTGCTTGTGTGCTTTGGAGTGATGGGAGATTGAAGTCATCCAGGATAATTTGTTCTTTTGAGGGGTCGGTGCTTTCAGAGATGAGGTGTAGTATCCTTGGTAGGTCGGTGGTTGCGGTGGGTGTCCGGTAGACCAAGCATATTGTGATGTGTTTGTTGGTAAGGGTGAGGATGTCTGCTTCATTGGAGGTTTCTGAGGCATGGATTCATAGGTGGAGGTTGTTCTTTGCAATGATGGCTACGCCTCCGCCTTTTGCGTGTGTTCGGGAGCAGTGCTGAAGGCTATATCCAGTTGGTGTCAGTTGGTTCATTATTACTGTGTCGGTTTCTGTTAGCCAGGTTTCTGTTATACACAGGATGTCGATCTTCTTGGCTGTTATCAGGTCTTGGAGCATGTGGTATTTGTTCCTGACGGAGCGTGTATTTATGAGTGAGATGGAGAGGTGGTGGGAGCTTTTGGGGTTGGTGGTAAGGGCTGGGGTGTGGTGTGTGCGTGCATGCATGGTTGTGTGTAGTATTATGGATGTTTGTGGGTTGAATTGTTATGGTGCCTGTGCAGAGGGGGTTAATGAGTGTGGTTGGGGGCGGGTAGAGTGTCAGGATGGGAGTTAGAAGGTAGATGGGGGTTAAGAAGGATGGCATGGTGTACAGGAGTACCTGGGTTTTTGGAGTGGTGTGAGTTCCTCTCTGCAGTGCTGGTGGTTTTGCAGTTACACAGGCTGAGGCACCAGTCCCAGCCACACAAATGGTGTTTCATGTAGCCCATGGCACTGCTACTTTTGGTTCACACACACCAAATGCTTTTGGCCTGTATGATCCCATACATCCACCCACCACAAACATTGCACTCTCTGCTTGGAAAATCCATGGCACAGCCCTTCACCCACCATTTGACCATCAGGGAGGTTCATGGTGGGGCAGCTTACCAGCAGTAAACTGCCCCAACATGGCCATCGGGGGTCATTTGCAACAGTTAGCCATATCATGCACACCTCTCTTGTGACTGCTCCACTTAAACACTCATGGACAAGCCTCACTTTGCTGCCCACATCAGGAACATGCTGCTTCCACTCAGACATTGTCCTGGCCTATGGTATGCCACACACTGACAGTGCATTTGGATACCTGTCCACACCTCATAGACACTATAATGTAGCTTACGGCATGGTGAAGTGATCTGCGTGAAGGGGACCGCAGGGGTTTTCCGCGGAGCCCAACGCAAGTGTGTCGTGGTCATCTGTGAAAAAGTTGATTTTTTTCGGTGTGGATCCGGGGTTTTTCTTGGTTCGAAGCCGGTTCCCTTTCCCGCCTGGGCCCGGTATACCGGTATCGAGCCCGGATTTCATTTTTCGGTTTTTGTCCTTAGAGACTAGCGTTCGCGCCATTTTTTCATTTTTCCCTGGCAGCCCAGTCTTTTGACCTTGCAGGGGCTCTTTTTCCCCCGATGGCTGCCAGCGGGTTTAAGAAGTGTGATCGGTGTAAGAAACCGATGTCTCTCACCGACACACACGACTTCTGCCTCTGGTGCCTCGGGCCCGACCATGACTCGCTGGTCTGTGTCCCATGTGGCAAAATGTCCTCCAAGGCATTGAGGAGCCGGCAGCATCAACGCGAAAGGATCTTCTCTGATTCCGCGTCCATCCAAGCCCGGACTTCATCAGAGGCCTTGACATCTCGGGAGTCCGATCCCGAGCGCCGTCGGGGCTCCTCTGAGAGGGGGTCTCCTTCGTGGGAGCACCGCAGGAAGAAGAAACCCGCGAGGGCGGTGTCGGTGGACGCTCTTTGCTCCTCGAGGGCCAGGTCGCATAGCCCCGACCGCCGCCCCGGGTCTTCGGAGTCGGAGAGGCCTGCTAAACAACCTCGTGTAGAGACGGAGGCCCCGGGTCACGTGAGTACTGTAGTCCTCGTGGACTCTCCTCCGGGGTAGCCGACGTCGGGCCCTACACCGTCGGGGCCCAAGTCGGAGGCTGCTGGATCTCCTGAGCTCGGACTCAGCTTGACGGCCTTGGAGAGCAGTTTGGCTGCCTTCATGGAACAGCAGCGGGTACTGATCGCTGGTCTCACCGGTGCATCTGCCCCGACCACCGGGACTTCGATGTCCAAGTCGACCCCGATCCTCGAGTCCATGAGATCTCGAGTCGATCCTCGGCCGAGGTCACCCTCGATCTCCTGTGCGGGACCGAGGTCGTCAACGCCGGTGCCCTCGGCGTCGGGGCGGATGTCATCGGTGCCCGCCCGACCGGAGCCCCTCGACTCCTCCTCGGAGGGGTCGGGATGGGAAACGGAGGACGAGGAGTCCCTGGGCACTTTTCGGACCCGGTGCGTCCCTTCGGACTCACCGGAGTCTGAACCTCGGAGAAGGTCCCCCCCGGAGGATACCTGGTTCTCGGATTTCGTGAGGGACATGGCCAAGGCCTTGGCCTTCCCCGCGGACCCCGAGGAGCTCCTCGGCCCTGCAGTATGACTCTCCCCCCAAGGAGGCTTTTACTGTACCAGTTCCTCTGATGCTGGAACGGTTGCTCTTACGCATGTGGGGGGCACCGGCCTCAACGCTGGTTCTTAGCAAGCGGGTCGATTCCATTTATTGAGTCCGCAAGAGCCCTGGGTTCCAAAAGGCACAGCTGCCGCACCACTCCATGGTTGTGGAATCGGCCATGCATTGTCTGAAGAGTCAGAAGATGCACTCCTCGGTGCCTCCAGGCAGGGAGGCCCGGAACCTGGATGCCCTCAGTAGAAAGTGCTTCCAGGGCTCTATGCTTGCTTGCCGTGTCCAGACTTACCAACTGTACATGGGCATATACCTTCGAGACCTGGCAAAGGAGATTGCCGAGTTCTCTGCTGGTATCTCCGAGGAACCTTTGCAGAGGTTCACAGCCTTGTCAACTGGGATCCGAGAGTGCTCGAAGTTTATGTCTCGAGCAGCTTATGATGGCTTCGAGGCTTCGGCCCGAGTAGCCGCGGCCAGCATCGGTGCACGCCGTCAGGCCTGGCTACAGTCATCGGACCTTGAGCCATGGGTGCAGGACAAGTTGGTCGATGTCCCTTGCCGAGGTGAAAACCTCTTTGGCAAGCCCATGGCTGAAAAGGCTGCAGAATTCGAGTCCGAGACTCTCACCAGGACAAGGTTGTCCAGAAAGACCTCTGCCCCCTCTCAAAAGAAGAAGGGCTCGGGGAAAAAGTCCTTTTACCCGAGGAAGTCATCTGCCTACAAATCTTACCCTCAATACCAGGCCTCCACAGCTCCCCAACAGGGTCAGCAGGCCAAGGGGCAGGGACATGGGCCCCGTAGGCAGAAAACCCCCAAGCCACCAGCTCCAGCTCCTGCACAGCAGGGAGCGGGGTATTGACTCCAGTGGCATAGCCTCTCCTCCTCAGCTGGCCCCTCTCAGCACAGGAGGCCGGCTGACCCTGTATGCCCACAGGTGCTCAGCATAGTCCAAAAGGGCTATTTGCTCCACTTCAACCAATTACCCCCCTCCTACTTTCCATGGGAGCTTCCAAGACTCCCTCTGCACAGGGACTTACTCCTTCAGGAGTTGACAAGTCTTCTAAAGGAGCAGGCGGTGGAACCGGTGCTCCACCACCTGAGAGGGCAAGGCTTCTATTCCAGGTACTTTCTGGTAACAAAAAGGATAGGAGGCCTCAGGCCCATCCTCAACTTGCGAAATCTCAACAAGTTCCTGGTGAGGGAAAAGTTCAAGATGCTTACCCTTGGAATACTGCTGCCCTACCTCCAGCAGGGAGATTGGCTATGCTCCTTAGACCTCAAGGATGCTTATACTCACATCCTCATTCATCCAGACCACAGACAATATCTCAGATTTGTAGTGGGAGGAAATCATTTTCAGTACAGAGTACTTCCCTTTGGCCTAACCTCCGTACCCAGGGTTTTCACCAAATGCCTGGCGGTGGTAGCGGCCTATCTCAGAGTCCAGGGCGTATTTGTCTTTCCATACTGGACGACTGGCTCATCAGGGGTCAGTCTCCACAGGAAACCAGACAGGCCACCCTCCGCACTGTCTGCCTTCTACAGCATCTGGGTTTTGTTATAAACTTCGCAAAGTCCACTTTGCACCCCTCACAGAACACAGAGTTCATAGGAGCAAGACTGGATACCCTTCAGGTGAAGGATTATCTGCCTGTAGACAGGGCCCACAGACTGATGGACTTGGCCAGACAATTCCACAGCAATTCTCTGGTTTCCGCCAGGCAATTCCTGAGACTATTGGGCCACATGGCATCCACAGTCCATGTTACGCCAAATGCCCATCTGCACATGAGGCCGGCTCAGTGGGGCCTCAGAACTCAGTGGCTACAGGCCACAGAACACTTGAGCGACAAAGTAAGGGTGTCCAAACTGCTGGCGGCCTCCCTGCAATGGTGGCTGCATCTCCCGAATCTATTGCGAGGAGTGCCTTTTCAGCCACCGCCACAAACACAAGTGCTGACAACAGATGCTTCTCTTCAGAGTTGGGGTGCACACTGCCAGGGGGCATGCACCCAAGGCCTTTGGTCCCCTTGGGAAGCCGCACAGCAGATCAACCTCTTGGAGCTAAGAGCTATCCGTTTGGCTCTCCAAACTTTCTCTCATGTCCTCTCTCACCAGTCTGTTCTGGTTCAGACAGACAATCAAGTCGCCATGTTCTATGTGAACAAACAAGGAGGCACAGGATCTCGACTTCTGTGTCAGGAGGCTCAGGCCCTGCGCTCATGGGCAGTCCAACAGGGCATATTTCTCAAGGCGGTTTATCTGCCCGGCCAAGAGAATTACCTGGCAGACAGGTTGAGCAGGATTCTGCAACCACACGAGTGGCAGTTGAATCCTCTGGTGCTCTAGAGGGTCTTCCTAAGATGGGGTCTTCCAACCATCGACCTCTTTGCCAGTCTGCTCAACCATCAGCTACCCAGGTTCTGCTCCAGACAACCGCATCCTCTGAGAATAGCAGCAGATGCGTTTCTAATCTCTTGGTCTACGAGCCTACTGTATGTGTTTCCTCCCACGCCTCTAGTGGCCGGAACCCTTTTCAAGATGCTTTGGGACAAGGCCTCGGTGATCCTGGTAGCCCCCAGATGGCTGAGGCAACCGTGGTTTCCACTCCTTCTGCAGTTGGCGGTGGAAACTCTACTTCCTCTGGGGGTGCAACCCGATCTCCTATCTCAGGATCAGGGTTCTCTCCTGCACCCCAACCTCCAGTCCCTCAGTTTGAAGGCCTGGATGCTGAAAGGGTAGTTCTAACTCCCTTACTGCTACCTAGGGAAGTGGAGGAGTTGGTCTTGGCCTCTAGGAGGTACTCCACTAGAAAATCGTATGCCCTCAAGTGGCGTAGGTTCTCCACCTGGTGTGCTCAGCACAAGGAGGATCTGTTTTCATGCCTGGTGCCAGTGGTGCTGCAATATTTGCTTCACCTGTCCGACCTGGGCCTTAAATCCAACTCTGTTCGGGTCCACCTCAGTGCTCTGTCAGCGCACCACTCACCAGTGGAAGGTCAGTCTCTGTCAGGCCACCCTTTGGTGGCCCACTTCCTCAGAGGCCTCCTTTTGCTCAAACCTCCGATTCGTCCACCAGCACCTGAGTGGGATTTGAATGTGGTCTTAAGAACATAAGATATGCCATACTGGGTCAGACCAAGGTCCATCAAGCCCAGTATCCTATTTCCAACAGTGGCCAATCTAGGTCATACGTACCTAGCAGTTTCCCCAAAAGACACAGGTTCCGCAATGCTTGTACTGGGTCAAGCATTGATATCCTGGGTCCCTTCTTAATAATGGTTTATGGACCTTTCCTCCAGGAACTTGTCCAAACCTTTTTTAAACCCAGCTACACTAACAGCCTTTACTACATCCTCCAGTAACAAATTCCAGAGTTTGATTACACGTTGAGTGAAAAAATATTTTCTTTTATTAGTCTTAAATAGTTTACCCTGTAGCTTCATTGTATGTCCCCTGGTCTTGCAACAACTTACTTGCCCACCATTTGAGCCTATGGCTACTTGTCCTTTACGCTTTCTTTCCTGGAAGGCGTTGTTTTTGGTAGCTCTTACCTCAGCCAGGCGAGTCAGTGAGCTGCAAGCTCTGGTTTCAGAGCCACCATACACAAGGTTCTATAGGAACAGGGTGGTCTTACGGACTCACCCAAAGTTCCTTCCTAAGGTTGTCTCCTCCTTCCATCTCAATCAGGAGGTGATTCTTCCGACTTTCTTTCCCAGGCTGCTTGCCAGCCAGGCTGAAATGGTCTTGCATACCCTGGACTGTAGGAGGGCGTTGTCCTTCTACCTTGACCATACGCAGGGACATTGAAGGGCTGTTCAGCTCTTCATATCTTTTGACCCTAATAAGCTGGGGTTACCTGTCTCCAAGCGTGCCTTGTCCATCTGGGTGGCAGACTGTATCGCCTGGGCATACAGGGCAGCCAGCCTCTCCTTGCAGGGTCGAGTCACGGCCCACCGTGTCAGGGCGAAGGCTGCATCAGTAGCTCATCTCCGCTCTGTTGGCAGACATCTGCTGGGCCACTACTTGGTCTTCAAGCCAGACCTTTGCGGCCCACTACTGCCTCGAGAGGGAGTCCTGCAGGGACAGTGCTTTCGGACAGGCGGTACTCCGTAATCTCTTTGAGGTATAGGCAACTCCTACCCTCCGGGACCTGGTGTTGGGCTACCGTACGGGGGCGTTCTCAGAGAAGATTCTATCACGCATGCTGGGGCTCTAGAGGGAGATCATTGTTCAGCTTTGGGTTCCCGGTAGCCTGAAGCTGAGGAGTCCCATATGTGAGGACTGACTTCCTGCTTGGTCCTGGAGAAAGTGTAGTTGCTCACCTGTAACAGGTGTTCTCCAGGAGCAGCAGGAATCAGTCCTCACAACCCTCCCTCCTCCCCTGGGAGTTGCAGTCATATCATTCATTTTTGTATTTTGCTGTCTTTTAGCTATGTCATCAGACTGAGCAAGATGGCACCCTTGGGCGAGAAGGGGACCGCACATGCGCACTGCATTCCCAAAGGCTTTCTTTGAAAGCTGGGGAAATGCTCCGCATGGGGGCTCCGTCGGCGCCGACATCACCCATATGTGAGGACTGATGCCTGCTGCTCCTGGAGAACATCTGTTACAGGTGAGTAACTACGCTTTCACTACAAGCTCTCTGTCAGAAACTTCAGTTTCCACTCTCTCCCAGTTCCCAACCTTCACTTAAATCTGTTACCAAGCACAATACAATTCTTTTCCTTAAGAAATTCAAATTTTCCTACCACAATCCCTGTCATTTTTAACTCCTCTCAAGCCTATACCTCACATATACATCTACCTCTTTATCTTCTTCAGCCCCAACTGTCAGATTTCAGACCCTGTCACAAACATTCTATTTTTGCTGTTAAGTACTCTTCCTCACCAGCATCCTAAATAGATCCTTAGCAACTGCTCTTAAAAACCAAAAAAACTCCAGATATCAACTTAAAACTATTTTTTCCCAAAAGGATATACGAAGTTTACATTTTCTGTACCCTTCTTTCAAAGCTCCAAAGTAGTCAAATACCAAAGTACGTCATAGCATCATAAACTGCCTCTTCCCGCCTGAAATATACAGTAAGCCCTTAAAGAGATCCCTACACCTTCCCCATTGCCTGTAGTACAGCTCTATGGAGCCGGGACTTGTTTTTATAAAACCTAACTTTTTATCCATCAGTGTTTTTAAAGTCCAAAAACCATAGATTGCATCTTTTCACAACAATTTCAAGCCTTTAAAACTCTTTTTAAACCTTGGGGTACAACCGCCCTCCCCCCCCCCCCCCCCCCCCCCCCCCCCCCCCCCCCCCACAGGGAAGACAAGTCATTTTTCTGCCACAAAATATTTTTAAAATTTAAAATAAGTACATTTTCAGGGTGGGCAGGAATCCTACATCTGAATTCAACCACCACAATATTTAAAATCCAACTTTTAAAATCGCCAACAAATCAGCACTTTTCCTATGAGCTGCTATCACTTTAAGGCTGTACTGTCTCATTAGATAACGTCTACACAGGCCAAATGCAAACCTGAAGCCACAGGCTTCTATCGAGACAGATTCCTTTATAATAAGAGCCAGTTGGCTCAATAATTAAATTTGGGGCTTCCCATACTCCCTTCCCACATGGGGAACACTTCAATTTAATTGTATTTATTTTGGGCCCTCCAGCCCAACTTTAATGCATCCTGCCTTAATTTACATAATCGGGACCTCCCTGTCCCACTTCCAAGGCCCCCTGGCCATTAAAATAACTTTTTGGGCCATCCGGTGGCCCCTGGTACATTTGGACCTATTCGGCCCTCTTTCCAAGGCCCCCTGCCTTAATATGGCCTTCATGGCCACTATAGGGTGCTCCAAAGACCTGCCCTCTTTCTCTTTGGGCCTCTCCAGGCCCAATATGCCTCTGGTCCCCTACTCTCTCTCCCCCCTGATATCGGGGAAAGAACGGCAACCACAGCCATTCTCCCCAATGTCAGGAGGGAGACTCCAGCACCTCCCGCTTAACATCAGGGACAGCCATGAAGCCCATGGCTCTCCCTGATGCCCTCAGGCTCTCCCTCATGCAATCAGGACCAGCTGCACGAACCACGGCTGCACCCTATCGCAGCCTGCACACCACCATGACAGTCGGGGCCAGCAGTGAACACCACAGCTGCACCCGACTGCCACAAACCTGCTTCTCTGCCGCATCTCGGGCTGGATCCTGCAGCACGCCGCAGGAGCACAGCTCGCCTGGACCCGAGCCCATGGCTCCCTCAGTGTTCTTCTTATATATATATTCTTTTAAAGTTGCTGCTAGTGATCGGTCTGTAGAACAGCACCAAGCAAAAAAATGACGGCAGCCATAACAAAAACACATGCCAGCTATCACCTGCCTTGGGATGGCCCGTGGACCCTCCCGAACCACCAATAGGCTGTCAGGGGCAGCCACTGACCCCCCAGCCAGGTAAATTAATTTTATTTATGAAATTTTTAACCACTGGTCACACTAAGCTCCAATGAAGGTATGAGCTACAGTTATACTTCCAGAACTAAACCAAGGGACAGCATTTGGAGGGAGGCAGAAAGCTAGCTGAAGGCACAACTTGTTTGCCAATGGGAGAGGCTGTCCACCTCACCCTCAGAAGGGGGTTACTGAGAGAGTGGGGAATACAACTGACTGTCATAGATAAGAGTTTGATGCAGTGCTAACCAGAAAATGTGAAAGGGAACTATATGAAATGAACTGAGCTACATAGAGTGGCTGCATTTGCAGCTGGCGTTGTTGAAAACTGAGAACGCTGCAAAGGGTTAACTAGGCTGCAGCTGAGAAAGAGAGAGAGAGAGACTAATGTTGCAGCATGGGATTGGGGCTGTAGTACAGAAGAGACTATTTAAAATGAAGCCTGAAGACTGAGGAGAGGCGACATAGCATGGACCTTATTTGACTGCTATTGAGACACAGTATGGCTGGAAGCCAAGCCTATGGGGGAGAGGAGTAAACCCCCTGTATGAATTTCTAGCATTTTCAGCTGATCTCCAAGAAAACTACTTTGATTTTGGAATTTTGCTTAACTAATAAAGTAGCTATTTAAACCTTTTTTGGCTTGAGCTATTCTGACAGAGAAGTGAATTTGGACATGAGAGCAGCTGATGGAAACTGAGTGCTACCTGCAGAGCACAACACCACCTCATTAGGATCTTGTAGCTGTTCTCTCTTATGCCCGCCAAATCTGCTCAAAAATAGATCTCCACACCTTATGATCCATCTCTTCTCCCAAATCCCGCTCCCACTCCTTCATATAAGACGGCTTACGGAACTAGGACTCCCTCACTGCTCTATAAAGAGCTGATATCAACCCCCACGACTGTTCTTTCCCATACCAAATCACCTCTAAATCTGTATAGTCTCTACCCAACCACTCCCATCCAAGCTTTCCCAGAAGATATTGCAATACCTGCCCATATTGAAAGTAATCCCCCTCCTGCACCCCATAGTCCTCCTGGATATCCCCAAATGTCACTAGGACCCCCTATCCACAAATTGATAAAAATACTTCAGTCCTGCCTTTTCCCACTGAACATACACTCAACTCTCCCAGCCAAGGAGGAAATCTCCCGTATGTCGCAAAGCTTGCACAAAGGAGAAAGGCTGTCCCCCCTGCTCCTGAATCTCCCGCCATCTTACCCTATCCCAAATAGAAAGCATATGTCCTATGCATGGGTTTCCCCCTCCCCCTGCCTCTGTGCCTGAGACATCCATGGCAAACACCCCAGGGGTCCTCCCACCCTCCCTCCCGCAGTTTCTCCATAAAGTCCTTCAATTCCCCATGTCCCTCCAATCCATGAGGTGTCAAATTTGTGCCATCCAATAATAAACTCAGAAGTCTGGTACCCCGAGCCCCTCATTCTCCCCAGTCTGATACATGGTGGCATGCACCACTCTTGGGGGCTTATGCCTCAAAATATAATAGAACACCTTCTGCTACAGAGCGCGAAGTGCCCCAAAGGTATGGGGATCAGAAGGGCCTGAAACAAGTAAATAAGCCAGGGGAGGACATTCATCTTAGCAGCAGCCACCCGCCCCATCCATGAGACTTTCATCCCCACCCAACTCTCCATGTCCTTCTCTAAGTCCTGGAACAGAGCCGGAAAGTTCACTTGGTACAGCAACTTAAATTCCAATGTAAGTCTTACCCCCAAGTATTTCAGAGCATCGCCTCTGACGTCTGTCAACGCGCCGCCCAGATCGCGCTAATTGCCCGTTTGATATCATCAGCTGCTTGCCTCCCCACAATAAAGCCAGTCTGGTCCTTCTGCAGCAGCCCTGGCATTCATCGGGCTAATCTGGTAGTCAGTGCTTTAGCCAGTACTTTGATATCCACATTCAGCAACAAAATGGACCGATACGACCCGCAGCAGATAGGATCTCTACCCTCCTTGGGCAGGACGGTAATCCCCACAGTCAACATTTCCAGAACCAGTTTACCACTGTCCCCAACCTGCCCATTAAAGACCCACCCCAAAATCCCCACGACTTTCCTCTGGTATACCTTATAAAAACTATTCAGCAGCCGTCCAAGACTGGGGTCTTCCCAGCAGGCAATGCCTTGATGGCCTGGCTCAGTTCCTCCCCCGATTGAAAGTAAGCTCTGCTACGAAGGGACATAGGATGAGACTGAACGGTGATAGACTCAGGAGTAATATGCGGAAATATTTCTTTATGGAAAGAGTGGTAGATGCATGGAATAGTCTCCCAGTGGAGGTGGTGGACACGAGGACAGTATCTGAATTCAAAAAAGCATGGGACAAATACAGAGGATCTCTAAAGGTAAAAAGGGGACTATTGCAGTAGATATGGAAGGGCAGATTAGATAGGCCATGTGGTCTTTTTCTGCCATCATGTTTCTATGTAATATCCCAATTCCTCTCAGGCCTCCTCAGGTAGCACCGGGAGGTTCACCCCCTCCACCTTAATCTCCAACTGTCTGGCATACAGAGATTGATAGATGTGCAAAAACTGAGCAATAATCTGCCACTCAGTTAGCAACACCACCCCTTTGTTCCCCTGGATTTGTAGTATGGAGGCCCGAGCCACCTGCCTCTTCAATTTTCGCACCAACAGTTTACCCACCCAGTCCCAAAACACGTAATAGCGCTGCCGTAGTCTCTGCAGCCCAAAAGCTACAGTATCCATCTGCAGCTTCTCCATGCGTAAGTATGACAAGTGCTTCCACGACCTTTGTGTCCCTGTTTGCTGGTACTCCCCCACCTCCTCCCGAATAGCCTTTTGCAGCTGGTCATCCCTCTGCAGCTGCTGCTTTTTAAGCCTAGCCGCACACATTACAAAATGACCCTGCACCATTACCTTCATCCCATCCCAAAGGGTATACCCCCTCCCCCCCACATCCCCATTATCATTTAAGGCCCAATATTCCATAATCGCCACACGCACATCCTCCACCACTTCACATTTTTAAGTAGGCGCTCATTCAGTCTCCAGAAAATAACACCCTCCACATCCCACACCGCAGCATGATCTGACCAAATGATATTCCCAATGTTCACCCCTTTTAGACCTGGAGCCCACATTTGATTCACTAAAATTAAATCAATGCAGCTAAAGCTATCATGAGGGTGAGAGTAAAAAGAAAATTCCCACTCCCCCAGGGTGCAGGTAGCACCAGGCATTGACCAGTTGGAAGTGCCTCATCAGGCCCTTCATAATTTTCTGACTACAATCCCGTTTCTCAAACATGTACCTTCCTATCCCAACCTAGATGGAAAACCACATTAAAATCTACCCAAAATATCAGTTTCCCCTGGATCTTCTCCTCCAACAATGTCCGCACCCCTTCCAAAATGGCACCTGACCCCCATAAATCATCCCTATTGTGCCCATAAATCATCCCTATTGGGCCCATAAATCATCACTATTGGGCCCATAAATCATCACTATTGTAACATCTCTCCCATATTCCTCTTGCAACCCTAGAACCCGCCCCATTTTATCGCAAAAGATGTTTCGCACCTGAAAAGGACACCTCCTATGGATCAAAATCACTACTCACCCCTTTTGCCTCCCCCCTTCAATGCACAAAAGAACTGTTGTGGGAACCCCTCCCAAAGGAGTAGTTTCTCATCTCTGTGCTGTAGATGGGTTTTCTGCACAAAGAAGATAACACACCGCAACCTGTCCGGCTCAGGCTTCTGCTTATACAGCAAGTTCGTCCCCTTTACATTGATCGATCCCAACTGCACCATCATTTCTCCCTCACCCCGTCCCTTGCCCCTCTCTACTGCCAACTCTACCCCATCTCCACTGTGGTCTATTCCTTCCCCCATCAACCCAACCCGCTTTCCTTACTTCTGGCCTCTCCCTCGTCCATCCACACAGGGAATTGCCATTCTGGGAAGTGAATTCAGTCCTAAATCCCCCGTCTATCATACCTCCACCACAACATCCCCTCCATATATTCTCCACTGCCCCCCTCCACAGATGTCCACTCTTTCCATACTCACACACAATACAACAATGACCCACCTCATCCCTCACCCCGCCAACCTCCTCCACATCACCTCATCTCCCAACCAGAGACCCAGTACATGTCAGTCCAAACCAAGAGGTTCCATCACCCATACAGTTCCAGCCATTGCCATTCCAGACCATTTCACTTCATTCGCACTGCGGCTCCCACCTCAGCCTTCTCCCCTTGGTGGCCCCCCTTTGTCATTTCAAGGTTGCTACACCAGGGGTAGGCATCCCCTCCTCCTGCCCCTGGTTACTGTCCACAATAGGGATGTCCGAGTAGCCCAGGTCCTTCAGTATCTGCCAGGCCTCAGTAGCCATTTTCATCTGCCATGAAGTACCTTTAGCCGTGAAGAGGACCTCAAATGGGAATAACCACTTATAGCGCACCCTTTCGGCTCATATAAGCAATAACCTCACACATGGCATGCCTCCTTAGCAAAGTACCCTGAGATAAGTCATTATAGAGCTCTACTTCACAGTCCTCCCACTGAAACCGACCTTGCTTCCGAGAGGCTGCCAACAATCATTCTTTCATTATAGAAGAGCGCAAGCGCTCAACAATGTCCCATGGCCAGTTCTCTCAGATAGGGCCCAGGCTCCAATGCAATCGCTCGATCTCCACCTTGCTGTCCAAATCCACCCCCCCAAGATTGCCCCACTGCCTGCAGCAACAACTTAAACAGGCCCTAGAGCACACTTGAGCAATCTCAGTACCTCTCATCTTTAGGGACTCCCCACATGCGCAAATTATTGCAGAGGGACCGACCCTCCAAGTCCTGCAGTTTTTCTTTCAGTATCTCCTGCTCCTGTTTCACGGCCTCCCAGCCAGTGGTGAATCCTTGGAAAACCTCCCCATGTTTCTCCACATGGCTTTCCATTTTCTCTACACGTGTGCCAAGCTTGGCCAAATCATTTATTTATTTAGCTAGGTTTGTTTACCACTTTTCACCAGGTCAATGCAGTTTATAATGAACAAAATATTTGTTACTGAGAACATACAATAATAAACTATACACACATAATGAACTATGTTTGGGTTTATGGAAGGAGGTAAGATCGGTGATATTTCTTATAGTGTCCAGCAGGGCGTTCCAGAGGGATGGTGCAAAGAATTCAAATGCTCTGTGACAAGTTTGCTGGTTGGACTTTGTTCTGGAACGTGGAATGGTGAGCTTGTTGATTGTGGAGGATCTTCGTGGCCTGTTTGGGGAGGATGTCTGTATGAGAGATTGGAGGTGGATGACTGGGTGAGAGTGTACTGCTTTGTGCATTAGGGGTAGGAATTTATATTCGATTCTGCTGGGGAGTGGCAGCCAGTTGAGCTGTTTGAGGATTGGAGTGATGTGGTCCCATTTAGATGCACCCTGTATTGTGCGTGCGGCTGTGTGTAGCGCAGACTGCAGTGCGAAGAGTGTGATCTGTGGCAGGCCCTGGTAGATTATGTTACAATAGTCTGCATGTGGAAGAGTGATGGCTTGGAGTGCTGATCGGAAGTCTGCAGGTTTGAGGAGGTGACAGAGGAGTTGCAGTGTTTTGGTTTTAAAATAGATTGTTTTTGCTGTTGTTGTTACATGTTGCAGCGCTGCTATCGCCTCCTTTAGATCTTGTCTTATGGACGTAATGTCCACTTTAAACTCCTTTCTGAAGTCCATCAGCTATGCTTTTAAGGAGTCTCTCTCAAGCAGGGCCCGCCTGGCCTCCATTTCCAGCTCTGAGTCCTTGGAGCTCCCAGCCCCCGTTTGCCGCTCCTTACTTGGGGCACGGGAGGCCTCGCGATGCACATATGGTGACTGGAACGCCTCACGTTTCTTGCAAATTGACATCCGCGGTTAATGCATGTGAGGGTAAGCACATCAGGTGTGGGGTGGGAAGCGGATTAAGCAGCTATTTTAGCACTTTAATCGGGATCAGCACAGAACTCCCCTAATCTCCGTCCCTGCAGGCCCCCACAGCCTGTCTTTACCTGTACATAGGGACAGGGAGCCAGATGTCCACTATAGATGGCTTGCATTTGCCATATCTGTTGTGCACCGTGTGCTAACTTTTGATAAAGAACCTGTCTATAGTGAGAACCTGTTTCTATGTGCCATGTCTCCAACCTGATGTTGTGGTGCCTCCCTCTGCAGATGTAGGTGCATAAGCTATGGCATGCTGCAGGGTGGATGGGTGTATTCTACTGGCAGTCCATGACACCTGCATAGTTGTTGGGATCACCGACTCAAGCTACTATCAGCCATGGACAACCCCTGCCACAGGAACCCTGACCTAGCCTGTACTATGGGCAGGTGTGGTGGACAGGTGTGGAGGTATGGTGTGCATCTCTAGACATGTGTGCAGGTTACCATGGAGATGGGTAGCCGCCCACAGGACATGCATCTGTATGTCAGACCCATTTCTCTCTGGGCACCTCTTTCCCCTGCACCTTCCTATAGATGTTTGGAGTGACTGTGTGCCATGAGAAGGGTGTGCCCTGCCCAAGAAGTAGGGGCACATGGCTGGTGCTCCTGGAAAGAATTTTGGGGTTACATAACTCTGTGGGAGCATGGTCTGCTAGGGATAGGGTCCAAGGCCCTGGTGCAGGTCTTGTGCCAGGCCAGGTGTCACCAGGATGCCATGGAATGGCTGGGGAAAATGTGATAGGCTCGACCTCAATGACAGGCATACAAGCGATTGTGTGCCCCTGGGTGATGCCATCAGGCACATGCTGTGTGTAAGGGACAATGGGGAGGTAGTGATGGTTAGATACACTATAAAGTACAACATGGGACATATATTGCAATATTTATCAGCCATTTACTTATGAACCAACATGGCTTCTTGGGAAAGATTCCATATGGCACTGCTCAGCTCCACACTCTCCTCTACCTGCCTGGAGTGGCTGGATCAGAGGTACATGCCATTAGCTAGCTGACAGCCACAACTATGGCATGTACCTCCTGTCTCAAGCCTTCCAGATGTACAACCATGAGGTCTTGTGACTTGGTGAGTGCTGCAAAGCCCTGCTGTGCCTCCCATTTCAGGGACGAGAGGCATTGCTGGACCTCGGCCTCAATCAAGACCTGGGAAACTCATGGTGGCACACCTGGTTCAGCAATGAAGCAAGCTGCACAGGCTGGATGACTGTTGCTTCATAGGTTCACTTACCTACCCACTCACACCTCACCCTCCCACACACTCCCTCTATCCTCTCCCCCTCTCACATGTCCCTCTCCTCAGCATCTTCCCAACCATAACTTGTCACCCTCTCCCTCCTCATCTACCTTTTCTGCACCTTCCCTTCCCACTGCCCACCCTGCAGGTCCATATCAGCCACACCTAGTGGCCCTTCCACCATTCTGCACCCTGCTGCCCCCTACCTCCATCTGAGAATGCTGCTATCCCTCCTGCCTCTGCTCCTGGACAAGGGTGATGACCACATCATCACAGGGTTCCTCCCCTCCTCCTCTCCTCCCTCTGATGATAATGTGGCCACCACCCATGTTTGGGAGTTGCTGCTGCTGCCAGCCTCTGCCTCTGTGTTGGTGATGTCCACATCTGTCCTTGGTGTTACTTCTTGCAATAGTAGTACTGGCAGTAAGAGTCCTGGAAGCAGTCATGTTAGCTGCTGTTGGGTTGCTGGTAGCTTGGGTTCTGGCAGTAGTGTTGGCAAAAGTTGGCTTGCTTGTCACATTGGTGGTGGTGGTGGTGGTGGTGATGCTGGCACTGCAGATATGAGACAGAGCTGAAGCAATTGGGGATGGGTCTTCCGCATGGCCCTGAACTTGACCTTGATTGACTCCAAAAGTGGCAATATACTTAGTCAGACACTCCTCTCAACAATTCCTTCCCTGTCTTGTACCTGACTCTCTCTCTCACTGATGCTTTTGGGTCATGGGTTGGCTTTATCCAGGTGTCCAGAGGCTGTGGCATATGGTCATGGGACATACCCTGGTTCCAGATTCTAGCTGTATCTTCCACTCCTCCCTTCAGACATCCTGGTTCCCAATGCAATTTATAGGCATTGCTGATGGATATCATTTATGGTTGTGCCATATCTAAACACAGTGTGGCTGCTTTCCTTAGGTTCTGCCGTTGTATACCAGCACTGTCTTCCACCATATGCATATTGTGCATTTATTTATTTATTTATTTAACAGTTTCTTATATACCGCCCCTTCCAGAGATCAGGGTAGGTGCCCTGACCCTGGAGGTCACTTGCGCTCATGGCTCTGCCTCTCCATGGACCTGGGCCATAGATTTGCAGACATGCTCATGTGCCAGCATTTACACATCCCAATGCCGTTAACATGTATCAGCTATATCCTGCCTGCCTCTTACCTCTTGATCCCTTGTCATTGCTGTGCTTGTATGTATGTGCCTACTCTCCCTGCCAGTTCCAATTGTGCTTCTGGTTGTCTGTGTCTCTGTGGCTGCACTCATGTCTTTGTTTGCTCTGACTGGTGCTGCTCTTACAAGCCCCTCAGGGCAGGGTGGTCTCAAGGAGTCATGGCACCCTCAGCCAACTTCTGCTTTTGTGTCCCCATCTTGGAGATAATCTCAGGTCCCAGAAAAATTCCTTTTTTTCCTCTCCCCCCCCCCCCCCTGAATGCTTTTTTTTCCCTAAAACTAAAGGTTCTGCTACTCACATACAGGATGCTGGTCCTTCCTTACTACAGTAGGGGGGAGGAAGCATTCACACCATCTTGGAGATAATCTCAGGTCCCAGAAAAATTCCTTTTTTCCTCTCCCCCCCCTAATGCTTTTTTTTCCCTAAAACTAAAGGTTCTGCTACTCACATACAGGATGCTGGTCCATCCTTACTACAGTAGGGGGGAGGAAAGCATTCCCACCATAGCCCTGCCCCACAGTTGCCCACAAAGCCTATAAAAAGACAGCACTGCTAACATTATATAGATTTCTAGAAAATCCACACTCTTCTTATTTGGAAAGCAGAACAAGAAGGATTACAATTGATCTCTGATCTGTATACAGAAACTTCATCCAAATTATTTGCCTAAGTCACAGATATAACATGAAGACCCTTGCTAAATACAGAATAAGGAATACTAAATTAGAAACAGAAATGTGAAGACAAAACCTGATCTGAAAACTCCAAAAAGCCAGACTCTATGTAGCGCAACATCAGAGCAGAAATGCATTTCCTCTTGTACTGTGTAACATATAAGAGAAGAGATGCTGCATATTCAAATGCCCAAAGCTGACAACTTTGAATCTATAAATCAAAAAATAATTTTTATCTACATCTGTTGTCTGAACATTTTGGGCCCTAATACTCCCCAAAGACACACGTGCACAAAAGAATGCTAGGGCCTAGTAGTCCTAATATAATGTCTTCTGTCCAGTACTTACTAACCATATTACCAGTGGTGGCTGTAGGGAATGGCGAACAAAGCCCAAGGCCTCACACCTTATGGTATCCCAAATTTTCATAACAAAGTGGAGGTTTGGCAAAGAAGAACCCTCTGTCATTCTCACATTTGTGTCACTTAATTCTTCCTAATATAGCTTTCATTATATCTTCATATATTTGGACAAAGTGAAATTGAAAACATCCAACTTGTTTATCAAAATTAAGCATCTAACAGGCCTCAAATGAACAACCCTAAGGCCATCACTGCTTTGTACTCCTGGTCCATTAATCTACCCTGTAATGTAATATTATGTTTATTAAAATTCGATAGCCCGCCCCTCATGGTTCTGGCAAGGCGGTTTACAATAAAACAAATTCCAAGAAAGAAAGAGGAGAGTGGAAAGGAAATCTATAAAATAACAGAGGAAAGATATTCAAATTCATACTACAGTAAGAGAGGTAGAAAAGATAAGACAAAAGAAAAAGTGTCAATGCTACAGGCAGCCGGCAGTGTCAAGTAATAGGTAAATCGATAGCCTTATGGAATAGAAGTGTTTTAAGATAGTGAATTTGGTATGTGAGGATTCTTAATGGAGGATAAGGGGTAAGTTGTTCCAGAGACTGGGACCCAAGAAGTAGAATGCAGAGTGGCAGATTGATTCGAGCCTCGCATGTGTGGCAGAGGAGAGATGAAGACAGAATGAAGTGAATGGATTATTCAGTGGAGAGTGTAAACATAAGAACATAAGATATGCCATACTGGGTCAGACCAAGGTCCATCAAGTATCCTGTTTCCAACAGTGGCCAATCCAGGTCACAAGTACCTAGCAGTTTCCCAAAAAGACACACAGGTTCCACAGTGCTTGTATTGGGTCAAGCAGTGATATCCCAGGTCCTTTTAATGGTTTATGGATCTTTCCTCCAGCAACTTGTCCAAACCTTTTTTAAACCCAGCTACACTTACTGTTTTTACTACATCCTCTGGTAACGAATTCCAGAGTTTGGTCACACGTTGAGTAAAAAAATATTTCAGTTGTGTCATAACCAGGGAAAGGAGTAGAGCAGTCATTGATGAGGAAGACAAAAATGGAAGAATGGCTTTAATCTGGCAAAGAGATAGAAAGGAGCTATGTACATCAGTACTCATGGAATGTTAGTGATGGGTCTTAACTACATCCTTGATATTTCTTTGTTAAACCTGTTTCATGATCCCATTCCAGTTCCTTTAATGTATTTTTTCTACTCTTTTATTTATACTTCCATTTTTATTAATTGCCTTTTCTTTATTCTTTTGTTTTGCTACCTTTTCTCTTCCCTCTGATTTCTTTATTTTCTTGCTCATTCTGTTTTCTGAGGGGGGGATTTTTTTTTAAATTGCCTTCAAGTCAATGCTGACTCCTGGCAACCCAGAAGCTCTTCAGTTTTCTTGGCAGGGTATAACCAGAAGTTGATTGCCAGGCCTTTTTCTTCTATGACAAGTAAAGTGATGTGCCCAAGGCCACATAGAGTACCAGGGGTAATCAAACTCTGATCTCCTGGGTAGGAGGCTGTTGCTTTAACCACAAGGACTAGAAAGGGGGGCTGTTACTTCTGGAGAGAAATCTGAAATTGTGAGTATATACTTCTGGGAATTTTTCTGAAAGGAATTTTTTTTTCTTTTAAAGCTAATTAATCTGTGAACCCACTATTTTTTTGTTAAATCAGTCAGGGCCTAGTAGCAACAGTTTAAGATTCAATTTAAAACACAGAAGAGAACTTTCGGGTTACCTTTCATACCCAGTAGACAGCTGTAGTTTAAATTTCATAGTCACTCAGGGCCTAGCATCAGCAAAGTACTTTTAGTTTCAAATTAAAACACAGAAGAAAGCTTTCTGGTTAAATTTAGAATCCAGCAGAGAGCTTGTAGTTTAAATTTCTTAATAGGTTAGAGCTGGGGTCACCAACCTCCAGAGGGCCGCGGGCCGCACAGCCGACTACCGGGAGCCTCGCGGGCCGCACCCCCCTTCTCCCCGCCCCCGCGAAAAAAAACAACAAACGCAAAATTATGAAAACAATGGCTGATCACCTTTATTGAATTTAATGAGATGGCTGATGATTCATGCTAGCAAACGCTTAAAGTCCGGCTTCACAGATGACACTGACAGGCGAAGGGATGCTTGCAGGTGATCGTCGGTGAGCTGCGAGCGCGTGGATACAATGGCGGGAATCCTTGGCGGGCCGCACGTAATGTTAACCGGGGTAGAGCCTCGCGGGCCGCACGAAGGGACCTCGCGGGCCGCAGGTTGGTGACCCCTGGGTTAGAGCCTAGTAGCAGCAAAGAGCTATAATTTAAATCAAATCAGAATATAGCTTACCTCAGCGGCACAGGACAAGTACTGTGTAGCAGCCCTTTTTTAATAAGTGTTATATCCCTCCCTCCCTCCCCACACCCACCCTCCCCTGGGATAATCACAGCTTTATAGGTACTTGCACAACTTAAAAGACAGGAGGTGCTCTCAGGTGAAGCTCATTACCCAAATCAGTCATACACTAAGGACCTGAGATTAATTAAGCTTCAGGTGAACAAGGTATATTAAACTTCTTAGGTACAGTTTTAGTGGTATAAATATCCATAGCACCCTTTAGTACATAAAGAACTTAAAGATCTAAACACAAACTTAAAACTAAGATGCAGACAGCAGTCCAGCAGCGGGATGTGGGCTTTCCAGTCTTTTGCATTGAGTGTCACATGTATGATTTTCTCCCAGCTGGTGAGAGGTCTTACGTGTGCACTAGGTGCAAGGAGCTCTCTGCTCTCAGGGAACGAGTCCGTTCTCTAGAGGCTAGAGTAGCAGACTTGGAAAACATAAGACAGACAGAGAGGTACATAGACGAGACCTACAGGGATATAGTCCTGAAGTCCCACCTCCAGTCTGGCAGCATCCCTGTTGCCATGGAGGAGAGAGGTCACGTGACAGGAGAGCATCACCCTGGTGTGGCAGGAAGTGATCCTGTAACTAGGACCTGTCCTCCAGGTGATGTAAACCCCTCTCGCACCGAGGAGGTTTCTCCAGGGCCAAGTGCCCATGAGGGAAGGGTTAGGACAGCAGTTATAGTTGGTGATTCGATCATAAGGCATGTAGATAGCTGGGTGGCTGGTAGACGTCAGGATCGCCTGGTAACATGCCTGCCTGGTGCGAAGGTAGCGGACCTCACACGCCACCTAGATAAGGTCTTAGATAGTGCTGGGGAGGAGTCTGCTGTCTTGGTACATGTCGGTACCAATGACATAGGAAAATGTGGTAGGGAGGTTCTGGAAGCTAAATTTAGGCTTTTAGGTAGGAAGTTGAAATCCAGAACTTCCAGGGTAGCGTTCTCCGAAATGCTTCCTGTTCCACGCGCAGGACCCAAAAGGCAGGCAGAGCTCCGGAGTCTCAATGCGTGGATGAGACAATGGTGCAGAGATGAGGGGTTCGGATTTGTTAGGAACTGGGGAACATTCTGGGGAAAGGAGGGGCTCTTCCGAAGGGATGGGCTTCACCTTAACTGGGATGGAACCAGGCTGCTGGCATTAACCTTTAAAAAGGAGATAGAGCAGCTTTTAAACTAGATAATAGGGGAAAGCCGACAGTCGCCCAAGAGCGCATGGTTCGGAAGAATGTATCCTTGAAGGATATTACAAAAAGCAGAGAGGTTCCAAAAAAGAGTAAAGTAGCCCAAATGCCCTCGAGTATGGAGCAGACAGAACTTAAAGATCCCAAATTACCCATGTCTACCAATAGCCAAATTAATATGAATAAAATACAGTCTTTAAAATGCTTGTATGCAAATGCTAGAAGTCTACAAAACAAGATGGGAGAGTTAGAATATATAGCACTAAACGAGAGGTTAGATATGATTGGAATATCAGAGACATGGTGGAAGGAGGACAACCAGTGGGACACTGTGATACCTGGGTACAAACTATATCGTAATGATAGAGCTGACCAAATTGGTGGAGGGGTTGCGCTCTATGTTAGAGAGGGCATTGAGTTAGAAAGGATTAAAGTTTTGCAAGAAACAAAATTTGCGGTAGAATCTCTATGGATTGAAATTCCATGTAAAAAGGGGAAGGCGATGGCAGTGGGGGTGTACTATCGTCCGCCTGGCCAGAATGAACAAATGGATGATGAAATGCTCAAAGAAATCAAGGAAGCTAGCAAAAGTTACAGTGCAGTAATAATAATGGGTGATTTCAATTACCCTGGCATCGACTGGGTCAGTGTCACAACAGGACATGCTAGGGAGATAAAGTTCCTAGATGAAATAAATGACTGCTTCTTGGAGCAGCTGGTTCATGAACCAACCAGAGGGGAAGCAATATTAGACCTAGTCCTTAGTGGAACACCAGATGTAGTGCAAGAGATAAGGGTGTTGGGGCCACTTGGCAATAGTGATCATAGCATGATCACCTTTGATTTAATTAGTGGAGGAGGGATAGTAAGGAAATCCACAGTACTACCCTTTAACTTTCGAAAGGGAGACTATGATAAAATGAGGAAAACAGTTAAGAAAAAACTAAAAGGAGCAGTTGCAAAGGTTAAAGACGTACATCAAGCTTGGGTGTTGTTGAAAAATACTATCTTGGAAGCTCAGACCATCTGTATTCCACGCTTTAAGAAAAGTGGAAGGAAGTCCAAAAAACTGCCAGCATGGTTTAAAGGTGAGGTCAGAGAGGCTGTTGTTGCCAAAAAAGCATCTTTCAGGAAATGGAAAAAAGAGCCAAACGATGAAACCTGGAAACAGCACAAGCACTGGCAAGTCAAATGCAAGGCATTGATAAGGCAGGCAAAGAGAGAATTTGAGAAGAAGCTTGCTGCGGAAGCAAAAACGCGAAATAAAGACCTTTTCAAGTACATTCGTAGCAAAAAACCTGTGAGAGAGTCAGTTGGTCCATTAGATGATAAAGGGGTTAAAGGAGCACTAAGAGGCAACAAGGCGATAGCGGAGAGACTGAATGAATTCTTTGCTTCGGTCTTTACTGAGGAAGATGTAGGGATGTTACCCATGACTGAAGTGGTATTTAAAGGTGTGGAAGAATTGAAGGAAATATTGATACATCGGGAAGATGTCTTACAACTATTAGATAAACTGAAGAGTAGCAAATCACCTGGGCCGGATGGTATGCATCCAAGGGTGTTGAAAGAACTGAAATTTGAGATTGCAGACCTGCTATCAGTAATCTGTGAACTATCATTAAAATCATCTCTAATACCTGAGGATTGGAGGATCGCCAATGTAACACCAATTTTTAAAAAGGGTTCGAGGGGTGATCCGGGAAACTACAGACCAGTGAGCCTGACATCAGTACCGGGAAAAATGGTAGAAACCATCATAAAGAATAAAATTACACAGCATGTAGATAGTCACGACCTAATGGGAGACAGCCAACATGGCTTTAGACAAGGAAGATCTTGTCTTACTAATCTGTTATATTTTTTTGAAGGAGTGAATAAACAGGTGGACAAAGGTGAGTCGGTTGACATTGTGTATCTGGACTTTCAGAAAGCCTTTGACAAGGTCCCTCATGAGAGACTTTTGGCAAAACTAAAGAGTCATGGGATAGGAGGCAGTGTACTACTGTGGATCAGGAACTGGTTAAAAGATAGAAAGCAGAGGGTAGGGCTAAATGGCCAATTTTCCCAATGGAGAAAGGTGAATAGTGGTGTACCCCAGGGATCTGTGCTGGGTCCGCTGCTTTTTGACATATTCATAAATGACCTGGAAAGTGGAATAACAAGTGAGGTTATCAAATTTGCAGATGACACAAAACTATTTAAAGTTGTTAAAACCCAGGAGGATTGTGGAAAATTGCAAGAGGATCTTGATAAATTGGAAGACTGGGCATCAAAATGTCAGATGAAATTTAATGTGGAGAAGTGGAAGGTTAGGCACCTAGGGAAGAACAACCCAAACTATGGTTACACGATGCAAGGTTCCACATTAGGAACCACCACCCAGGAAAAAGATTTAGGCGTCATTGTGGATACCTTGTTAAAACCCTCGGCCCAGTGTGCAGCGGCGGCCAAGAGAGCAAATAGAATGCTAGGTATGATAAGGAAAGGAATGGAAAATAAAACAAAAGATATTATAATGCCTCTATATCGTTCCATGGTGAGACCGCACCTTGAATATTGTGTGCAATTCTGGTCGCCGTATCTTAAAAAGGATATAGCGATTTTAGAAAAGGTTCAGAGAAGAGCCTCCAAAATGGTAAAGGGGATGGAAGGCTACTCCTATGAAGAAAGGCTAAAAAGGTTGGGGCTCTTTAGCCTGGAGAAGAGACGGCTGAGGGGAGATATGATAGAAGTCTATAAATTAATGAACGGAGTGGAACAGGTAAACGTAGATCGATTGTTTACCTTATCAGAATATGGAAAGACTAGGGGACATGCAATGAAGCTACAGGGTAAACTATTTAAGACTAATAAAAGAAAATATTTTTTCACTCAACGTGTAATCAAACTCTGGAATTTGTTGCCGGAGGATGTAGTAAAGGCTGTTAGTGTAGCTGGGTTTAAAAAAGGTTTGGACAAGTTCCTGGAGGAAAGGTCCATAAACCATTATTAAGAAGGGACCCAGGATATCAATGCTTGAACCAGTACAAGCATTGTGGAACCTGTGTCCCTTGGGGGAACTGCTAGGTACGTATGACCTAGATTGGCCACTGTTGGAAACAGAATGCTGGGCTTGATGGACCTTGGTCTGACCCAGTATGGCATATCTTATGTTCTTATGTTCTTATAAGGCTACTCCTCCACTCTTGAGAGGTTGATATTCAAAGGCATTTACACAGTTTGCAGACCTGCAAACCGTGTAAATGCCACTGAACCAGATATCTGTGTTGCCACTGCTACATGCCCTGATGAGGAGGCAGCACCCATTGCTAACTGGGCTGCAGTGATATTGAGCCGTTGCCCAGTTAGTGATACACGGGTAAAGTAAGGCGCAGCAAAGGCTGGCCTAACTTTATCCATGGAAGCTAACCGCACAGTGGCTCAATATCGCCGCTGTTGGTTAGCTTATGGCTTCTGCCCTGAGCTGGATATTAAATGCTAGTGGCCGGATATGGTCCCAGCATTGACTATCCAGGGTTAGTATTCAGTGGAGATGGCTAGGCACTTTAAAAGTGCTAGTCGCTACCGCTCAATATCTCCCCCTGAGAGCTTTAGATGTTTCCTTCATATTGTCACTTTCTTCTCTTGTTTATCTCATTTCCAGGTCCTATCTTTTGTTAGCTTTTTTTCTTTACTTATTTTTCTTTATTCTACTTTAGGATTGGTTTTCACAGCACACAACCCTTCTCCCTCTCCCCTTCTCTCACACACTCCCTCCCACCCCAATTCTTTCACACATACACACACTACTCACATCCTCCTCCCTCTTCTACACCCTTCTTTCTTCCTTCATTTTTCTCCTACTTCCTCATCTTTTGCTACTCCCTTCTTCAGTTCTCCCTCTTTTCAATTTTCACTCCCTTCTTTTCCACTACATCATTTCTCCTCCATTTCTTCCCTCCATACTCTTTCCCTCTCCTCTTCTTTCCCTTGTCCCTTTCTCCTTCATCCCTTTATCCTTCACCCCTTCCATCCATCCATCCATCTCTTTGCCCATTATCTCTTTCCCTGACATCTCTATACTGAGCATTGCCAGCTGTGGGATTTAAAATAGAAGTAGCAGTGCCTGTTTCTGCAGCCTGCCTCCTTTGAAGGAAGGTGGTCCGCAGAGACAGGTACTGTGGAAGTGGTGGTTACAGAAGGTCCATACGCATGCATGGCTCTGTTTCCGAAATCACCATTACTCTCCACACATTAGCTTTTGCCTGTCCCTACCATTGCCTGGATGACCTTTCTAAAATGTGCCTTTAAATACTTAGTGCTTTCATAGTTGCAATGTATTCTCTTTAGAAGCAGTCAATGATCTTCCTTTTCCTAAAGCTTTGTAAATTTACGACCCTAGCTTATCAGAAATCTTGATAGCTTGTTCAATAAAAGAAAGTTAAATGTACATTACACTCCAGAATATTCATGCAATGTGAAAAGAGAGTACAGTAACTACCAGTCCAAAATACAGCCTCAGGCCATCAAAAACAGATCATTTGGCCATTAAGAGGAAAATCAGCAGGAGAATATTTTTAAAGATGTAAAAATTGCTTTCTATGCTCTTTAATAATAGCTGTTATAACAAATTTGTTCTATATATTTTCATACTCAGCACCCCAAGGGATCTTTGAGATGATAATATTTATAGAAAATTGCTCTTTTGAATAGATTGAAAGGTAACAGTTTTTCCTTCATTAACCAGCAGTCCAGCACATAGTACTGCAAAAAGACTGACCTTCCATCTCTCCTTCACCTTAATAAATCCATGTCAGAATCCACATATGTAGTGAGGTATATTCATCTAAATTTTACATACAACTTAAAATTATAATTTGACTTCGACTTTCATACCTTTCAAGATGGTAATGAATACTGTTCAAGAAGAAATAGATCACATTAGTGAGAAGTGAAAGTGGAAGAACAGCTGCATCACAGCAATTCTACAGTTCAGACACTCAAATTTTATATTTAAATAAATAGCTTAGTACTTTAGCACATTTCCCATATATATTTCACAAAATTCCGTGCTCTATGCCAAAGCTTGTTAAACACATTAAAACTTTAATTTGCCAAAAGTATGAAAGCTAATTGAAAGTTCTAAATGTACTGGACTTTAAAGAGAATACATTTTATATCTGCAAATTCTTTATATATAGCCATAAAAATGCATAAAATGTTATACTAATAAGAACCATTGGACCAATATTTAAAGATACTTATCTGGATAGCAGTACCTGCTATCCGGATAAGTGCCTTATCTGACAATTACCTTGGGCACTCTTCAGATAGAGCACAGTTACTTACCTGTAACAGGTGATCTCTGGGAACAGCAGGAATAAGTCTTCACATATGGGAATCGTCGGTACCAACGGAGCCTGCGCGGGAACGCTCCCCAGCATCCAATCAGAAAGCTTTTGGGAGCATCCCACAGCGCCTGCGTGCTGCCTTCCCACCTTTCCCAACTGCCTCTCTCCAGTTCGAGTTTTAAAGCTGAGACAAAGAGAGAGAGAGGAAAGGAAAGATAGATAGAGGGATACAATTCCTAGGGGAGGTGGGTGGGTTGTGAAGACTTATTCCTGCTGTTCCCAGAGATCACCTGTTGCAGGTAAGTAACTGTGCTATCTCCAGGAACAAGCAGGAATGAGTCTTCACATATGGGGACTCCCTAGCTTTTGATGCCAGGGAGAGACCCCAGAGCTGTGTGTCCCCAAGAAGGGCTGCAGTTCCCCCCATGGATCTCTGGCATCCAACCAGGGTTGGTGGGTAGGAGTTGACTAGGTATGGAACAGATGTTTGAGAACAGCCTGACCAAACAAGGCATCCCGGCGGGAGTCCTTGTCCAAACAGTAATGGGCTGTGAAGGTATGAACCGAGGCCCAAGTGGCTGCTCGACAGATGTCGGCGATAGACACAGAATGTAGATGAGCCATTGAGGTTGCCATGGCTCTCACATTGTGAGCTGTGACATGGCCCTCCAGAGAAAGGTTCTTACTCTGATAGGTGAAAGAAATACACCGAGCAATCCAGTTAGACAGTGATCTTTTGGAAACTGGAAGTCCTAAATGAGAAGGATCAAAAGCAACAAAGAGTTGAGAGGACTTTCTATGTTGCTGTGTTCTTTGTAAGTAGAAGGCTAGAACTCTTTTACAATCCAAGGTATGAAGATTCCTCTCTGCACTTGATGCATGAAGCCCTGGAAAAAAGACAGGTAGGTATACCTCTTGGTTCAGATGAAAAGGTGAGATCACTTTAGGCATAAAGTGTGGATGAGTCCTAAGGACTACCTTGTCACGATGGAATTTTGTATAAGGTGGATTAGATACTAGTGCTTGCAACTCACTAATGCGGCGTGCTGAGGTGATTGCAATGAGAAAGATAACCTTCCAAGAAAGAAATTTCAAGGAAGTGGTAGCTAACGGTTCAAAAGGTGGCTTCATGAGCTGCCCAAGAACCAGGTTTAAGTCCCATGCCACCGGTGGTGGTTTAATGGGAGGCTTAGTTAAAAGAAGGCCTCTCATGAATCTTGCCATAAGAGGATGAGAGGAAATAGGCTGTCCATTGAGAGGCTTAAGGGAAGCTGCAATAGCACTCAAATGGACTCTTACTGAATTTGTCTTAAGGCCTGCATTAAATAAATGAAGAAGATACTCTAGTAAAGATTCCAGAGGTATAGCAAGGGGGTTAAGCCCCTTTTCCGAGCACCAAATTGTAAACCTTTTCCACTTAAAAGCATAAGAACGTCTAGTGGAAGGCTTCCTGGAAGCATGAAGAATATCTTTCACCTGCGGAGAAAAATCAAGATTTTGGAGATCTAGGCCTTCAGCAACCAAGCCCTGAGATGCAGAGACTGGGGATTGGGATGCCATAATGTTCCGTCCTCCTGAGATAGGAGATCTGGAGCAGACCCTAACTGCAGGGAGGGAGCTTGAGAGAGATGTAGAAGCAGAGGGTACCACACTTGGCGTGGCCAATGAGGTGCTATGAGGATCATGTGACCTGTCTCTCTGAAGCTTGAATAGGGTTTTGGAAATTAGGGGAATGGGTGGAAAGGCATACAAGAAGTCTTGACCCCAATAAAGGAGGAAAGCATCCCTGGCCTGTGCCCCTGAGATGGAGTCCTGGAACAGAACCGGGGAAGTTTGGCATTCCACGGACTTGCAAAGAGGTCTATGTCTGGGGTTCCCCAAATTTGAAAATTCCTGGCCACCTGGTGCACATGCAGGGACCACTTGTGTGGAAGCAGAACTCGACTGAGCCTGTCTGCCCAAGAGTTCTGAACGCCTGGAAGATAAACTGCCAGAAGATGAATCTGATGCTCTCTGGCGAGGGCCCACAGTCGCAAAGCTTCGTTGCAGAGTGACAGAGAGCCTGTTCCGCCCTGCTTGTTCACGTAGAACATGGCTACCTGATGGTCCGTGTGGATAAGGACTGTCTTGTAGCTGAGCAGGGTGTGGAACACTCGTAGAGCAAGGAAGATTGCTCTGAGCTCCAAGAGATTGATATGTAGACCACTCTCCTGTGGAGACCAGATGCCCTGGGTGGAGAGGTCTTGCAGATGAGCTCCCCAACCCATTGGAGAAGCATCTGTTGTGAGAGTTGCTTGGGGTAGAGACTGCTGAAAGGGGGACCCCAGCAACAGGTTTTGAGGGGACGTCCACCACTGGAGGGACAAAATGAGGTGACTTGTGTTTGCTATTTTGTCTGACAGGCAGTCTAATGCCTGGGTCCATTGGGTGGATAAAGTCCACTGAGCTGCCCTTATGTGAAGGCGAGCATATGGTAACACATGCACGGTGGATGCCATGTGGCCTAGTAACTGTAACATTTCTCGAGCAAACAAATGGGGCTTTAACTCTGCTTGAGAAGCTAACTGCACCAAGCAAAGGCAACGGGCCTGGGGGAGATAGGCTCTTGCCCTTGTGGTATCCAGCAACGCCCCTATAAACTCCAGGGACTGAGTAGGGGTTAGATTGGATTTTGGGATGTTATTACCAGCCCTAAATACTGAAGGATACGCATTGTGCAGGATATAGAATTTTTGGCCTCTGACTGAGTGGGAGCTCGAATGAGCCAGTCGTCCAAATAAGGGAAGACGAATATTCCCAGAGTGCGCAGAAATGCAGCTACCACTGCCATACATTTCGTGAACACCCTTGGTGCAGAGGCCAGACCGAAAGGAAGCACTCTGTATTGATAGTGCTTCTCTTGAAAAAGGAACCGAAGGAACCTTCTGTGAGTTGGATGGATGAGAACATGGGTGTACGCATCCTTGAGATCTAGAGAACAAAGCCAATCCTGACTCTGAAGGTATGGTAGCAGAGTTCCCAGAGAAATCATTTTGAATTTTTCCTTGACTAGGAATTTGTTCAATTCTCTGAGGTCTAAAATGGGTCTGTAGCCCCCTGTTTTCTTTGGAATAAGAAAATAGGGGGATTAGAACCTTGTGCCCTGTTGATGAAGAGGCGTTTCTTCTATTGCCCCTTGGGCAAAAAGGGTGGCAATCTCCTGACCCAACAGGTTGAGGAGGGAAGTCGGAGAATTGAACTGGTTAACTCTTGTGTGAGGGGGCAAGCTTGAAAAATGAAGTTTGTACCCCTTCCTTATGATGGAGAGTGTCCAATGCTCTGCTGTAATTTGTCCCCACCTGGGAGCAAAATGACATAACCTTCCTGGAATGGTGGGGGGCTCTGGACCTTCCAGAGCAAGGAAGGCTAAGTTCTCTAGTCGAAAGTCAAAGGCCCTGAGGAGGCTGAGGTTGCTGGGCCTGTGGAGGCCTAGCAGCCTTTGCTTTGCTCTGTTTGGATGGTTGCTGACGTTTGGCTGCAGAAGATGCCCACTGACTATAAGCAGGATAAAATCTTCCTTTTTTAGAAAAAGGTGCTTTTTTGAACAACCTTTTCTTAACAGGAGCAGCCGTAGACTTGGATAGTCTATCCAAGGCAGAATTTTCAGCATCCATCTGATTGGCCTTTGCTTGCCAATCTTTACCAAACAGGTTTTCACCAGTACAAGGGATATTTCCCAATTCATCTTGGACCCAGATCTCCAAATCAGATGCTTGAAGCCAAGCAATTCTATGTGCACCTATGGCAATAGCCGAGGTTCTACTTACACATTCAAAGGAGTCAAAAGCTGCACGGTTGGAGAATTTGGAGATATCTTGGGCATGTTTGAGCCAAGTGAGAAAATCCTGTCTTTTATCCTCAGAAATGAAAGGACTTAAAGTTTGCAAATGATCAGTGACCTCTTTTAGGAACATTCCCATGTAAAGACAATAGGAATTAATCCTTGCAGCAAGCATGGAAGCCTGGAAGACTCTACGTCCAAAAGCATCCAGGGTTCTACATTCACATCCTGGAGGATTAGAGGCATGTCTCTTAGCACTTCTAATCTTTCTCATAGCAGACTCAACCACAATAGAGTGGTGAGGAAGCTGAGTTTTATGGAAACCAGGACAAGGAGGGACACAATACATGGTATCTAACCTGCGAGAATGAGGAGAGGTGGTAAGAGGTGTTTCCCACATCCTCAACATGAGATCATACAAAATCTAATGTACAGGCAAGGTAGCTGCCTCCTTAGGAGTTTTAGGATATTGTAAAATATCTAACTCTTTGGCTCTGGGTTCTGTCTCAGGGGCCACCGTGATGGATGGGTCCCGAGCCACCTCCCTGATGAAGTCTTGAAAAGACAAGTCTTCTGGAGAAGACATCCTTCGCTTAGGAGAGGACTCCTCCTTTGGAATACGCATCACTGAATCTACAGACGCATCAGAATCCTCAGACTCTTCAGAGGAATCGAAGTATCGTCTGTCCGGATGCTCCTGCAAAGCCCGATACCCGTACCGACAAGGATCGGTATCGGGAATAACCGGTACCGGGGTATCGGTACCGGAGGGCCTCAGAGGACAGAGTACCGGCATAGCAGACACCGATGCCGATGTTCATGCCACCGGTACCAGGATCGGTACCAATGGCGGTGCTAGAGCCGGTACCGGTGGAGTAGTCTGTTGCGGTACCTGGGGCGTCGATGCCACAAGGAAAGCCGTCAGACTGCGTTCCATGGACAGAATCCTCTGGTCCATCGCTGCCGCCAATGCTTGGAAGTCAGTACCGGTGGAAGCCATCGGTACCCCAGTGTATTTAAGTGTATGGCACCAGGTGATCTGTATGGCACCAGTGTATGGCACCAGGTGATCTGTCGAGGCCAAGCCATCGAGATCATCCTGGAACCCCGATGATGATGCTTTGGAGGCCGAAGCCTCCCGCCGGGGTAATTTTGCCGGTGCAGAATCCTCGAGGGCAACGCCAGAGGCATCTCAATGCTTAGAAGGAGATCTACCCTTCGAGGACCGGCTAGATTTATGTTCAGTTACCTGAGATCCATGGGAGGAAGAAGAAACCCTGGAAGACGTCGATGCCAGTGAAGCCGCATCAGAGGGAAACAGGGTACTGAGCTTGGCTGCTCAGTTCTGCCGACCTCTTTTAGACATCATAGTACAGGACATACAATCTGTGATGGAATGGTCAGGACCTAAACATTTTAGACACCAGTCATGGGTGTCGGTGACGGAAATGGTACCGCCACATTTTGTGCACTTCTTAAACCCTGAGGCAGGCTTTTCCATGTTGAGGAAAAACTTTTTGGGACCTGAAGAAAAAAGAAATAGTTTTTTTTTTTGAAAAGAAGAAAAGAAAGACCGGCAGTACCGGTAGAGCATTGAAGAAGGCAGACGCGATACAAAAGAAATAAAGAAATAAAGAAAATTCTTCTGCGGTGACAGGAACATGACCTGCTGGCTCCGCGGAAAAAGAAGAACTGGAGAGAGGCAGTTGGGAAAGGCGGGAAGGCAGCACGCAGGCGCTGTGGGATGCTCCCAAAAGCTTTCTGATTGGATGCTGGTGAGCGTTCCCGCGCAGGCTCCATCGGTACCGACGATACCCATATGTGAAGACTCATTCCTGCTTGTTCCTGGAGATTGCTGGTTCCACCTAACTATACAGAAAGCAATGATATTAAGTCCACTATCCATTTAGTGATCTGGATAAGTTTAGAATAGCCTAAGGGATAACTATTGCTTTGAATATCACTGCTTATAGCATTTGCCTCTCGATGCCAACATTCAGCGCGGCAGCATCCACAAATATCAGCACTGAATATATGTATTGGGCCTGATACCCAGCCCACAGCAGTCCATTCTGGTAAAGCACCTGGCTACTACAGGAAAAAACAGAATGCTAGGAATCAGGGCCGGCCCGTCCATTGAGCAAGAATGTTTTTTGCACAGGGCCCCGCGTTTCAGGGGGCCCCGCGCAAAGAACATTCTGCTTTTTTTTTATTACCTTTAAAAACAAAAACCTGGCTGTAGCTGCTGCCGCTGCCGCGTCCGTCGCAGCAGCGGCAGAATGGCGTGTCCCGCGGGGCCCCTTCTCCTCTTCGAGCCCTCTGCAAGGGCTTTCAGATTCGCGAAGGGAGAGTTGTGCTCCCTCGCGTCTCTGTAAAGCCCGCAGGGGCTAATGGGAAATTTCCCATCAGCCCCTTTAGACGCGAGGGGCTGATGGGAAATTTCCCATTAGCCCCTGCGGGCTTTACAGAGACGCGAGGGAGCACTCTCCCTTCGCGAATCTGAAAGCCCTTGCAGAGGGCTCGACGTGGAGAGGGGCCCCGCGGGACACGCCATTCTGCCGCTGCTGCGACGGACGCGGCAGCGGCAGCAGCTACAGCCAGGTTTTTGTTTTTAAATTTGCGGGAGGGAAGGGAAGGGAAGGGAAGGGAAGGGAAGGGGGGGGGGCTGATGGAGGCTGTCTGGAAATGGGGTGATGGGGGGTTAGGACTGGAAATGTGCAAGGGGGGGGGGGGTTAGGACTGGAAATGTGCGGGGGGGGGGGTTAGGACTGGAAATGTGCAAGGGGGGGGTTAGGAATGGAAATGTGCCAGGGGGGGGTTAGGAATGGAAATTTGCAAGGGGGGGGTTAGTACAGGAAATGTGCAAGGGGGGGGGTTAGGACTGGAAATGTGCAGGGGGGTTAGGACTGGAAATGTGCAAGGGGGGGGGGTTAGGACTGGAAATGGGCTGGGGCTGATGAAGGCTGACTGGAAATGGGCTGGAGGGGGGGTTAGGACTGGAAATGGGCTGGGGCTGATGGAGGCTGACTGGAAATGGGCTGGGGGGGGTTAAGACTGCTAATGGGCTGGGGCTGATGGAGGCTGACTTGAAATGGGCTGGGGGGGTTAGGACTGGAAATGTGCAAGGGGGGGTTAGGACTGGAAATGAGCAAGGGGGGGGTTAGGACTGGAAATGTGCAGGGGGGGTTAGGACTGGAAATGTGCAAGGGGGGGGTTAGGACTGGAAATGTGCAGGGGGGTTAGGACTGGAAATGTGCAAGGGGGGGGGGTTAGGACTGGAAATGGGCTGGGGCTGATGGAGGCTGACTTGAAATGGGCTGGGGGGGTTAGGACTGGAAATGGGCTGGAGGGGGGGTTAGGACTGGAAATGGGCTGGGGCTGATGGAGGCTGACTGGAAATGGGCTGGGGGGGGTTAAGACTGCTAATGGGCTGGGGCTGATGGAGGCTGACTGGAAATGGGCTGGGGGGGGTTAGGACTGGAAATGGGCTGGGGGGGGTTAAGACTGCTAATGGGCTGGGGCTGATGGAGGCTGACTGGAAATGGGCTGGGGGGGGTGGTTAAGACTGTAAATGGGCTGGGGCTGATGGAGGCTGACTGTAAATGGGCTGGGGGGGGTCAAGACTGCTAATGGGCTGGGGCTGAGGGTGGCTGACTGGAAATGGGCTGGGGGGGGTTAGGACTGGTAATGGGCTGGGGGGGTTAAGACTGGTAATGGGCTGGGGGCTGATGGAGGCTGTCTGGAAAGGGGGTGATGGGGGGTTAGGACTGGAAATGGGCTGGGGGGGTTAAGACTGGTAATGGGCTGGGGGTTGATGGAGGCTGACTGGAAATGGGGTGATGGGGGGTTAGGACTGGAAATGGGCTGGGGGGGGGTTAAGACTGGTAATGGGCTGTGGGCTGATGGGGGCTGTCTGGAAATAGGGTGATGGGGGTTAGGATTGCTAATGGGCTATGGGGGGGGGTTAGGACTGCTAATGGGCTATGGGGGCGCTAGGACAGGAAAAGGGCTGATGGGGAGGGGTTAGGACTTGAGGTGGGCTGATGTGGTTAGGACTAGTAATGGGCTGTGGGCTGATGGGGGGGGGTTAGGACTGGCAATGGGCTATGGGGGGCTGACTGGAAATGGGCTGATGGGGTTAAGACTGGAAGTGGGCTGATGGGGGGTTAGGACTGGTAATGGGTTATAGGGGGGGGCTTAAACTGAAAATGGGTTGATGGGGGGCTAGGACTGGTAATGGGTTGAGGGATTGCTATGACTGGAAATGGACTGAGTGGACGGGGAGGCTTGAACTGCAAATAGCTGATGGGGAGGGAGCTTGGAATGGAAATGGGCTGTGAGGGAAGGGAGCTAGAACTGAAAATGGGCTGATGGAGCAGCTAGGATAGGACTGGAAATGGGCTGTTGGGGGGAGCTAAGATTGGAAATGGGCTGTGGTGGGGGCTTGAATTGAAATGGACTCATGGAGGGGCTAGAACTGGAAGTAGGCTCATGGGGGGCTTGGACTGGAATTGGGCTGAGTGGAGGGGAGCTAGGATTTGACATGGGCTGCTGGTGGGGCTAGGAAATGACTAGAAATGGGCTGATGGGGGGCTAGGATTGGAAATGAGCTGATGAAGGGACTCAGACTGAAAATGGATGGGGGAGCTAGGACTGGAAATGGGTTGATGGGGGGCTAGGACTGGAAATGGGCTGATGCAGGGACTAGAAGGGAATGGATGCTGGGTGAGACTGGAACTAGAAGGGAGCTGATGTTGGGGGAGGATTAGAATGGGATGGGGCTGGGAGAGTAAAATGGAGAGGGGAAAAATATTTTGTGTGGGAGGGATGAAAAATCTACAATTGGCCGGGTATTGGTAGAGTAAGTGGGGATTGAGGATGGAGGGGTAAAATTTTGTGTGGATGAAATAAGAATGAGGAAAGAGCAAAAGGATAAAGATTAGTATGTTAAAGCAGATGTAGAGAGAGAGGATGGAAAGAAAACTAGAAGAGAGAAGAAAGGACAAATGGACAGCAGACGATGGAGAGTTAGCAGAAAACATGAAGAAACCAGAAGAAAGTGGCTGGAGCAATTGCAACTGAAAAAAATGCACAAAAGGTAGAAATATATCTCTTTATTTTGAATTTATTAACTGGAATATGAAAGCTCTGGGAAATGTGCATCATTAACGTCTGCGCTTTGTTTGGTACAAGAGGAAATTGATTTATAGTTTTATTTCTACAGTGTTGTTGTACATTCCAAGTTTGGCTTTTGGGGTTCCCAGTTTAATTATTGCCTTCCTGTTTCTAAATTGTGGTTCCTTGTTTGGTGATGGTCTATGTTCTGCATGTGTAACTGAGCTGAGGTATTCTGTTTATGTAATTCCTATTTGACATTGCCACTTGTTCTCTTTCCCCAGTATTCTCTGAAATGTACTGGTTTAATATTTGCAGTGTTTCCTTTTGATAGGTAGGGTCTGGTGCTTTGTGAGTCCTGGTAATGCTGTCAGGATACGGTGGGTTTGCTATGGGTTCTAAATGGGCAGCGTTTGTAGTAGTTCCTAATGTGCCTGGCGGTTGGCACTGGATTATAGTAATGTAGAAATCTTTTAGTCTTTCTTTATCCATACACTCATTAAGAGACATGTTTACTAAAAGTTAGTGTATGGTAACATTATGCAAATATTTATGCAAATAAGGCCACTTATGCAAATGAGGCCCCGCACCGAGTCTCCGCACATGGCCCCGCACCCCCCTTGGGCCGCCCCTGCTAGGAATCATAAGGAAAGGAAAGGATAATAAAACAAAGGATATTCTAATGCCTCTGTATCGTTCCATGGTGCGACTGCACCTTAAATATTGTGTACAGTTCTGGTTGCCGTATCTTAAAAAGGATATAGCATTATTAGAAAAGGTACAGAGAAGAGCCACCAAAATGATAAAGGGGATGGAAGGATACTCCTATGAAGAGAGACTAAAAAGGTTAGGGCTCTTTAACCTGGAAAAGATACAGCTGAGGGGAGATATGATAGAGGACTATAAATTAATGAACGGAGTGGAACAGGTAAATGTAGATCGATTGTTTATTCCATCAAAATATAGAAAGATTAGGGGACATGCAATGAAGCTACAGTGTAACTTATTTAAGACTAATAAGAGAAAGTATTTTTTCACTGAATGCATAATCAAACTCTGGAATTCATTACCAGAGGACAGGGCCATACCAAGCGTGAATCGCGCCCTGTGCAACTTGCACATCGGGCGCTCGCTCACCACCCCCACCCCCACCCCCCCCGCACCTCCATCCAACCACTTTCTAAACGGCAGCAGAAGAGAAGAGGCGCACCCAATGTACAGTTGCCGGCACTCTAAGCAGATCTGTCCCTCCCTTCTCTGATGTCGCGTCAGAGAAGGGAGAAATACGCCCCTTAAGCCTTTGTGCCCTGTGCGGCCGCACCCCTGGCACAGGGCTAGGTACGGTCCTGCCGGAGGATGTAGTAAAAGCTGTTGGTGTAGCTGGGTTTAAAAAAGATTTAGACAAGTTCCTGGAGGAAAGGTCCATAAACCATTATTAAAGGGGACCCGGGAAATCCACTGCTTGCCCCAATACATGAATTGTGGAACCTGTGTCTTTTTGGGAAACTGCTAGGTACTTGTGACCTAGATATGCCACTGTTGGAAATAGGATACTGGGCTTGATGGACCTTGGTCTGACCCAGTACGGCATATCTTATGTTTTCAAATATTCAGCAGCAGACACTGGATATCCACCGGTGTTGAATGTCCAGATTCCATTGCTATCCTGTCATTAGTGATATTCAGCCACTAACCAAATAGCAGAATTGCATAAAGTTAGGTGAACCATTGCCCTGTCCTAACTTATACAATTACTTATCTGATCAGGGGACTGAAAAGCACTGCTGAATGAACAGGTGCCAGACCCACTTTAGAACCCCCATGGAGTGCACCGGCACTCTTCAGATTGTGCCAAGGTGGTCTGTGGGGATGTTCAACGGTACTGGCCAGCCAGTGCCACTGAATCTCAGGCTTAACAAGCTTTATGCAGTTAGAAGGTCCTGCTATTCACATAGACCCTTTAGATCAGGCTCATTATATTTAACAACCATGGCCAGCATTTATAACAAAATGCCAACAATGCTGTTTAAATATATTGACTGAAAATTATACATTGATGTGACCTCATACGTTCTAAAGTACAACTACCATTTTTATTTAAGAAAGTGTAGTCAACCAACGTCTCTTTCCAGTGCCTCCCTTCTTTACTATTTTCTTTGGTCTTACTCTACTACTATTCATTTGTATAGCGCTACAAAGTGTACGCAGTGCTGTACAGACACATGTAAAAGACGGTCCCAGCTCATCAGAGCTTACAATCTACTCAAGACAGACAACAGAACAGCTGAGGACAAGGATACATCTAGGGGAATGGTAAGGAAACACATAGGAGAATAGGCGGATCAGGATCCAAAAGCGGACTTGAAGAGGGGAGTTTTCAGTCTGGATTTGAAAAGGGCCAGAGATGAAGCCTGACACCTGATAATCAGAAAACTGCAAATTTCCCTTTTAAGTGTTCTCAATAATGAAGACCTCAATATGTTTCCTCTGAAATACAGTCTTGCATTAAAATCAATTCCGGTAAATACAGGATAACTCTCTGGTAGAACCAGCAAGTTCATGTCAACTTTAAGGCGTCTGATCAAGATACTAGAAAAACTAGACTAATTTTCTAGTATGATAACTATTAGTGAGTGAGACTGCTGCTTCCTTCTTAACCTTTCTGCTGCTCTTGACACTTGATTACCACCTTCTCCTCGATGCCCTGCCCTCACTTGGATTTAAGAACTTTGTTCTGTCCTGGGTTTCTTCTTATCTCTCCCATTGCATTTTAGTGAATGTATTGGTGGATCCTCCTCTACTGTCATCCCACTTCCATTTGGTGTACGCCAAGGCTGTGTCTTGGGAGTGGAGCAGTAGCCTAATAGTTAGAGCAACAGCCTACTACCCAAGTGATCAAGGTTTGAGTCCCACTGGCACTTCTTGTGACACTGGGCAAGTCACTTTACCCTCCATTGCCTTGGAAGAAAAGGCCTGGCAATTTACTTCCCATCATTTGTTGCCAAGAAAACCAAGAGACTACTGGGTCGATGACACTTAAAAAGAACCCAAAACTCTGTCTTAGGACCTTTCTACACTCAGTCCCTTGGTGCACTTATCTTCTCCTGTGATTTTCAGTACCATCTTTGTGTTGACAACTCCCAGATCTACCTCTCTGCACCTGAAATCTCCCTAGGAATCCAGGCCCATATCTTTCCCTGCTTATCTGACATTGCTGCCTGGATGTCTCACCATTGTCTGAAATTGAACATGGCCAAAAGTGAGTTCCTTATCTTTCCCCCTACACCCACCTCCCCCTTTCCCCCCTTCTCTATTTCTGTTCCCTGTTTTCTCAACTTGCAACCCCAGAATCATCTTAGACTCTCCTCTGTTTCTCAGCACACATCCAACAAATAACTAAAATCTATCATTTCTTTCTCTATAATATCAGCAAAATTAGTCCCTCCCTTTCTGAACGCACTACTAAGACCTTATCCACTCTCTGGTCACCTCCCGTCTCTACTATTGTAACCTGCTCCTCTCTGGTCTCCCTCTGAATCATCTTTCTACCCTTCAAACTGTTCAAAACTCAGCTGCATGGTTTATCTTCTGCCAGTGCCGCTATGCTCATGTAACCCAAACTTCTCCTATTGACTTATTTGTTCATTCTGCAGCTCCTCACTATCTATCCTCTCTTACCTCAACCTACCCCCCTTCTCGGGTCTCCACTTCTCTAATAGATCTCTTTTACCTATGCCCTTCATTGCCACTGCCAACTGCAGACTTCATTCATTCATTCAACCTTGTTGTTCCATATACCTGGAACAAATTACCTGAATCAATACATCGGGCTCCTTTTCGATGCACATATTTGAACATCTTGACCTTGCTAACAAAGTCATGGAACATGACTGACATGGTTCTAGCAGTGGCGCTGGTATACAACTTCGAAGATGCATTTGTGTCCATTGACGCACTTTGGGGCTTCTAGTGTTAAATAGAGAAAAATGGAGGGTTTGTCACCAGAAAGGACTTCCTTTCATGACAAACAATCCAACAAAAAAATATAAAATTTTGACCGCATTCACTCATTTTTGTCTATTAGACATATAGGTTGTGTGGCCTGGAATGTGATTGGTCTAACCTCTTGGGCATGATTATTGGCACCCTTTACAAACCATTCAAATCAGTTTGAACAGAAGAACCATATTCTCATTGCTGTAAAATTAGACATACCTGTGATTAATTGTCAGTACTCACATGACTTGAATCAACTAATGAATGATGGTTCTAATGTTTAAAATGGCCACATGCACACTCTGTTCCATTTTCACAATGGTGAAGATAAGAGAGCTGCCTAAGACCATCAGAAAAGTCATTATCACCAAACATCAAACTTCAAAGGGGTACAAGGCCATCTCCAAAGACCTTGGCATTCCTGTGTCTACCATATTATTAAGAAATGTTTTGCTCATGGAACTGTCAAGAACCTCTAGGACGTGGTGGGAAGAGAAAAATTAATCCAAGAAGTTTTTGAAGGTTAGTACTAACTGTTGGAAAAACACCACATACAAAATCCAAAGAGCTTAAGGCTGACCTGGAGCAATCTGGAGTGGTGGTTTCGACCCGCACTATATGCCACGCACTAAACAAAGAAGGACCTCATGGGCGAAGGCCAAGGATGACCCCACTGCTTAAAGACAGACATACAAAGGCAAAACTGATCTTTTCCCAAACCCACCAAGAAACCACAATCCTTCTGGGAAAATGTTCTGTAGACAGATGAAACCAAACATGAGCTCTTTGGCAATGCAGACCAGCGATACATTTACAGGCAAAGAAATGAGGCTTATAAGGAAAAAATACCCTTACTACAGTTAAATATGGTGGAGATTCCATAGTGTTGTGGGTCTGTTTTGCTGCCTCAGGAACTGGAAGCCTGGAACACATTAAAGGAATCATGAAGTCAGAGGACTATCAAAGTATTTTGGATAGAAATGTGCTACCTAGTGTCAGAAAACTTGGTTTGGGTTGAAGGTCATGGGACCTCCAGCAGAACAATGACCCAAAATATACATCAAAAAGTACAAAAGAATGGCTAAAAATGAACAAATAGATGGTTTTAAACTGGCTAGTAATGAGTCCTGATCTCAATCCAATCAAGAACATTTGGAAAGAGCTAAAATCTGCCATTGGCAAAAGGAATCCTGGAAACATTCATAAGCTGAAACAAATTGCAGTTGAAGAGTGGGAGAAACTATCAGCAGACAGATGTACAAAACTTATAGATGGCTAGAAGAAACGTTTGGAAGTTGTCATCACTGCCAAGAGTTGTGCAACCAAATATTAGTGAAGGGTGCCATTAATCCTGTCCGGGTCATATTTTGTTCTCAAAAATTACTACATCTAAGTTGCCGAGACTTTTTTTTTTTTTTTTTGCTGAATACCTTGGAACATACTATCAAAATATTATGACTTACAGTTGGAATATTTCCAATTATTTCTCAAGAAATTGTAAACAACATACCTAAAATCCAAGGGAGCCAAGAATGTTGACCACAACTGTATGTGTTACTTAACATGCTCTCTCTAGTCCTCAGTTTTGTAATGTTGTTTGTCTTGATTAGATTGTAAGCTCTGGTGAGCAGGGACTGTGTCTTACATCTATATGTGTATGCCTTGTAACATTATACAAATGATAAGAAGTAGAATTAGTAGCAGTAGAATTGAAATAGGTAAACCTTTCTGCTAATACTGTAGGCTAAAAATCCCTAGACTCTTTCATAGTAGGCCGCATATACTCTCTCTCGCAGTCCACATGCTTTTTCTTCTGTGCCGTCCATATGTTGCTTGTGTACATTTCCAGCAGGCAAGGGTGCAGTCATATAAAGCAAACATATAAAGCAGACATGAGCCAATTATCCCTTCAATACAGAAAGCAATTCTAAAATGTATTTCCATGATTTAAATAGTGCTTTATCTGCAGAAATGTTTTTTTTATATAAATTGCCTGCTTGATTTCTGGATAAACTTGTGTGCATGTCCTATATTCATCTATGTTTATACAGACAGAAAGGAGACAGTCTTGGGGACCGTGGAAAGTTTGCACTTTCACACATACTCTGGGATCTTCAAAAGTATACATATGAATTTTACCCCAAAAATGTTCTGCATATAACTTATGTGACATAGAAGCCCACACAGAACCTATGCAGATAGATAGAAAGGAGAAATTTACCTTAGAATCTGTTAGGCAGCCAGCATGTGCAGCTCAGGAGAAGCAAAGGAACAGAGGAGCAGAACTACCACACCCAAGCTATGACGTAGCAGAAAGCTTGGGGATTGATTATGATTACCTGTCCAAGAAAGCACAGTCAGCTTACAGCGAACAGGGAGATAAAAGCTGGTTGGTAGATCCAGCAGGAAAGAAAGAGAAGGAGGAGGAAGAGGAAGAAAAGCAGAAGGAGAGAGCAGAGGTCAGCAACCAGGGAGGCAGAGGTCACAGAGGGAGAAGCCTGCTGAACAGAGGAAGCACTGGGCGTGTCACTGGAACAGGAAGCAGCAGAGGCAAGGCTTCAGAGGAATGTGGCAGGGGAAGTGCTCAGACTGCCGGTAGCTGGAGGTCCTACGAGGAACCTGTTTACAGCCCAGGGAGAGAAGCCAGTGCTCCAGAGAGAAGGAGGGCACAACCTGGGGCTAGGAGGCTGCCTAGACCGAGTGAGCAGGATAGTCCCCAGTCCTCACTGCCAGAGGGAAGACCTCAACAATTATACAGGTGGGAGCTTAGCACTGTGAGAGGGAAAACTAGAAGCTCCATTCGGAACAGAGGGTCAGAGCAGTGCTCCAGACCAGAAATATCTGCAGGAAGCCATAAAACAATCCCTAACAACTGGAGGATGGAAAAGGAGAGCTGGAGAGGCAACCCTACAGATACAGGTACTCTTAAACATACTTGCACAGAACTGTGTCCCTGTACGCTATCTGAACTTTCAGAGAGGGGTTTTCATAAAAACAGCTGCGAAGGTTTAAACCCAAGCACAACGTATGCTGAAGGTGAAGAGATGCAATGGGAAAGTAACACCAGGGGTCCAGAACAGGCTCCTATGGATTGTACATTATGTCTTGCGGATGATATTGAATCTTTGTGCTAAAGCCCTGTAAAAAGAGCAAAGAAAAAGAAGATATTTTTCTTTGTGAGAAACTGTTTTGTTTTCCCTGTTTTTAGTTATGCACATGATATCCTTAGGGGAAGGGGAATAAAGCCCTTGTTTTGTTTTGCCTTAACCACTCGACTTGAGACTATTTTTGACCACTAGAAGATTGTAAGGCAACTCCAACCTCGGGGCTCTAGGCGAAGGCCTGCAGCCCCGTGACACTTAGTAGGTGTAATCAGGGGCAGCGGAACATTTTTTTTGGTTAGAGAGGCCAAACAAACCAATCTCCAGCTCTGCCCTCAAGCTCTCTAATTCCTGATGCTATGCTGAGCAAAATATTGGTGGGGCCATGTCCCCTGTGACCCACTCCATTCCTCTGCCTCCGGGGGTAATTGTATGCAGATACTTTTAGTAAGGATCATTTTCAAATAAAAGTACACACATATCTCCCTTTGAAAACTGCTATAACTTCTGTGTGAATTTGCCTGCTACTATATATGGGGTGCTACAAAATTAGGAAATGTTTATGAGAGTATCTGACCTTTATGATGCTGGATAATTGATCATCTTCTTGTGTCATATCGAGGAGGGGTTCGTAATTTGTTTCTTTGTCAGAAGGAGGAATATTCAATTTCAATGCTTTGGTAGAATGGCACATTTGTTCTACCCATGTTTTAGAATGCTGAGAGTTAATGTTCTGCTAACCAGTTAAACCACTTTGAATATGTCCCTCTGACATGTATAAATGCCACCAATTAACTGAAGATGCCACTATATTTAATTTCAGTTTGGATGAGAAAATAAACAATGGAGAACTACGGAAGATAAGCCCCTTAATTCCTCCTGCAAAGGGCTTGCCAAAATCAGCATTTTGAAAAAATCTATGCATGCCAAGGAGCAGATGCAACTCCCAATGTGGACAATTTTGGTCAAACACAAGAATTCCCTATTTGAAATGGGGAATACATGTGTAGATTTTTGACCCACTCGGACTACGCCCTAACAATACCCCAAACACTTCCCCTTGCAATGTCTATGTATTATGGACATCCATCTGTAAATGCCGGATTTTACATGTGGATTTTGTGAATAAGACTTCTAAAATAACCACTTATCTGATTTCTTTTTATTGTAATTAGAACTTTTAGTTTGTAAACCACCTTGATATTTTTGTAAAGGTAGTTAAATAAGTCCATGAAATAAATACATAAATGAGCAGTGGCGCCCCCTCAGTACCTGGGGTGGGCACCTCCCCTTGCACCCGGCATCCTCCCCACCCCCATAGTGTGCCGCATAGCAGCAGGATGCAGTACACTAACACACTCCACTGGGCACACATTTTGAAGCAGGGTAGCAAACCTATTTTAAAGATTGCCACACTGCTTCTAATTCAACCCCTCGTGGCTCTTCTCTCCTGGGCCGATATCTCACGGTCGGCACACAGGGTATGCTGCACCCACCGCCCTGCCCTTGGTATACCACTGTAAATTATTGACTTTGAATGGACTTTGAATGTATTGGACTTTGAATGTATGCATTTATTATATATTGACTGAAATACTATTTTTCAGAGATCACACGGATGCTTTGTATCCATTTATAACGTACTATTAGAAAAACTAAGTGGGATAGGCCTATCTGAAAAAGTTCTGCAATGGTTTAGAAGTTTCTTGGAAATCAGAGCTGTGGGAAATGAAGTGCAGAGTGCCTCAAGGCTTCCCATTATTACCAGTCCTGTTCAATATATTTTTAAGATCACTATGGAAACACCTAGGGAATGGTAGGGGGGGGGGACTTTCCAAAAGGATGGACTCCACCTTAACCAGGGTGAAACCAGGCTGTTGGCATAACCTTTAAAAAAGAGATAGAGCAGCTTTTAAACTAGAAAATGGGGGAAAACTAACAGTCACCCAAGAACTCATGGTTTGGAATAATGCATCTTTGAAGGATGCTAGCAAAATAGGGAAGTTAGAGCACCTCAATAGAGAGGTTATAATAAAGGTAAAAGTAACCCAGGCGCCTTTAAGTAAAATCCAGACCAAGTTGAAAGAATCCAAATTATCCCTGTCATCCAATAACCAGACTGTTAATATGAACAAAAAATAAACTTTGAAATGCCTATATGCAAATTCTAGAAGTCTAAAAAATAAGATGGGTGAGTTAGAATATATAGCATTGAATCAAAGATTAGATATAAATTGGCATGTCAGAGACCTGGTGGAAGGATAACCAATGGGACACTGTGATACCAGGTTATCAGCTCTATCGCAATGATACGGTAGATCACATAGGTGGAGGGGTGGCGCTATATGTTAAAGAGGGCATTGAGTCAAACAAGATACGGTTATGCAGAGAACAAAATACACTGTAGAATCTCTATGGATACAAATTCCATGTAAAAAGGGGATGGGAATGGCAGTGGGGCTGTACTACTGCCTGCCTGACCAGAATGATCAAATGCTAAAAGAAATTAGGGAAGCTTGCAAAGCTTACAACACAGTAATAATGGGAGATTTCAATTACTACTAATGCTACTACTACTACTGAGCATTTGTATAGCACTACAAGACGTACGCAGCACTGCACAGACATGTAAGAGACAGTCCCTGCTCATCAGAGTTTCCAATCTAGTCAAGACAGACAACACAGAAGGGATACATCTAGGGGGGAACTAGTATTCACTGAATCAGACCATGCTAGGGTGATAAAGTTTCTAGATGAAATAAATGACTGCTTTATGGAGCAGCTGGCTCAGGAACTGACTTGAGCGGAAGCTATTTTAGATCTAGTTCCTAGTGGAACACAGGATCTAGTGCAAGAGGTAATGGTATTGGGGCTGCTTCGCAATAGCAATCATAACATGATCATATTTGATATAATAAATGGCGGGAGGATAATAAGGAAATCTACTGCACTAGCATTTAATTTTCAAAAAGAAGACTATAACAAAAGGAGGAAAATAGTTTAAAAAAAACTAAAAGGAGCAATTGCAAAGGCTAAGGGGCACATTTCACAATGGGACGTCCAAATGCAATTTGGGATGTCCAAGTCAGAACAACTGAAAAAAGCAGGCATGTGCAAGTGCTAGCACAATTTTGGAAATGTGGAGGTGCCTGTGTATCAAATTTCTGTTTAAATGTCCCTAGGATAGCATTTCTGAGCTGAGATGTCTAATAGCATAATGATTAGAGTTATGGCTTAAAAGCAGTGTGATTATGGTTCAAATCCCAGTATGGACGTGTGTGAGACTAGTCACTTAGGGGTATGTTTACTAAACTGCGGTAACGTTACATACCGCACGTTATGTAACGTTAACGATCGTTAACATTACATAACGCGTGTTATGTAACGTTAACGCGCATTAACGTTACTTAACGATCGTTAACGTCCCCGGCCGCGGTAAACACCGCAGAAGGTGGAGAGAGGCAGGGGCGGCCCAAGGGGGGTGCGGGGCCATGTGCGGAGACTCGGTGAGGGGCCTCATTTGCATAAGGGAACTCATTTGCATAAATATTTGCGTAATGTTACCTTACACTAACTTTTAGTAAACATGCCTCTTAATGAGTGTATGGATAAAGAAAGACTAAAAGATTTCTACATTACTATAATCCAGTGCCAACTGCCAGGCACATTAGGAACTACTACAAACACTGCCCATTTAGAACCCATAGCAAACCCGCCGTATCATAACAGCACTACCAGGACTCACAAAGCACAAGACCCTACCTATCAAAAGGCTACACTGAAAATATTAAACCAATACATTTCAGAGAATAACAATACATGACCTACTGGGGAAAGAGAACAAGTGGCAATGTCAAATAGGAATTACATAAACAGAATACCTCAGCTCAGTTACACATGCAGAACATAGACCATCACCAAACAAGGAATCACAATTTAGAAACAGGAAGACAATAATTAAACTGGGAACCCCAAAGGCCCAACAACACTGTAGAAATAAAACTATAAATTAATTTCCTCTTGTACTAAACAAAGCGCAGACGTTATTGCCGACCTATCACAGTTCAGAAAGGCACTCAAATACCATTTATTCCTCCAATGCTACCCAAACTCCAATGACACCCCTCTGAAGAGATGACCCACTCTAAGAAACAACCCTCACGTTCATTATGTTATTTCACCCACTCATTGCCATGTAAATATCTCATGTATATAATCAACCCTGTTATCCAAGTTTGGACCCCTGTTCGATGTAAAACCAAACAGCATGTTGTTATGGTTGTTGTGTTATAATGTAAACCGCGCTGATGCCAAATAGCGCGGTATATAAGAATTTGTAATAAATAAATAATAAATAAATAAAATGATGCACATTTCCCAGAGCTGGCATATTTCAGTTAATAAATTCAATAAAGAGATATTTTTCTACCTTTTGTGCATTTTTTTTCAGTTGCAATTGCTCCAGCCACTTTCTTCTGGTTTCTTCGTGTCTTCTGCTAACTCTCCATTGTCTTGTCCATTTGTCTTTTCTTCAGGCTTCTAGTTTTTTTCCATTCTCTCTCTACATCTGCTTTAACATACTAATCTTTCTCCTTTTGCTCTTTCCTCATTCCTATTTCATCCACTCAAATTTTACCCCTCCATCTTCAATCCCCACTTACTCTCCCAATATCTAGCCAATTGTAGATTTGTCTTCCCTCCCACACAAAATATATTTTCACTCTCCCAGCTCTATCCCATTCTAATCCTCCCCCAACATCAGCTCCCTTCTAGTTCCAGCCCCACCCAGCATCCGCTCCCTTCTAGTCCACGCATCAGCCCATTTCCAGTCCTAGCCCCCCATAAGCCCATTTCTAGTCCTATCCTAGCCCCACTATCAGCCCATTTCCAGTCCTAGCTCCCCCATCCCAGTCCCTCCATCAGCTCATTTCCAATCCCAGCCCCGCATCAGCCCATTTCTACTCCTTTCCTAGCCCCACCATCAGCCCATGTCAAATCCTAGCTCCCCTCCATTCAGCCCATGTCAAATCCTAGCTCCCCTCCATTCAGCCCATTTCCAATCCAAGCCCCCCATGAGCCTACTTCCAGTTCTAACCCCTCCATGAGTCCATTTCAATCCAAGCCCCCCAACAGCCCATTTCCAGTCCTATCCTAGCCCTCCATCAGCCCATTTCCTGTCCTAGCCCCCCTCACTCAGCCCATTACCAGTCCTAGCCCCCCATCACCCCATTTTGTCTTAGCCCCCCCAAAGCCCATTACCAGTCCTAACCCCATCAGCCCATTTCCAGTCATAGCCTCCCCACAGCCCATTCCAGTCCTAACCCGCCCATTAGCCCATTTCCAGTCCTAGCCCCCCCCCATAGCCCATTACCAGTCCTAACCCCCCTATCAGCCCATTTCCAGTCTTAGCAAGCCCATAGCCCATTACCAGTCCTAACCACCCCCATCAGCACATTTCCAGTCTTAGCCCCCCCATAGCCCATTACCAGTCCTAACCCCCCTCCCCCCATCAGCCCACTTCCAGTATTATTCCCCCCCGTAGCCCATTAGTAGTCCTAACCCCCTATAGCCCATTACCAGTCCTAACCCCCTCCCCCATCAGCCCACTTCCAGTATTATTCCCCCCTGTAGCCCATTAGTAGTCCTAACCCCCCATAGCCCATTACCAGTCCTGCCCCCCCCCCCATCCGCCCACTTCCAGTCTTAGTCCCCCCATAGCTCATTAGTAGTCCTAACCCCCCATAGCCCATTACCAGTCCTAATCCCCTCCCCCATCAGCCCACTTCCAGTATTATTCCCCCCATAGCCCATTAGTAGTCCTAACCCCCCTAGCCCATTACCAGTCCTGACCCCCTCCCCCCATCTGCCCACTTCCAGTCTTAGTACCCCATAGCTCATTAGTAGTCCTAACCCCCCAGAGCCCATTACCAGTCCTAACCCCCTCCCCCCATCAGCCCACTTCCAGTCTTAGTCCCCCCCATAGCTCATTAGTAGTCCTAACCCCCCATAGCCCATTACCCGTCCTAACCCCCTCCCCCCATCAGCCCACTTCCAGTCTTAGTCCCCCCCATAGCTCATTAGTAGTCCTAACCCCCATAGCCCATTACCAGTCCTAACCCCCTCCCCCCATCAGCTCACTTCCAGTCTTAGTCCCCCCATAGCTCATTAGTAGTCTAACCCCCCATAGTCCATTACCAGTCCTAACCCCCTCCCCCCATAAGCCCACTTCCAGTCTTAGTCACCCCCATAGCTCATTAGTAGTCCTAACCCCCTCCCCCGCCCCCGCCCAGATAGATTAAAAAAAAAATACTGGCTGCTGCTTCTGCCGCCGTGGCAGCGGCAGAATCAAACATCAACGCCGCGGGGCCCCGACTGCCCAGCAGAAACCTCCCTCGAGCATCAGCTCTCGAGTCCCTCCCAAAGCGCGGGCTTTCAGAGCCACGAGAGTTTCCCTTTTTCTCGCGGCTCTGTTAATCTCGCTGGGGCTGATGGGATTTCCCATCAGCCCCAGCGGGATTAACAGAGCCACGAGAGGTCAGAGAAGCTCTCGCGGCTCTGAAAGACCGCGCTTTGGGAGGGACTCAGGAGCTGATGCTCGAGGGAGGTTCTGCCGGGCAGTCGGGGCCCCGCGGCGTTGACGTTTGATTCTGACGCTGCCACGGCAGCAGCAGCAGCAGCCGGTATTTTTTTTTTAATGTATTTGGGCTAATGAATGTTTTTTGCGCGGGGCCCCCTGAAACGCGGGGCCCTGTGCAAAAAACATTCTTGCTCAATGGACAGGCCGGCCCTGGAGAGAAGGGGTCAATGGGCGGAGAGTGGACGGGGAGAGGCCCCTATCACACTAACGCGCTGAACTGAAGGGCTGAATCCTACCGCGAATGAAAACCTGCCGTTAGATGCACATTTGCAGGAGAGAGAAACCATTTAAGTGTCAGCAATGTGCCCCCTAGGCAGGGAGCCCAAGAAATGTGATAGTAGTGCTCGATTTCCAGCAACAGCATAGTGCCCAAGTATGAATGTCCACTATGGTGATGGTGCAAATGGGGCATAGGGGGCCGCAGGCGGGATATGTAGCATGGGCAGCTGGGGCACAGGGTGGACCAGGCGGGCGCCTAGGTGGCACATAGGAACATAGAAACTGGAAATCAGCAAGACAGCAGCTGACCAAGGCCAAACACAATCCACCTATATCTATCTGGTTCACCCTAGCCAATAGTTACTAGGGCACAGACCTGACATCCCCCCAGCCATCCCACCCCCATGTGGAAGGGACATAACATTGGTAGGCAGTGATGGGGGGATATGAGGATGTCCATGTATGGCCCCCCACCCCGGGATCCGCTCCCTAGGCAGGCGCCTACCTACACAGTGGATGGCCTGGGACTGCGCACTACCAGCACTGACAGCAAATGACCATGTCAGCTTGACGGGGGGGCTGCCACCTCCCTGCAGTGGACCTAGGCCATGCCGTGCATCAGTACATGGTGTGCAGTGCAACATACAAAGTCTGGCTGAGGAAAAGCACAGGTAGCCCCAGGGACTATTGTGCATCTGTGGCAACAGTGTGGTGCAGTACACCCAGCCAGTGTGTCCAGAAGCAGAGGGTCACAGGTTCAAGCCCCACCTGTGGTTCCTGAAGAGCATGTCCCTGTGTTTTACCCTACAATGCAGAAACAACAGCAACATGTGCAAAGCCCAAAGCAGCGGCGAACAGGGGTACAAACACCCACCTACACAGGCTCCACAATCCAAAGATGCATGGAGAGTCAGGCTGTTGGCCCCAGCATTGAGCTGAAGTTATCACCAGAGCACTACTTCTACCCCCTGCACAGTTTAGCAATCTCAGCACTGTGAGCAGGACCAGTGTGGCGGGCAGGGTTGCCAATCACCCCTATCTTCGTACAATGCTGCAATAGGAGTGAGTGTGTGTGTATGTCTATCCATTGTTCTGTGGCTGCCCACCCTTCACTGGGCCCAAAATGTCCCACTGTTACCAGCGTTAGCCTGAATATGTGCATAATGAGGAGCAAGGTATTTTGGGTATGGCCCGGACAGGGCAGATTGGCCAGGATGCATCTTCACAGGGTGTGGGGCAATGGCTGGGACACTTTAGTGCCTGACCACCACCTGCATGGACAGGGTGGCCACAGCATGGCATGCTGGGAGGGCACTCACTCTGACCGAGCAGTGACCATGGCAGGTCTAGGTTCCCACATAGCGCTCTACACTGTCTGTTTCCAGTGTTATATTTGTGTTCCCTAGTCTTGGGGTCCCAATCACTTAGTTGCCTGCTTGCTGCACATAGTGCCTCTGTGAGCAGGCTGGTGGACTGTCTGCAGTTAGACTGTGTATGGTCAGAACACCTTCAAGGTACAGTCTGACTGTGTTGTCTGCTGGTGACTGGCAGGCAGTTGGGGTTTTCCAGACCTAACCCCAGCATTGCTGCTAGTCTGCCACTGCTCCAGTCATAGGTATGGCTCTGGCCCACCAACCCTGGAGGGCTCTCTCATACAAACAGGATGGAGGTTGCTTCCCTGGGGCAGGGGCACCTGTTCTTTACCTACAAGAAGGGTGATGTGGGCCCTTTGGGGTATGTAGTGTATACCATTTCAACCTATAAAGGCACTGCTGCACACACCTCATGCCATTCTTGGAACCTCTCTGCCCTGATAACAGCTGCCCATGACAGCCAGACCCTAACACAGGGTACACACCAATATGGCTGGTGTCTGGTCCCACAGGGCCAAATGTGACTGCAGGATACAGATGGACACCAAATTACCCTCAGCTGCACTGCAAGGAACACCTGTCACACACTGGTAGCAATGGGGATGTACAGCAGGACCTATCTCTAGCACCACAAGTACTGCGGACCTAGTGCTGGGCACCAATCCTATCCCTCAGGGTGACCACAGAACCTGCACAATGGCATGGTCTGTAGCTACTCTGTGCCAGTATCACACACTGTCAGTTCGTCTTTCCAAGCTGAGGTGCAGACCCCATTTGGTGATCAGCTGTAGACTGCTATTCAGCATGTGCATTGCATCATGGGTATGGTGGGGTTACCCTATCCTGGCACTCAGAGCAGACAATTTGTGCGGTGACCTGCAGTCCTTCTGTACCCAGACATTGCTGTGACATACACCATGGAGGTATAGTCTACTGGTTAATACAATGCCATTCTTGGCAGTGTTCATGGGTTCAGTTCCTCATTGTTCCCCCCTCTCATGCCTGTCCTACTCATATAGTGTGCATGCCTGTAGAGGTCATATTTTTGCAGATCTGTGCTTCCAGCCCATAATACCCTCGCCACAATTGCCAACATTCCCTCGGTCCGTCTATCTGCGTCTGTCAGCTGTGTAGAGTCCTGTCTGCCAGTGCAGGCTGCCACCCCATGTCATACCCTTTCCTGCATTGCGCCTCTTCATGCTTGCCTCACCTGTGCCTGATCTGCATGGCACCACCACTCCTCTGTCCACCCATCATTGTAACTATCCTGCCACCTCTGCCTCCACTGGGGTACATGTATTCCCATTGTCTGCCACCAACTGTTTTTCTGGTACTTTACATTGCCAACACCCTGTGCTGTGGTACAGCTGCCCCACCATGTTTGTCATTAGTACTGGCAGGCACATGGGATGCCTGCAGATATGGCAGGTCCAGCGGCTCCCACTTCTCCCTCCTTCACTCACCTGTTCATTGCCTTTCCTGCGTGCTCTATCTAGTGTTAGGGCTACATCTGTCTCTGCTCCACACAGGTCATGCATGTCATCCTGAGGCACCTTGCAGTCCCTAGGGCACATTAACCTAGGACACCATAACCTTGTTAGGCCACCTTAACCTATGGTTCCATAGCCCAGGATGCCTTCTGCGGTGCCTTGTCCAAGGGTGCCTAATATGGCGCTTAGCCTAGGAGGCCCTATAGGGCGCCTTATGAGGCACCTTACAGGGCACCTTCTAAGGCACCTTACATGGCACCTTACAAGGCGCCTTATAAGACGCCTTACAAGGTGCCTTGCAAGGCGCTTTACAAGGTGCCTTACAAGGCGCCTTGTAACGCTTGTTAGTCTAAGGTGCCTTGTAACGCACGTTAGCTGTCAGCTTGCTGTAACGATGCAATGCCCACGCCTTTATATGGGCATCTCTACCTTTACCGCAGAACCTACCGCGAATGATATTACCGCAGTTTAGTAAACATACCCCTTAGTTCTCCGTGCTCTCTGGATGTTTTAAGATGAAAACAAGTACTTTCATGACACTTATTCATGCATGGAGTGGGTATGAACATGGATGTACCTGCATATCTCTCTGAGATCAAACAGGGATGTGTAAGTGCATTGCCCCTCCCCAGACATGCCTCTGCCACACCCCCATGCCTACTTGGAGGTCCCTTCTGACATCATTTGTGAAATAGCTACAGAGTTAGTAGTAGAAGAGATGGGCACAGATAGAAGTGATTTGCTAGAAAAGTGGAGTTCCTGAGGAGGGGTGTAGGGAGAGATAAGAGTGGAAAAATAGGGAGGAGCTGCAGAGGTCAGCAGGAGAAGTTTGAACTGGATGTGGAAACAGATAGGAAGCCAATGAAGAGACTTGAGAAGAGGGGTAATATGAACATGATGAGGCTGGTGGAAGATTACCCATGCAGCAGTGTATTGACAGACTGAAGGGAAGAGAGATGATTCAGTGGGAGACCAGCAAGGAGTAGGTTACAATAGTCAAGATAGGAGGTGATTAAGGAGTGGATAAGTGTCTTAGTAGTGTGTTCAGAAAGGAATGGGCAGATTTTGTTGATGTTATAGAGAAAGAAATGTCAGGTCTTAGCTATTAGATGGATGTGTGTGGAGGAGAGAGTGGAGTCAAAGATGACCCCAAGGTTGCAAGCCGAGGAAACAGGGAGGAGTAGAGAGTTATCCACAGAGACTGAGAAAGGAGGAAGAGCAGAGGAGGTTTTAGGGGAAAAATAAAAAGCTCAGTTTTGGCCATGTTCAATTTCAAGTGGCAGTGAGACATCCAAGCAGCAATGTCAGAAAGGCAAGCAGAGATCCGGGCCTGGCTTGCCAGAGAGATTTCAAGTGTAGAGAGGTAGATCTGGGAGTCATCAGCATAAAAATGGTACTGAAAGCCATGGGAAGAGATGAGCATAACAAGGGACTGGGTATACAGAGAGAAAAGGAGTGGACCCAAGACAAATCCTTGGAATACACAAACTGAGAGCAGGATAGCAGCAGAGGAGGATCCACCATAACAAACACTGAAAGAACAATGGGAGAAGAGAAGAGGAGAACCAGGATAGTACAGAGTCTTTAAAACCAAGCGAGGACAGGGTATCAAGGAGAAGATTGTGGTCAACAGTGTCAAAAGCAGCAGAGGTCAAGAAGGATGAGGACTGAGTAAAGGCCTTAGATTTTGCCAGGAACAAATCATTGGAGACTTTGGCAAGAGCCGTTTCAGTAGAATGTAAAAGACAAAAACCAGATTGTAAAAGATCCAGGAGGGCTTGAGAGGAGAGAAAGTCAAGGGAACGGCGGTTTAGTAATGAAGGGGAAGAGAGAGATGGGTCAATAGTTAGAAGGACAGGTAGGATCAAGTGAGGGTTTCTTGAGGAAAGGTGTAACTACAGCATGCTTGAAGGCTGCAGGGACAGTTGCAGTGGAGAGCGATAGCTTGAGAATATGAGAGATGGAAAGGACAATACTGGAGGAGATCGGGCTTAGGAGATGAGTGGGAATAGGATCAGAGGAGCAGATGGTGAGTTTGTAGGAGGAAAGAAGGTATGCAATTTCCTCCTCAGAGATCATAGAAAAGTAAGAAAGGGTAGCAGAGGTAGAGGGGGAAAGTTGGGAGTGAAGAGGGTGAGGAGGAGAAGAAACTGACTTTGTGGGGAATTGGAGCTTTTCTATGGAATGGTTCAGTATTAATACTAAGGCTGATAAAAATCCATTCAAAAGTGAGGGTTTTAGACTTTAGGAAAACTAACTTTGCGAAGATGAGACAATACCTCAGAGTCGTTAGCAGGATGGGAACAGCTGAGAGATGTAGAAAAACAGTGGGCAAAATTGAAAGGGGATATTTTATGTTTAAATCTTTTTATTCATATTAAAACATTTTAAACAGCATCCATATTGAAACATTGTATGCAGCATACATATTAAAACATTGTAAGCAGCATACATATTGAAACATAGTAAACAACAATATTCCATCCCACTACAGGGAGTATTTATTACTTTTTTTTTCTCCCCCCCCCCCCCTTTGTCCACCACCACCCTTCCCTCCTCCCTCCCATTCCTCACCTCCCCCCCTCCAACCCCCACCCTTACCATTAACTCCCCCCTTCCCTTTTGTGCTCTTATCCTAATTAAGCCAACTTAAACTATTAAGATATCGTTTCTTACCAACCTAAACTGTTAAAATATCATTTCTTGCCCTGGCCGACACCCTTTCAAGATATGGAGACCAAGTCATCAAAAAACATGCTCTTCTACGAACATGTCTTCTAGAAGCCTCTCCCTCCCATAATACCAGTTGGTGCAAAACATTCCTCCATTCCCATTATTCTGGACCTCCAGATTCTCTCCATTTCCGAAGGATACAATGCTTGGCAAGCAGACAACACTTTCTTACTAATAATCGATTCCCTGATGATGAAAGTCCCTGAGGAGGAGCATCCAAAACAGCGAACCCCGAGGTTAATTTCAAAGTCTGCCCCAATATGCCCATCAGAAATTTTTGAATTCCATTCCAGAACTTCCTTACTCGTCCACATGTCCAGAACATATGCCCTAAATGCGCCCGCTTCATTCCACACCATGGACAATCACTGTGCTGTGGAAAGCCCGCCTTCCACGCTCTGTATGGTGAGATATAAGCACGCTCTAGTATTTTGAATTGCATATCATGTAATTTTGCCCCTATAATTATTTTAGGGATTCGCCCAATGGCTTTTTCCCATACAAACGCTTCAAGATTAACTCCAAGATCCCTTTCCCATTGTAAACTCAAGTGTCTATAGCTCTTGACTTTTATTAGGTTATACAAGGCTTTACTATAATCAGCGACAGATATTCTTTCTTTGTCCTTTATCGCAAATGATTTCTCTAACTTCCCAAAATTTCCTGTCTCAATCCTCGTCTCCCATCTTTCATGGAAATCAAATAATACTTTAATTGCAAGTATGCACAGAAATGCCCCTGCGGCAATCCATAGCGTTTTTTTTAATTCCAAGAAAGGTTTAAGTGCACCCTCTCCATTAATTACTTGCCACATCTGTTGTAGACCTTTTTTATTTATTTATTTTATTTATTTTAGTTTCTTATATACCGCACTATTTAGTATCAGCGCGGTTTACATGGAACAGTGAAACATAATGAACAAACGTTAGTTTTACAGAGAACAAGGAAATACAACTTGGATAACTTAGGGAAATATGCACATCAACTATTTACATATGTAGCAGTAATCTTTGCATAGTGGGTTATGAACCTACAGAAAGATATTAAGTATAGGGACTAATATGTAGAGGTTTCTGGAAGGAAGATGTGGCTATGGTGGAGTATGGTTGATCTGGTAATGTTGTATAAATAAGTAATGTTTTAGTGCTTTCCTGAATTGTGTGAGATCGGTGATGGCTCGGATTGCTGGTGGTAATATGTTCCAACACTTGGGAGCATAAAGACTGAAAGCCCTGTTTGACGTTGTTAGTGTGCATTTTGTTGATGCACTTGGGATAGTTAGAGTGTTTGCTGATGTGGATCTTCTGGATCTGTTAGGTGGGGTGGGCTGAATTAGATCCACTAGTTGTGAAGCGGTTATGCCGTTGATGGCTTTAAAGGTAAGCGTCAGAGTCTTGAATAGTATTCTTCCGTGTGTTGGGAGCCAGTGGAGTTGAATTAAGATGGGTGTGATGTGGTCAAATCTCGATGCTCCAGAAAGAACTCTAGCAGCGGCGTTCATGGCTAGCTGAAGGGGGTTCAGAGTAGACTGTGGGAGGCCTTGGAAAATGGCGTTGGCGAAATCAAAGTGAGGTAGGATAAGAGCTTGGTATACAGTCCGGAAGTCACTTGGGTCCAATAAAGATCTGAGGTGTTTGAGTGTCCGGATCTTGAAATATACGGCTTTGACAATGTAGGATATGTGAAGCTTCATGTCCAAGTGTTGATCTAGAGTAATTCCTAAGTATCGAATTGTAGACTTTGTTTGGAGTTCAGCTTCTCTCACTTTTATATGAGGTGGTGGGGTAAAATTCGGATTTCTTGTGATGAAGAGTACCTCCGTTTTCTTATGTTGAATACGGAGGTTTTGAGATAGAAACCATTCTGATACTGCATCAAAACATTCAATGAGAGGTGAGAGGTCCATTTGCTTTGTGGAGAATGGCATGTAAAGAAGGATATCATCGGCGTATATCTGACATTGGACATTGAAAGATCTGATGATGTTGCAGACAGGTTGTACGTAAATGTTAAACATGAGAGATGATAATGATGAGCCTTGAGGAATACCCTGATCTTGGTGGAAGGGCTCCGATTTTGTTGATCTTGATCTTACTTGTTGCCATCTTCCTTCAAGGTATGATTTGCACCAATCAAGGGCGAGGCCATTAATGCCTTTTTCTTTTAGGCGTTCTATGAGCAGGCCGTGGTGTACCGAATCAAAGGCTGCAGCTATGTTATGTTTTTCTCCCATCCCCTAAAAACATTAGACATTGTACTTGGTTGAAAGGCTAAGTTTCCTTGCAATGGCAAATATCCTGACACCTCAATTGGAAGGCCCAATTTTCCACAGAGCATCTGCCAACTCCAGCGAACCCCTTGCCATAGAATATTATTTTTAAAATCTTTCGGCAACTTCACTTTTGTCACATGTAACACAGATGGAAGAGAATAAGGGGCAACTAACACGGACACAAAATCATATGAGGCATATACAGATGTCTCTCCTAACCAATCTCTAACATGTGGGAGTAGACATCCTAGTTTATATTGTTCTATTCAAGGTAACCCCATACCACCCTGTTGCCACGGCCCATAATCAATCAATTCTAAGTCTAGGTTTTTTCCCTCTCCAAATAAAGCTCTGTAACAATCTCTCCATTTTTTGAACATCTTGCCTCAATAGCCGCAACAGAATGAGCTGTAAAACATATAAAATTCTAGGAAAGACTATCATTTTATAGGCAGCCACTCTACCGCCTAAGGATAGAAGCAATGGTGTCCAATCTTGCAACTTATTCTGCATATCTCGTAGTAGCAGCCTAACATTTTGCCTATACAGATGACGTGGATCTTTAGGTAACCATATTCCTAAATACTTAAATTTATTCTTTGCCCAGCGTAAAGGAAACTTTTCACCCCCAATCATTTTGTAACCCCCCATTAACATCTAATGCTTCGGATTTAGCTATATTCAGCTTCAAACCGGCTATCTTCCCATATCGTCCGATCAGATCCAGAAGTCTTGATAAAGATTTGTGAGGTTCCATCAACATAACTAGTAAATCATCCGCGAAAGCCGACACCTTAAATATGCAAGACCCAACCTTCACTCCTCGTATATCATCACAAGCATAAATCATTCTTAGCAATGGGTCCAATGAGAGCACAAATAACAACGGAGACAATGGGCAACCTTGTCTAGTTCCTTGAGCAATATTAAAACTATTAGTTACCAGCCCATTAACTCTCACTACTGCCTCTGGTTTTTGGTATAGTCCTCTGATACCATGAATAAATCCTTCTCCCATTCCGTATGTAGTAAATTAGGGAGATATTCGGCCAAACGATTTGCTAAAATCTTAGCAAACAACTTAAAATCATAATTAATTAAGGAAATTGGTCGATAGGACCCAACCTCTGTTACATCTTTACCAGGTTTTGGTAAAACCACTATATGGGCTGTATTATTATTATATTTAAACACCCCTGTTTCCATCCACCTATTAAACAATGCCACCAACACAGATGTAACCTGTGTTTTGTAACAACTTGTAATATTCAGCTCTAAAACCATCCAATCCTGGAGCCTTACACCTTTTTGCATTATCAATACCTCTTTGTACTTCGTCCGTTGTTATGGGGGATGCCAATTTGCTCTGCTGGTCCTGAGTAAGACGGGGTAAATGCACCTCTGCCAGAAAATTCCTAATCTTCACATGGGATACCTCTTCCCTCATATATAGCTTATGATAATAGTTTACAAAACTTTTCCCTATATATACAGTGTCTGTGTGTATCACACCTTCTTCATCTTTTAAAAACGGCACAAATCGAGATCTCTGACTCCGTGCCAGACAACGAGCCAAGAGCCTCCCTGCCTTATCCCCATACTGGTACAAGTGGTATTTATAATAAAATAGCGATTTTTTAGTTTTCTGATGTATCAAGGTATTCAAAGTTGCCTGGGTAGTGAGCAATTGTTCCTTATTGGCAATATTAGGCCTATTAGCTAGAAGTTTACGTTCTCTACAAATTTGTTTTTCCAATCTAAGGATCCTAGCAGCCAGCATTCTTCTCCATCGAGCAGTATAAGCAATTATATCCCCCCTCAAAACCTCTTTTGAGGCCTCCCAAAATAGCTCTGGATCCCATTTATGTGCCCGATTGTGATATTCATATTCTTTCCATTTTGCCAATAAAAACTCTAGGAATTTATTATCATGGCATATGTCAAGTGACAAACGCCAAGGGCCTCTTTTACCCCCCAACTGCCCTTCTTCCCAATCTGCCTACACGGGAGCATGGTCCAAAAATTTCATAAGGTCCGATGACTGCATCCGTCATCATTAGAAAAAATTCCTCAGAAACAAATAGAGCATCAAGTCGTGAGCTTGTGCCATGCACTCTAGACAAGTGTGTGTAATCTCGCTCCATTGGATGAAGGGCTCTCCAGACATCTGTAAATCTACATCTTTGACTAAACCTCCGTAAGAGTCTTGCAATATTGCGACGTCTACTCCCACATCCCCCCGACACATCCATTTGTGGATCTATGACACCATTCCAGTCACCCCCCAATATCATTATGGACTCTGGCAATGCGTCAATTTCTGCCATCAATTGAGCAAAAAAATTTGGATCAGGCACATTCGGGGCATACACACTCCCCACTAAGAGCTTCCGCCCTTTAAGATTTCCCTGTACTAATGTAGCAGCAAAGCGCAGACAAACCAATGATACCAGGAGTCTGTTCAGAAGGTCCAAATCATTTATTTGTGCACAAGTCTCGAACCAGTCAATTTCAAAATGGCTGAGCAAAGTTTTCAAGCATTACAACAACTTTTATAGACTTTTGTTCCATTCTAGGTATAGAAAAACATTTCATTGGTCCCGGTAACCTCCCGTACCTCCCGTACCTCTTCCATTGGTCCCGGTACTGATAAGTTTATCCAATTATGTCCCTTCTGTGGGCATGACACCTGCATACCCCCCTTCTAGTCCCAATTACAATGGCCAGTTCATCAACTTGTTACTTTCACACTCTCAAGGCCATAGAACCAATTTGTGCGTGCAGAAGAGCAGGGTTCTGTAACTCATCTGTCAGCACTCCTAATTATTTCTTTGCAGATGTACTTTTTCTTATCAGTAACTTTTAAACATGTCTCTTCTGTATTTTTCCATCTTTCAGTTCTACAGTTCTGCATACCTAAGCTAATTCAATACTTCTACTGAGTTCTATCTTACAATAGCAGCATATTGGGGGATGTGCAATCCTATATGCCTCTCCACAGGCCTCATTTACAGGTCAAGCTAGCCATGCTGGCCTGCTTATGTTCAGACACCGTGGGTCACAGGCCTGCACCTGCCACATTCCCCCCTTTGTTTAATCTCACCCTATTACTCAATAAGGTGTGAGAATTAAATCACTTTTAGAAGAATCACATCATGATTGAAGGATTTCTACTAGGACTAGCTTTGTATAAAGCCATTATTTTAGTTGCGGTCTTCCGCTCTACTGTGTTATCAATAGCACTATGAATGGAACGCATACAACATGGGATTAAACATGGTAATAAGAAGATAACAGCAACAAGGATTAGTACTAAAACAATGAAAGTCTTAAATCCTCCCAGCCAAGAGAAAAGGTTAGCAAACCAGTTAGGAAATTTCAATGCGTGCCAAGTCTGTACTGGCACATAAGCATGTCTTTGCATATCTTTAGCAATTTCTTCAACTACTTGACCCTTATCATCTATTTTCAAACAGCAGTTAGTTAAATTCAGCTTACCACATACTCCTCCTTCAGCTGCTAACAAATAATCAAGTGCTAAGCGGTTCTGGTATATAGCAGTGCGCATCTGAGTACTTTGTCTAGCTAAAAGCGTAAGAGCATGACTAGTTTCATTGGTTATTATTTCAACTACTGCTTGTAAGCGAATAATACGATTAATCATATAGATTGGAGTACGATAACCATACATACCATCATCATTCCAAGTGGCAGGTCCATAATATTCAATAATTCTTTCTGGTGGCCAATCATCACCTTGCCACTTCTCCCACTTGCCTATCTGTAAGGCTTCTCTTTTCTGTCTCAATGCTCTTTTGTGTCTGTGGGTAGTGTATACAGGGTATCCTAATTGTTCTCCATGTTCAGTGTTTAACAGGAAGAAAGAAGGTCTGATGGTTCCTAAGACACATGCTCCTCCCCAGTGTGGCGGGAGTTGTGCATATGCTCGGTTGCCACAGATCCAATATAGGCCAGGTGGGGCTTGCCAGGCTTGGACTTTGGCAAGGTTAGTCCATAGACCAGCAAGTTCAGGAAATCTGGCTAATGGGTTAGGAGGTTCAGGATGTCTGATTCCTGACCACCATGCTGTCTTTTTGGTCGTGGCATTATAGTACTTCTGGCTAAGATAGACCAGCTGTCCTACCTTTTGGGTGAACTGGGGTCCAGTTCTGGCATAGCAAAGACGTCCAACGATTGAGTGCGCTAACACCCATTCACTGGTAGTCTTGTGTAATTCAGTCTGATTGTAAATCATGGAATAATTCAATTCTTGGGCTTCCCATGGCCATTGGTCTCCCATTTGGGTTCCGCCACAGAAATAACAATCTGTGATCTTAAGACTAGATACTACTGCTCCGGCTAATTCTAGAAATAAATTCTGTGAGGGGTGAGGGATCTCAAACTTATTTACATGCATGGCTTCATAAAAGGTATTATGAATATGATACTTAGATGACTTGTGGGCTTGGGTATTCAATCTGATATACACAATGGTCCCTGGATCTATTGCTCCTCCAGCAATACGTAAACCAAACTTGTATCCTTGTTTCCATGCATGGGGATTGTGTATACGTAAGTGTAAGGGGTTACAAGCATCTTTCTGGCATTTATCATTAGTGGTTGGCTTGGTTAGAGTAGCCATCCGTTTATCTATTTTCTCATCAGTTATACCAGTGTTCCAGGTAGCATAAAAAAACACATCCCCAATACGGGCAATAGTAATCTGCCGCTGTAGCAGTACTATAGCCTGATCCTGTTTTACCTGTACACTTCCACCAATTTGTGGCACCTTCTGGACACATATACTTATGGTCATTTCGATACGCTTTCTCCCATGTACCACAGGTGGACTGACTATCTCTATTAATGGCATTACATGCATCAAAATTCAAAACAGCAGGTTTAGTAATGTCCTTAAGTGGTGGTGTAGCAGCTAATATAGGTCCATCTGCATCCTTCCATCTTATTTCCAACGTGTAATAGGATGGATTCTGATGCGGATTATAGCATGCTTTGATTTTGCCATGAGTGCAAACATTTAGTTCAGTGGTGTTATAGATACACCGAGTTACTGTTCCCTTGCAGGTATAGTAAGAATGGTAAAGCAAAGTCTGAGTTACTTTCAGTCCAGTTCTAGTAGAAGTAATGCAAGCAGTGCATGGAGGTAAAGCATAAGTCAGTTCAAAACCTCCAAAGAAGGCAACCAAGGCAAAGCAAAAACAAAGATACATGTTGATGTTGATTGGAGTTCTTCTGAATCCTCAGCTTGCTGATCTTGATCACGACGGTCTTTTATTCTTCGTCCCGTTTGCTAATGAAGCAATTTAACGGGTGCTGAGTGTTGATTGAAGATCCTCAGGTTGTCCAGTACACATTAACCAACTTTTTAGCAATTTCAGTTGGCTTGTGAAGTCTGGCTTAGTCAATGTAGTCTCAAAGTAGTGTGTCAAATCACACACAAATTGGGTTCGTTGAAACAAAACTGTTGCTGCATGGAAAACAGCAATCCTCTTCGAAAGACTTGGCTACTGCAAAGCACTTGTGATGAAGTGTCTAAGCTGCTGGTTGCCGTCTCAGAGTAACTCGCAAGGGTACATCAGGATGCTGTTCTGCTGTCCACTGCTCTGGTTCAGGATCGGCGGCGGGCTTGACTCTGCTGTGGTGGATCCAGGCGTCAATCTCGGCTACCTTTACTGCAGTTGGGGTAGACAGGATGACGGTGTACGGTCCCTTCCAATGGGGTTCCAACAGTGTCTTCTTCCAATCTTTGATCCACACCGAAGTACCAGGCTGATAGGGATGCAAGGGTTCCGTCAAGTTGATAGGCAACTGGTCTTGGATCCACGTATGGAGAGTCTGCAGAACAAAACTAAGAGCTAGGAGTTCTTGTCTGGTTACTTCTGAACCAATCTGGGCTAAACTTCCTTTGACTCCCTGCACTATTGGTGGGGGTTTACCATACAAAACTTCAAAAGGGGAAAATCCTGTTGACTTTACAGGAGCTGAGCGTATTCTGAGTAAGGCTATGGGGAGCACTTGGGGCCATTTCAAGTGTGTCTCCTGACAAAGCTTGGACATTTGGGCTTTCAAGGTACGATTCATTCGCTCAACTTTCCCTGAACTCTGGGGTCTGTATGCAGTGTGGAGTTTCCACTGTATCTGCAAAGCTTTTGCTAACTGCTGAGTAACTTGGGAGACAAATGAGGGTCCATTGTCTGACCCTATTACTGCTGGGATTCCAAATCTGGGGACAATCTCTCTCATTAAGACTTTGGTAACTTCTCGGGCTTTCTCAGTTCTGGTTGGGAATGCTTCTACCCACCCAGAGAAAGTACAAACTAATACTAATAGGTAATGGTATCCATTGGCTTTTGGCATTTCAGTAAAATCAACTTGGAGGTTGTGCATGGGGGTGACACCTCCTGACTGAACTCGGGGTGCCGTAATAAGGCCTTGCTTGGCATTATTTTTGGCACAGATTAGACATTGACGTGCTACTGAGGCTGATATGGTTGTCATCAGAGGGATGTAGAAATGTGGTCTGAGCGCTTTTTCCATAGCACTCTTCCCATAGTGGGTGGCTTCGTGGAAAGCTTTGACAAAGGATGGTCCTAACAGTTCAGGAATTACTATTCGTCCGGGAGGTTGACTGCCCTCTTCTGGTGGCAGCTCAATCCATCCATCTTTCAGTATTCCATCTTCTCTGTTACAATAGTAATCCAATTCTTTGGTGGTATATCGTGGGGTCCATAGATTCAAAGGTACTGGAAACAATGCTGCTTGCATTGGCATAGCTTGTGGGGCAATCTGTCCTGTCATAGCTGCTTGTCGTGCTGAGGCATCTGCAAATCTATTTCCTCGGGCAACTTCTCCTTTTCCTGCTTGATGTCCTCTGCAATGCATGACAGCTACACGTGTTGGGGCCCAAACTGCATCAAGTAACATCAATATCTCGGGACCATACTTGACTGATTTTCCTCCTGATGTGATGAGTCCTCTTTCTTTATAGAGAGCTCCATGGGCATGCAAGGTAGTGAAGGCATATTTGGAATCTGTATATACATTCAGCACAAGTTTTTCTCCTAACAGCAATGCTCTGGTGAGTGCTATCAATTCGGCTTTCTGGGCTGATGTGCCTGAGGCTAGAGCTGATGATTCGACTACTTCGTGTTGAGTGACGACTGCATATCCGGCACAACGTCGTCCATCGAGGATGAGACTGCTCCCATCAACATAATAGATTTGGTCAGGATTGTCTATGGGCACATCTGTCAAGTCAGGTCGACTGGAGAACACAGTTTCCATGACTTCGATACAGTCATGTTCTGGGAGTTCTTCACTGATGGGTATCAAGGTAGCTGGATTCAAGGCATGGCTCACTTCAAGTTGTATTTGTGGGTTTTCACATAACATGCTCTGGTACTTCAACATTCGGGAATTGGTGAGCCAATAATTTGCTTTTTGTTCCATAAGGGCAAGGACTGCATGTGGCACAGTGACTCGTATGTTCTGTCCTAGTGTGAGCTTGTCTGCTTCGCTCACTAGTAGCGCTGTAGCTGCAACTGCTCTCAAGCAAGGTGGCCATCCTTTGGCCACAGGGTCCAATTGTTTCGATAGGTATGCTACAGGTCGCTCCCAATTTCCCAATTTCTGAGTCAACATGCCCAAGGCATTTCCTTGTGCTTCATGTACAAACAAGTGGAAAGGTTTGTGGACATCTGGTAGTCCAAGTGCTGGTGATGACATCAATTCTTCTTTTAACTTCTGGAAGGCTGTATCCTGCTCAAGTCCCCACTCCAGTGGTGACTTTTCTTCTCCTTTTGTGGCTTCATACAGTGGTTTGGCAATTTGGGCAAAGTTAGGTATCCAGATTCGGCAATATCCTGCCGCTCCCAGAAAGGCTCTGACCTGCTTTCTGGTTGTTGGAGTTGGAATTCTGCATACTGCTTCTTTTCTTTCTCTGCCTAATCTTCTGCTTCCTTGGGTAATACGAAAACCCAAGTATTTCACTTCTTTTTGGCATAGCTGTGCTTTGGCTCTGGAAACTTTGTATCCAGCTTCATCTAGTAACTGCAAGAGGTCTTTGGTGGCTAATATACATTCACTTTCTGATATGGCAGCTATCAACAGATCATCCACGTATTGGAGAAGCACTCTCTTCCCCGGGGCTACTGGATAGCTTGAAAGGTCTTGATTCAGTGCAGCGCTAAAGATGGTAGGCGAATTCTTGAATCCTTGAGGTAATCTTGTCCAGGTGAGCTGTTCCCCTCTTCCAGAGATGGGGTCCTGCCATTCGAATGCAAACAATATTTGGCTTACAGGGGCTAATCTTATGCAAAAGAATGCATCTTTCAAATCCAGTACAGTGAAATGGGTAGCTTCAGCAGGTATCAGTCCTAGAAGAGTGTAAGGATTGGGTACAACTGGATGTATGGTTTCAACTGCATCATTTACTCTTCTTAAATCTTGTACTGGGCGATAATCATCTGTCCCAGGTTTCTTTACTGGCAAAAGTGGAGTGTTCCATGGGGATTAACATACTTTTAGTAGGCCATACTCGAGCAATCTTTGTAGGTGGCGATGAATGCCTTCAATTGCAGTTCTTGGGAGAGGGTACTGTTTGACGTGCACTGGTGTAGCACTAGGCTTGAGGGTTACAATCACTGGAGCTATATGCTTGGCTAGGCCTGGGGGACTGCCTTCTGCCCATACTCCAGGTGGTGCATCGATGTTCTTTAAAGTTTGTTCAAAATAGGTATCTTGGATGGAGTCATCAACGTAATACCTCCATTCTTCTTCTCGGGGCACTGTCAGCAGCATTACTCCTGCTGGTTTGGCTTGGGAATTTACTGTCATTTGCATTTCTCCTTGTTCAGAGAAAGATATCTGTGCTTGAAGTTTGGCTAGCATATCTCGTCCCAGTAATGGCACTGGACATTCGGGCATGTAAAGGAATTGATGAGTTACTTGCTGTCCTCCTAGACTGCATATTTGGTTTTGAAGAAAAGACTTTGTGGCTTTGGCACCAGTTGCTCCTATAATGGTGACTGCTTTTGTAGTAAATGGGGCTATCTTTTTGTCTATTACTGAATGCTGTGCTCCAGTATCAACCATAAAGTTCATAATTTGGTCTCCTATTTGTATTCCGACCATAGGCTCCTGGAGACCTAAAGCAAACTTGGAGCCCGGTCTGTCCTAATCCACGTCATCCTCATCATGGGCTGGTGTGGCCAATGCTTGAATGGCTCCTCCTCTCTCTCGCTGGAATTGTTCTCGATTGGCTCCTCCGCGATTTCGGGGACGGCCTCGTCTTTCTTCTCGCCACTGATGATCGTTGTCGTCATCTTGCTGGGCGTCTTCGAGTTGCGGGCACGTATCTCTCCAATGTCCTTCCTCTCTGCAATAGGCGCATTGGTTCACGCCTAGTCTCTGGGTCCGGCCTCCGCCTTGACCCCGCCCTCTTCCTCTGCTCCTTCGACTAGGGACACCTCCCCTTTTCTTTTCAACTATGGCCGCAGCCAAAAAATCAGCTTTCTTCTTCATCTTTCTATCACATTCTCTCTGTCTTTCAGTATCACGATTCACATACACTTTATGAGCGACTTCCACTAACTGTGTTGCATTCATGCCCGCAAACCCTTCTAATTTCTGTAATTTACGTCTAATGTCTGGTTGAGACTGGTTTACAAAAGCAGAATTCACCATACATAAACTTCCTGGTGCCTCCGGATCATAGGGAGTATACATTCTGTATGCTTCAGTTAATCTCTCATAAAAATCTGCTGGGCTCTCATCTATCCCTTGGATAACTCCTGCAACTTTGGAAAGGTTCATAGCTTTTTGGCCCCCCCTTCTCAGGCCTTGTAAAAAGCCTTGGCGAAAGCGGGCTAGGGCTGTGGATCCTTCATCTGTATTTGGATCCCATTGGGGGTCTTCATTCGGGAATTCTCTCTGCGCTGCTTCCCGACGGTCTATTATATTCTGCCCTGGTTCCGGAGCTACGGGGTTCTCTGCCATCCATTCAATAGCTGCTTTTCTAATTCTTGCTCGTTCTTCTGTTGTGAATAGGGTGGTCAGGAGCTGACGGCAATCTGGCCAAGTGGGTTGGTGAGTTTCCATAATACTAGTTACTAATTCTGTCAGCTCCTGGGGCTTACTAGTATAGGAGGCATAATGCGACCTCCAATTTAATAAATCAGTTGTAGAGAAAGGGATATACACATAAGTTAGGGGTCCCGCTACCACTTCATCATTATCATTCTTTACGGGCACTCCCGGGACTTGCCGTAAGGGAAACAGTTTGGCCGCCATAGGTGTCTTTTGAGATCTAAGGGTTATTGTCGTTGCCTTTGCAGGAGTCGCTCTCTTTTTCTCTACAGGTTTTGCTTTGGGTTTCTCTTTTACTGGCGTGCTAGTGCTAGCGCTGGCTTTCTCAATTATTTGTACACTGTCCTCCTCGTCTGGGGGATTCTCTCTTTCTCCTTCTTCTATTTCCACTTCTGACTCGCTTTTTAAGTCCTCCTCTTCTCTTTCCACTAATTCTTCCTCTTTCTCTCCTCCGGGAGGGGGATCAGGGGTTGGGTCCCGCCTCGGCTCTGGCCGTCTCTGAGGTTCTGGGGCAGGACGCCGGGCTACTCTTATTGGACCTGGGGTTCGGGGCTGCCTGAGGACTATTTCTGGGGAATCAGGATCTACCAAGATAGGCTTCTTCTTGGCTTTCTTATCCTGCTCTTTCATTCTAGGCTGTTCCGTTTTCTGTCTAGAATCTGTTTTAGCTAACATTATTCTGCACTGTTCCTCATAACAGCGCTGCGCCCAGGGGGGCGGATCTTCACAAATACTTAACCAGGAATCTATATAGGGGTACTGATCAGGGTGCGCTACCCGCACTCTACGGTGTATTGACTGAATAATCTCTACAGTGAACGTTCCCTCTCGGGGCCAGATGGGGTCTAAATCGGGCCACTCCCTAGTACACAAAATCTGCAAACGGGCTGCTGTCATTTTAATACCATAATCTCCTGAATATCCCTCTTTAAAATGTGCGATCATACATTCTAATGGAGTGTTTCTAGTAGACCCCGCCCCTCCCATTTCGATGTGTGCGCGCAACAACAGACAGAAGGGAAAAGGAGGGCGGACCGTGGGTAAGGGGTCCTCACGGCCCTGGAAACGTATAGGGAATACAAATAACAAGACAAGACGACAATCGCTTCCCCCTTTTCGCGACCTGAACGCGGTCGCCCGGTCAGGAAATGCGCTACTCAGGGGTCCGCCTTCACTTGGTCCGTGCTGCCAGACCTCTCATTCACACTTCGTTCACACAATCATGCTAGCAACGTATCCCAGAATGCATTCGTTTCTATCTGTTCTGACTAGTCTTTTTCCCAATTACAAAAAGGATGAGGGTTTCACCCGGCGAATTCCCATGCGGGGTTACTCGGCTCTTCCTTGAGAGTTGATCATGCTCTCTTACCAATTCCCAATATCTCGAGATTACAAATTCCAAATTCCAATGGCAGTACTGCTCTTTCTATTTCTGTCTAGACCCAAAATCAAAACTATACTCACCGGATCCAGTCCTCAAAACTTCCCAAGCAGGCGCATGAGTTGGACCTCGGACTCCCCTCACTCGGGTTCGAGGCGTTGGCTCCAACCGGGCCCGGCACCCGCCGAGGTCCGACCAGCTCCCTCCGATACAAGGGACCGGTGGCGCCAGGGAGCAGCCCTCGTCGGAAGGGCGCGATCCCGGCAGGACCAAGCCTATAGAGGCGGAAAGTCGTGGTATATTGCCCTATATACACTTTGATTCCACAACTTCCCGGCCAACGCACCAAGAATATGTAGCAGCAAAGCGCAGACAAACCAATGATACCAGGAGTCTGTTCAGAAGGTCCAAATCATTTATTTGTGCACAAGTCTCGAACCAGTCAATTTCAAAATGGCTGAGCAAAGTTTTCAAGCATTACAACAACTTTTATAGACTTTTGTTCCATTCTAGGTATAGAAAAACATTTCATTGGTCCCGGTAACCTCCCGTACCTCCCGTACCTCTTCCATTGGTCCCGGTACTGATAAGTTTATCCAATTATGTCCCTTCTGTGGGCATGACACCTGCATACCCCCCTTCTAGTCCCAATTACAATGGCCAGTTCATCAACTTGTTACTTTCACACTCTCAAGGCCATAGAACCAATTTGTGCGTGCAGAAGAGCAGGGTTCTGTAACTCATCTGTCAGCACTCCTAATTATTTCTTTGCAGATGTACTTTTTCTTATCAGTAACTTTTAAACATGTCTCTTCTGTATTTTTCCATCTTTCAGTTCTACAGTTCTGCATACCTAAGCTAATTCAATACTTCTACTGAGTTCTATCTTACAATAGCAGCATATTGGGGGATGTGCAATCCTATATGCCTCTCCACAGGCCTCATTTACAGGTCAAGCTAGCCATGCTGGCCTGCTTATGTTCAGACACCGTGGGTCACAGGCCTGCACCTGCCACACTAATACAAACCTTCCCTCAGGGTCCGCTATTGTCTGCTCCATCTGAAAGCCTACCCCTGTCGAAATTAAGATTGCCACCCCTCCTTTCCTCCCCTGCACAGATGCCCCGTAAATTTGGCCTATGCCTTTCCTTTGTAATCTAGACAGGTCTCCTATAGCTTGATGTGTCTCCTGTAGCAAGACGATATCTCCTTTATGTCGCCTCACAGCTTGCAGAATTTTTTTTCATTTAAAAGGGCTTGTCAGGCCACATACATTCCATGAGAGTATTCTTACCCCCATGATAAGATCAATAATAAGGTATTAGAACACGACTTTATCATATATAAACTAGAAGAGCCCCCCCAGCCTAGGACCCTCCCGTCTCCAACTATTATTACTTTACTTTTATCTTTTTCCACTCAGCATTAAGTTGGCTTTGTGTATATATTAACTTAGTACTTCCCTTATTGTCCCCTCCCCTTAACTTAGTACTTCCCTTATTGTCCCCTCCCCATCCTCTTTCCCCCAATCCCTCACCAATACCACACCTACCCCTTAGTCCAGAAATCTCCTCCTCCCCTCCCATGGCCATATTAGTGTTAATCCTACTCCAATCCCTCTCAGCTGGTCCTATCCTTTATATAATGTATCTCACCTTTTGATATGGTCCTCTTCCATCACTATATAAAAAAAATAAAAAATAAATAACCACCACACAATCAAACTATTAACTTTGAACTTATAGTCTTCTATTAGTGTTTTGATCAAGATGTGTTAGCTTCAATTATGGTACTTCTGTCCACGAAAGAAGAGTAGGACCTTGGCGTAATTGATGATTTTAAGTAGCTAAACAGGTAGAAAAGGCGACTGCGAAAGCCAGAAGGATGCTTGGGTGTATAGCGAGAGGAATGGCCAGCAGAAAAAAGGAGGTGATAATGCCTCTGTGTACGTCTCTGGTGCGACCTCATTTGGAATATTATGTGCAGTTCTGGAGACCGCACCTTCAAAAGGATATAAGCGGAGTCGGTGCAGAGGGTGGCTACTAAAATGGTTAGAGGTCTTCATTATGAAGCATATGAGGACAGACTTAAAGATCTTAATATGTATACTTCAGAGGAAAGGCGGGATAGAGGCGATATGATAGAGACCTTTAAATACCTCTGTGGCATAAATGCACAGGAGGGTCTTTTTCAATTGAAGGCAAGCTCTGCTACGAGGGGACATAGCACGAGAGTGAAAGGGGATAGACTCAGGAGTAATATGCGGAAATATTTCTTTATGGAAAAAGTAGTAGATGCGTAGAATAGTCTCCCATTGGAGGTGGTGGACATGAGGACAGTATCTGAATTCAAAAAAGCATGGGACAAACACAGAGGATCTCTAAAGATAAAAAGGGGACTATTATAGTTGATATGGAAGGGCAGACTAGATAGGCCATGTGGTCTTTTTCTGCCGTTATGTTTCTATGTTTCTATCTCCTATATCAGGTTTTTCTGCTCTCTGATGCTGTAGAAGGCTCTTTCACAGACGCAGAGATTGTGGTACTGGAAAAGGCTGCTTGTATGTACAAAATTATAGGCCTATATGGTTAATAAATGGACCCTATAAAATATATTCAAAGGTTCTAGCAGCACAGAGATTAAATTGGATCATTGATAAGATGATACACAGAAACCAAAGTGGATTTATTCCTGGACGGCTGGCATTTGGCACTCTATCCTCTTTAATGGGCAGGCTAGATGGCTCATGTTAGTCTTTATCTGCCATCTTTTACTGTTACTATGTTACTATCTGATAATGCATGATAGCTTTTCAGTATTCAGGCACAAGCAAGTTCTACTGGTAGTGCTGTGATTAAACACCAAAAAGGCATTTGATAGAACTGAATCAACTATTTTATTAAAATGTTGAAACAGTTTGATTTTGGTTCACCATTCATACAAATGATTAAGATGCCATGCAAACTCTATATGAGGAGGAAGGGCCCTCAACCCCCATGCCCTGTAAGCTCAAAAGGCCTAATTCCGTGTCAGCCAGTCACACTGTCCCTATAAACATTAGCTTGGTGAGTGGTGGGTTAGAAAGGGGGTAGGGGACTTCCGGTGACGTCGGAGAGCAAATGGCTGCAGTTTAGCCTAGCTCCATACTAATCCCATTGCATTTGCCAAAAGGAGCCTGTTCCCGGTGGAGATAGCGGTCCAGAGAGTGATATCCGAGGAGGAGATGTCTGTCCGGAAAAAGTTGGCGAGTTTTCAGTCAGCTTATGCATGGAGGGAGGAGTGTGCTCGGAGAAACTCGGACGAGGTGGAGGAGAAAGGGGGCCTGGAGAGTGCAGATGATGAGGCGGAGGGAGGAGGGCTGCTGCCCGATGGAGAGGAACTCAAAGAATGGCTCCGGGAGTTTAAGCGTGAGATGAAGGAGGAGCTGTTAGCAATGCGAGGTGATCTGAAAGAGACCCTTAATTCCCTGCGACAGGACATGAATAATCTGTGTCAGCGGATAGAGGACGTGGAGGAGCATGTGGAGGGCCAGGCCGGTGAGCTCCAAGACTTAATGGAGGCACAGAGTAAAATGGTGAAAGTGCAGGAGGAGCTGCAGAAGAAAATTGAAGAAATAGAGGACCGGGCTCGGCGGAACAACTTACGCATTCGGGGGATCCCTGAACTAGAGAAATATAAAGACTGCAGCCAAGTGGTCAATGGACTCTGTGTGCATATTATGAAATTGGCTGGGGGCGCAGAGGAAAGGCTGGAGGGGATTGGAGTGGGGAGAGCACATCAGAGTTTAGGCCCGAGGCGGGAGAAGCAATGCAGAGACATTATAGTATGCTTGAGCAGTTTTCCCATCAAAGAGAAAGTACTGGCGGCTGCATGGAAATTCAGGCGGATAGCGTGGGAGAATTGCAAAGTTGAGGTGTACAACGATCTGTCTCGTGGCACCCTGGAAAGGCAAAGAAGTCTGCAGGAAGTGACGGCGTTTCTGCAGGAGAAGAACCTGCGATACCGGTGGATGTTTCCATTCGGGCTGATGCTGATGGTTGGGGGTGCTTCGAGGAAGGTGAAGACGGCGGATGAGGCATGGCTGGCACTTGAGGAGCTGGGCTGCGAACACATGCCAAAGTAGGTGGAGGGGTCCCGGGGCCGGGCCGGTAAAGACATGGACAGCAAAGGCCGGCCCGTCTCCAAGTGGCAGAGAGTGTCTGAAAAGGGGAAGCGGCTGAAGCATCTCTCGCAAGAGAATAGGAGCTTGCTGGTGGAGGAGGGTGAGTGATGGACTGAGGCTCAAGGGGCAGCGGTGGAAGACGAGCTCTGACTGGGCTCAGCTGATTTACCGGACACTAGTCTTTGGACTATGGTATTTTAAGGGAGGTGGTAAGGGGAGAAGGGGAGTTATAGGAATGTTTGATATATTGCTTGGTTAGTGTGTTTACAGGGTGTGTTTAAGTGGATGACACCGGGTGGGGGGAGATGGGATAAGTACATGACTCACATGGAAGGATTGGTGGAAGGGGGTGGAAGGGGGGAAGGGTGCTTGGGGGGGAGGAGAGGGAGGGAGGTGGGGGAAGGGGGATGGGGTGGGAGGGGACTGATAGGGTTTGGATTAACTCAAAGGAAGGGGGTGAGTACGGAGGGTTTATTATCTCATGGTGAAGATAGGGTCCCTGAATGTTAAAGGGTTAAACACAACCTTCAAACGAAGGCGATTATATAGAGAGATACAATGGAATGACTGGGAGGTGGTGTTGCTACAGGAAACACATCTTAGGTGGGGGGATATCGGGAGGCTTAAACATGGGAGGTTTCAGGAACAATTTTTTTCATGTAATAGGGAAGGGAGTAAAAGAGGGGGGGTAGCGATATTGCTAAAAGATGGCAGTGGGGTACAAGTCCAGGAAAGTTTTTGGGACGTGGAGGGTAGGGTGGTGGGGGTCTGGGGGAAATTAGGGGGTGAGGATATTACTATTGTTTCGATATATGGGCCAAATGGTAACCAGGGGGTCTTTTGGAAGGATCTGGGGAAGGTGTTGGAAAAGGGTGTAAAGGGGAAGCTCCTTGTGGGGGGGGATTTCAATGTGGTCCCTCAGTCTGGGTTAGATCGGCATCCACGAGGGGCCAAGGAGTGGGGGGAAGAATAGGAACGGGTTAAAGCAGCTGTTGAAGCATTTTCATTTAATGGATGCTTGGAGGGTTAGAAACCCCAAGAGTAGGGAATATACGTTCTACTCGGTTCCTCATGGTAGTTGGAGTAGGATTGATATGGTGTTGGTGGATGCGGAATAGTTGGGGAAGGTGAAGGAGGTGGGGATGGAGCAGGTTGTTTGGTCGGATCACGTGGGTGCTGGAATTGAGGGGGGGGTGTCAGGATGGGGTGACGTTTTGGAGGTTAAACGAGAGTCTACTTAAGAAGAAGGAGGTGGTGGCAGATATCAAGGGAGCGATAAAGGAATACCTAGAGATGAATGACACGGGGGAGGTGAGGACTGTTATGGTGTGGGAAGTGTTGAAGGCATTTATTAGGGGGAGGTTTATCATGTGGGGGGGGGCGAAACCTAAAAGAGAAAGGGGACTGCAGGAGGAGGAACTGAGGCAACAACTGAGGCTAGCGGATCGAGCGTATCAGTGTTCAGGGAGGGAAAGGGAGAGGAAGGAGGTTGAGAGGTTGAGGGGGGGAGTTGCAAAAGCTATAGATTGATCTTATAGCATATCAGGTGAATCAGGTGAAACAGGTCTTTTATGAATTTGGCAATAAAGCTGGTAGGCTTCTGGCTAGAAAGCTGAAGCAGCGGAAGGTGAATTCCATGATTTACCAAATTAAGCGGGAGAATGGGGACACGTGTAATGAGGAAACAGGTATTAGGGAGTGTTTTGCACAGTTCTATCAGGACCTCTATAAGAAGGACGAAGGGATAGAGGAAGGCCTAATAAAGCAGTATCTGGAGGAGATTCAGCTACCAAGGCTGCAGGCAGAGGCCCAGGAACTGCTGGAGAAGGACATTTCGGTGGAAGAATTGGGGAGAGTAGTGAGGGGATTGGTGGGGGGGAAAGCACCAGGGATTGATGGATTGACGGGGAGTTTTTATAAGCTTTTCTTGGATGAAATTGGGGAAATCCTGGGTAGGGTGTTTAATGGGATGTTAGAGGAGGGCGGGGAGCTGACAAAAGAGATGCTTACTGCTGGGATTACCGTCTTACCGAAAAATGGAAAGGATTCGCTGTATTGTAGTTCGTATAGGCCTATATCTCTAATGAATGTTGATGTTAAACTTTTGGAGAAGGTATTAGCGGGTAGATTGGCGCCGCAACTGCCAGGGTTGATTAAGAAGACCAAACGGGGTTCATTATGGGGAGGCAAGCAGAGGACAATATTAAGAGGGCGATGGGGGTGGTATGGGAGGCCAGACAGGGGAAGGAAGAATGTATATTAATGTCCATAGATGCTGAAAAGGCGTTTGACAGGGTGCACTGGGATTTCTTAATGAAGGTATTAGATAAGATGGGGTGTGGGCCAAAATTTGAGAAATGGGTTGGGGGGGGGTTGTACTCTGGGCCTAGGGCGAGAGTGAAAGTCAATGGGAGTTATTCTAGGGATTTCGAATTGGGGAGGGGGACGAGGCAGGGATGCCCAATGTCGCCGTTGCTCTTTGCAATGGTGGTTGAATCACTCGCGCAGAGGATAAGGGCAAATGAGAAGATATTGGGACTGGGAAGGGGGGGGAAGCATAAGATTTCACTTTACACGGACGACATTCTGTTGTATATTTGTGACCCACAGGGGGGTTTGCCGGAGGTTATGGGGGAGTTAGAAAGATACGGGAGGGTATCGGGCTTTCGAATAAATGTGGACAAAACGGAAGTGCTTAATATTTCGGTTGCTAAGGAGGGGGTGGAGCGGTTAAAAAGGGTGTACTCGGTAAGATGGGTAGAGGGATCATTGGGATATTTGGGGGTGCAGATTACGGTAAAGTATGAGGAGGCTTATAATGCGAACTACCCAAAAGTCCTGAGGGGAATTCGGAGGGACCTAGATGGGTGGATGGGATATGAGACGTCATGGTTGGGGAGGATAGCAGGGGTTAAAATGATTGTGCTTCTGTGGTTGCTCTATTTGTTTCAGGCGCTGTTGATGAAGGTACCAGGGGCAGTTTTGAGGGATTTGCAAAGGAAGGTATTACAATATATTTGGAAGCGTAAGCCTCCGAGGATAGCAAGGGAGGTTATGTATGCGAAGCAGGGGGAAGGGGGGTAGGGCGTCCCTAACTTCCAGGACTACTATAGAGCGGCTCAGTTAAGCCATGTAATGGATTGGAGGAGATGGGCTGAGGAGAAGCCAGGAGTGGCGCTGGAAAGGTCTTATGTTAAGGGGGGGGAGACTGGACGCTTGGCTGTGGGCACCCGCGAGAACACGGAAAGAACTTGGGGTTGGTACGCCGGCGATGAGGGTGGTGGTGGGGGTCTGGGATGGGTTTCGGGCAAAGGTTAGGAAGGAGAAGGGGTTGGATTTCTCGCTGCTGATTCCTTGGAAGGGGTGGAAAGAATTCCACCCTGGTTGCGGGGGGGTAGGTTTGATCGCTGGGCGACTAACGGGCTGGAGTGTTTTTTTTCAATTGATGGAGGAGGGGGAACTACAAAGTTTTGAGAAGATACAGGACTTGTATGGGCTAGAGGGAGCTGATAGATTTGCTTATCTGCAAGTGTGTCATTATTTGCGGGAATTAAAAAGGAGAGGGGGGCTAGAGGAGGGGTTGTCGATGGTGGAGGCTTGTTGGGTCAGGAAAAGAGCCCTGAGGGGTATGATTTCAGGGTTGTATAGGGGGGTGAGGGAAGCAGAGGGCTGGCAGTTCAAATATATGAGGGAGTGGGAGGAAGATTTGGGGGAGCCATTGGAGTCGCAGGACTGGAAGGTGGTGTGGGCCCAGGTGAAAAAAGCACCAATGTCTAACAGTATTCATGAGAATTGCTATAAGATCATGTTTAGATGGTACTATACTCCGGTAAGGGTGCACAAGCTGTTCCAGGGGGCGTCGGCAGAATGTAGGAGGGACTGCGGGGAGGTTGGTACTTTCTGGCATATTTGGTGGGGGTGTATAAAAATACAGGAGTATTGGAGAAGGGTGCAGCAGAGGATCCTACAGGTAGTGGGGGTAGAAGTGGTGTTGAAACCTGGTATATACCTGTTGTCGTGGTGGGGGGAGGCGAGGCAACAGGGGGGGCGCATAGTGGTGGCGTGTCTGTGCGCAGTGCGCTGTGCGGTAGCAGCGGCATGGAAGCAGAGAGACGCGCCATCGGAGGCCTGCTTTGAGCGAAGGTTGAGGTATATTGTTCTTATGGAAAAGTTAACTGCAGCTAGGCGAGGGAGGGTATATAAATTTGAGGTGAATTGGGGAGAGTTATGGCGGCGTGTAAGCGGTGGAAGGGGAGGGGGTGGGGGGAGGGGGGTTAAGGTAAAGGGGTGGGGTATCTGATAAAGTTGGGGGGTGATATTCGAATGGTGTGGTGGTGTTGTGTATAGACTGCAGGGTACTTTGGTCTCTTTGGTACGGGGTGTGGGGAAGGTTGGGGGGGACTATAGCTTGTTGGTATGTTAGATTGTTACCCTGTAGTGTATTGATTGTTGGGTTCTTTTTGATGTGTGTATCAATAAACATTTAAATTTAAAAAAAAAAAAAAAAAAGAAAGGGGGTAGGAGGTGGCTATTGATAGTGGAGCCCTAAACTGGTTCCCAATCCAGCCTTAGGATTTCACTGCCCTGGTCATGCTTGATGAACTAGCCCAGGGGGAAGTGTACAGTGATACGGATGTGGCAGCCATTTTGCATGCAGCTGCTACCTTCCTCCTCTATTCTCATTGGCTTTTTCTCTGGGTTAGTTATTTTTATTTCTTTCTATTTCTTGTATTTCAGGATAGTGGATCTCAGAGCTTTCATTTCCCTCTTGGAAAGAATTTAGGAATATGTTTACTAGTATGGTAAACGTTTGCTCTTACTGTGCATTAAGTGCAAAAATTAATGTTTGGTAAGTGCAAAGCCTATGTGGTAAATTTTGGTGGCATGGTCAGTATCTGCCCTGCAGTTACCACACAGGGCAGACACTAGGGGGCATTTCCAAAGCGATTAATTCTGTTAGTGGACCTGCTAACGGCATTAATCACGGCAAGCAGGATATTCAGCAGTGCTAATGCAGTTAGTGCTGCTGAACTTCTGTGGGTGCTGCCACTGAGCGCCCCAGTGCTAGTCAGCTAGCATCCGGGCATTCCAGTGATTTATTTATTTATTTATTTATTTAACAGTTATTTATATACCGCTCTTTCCCTAGTATCAAGTGTGGTTTACATGGAACAGTAGGTTAATTGGTATGTAATATACCAAGTCAGTTTACATAGAACAGATAATTATAATTTACAAGGAATGTTGTAACATTAAAGGTATAAACATATTAGAACATATATACATTGTTAGTTTAAATCTATAATCATCATGTGAATGAGAGTGTGGTATGGTTAATAGTGTATTAGTGATATTTATTTTGAAAATAGAGTATGTAATAATAATGTATAAATGTTAGCCTGTATCTATTTGAGTATTCTGTTCTGAGGGTGTATTGTAGTGTAATATGAATAAGTGAGTTTTTAATTTTTTTCTAAATTCCTTTATATCAGATAGCAGGCGAATGTTGTCAGGTAGATTGTTCCAAAGAATTGGAGCAGAGTGTGAGAAAGCTCTCTTATTTGTTTGTTTTCTGGCTTTTGTGAAATCTTTTGGTATTGTTAAGGTATTTAAGTTTCTGCTTCTTTGGGATCGTTTATCGATGTCTATATTAATCAGTGTATTGAGTGCCGATGGTGCAAGATTATTTATAAGTTTAAATGTAGTGACAAGAATTTTATATTTGATTCGGGAGTAAATAGGTAGCCAATGAAGTTCAGCCAAAATTGGTGTAACATGTTCAAGTGGGCTTATATTCATAATCATCCTGGCAGCTATGTTCTGAATTATTTGTATCTTTTTAATATTTTGTTTGAAATGCCATTAAGTATTGTGTTTGCATAATCAAAATGTGGGGTGATGATAGCATGAATTATATTAATAAAGTCTTGTAGATGAATCAATGGTCTTAATTGTTTTAGTGTTTTGAGTTTGTAATGTATTTTTTTAGTTAGATATTTTATATGTGAATCCATATTTAGATTATTGTCAAGTATTACACCTAAATATTTTATTTCTTTTTTTGTATTTATTTCATGAGTATCTAGTGTGATCGTGTTTGGGGGTATGTATGTTTGATTTTTAGTGATGAATAATATATCAGTTTTAGTAAAGTTGATAAGTAGATTTTGTTCTTTGAGCCATTCAGTTAGTTCATTGAAACATTCTGTTATTTTTTGAAGAGGTGGGTGTGGGATTTCAAATGGGAGGTAGAACATTATATCATCAGCGTAGATATGATAATAAACATTGTGACGTTTAAAGATGATAGAGCGGAGGCAGCACCTGTAGATAACTGGCTAGTGGGGATGTTCTACTGCTAGCCAGATATCTCATGACAGGGAAAGCTAGGCATCTGAAAGGCTTGACTAACTTCTGCCACTGTAGCTAACTGGCCAATGGCTCAATATTGCCTGGGCTGCTGCAGTGCTATCCGACCGACCCAGCTTTAAAGTTCAGTAATGCTGAATATCCACCCCCCAAATATACCCCCCCCCCCCCCCCGCTCTAAGTATATGCCCAGCAAAGATTTTCATGCTCATTTGTGTTTGTCAGAATACACTCGTTTGGCTATCAGGTTGGCTAGGCAGGTTGTCCTCTTCCTCCATCAGCGCTCCATGTTCATCCCTCCTGATAAAATAGGGGTTCTCAACCCAGCCCGGGGGACACATCTAGCCAGCCACAATGAATATGCATGAGAGAAATTTGCATACAATGGAAGCAGTGCATGCAAATCTCTCTCATCTGACTGGCTAGGTGTATCCTAGGGTTGAGAACTGGGTTGAGAACCCTTGTGAAAGAAGTACTGCTGTCTGGTCAAGGGTCTGCAAAAGAAGATATATGACAAGATTTGAAGACCTACATTTGTATACCCCAGAGAACAGGAGGGACAAGGGAGATATGATACATATATTTAAATGCTTGAAAGATATTAATGAACAAATAAACCTTTTCCAAAGACAGGGATGCTATAGAACTAGAGGACATGAAATGAAGATGTAAAGTGGTAAACTTATAAGAACATCAGGAAATACTTTTTCATGGAAAGGGTGGTGGATACCTGGAATTCCCTCCTGGTGGAGATGGTGGGGACAAAAAAAAGTGACAATTCAAATATGCGTGGAATAAACACAGAGAATCATGTTACATCCTATGATCTCCAGAATGAAACTCTCTTTGGCATGATCCAAGTACTACAAAAGCATTAGCAGTAAATTTAAGAGACTGAGATCATATTCCACATATCCTGGCTTAGGAACGAGGGGTGGCATTTTCGAAAGCATTTATACGGGTAACTGCCCTATCCAGGATTTTCAAAGGGCACCTACATGGGTAGTGCCCTTCGAAAATCTGGATAAGTCCCTAATGTGCCCAAATGCTATATGGTTAGCATCGGAGTATGTTAGGGGCATTCTGGGGTGGAGGAAAGGGCTAACCGGGTATCAGTGATTTTTGATGCTACCCACTTTGCGCCTTAAAGAAAGTTGAGGTTTTTCCTCGCCTATCTTTCAGGTGTGGAGGTTAAGTGGGTAGCATCGAAAATCGGTCTGGTCTGTGGCTTTAGGGGTGTGCGGCAAGACCCGGATTTTCAATGCCGGGGCCGCATAGGACCCCCGACATTGGAAATCCAGGTTAGATGGATGGCGGACCCAGATGAAAATCGGGCCTGAGGTTCATCACTGTCATGATATGTACAAAACTAAGCCATTTGGAGATATCATCCCCAGGAAGATGGAATCAAACTATAGAGAATTTCCATTAAGAGAAAACCTTAAGTAGCTGAAACTTCAAAAAGGCATGAATGGGGCAACCTGCACAAAGCAGCAGTTACAACCCTAAACAAAGGAGGGGGATAATCTGCATCAAACAGCAGTTACAACCCTAAAACAAAGACAAAAATGGGAGTAACTTGCACAGAGAGGCAGATGTAGCCCTAGCCACCTTACTGGGCATACTAGATAGGCCATGCAGGTCTCTATCTGCTGTCATTTACTATGGGGGTTATTCTGTACTGGCTGTCCCCCACCTGTACAGCCTGCCAGAATTGAGGCGTGCAGCGGTAGACCCGATTCTGATCCTGCAGGGGCTAGACAAGCCCATGGGATCAGAATCGAGCCTACTGGCCTGGACGTGCAGGCAGTGGCCCGATTCTGTCTGGCCAGACGTCCTGCACTTCCCTGGCTAAATAAATGTTTATTTCTGTGCATAAAGCGCTGTTTTATGTGCAGAAAAGGCTTGATACAGACTTTTGAAAACTGTCCCCAGAGAATAATTTTATAAGAGAAGCATAACTCGCGCAGCAGATAGTCACATAGGCCTTGAATTTATAATAGGATGCCTATGCGAGAAGTCAAAAAAGCACCTATTTTAATCCTGTTTTATAAGAGCAACATTGGTGCATATGTGCCTTTACAAAATGGGCTCCTAGGTCCAACCCCAATAATACAGAAATAAAAATGCTAAATTTACACCTGCTTTGAGGAAGATATAAATGTGTGTGCATGCCCTCTAGGCGAGTACCTGTGCATTTTATAAAATGCATGTGCACAGCTCAATTCTGCCTGTGCTTCACCCAAACTACATCCCTAGGAATGCCTACCTGCAGATTGGATAAAAGTAGGTCCTCAGTTTCCATGTGCATACTTTTGATGTGCATATGCCCTTGTATTAACACCCTTTTCTGTGTGTGAAACAAGCTTTGCATTTGAAAAAAGCTTGATAAAATGACTTCCAGAATCCACTTCCATCCCCATGCAAACAGGAAGTCAGCATCGGACGTCAAAAGGGGCGAAATTCAAATAGCCTTGCAACACTGAAGTTTAAAGGTAAGTGTCATGGGGCTTTTTGAGGGCATTGCCATCGCTACGGGTCCAGGAGAGGGGCGGCAATGACAGCAAAACGTGCAGGAGAAGGGTGAGGGGGCACAAGGAATGACATTCGCCTTAGGTGCCTCATCTCCTTGTGCCGGCCCTGCTTGGATCAGCTAATTGTAGGCATATACAAGCTGTATGCACATAAATTTTAAAATATACATTCTAGGCCATTTTAGAAGACTATTTATGCTTGCAGATCCCATGGAAATGCCTTTTTGAAATTACCCCTGAATCCAAGATATCGATGTGTCAAGTTTTCTTTCACCTAGCTGGGCAGTCAGCTACCTGGAATTTTTAGTATGATAATCTCCGATTAACCATCATATTGTAATGCTTTCTGAAATTTTATTTTCTTATCTTCTACTTGAGACTTCCATATACCGTCAGAAATCAAACAACTGCTGATTCGGCTGTCCATACATAGCTCTACAGTACTAACCAGAATTGCAAACAGATGTTGAAGCCTTGAAAACTGACTATCCAATATTCACATAGTCAACATACAAAAAAGAAAAGGCAGAGGGAGGTGAGTGGTTAGTTTAATCTGGTCTCAATAGCGGCAGGAGAATAATAAAAACTATTATGAAAACAAGGTTAACGCACAGCCCTGTGCCCTAACGCAGCATATAAATAGCACTGGTGCACTTTCACACCACCTGTTGAGGCAGCATTACCTACCTATAGTTTGCCACCTCTTCCCTATTAACATTTTTCTGATGAGGTCCCACATCAGCCCTTCTGCGATCCAGCGGAACCTCCCCCATCTCTAAGGATCTCTTAAACACATCCTTTAAAGGTCCTCCCAGAACCTCTCTGAGCCATGTAAAGTTCTGCAACATCTATGCATATAAATCATGGCATTTTAGGGATATGTGCTTGTAAATGGGCATTTACACATGTACTTTAGCTGGTGGTGATTTTATAAGTGCACACATTAGCCCAGTGGCATAAACTTGCACTATCGGCACGTGCATGGATGGAGTTTGTGCAGAGTGTCGGAGGAGCACACAAGTATGCACATAAATCATTAAATGTTAAAATTGGCATGCGTTCTTAACTTATCTAGTTGCGGGCATTAAATTGATGCATGTTTTCGACCACTTCCGCTAGTATTTTATAATAAAAAGAAGGCCCCCCCCCTTAAAAACGTACCCTCCAAATGCCTGAGAGATTCTGTCACAAGCAATAAAGAAAGCATAATACTACTGAAATCATATGTCTTTTGTCTCATTTACAATATAGAAAAATCTTTTGAATAGTTTGTATACTTTAAGAAATAAATTTCATGACCATATAAACAAATAAATAGTGATTAAGACAGCAATTTCAAAAGGCATTTTCATGGGCAAAGCTGTTTGCAAAACTGCCCTCCTGGTATGTAAAGAATAGTGTGTATAGAAGACCTGTATGCATGCACTTTTACCCTCTTCGGGTGTGCATTCTAGAGGGTGGGGTCTCAGTGAAGATATCACTTACATGTATATTCTAAATTTAAAAATATGCAGTGAAATTTAATAGCAGAACTCCCCATGCCAAAAGCAGTGCAATTATGTGTGGATAGTTTTGTCAGGGTAATTTTCAAAATAAACTTCCTTATATATAAGTTTGCTTTGAAGATTGGTGTAACTTTCTGTTTGTAATAAGTGGCAAATTTATGTGGGTTTTTATCTTCTGCCCTGAGTATATTGGCTGTCTGGAAATTGCTCTTACTCAGGAGTTTAGAAGTCTTTTTCCAAAATACTGCTAACCGGTTAACTTGCATTTTAGCATGCAGTAGCTGGCAGCAATGAATGCCTGCCATCTCCAAGCCACTAAAATGCACAGTAATCAGCCTTCAGACACTAGGGTCGAAGAGTTGGTGGGTTAGGGGTGGAGTGTGGGTGCGAAGAGCACATTGTCACGTGCTCAGTGGCACTGTGGCAATTAGTGCAAGTGTGTATACTGTAACCATTTCACTACGGGTGGCATTAGGTGCAGCCGCATTAATCACACTGCATGTTAGGGTTCGCAATTGCATGCTAACAGCCAGAAATTTGCAAGGCCTGTCCATGATAGCACACCTAGAGCACTTTAGTATTGCTGCTAACCGCACAGTAAGTGTACATCTTTAGTAAAAGGGACCCTTAGTTACTAAGGTACACAAACTTTAATGTGCGTTAATTCACCATTAACGTGAGTTATTGGTAACACAGGTTCCATAGGAATCATGGGACCTGTGCTAAAACAATGTGCATTAACAGTGAATTAGCACGTGATAACATTAACACATCTTAGTAACTAGGTCTCTTAGGGGTATGTTTACTAAACCGTCTTAACGTGCGCTCTGTGACGTTATCGTGCGATAAGGTACCTTATCGCGCGATGATGGCGCTTTTTAAGGCAGACAGGTACCATATCGCGCGATAACGTGCGCTGCGGCGCAAACGAGCGCTGAAGGCGGGGAAAGGCTCCCGGAGGGTGGAGGAAGGCTCCCCAGGGGCGGAGAGAAGGGGTCAATGGGTGGAGAGTGGGAGGGGAGAGGCTCCCTGCACACCAACGCTGTGAAATCCGAGGCTCAAAACTAATGCCAGTGAAACCCTGGCGTTAGAGCTTATTTAAAGGGAAAAGAAACCATTTCCGTCAGCAATGTTCAGCAAAACCAGGGAAACCTACAAAAGTGATAAGTGTGATACATGTGCACGGAACAAAAGGGCAAATAAATACTGAAAATGAACAGAAGTAAATGTAAAAAAAACATAACCAAGCTGGGCAATAGTGATAGCAATGGAAAACATCAAAAAACACTCCCAAGAAAGCTCCAAAACAAAGATATGAATTTTGGAAGGGTCTATGCTCCGTCCCCATACAAGGTGAATGAGCCCACAATGAAATTGCGCTGCACAGGGTTTCCGACCCCATTGGCCAGATGTCCTATGGCGTGCACATGTTCTGCAACAGTAGGGCGGGCATGTTGGAATGGGAAACTGGACAGATGCTGGAAAAGGGGACACAGAGGGCCTCAGGCAGCACATGCGGTGGTGCAGCTGGCCCACAGTGCGGATTAGGGTGATGCCTAGCTGGCCCATAGGTATGCTGAAACATTAGAGCAGCCAGACAGCAACTGCTGAGGGCCCAACATGGGCACAAGTGTGCTTCCCACGGTGTCACAGGGGATAGTACCCAGCAGGTCCCCCCAATGGCACGGGACATTGGCAGGCAGTGCTGGGGGGAAGCGTGGACAGCTATGCAGGCACCCCTACCCCAGAACCCGCACCATAGGCAGCCGCCTACCCACACACTGGATGGCCTGAGACTGCGCTACACCAGCACCACCAGCAGAAGGGCATGTCAGCATGATGGCAGAGGGATACTGGTGGTGGTGGAGGGGGCAGTGGCAGCTGCCCAGAGCAGACCGTGGCCTAGCCCTGTGTAGGTGGGTGCCATGCACTGCAACAGACAGGCCCTGTCTGACGAACAGTCATGGCATCAGCAGGGAATGCACAGTCTCTGTGGCAGCACAGTGGTGCAGTGCACACAGCCAGTGTGTTCAGAAGCAGAAGGGCACAGGTTCAAGTCCCAGCTGTGGTTCCTGCCAACCCAGTCCCCATATTTTGCCCACTACTAAAATGTGCTAATACAGTCAGAACCTTTATTGCAGATGACGTAAACATGCCAAAGACACCTACATTTTACCCTACAGAACACAGACACCATAAACATGCGCATACCCTAGAGCAGAGTCTCCCAAATACAGTCCTGGAGGGCCAAACACCATTCAGGTTCCATGCTGCCTCTAATAAAGATGCCTGTGCTGAATTTCTATGCGCCGCCCCCATGGTATGCAGATGTATCTCATGCATATTCATTAGGGACAGCATGAAAACCCAAACAGTGTTTGGCACACCAGGACTGGAGTTGGGAACCTCTGCCGTAAAGCAGCAGCCAACAAGGGCAGACACTCCCGCACCCACGAGCTCTATTATCCAATGCCTCCTGGAGAGGCAGGACATTGGGCCCTGCGTGCATCTCCCAATACTAGCACTTGCATACCTTAGCAATGCCATCCTAAACCTGGGAATACGGTACACAGCTATCAAAAGGTTGCTATGAGTACTGGCAGATAGCAATTCTGCCAAATGTAAAGTACAATTGTTTGATTGAGCTGCATCATGGCAACCTTTCTGATGTCTGTGGAGTGTGCTACAGGTCTTGTGTCTGACAGTGTTTACCACCCTGGGGGGTGACCCCAACAGTATTGCGTGCCATAGCCATGCCTGCACTGTGCCCAGGACTGGAGCGGTGACCAGGGCTGCCAAACACCTATATAGTGGTACAATGCTGGCATAGGTGTGGGAGTGTGTGTCTGTCTATCCAGTGTGTGGTGGCTACAAACACCCTCCACAGCCCACACTGCCAGCACTGTTGCCAGTATTGGCCTGCCAATGTGCATAATGAGGAGCAAGGTACCATGGGTATAGCCTGGACAGGGTGGCCTGGCCAGGATGCATCTGCACAGGGCATAGGGCAATGGCTGGGACATTGTAGTGCCCGGCCACCACCTGCACAGACAGGGTGGCCACAGCATGTCCTGCTGGGAGTTCACTCTCACCCTGACTGAGCAGTGACCACGGCATGCCTAGGTTCCCCCATAGTGCCCTACAATTTTTTTTCCATGTGATATTTATGGGTTCCTTTTTGGGGCCCAATCACTGACTTATCTGCTTGGTGTGTATGCTGACATCCCAGTTCTGGGTGCATGCATCTCCTCCAGGAACATGCCCTATGGACTAGCTAGCAGACTGTCTGCAGCTAGTATGTGTCTTGCTGGAACACCTTGCAGGGTGCAGTGTCTGCAGGAGAATATCAGATAGTGGTGGGGTGCAGCTGAATATTTCTGGGCCTAATGTCTGTCTGCTATTGCTTTATAGATGTGTACAGAGCTGCATCAACTGCCCTGTAGGGTGTCTGTTCCCCAGCAGGACTGCGGTTGGTGGTCCCCTCTACTGCTGCCATTGCAGGGATGTAAAATGTGGATCTGTTGGTGGAAGACCCTTTTTCCCACCCTCAGCCGCAGAGAGTGGGTTGGGTGGTGGTACATAATCTGCCTATGGGTCCATAAGGGTTAAACCTGACTGAGAAATACAGATGTATCCAAAGTGTGTCTGCAGGAACTACCATTCTCACACACTAGCACTGCTGGAGACCTACAGCATAGCCTATTTCTGCTATGGAAGGTGCTGTGGACCTGGTGCTGGGTGCCCCACCGCACCCTCAGGGTGAGCACAGTACCCGCACAATGTGACGGTGTGTAGCTACTCTGTGCCAGTAACACACACGGTCAGTTCCCCCTACCAGGCCGAGGTGCTGTGGGGGTGCATACCCCATCTTGTGCTCATCTGTAGACGGCTGATTTGCATGTGCAGTGCATCATGGGTACGGGCGGGCTAACCCTATCCTGGTGACCACAGCAGACTGCTTGTGTGGTGACATGCAGTCCTTCTGCAGCCAGCCAGGGGCTTGTTAGCAGCTGTAGCCCACTGGTTACTTCACTGCCTGTGGAGCCAGAGGTCATGGGTTCAAACCCACAGTAGGGTTATTTGATAAGGCTGTCTAAAGCATTATATATTTTTAATGTACATTAGTGCTGCCAGCAAAAACACCCTCAGCATACTGTACCCATAAGGTGCCTCAGAGGGCACCCTATAGGGTGCCCTATAAGGCGCCTTCTGAGGCACCTTATGGTTACCGTCCATATAAGGTGCACTATACGGTATCCTATGGAGCGACTTATAGGGTGCCCTATAGGGGACATTATAGGGTGCCGTGGCAGACAGTGCACTTTATATTGTGCCCTATGGAGTGCCTTATAGGGTGCCTTATGCGGCACCTTAGGTTACGGCACATGAGGGTGTGTTTGCTGGCAGCAATTAATAAAATACAAATAAAGTGCAGCAGGAAACAATACTTACATGTCAAAGCTGATACTTCAGCCAGCCTTAAGTATTAAGCACACTGGGGAATCAAACTCATAACCCCTGCATCATCAGTCAGTGTATTAACCATTGTGCTACACCTCTGTTGCAATGTTTGCATCTCTGGGCACCTACTTAGGATTACCACGCGTTAACGCGCTTAGCGGCGCTTTGCACGATAATGTGCGCAGCAGCGCGCATTATCACGCGATACTCCCATTTTGCTGCTTTAAGACTGAAACGCCAACTCCTCCTGAAGGACTAGAAAAGGGGACTGTTACTTCTGGAGAGAAATCTGCAACTGTGAGTATATACTTCTGGTAATTTTCTAAAAATAATTATTTGTATTAAAGCTACTTAATCTGTGAACCCACTGTTTTTTGTTGGATCAGTTAGGGCCTGCAATGCAATAAATGCAATGTGTGCCTTTGAGTCAGTCCTGACTCCTGGCGACCCAGAAGCTCCTGGGTTTTCTTGGCAGTGTCACTGGAAGTAGATTGCCAGGCCTTTCTTCCGAGGCAATGGAGGGTTAAGTGACTTGCCCAAGGCCACAAGGAGTGCTAGTGGGAATTGAACCCTGGTTGCTTGGTTACCAAGCCAGTGTTCTAACCACTAGGCTACTCCTCCACTCCTAGTTGCAGCAATTACAGTTTGAATTTAAAACACAGAGGAGAGCTTTCTGGTTACATTTCATACCCAGCAGAGAGCTTGTAGTTTAAATTTAATAGTCACTCAGGGCCAAGTAACAGCAAAGTACTTTTAGTTTAAATTTAACACACAGAAGAGCGGTTTCTGGTTAAATTTAGTACCCAGCAGAGAGCTTGTAGTTTAAATTTCATAAGAAGTTAGAGCCTAGCAGCAGCTAAGAGCTATAATTTAAATCAAATCAGAATTTAGCTTAGCGCAAAAGGCAAAACAGGGTCTGTACTCTTTGAGCAACAAATAAAGTCTTCTAGAGACCTTTACAAAGAGGCCTTCTACCTAGGGGGCAAGAGACCTGTGAAACCTTTTCAATAGGTGTTAACACCAGGTGGCAGATCAAAAGGCCATTTTGAAAGACTCCTCCTATCCAAGCAAGGACTGTTAATTACCCAGGAAGTTGGTCACAGCATTACCTCAGCAGCAGAGGCATAAATAGCTCAACCAGAGCTCTGTGAACCTCTGTCTTGAAGGACTAGAAAAGGGGACTGTTACTTCAGGAGAGAAATCTGCAACTGTGAGTATATACTTCTGGTAATTTTCTAAAAAGAATTCTTTTAATTAAAGCTACTTCATCTGTGAACCCACTGTTTTTTGTTGGATCAGTTAGGGCCTAGTAGCAGCAATTACAGTTTGAATTTAAAACACAGAGGAGAGCTTTCTGGTTACATTTCATACCCAGCAGAGAGCTCGTAGTTTAAATTTAATAGTCACTCAGGGCCAAGTAACAGCAAAGTACTTTTAGTTTAAATTTAACACACAGAAGAGAGCTTTCTGGTTAAATTTAGTACCCAGCAGAGAGCTTGTAGTTTAAATTTCATAAGAAGTTAGAGCCTAGCAGCAGCTAAGAGCTATAATTTCAATCAAATCAGAATTTAGCTTACCTCAGCAGCACAAGAAAGGGTACTGTGTAGCAGCCCTCTTTTAATAAGTGTTATTTCCCTCCCTCCCTCCCCACACCCACCCTCCCCTGGGATAATCATAGCTTTATAGGTACTTACACATCTTAAAAGACAGGAGGTGCTTTCAGGTGAAGCTCATTACCCAAATCAGTCATACACTAAGGACCTGAGATTAATTAAACTTCAGGTGAACAAGGTATATTAAACGTATTAGGTACAGTTTTATTGGTATAAATATCCATAGCAACCCCTAGTAAGTAAGAACTTAAAGATCTAGACACAAACTTAAAACTAAGATGCAGACAGCAGTCCAGCAGCGGGATGGGGGCTTTCCAGTCTTTTGCATTGAGTGTCACATGTATGATTTACTCTCAGTTGGTGAGAGGTCTTACGTGTGCACTAGGTGCAAGGAGCTCTTTTCTCTCAGGGAACAAGTCCGTTCTCTAGAGGCTAAAGTAGCAGACTTGGAAAACATAAGACAGACAGAGAGGTACATAGACGAGACCTACAGGGATATAGTCCTGAAGTCCCACCTCCAGTCTGGCAGCACCCCTGTTGCCATGGAGGAGAGAGGTCACGTGAAAGGAGAGCATCACCCTGGTGTGGCAGGAAGTGATCCTGTAACTAGGACCTGTCCTCCAGGTGATGTAAAACCCTCTCGCACCAAGGAAATTTCTCCAGGGCCATGTGCCCATGAGGGAAGGGTTAGGACAGCCGTTATAGTTGGTGATTCGATCATTAGGCATGTAGATAGCTGGGTGGCTGGTGGACGTGAGGATCGCCTGGTAACATGCCTGCCTGGTGAGAAGGTAGCGGACCTCACGCGCCACCTAGATAAGGTCTTAGATAGTGCTCGGGAGGAGTCTGCTGTCTTGGTACATGTCGGTACCAATGACATAGGAAAATGTGGTAGGGAGGTTCTGGAGGCAAAATTTAGGCTTTTAGGTAGGAAGTTGAAATCCAGAACTTCCAGGGTGGCATTCTCCGAAATGCTTCCTGTTCCACGCGCAGGACCCAAAAGGCAGGCAGAGCTCCGGAGTCTCAATGCGTGGATGAGACAATGGTGCAGAGATGAGGGTTTTGGATTTGTTAGGAACTGGGGAACATTCTGGGGAAAGGAGGGGCTCTTCCGAAGGGATGGGCTTCACCTTAACCGGGATGGAACCAGGTTGCTGGCATTAACCTTTAAAAAGGAGATAGAGCAGCTTTTAAACTAGATATTAGGGGAAAGCCGACAGTCGCCCAAGAGCGGATGGTTCGGAAGAATGTATCCTTGAAGGATACTACCAAAAGCAGAGAGGTTCCAAAAAAGAGTAAAGTAGCCTAAATGCCCTCAAGTATGGAGCAGACAGAGCTTAAAGATCCCAATTTACCCATGTCTAACAATAGCCAAATTAACATAAATAAAATACATTCTCTAAAATGCTTGTATGCAAATGCTAGAAGTCTAAAGAATAAGATGGGAGAGTTAGAATATCTAGCACTAAATGAAAGGTTAGATATGATTGGAATATCAGAGACATGGTGGAAGGAGAACAACCAGTGGGACACTGTGATACCTGGGTACAAACTATATCGTAATGATAGAGCTGATCAAATTGGTGGAGGGGTTATTTATTTATTTATTATTTATTAACAATTCTTATATACCGCACTATTAGACATCAGCGCGGTTTACATTGAACAGAAAACATCCGACAGTTTACACATGTCTGGTCGTTACATTTAACAGGAAGTATAACTTGGCGAAATAGGGGAAACTAAATACAATGCAGGGTTATCTGATGAAGGATATCCTGGTTAACTATATACAACAGTGGTACAATAGTATATGGAACAACTTGTTATTTACATTGTGAAGTTGGTCTGTTGCGGGGTCTATCTGTTTGACCACTTCTGCTATTCACCTGGGGGTTATGTTCGGAGTTGTCATTGAGATATTTAAGGAAGAGGAAATGCTTTAAAGCCTTTCTGAACTGACTTAGATTAGGTATTGCTCTGATTTGAGCTGGTAAGGTGTTCCATAGAGATGGGGCGCAGAATTGGAAGGCTATGTTGGAGAGGGCATTGACTCAGAAAGGATTAAAGTTTTGCAGGAAACAAAATGTGCTGTAGAATCTATATGGATTGAAATTCCATATAAAAGGGGGAAGGCAATGGCAGTGGGGGTGTACTATCGAGCACCTGGCCAGAATGACCAAATGGATGATGAGATGCTCAAAGAAATCAAGGAAGCTAACAAAAGTTACAGCGCAGTAATAATAATGGGTGATTTCAAATACCCCGGTGTTGACTGGGTCAGTGTCACGTCAGGACATGCTAGGGAGAAACAGTTCCTAGATGAAATAAATGACTGCTTCTTGGAGCAGCTGGTTCATGAACCGACCAGAGGGGAAGCCATATTAGACCTAGTCCTTAGTGGAACACCAGATCTAGTGCAAGAGATAAGGGTGTTGGGGCCACTTGGCAATAGTGATCATAGCATGATCGCCTTTGATTTAATTAGTGGAGGAGGGATAGTAAGGAAATCCACAGTACTACCTTTTAACTTTCGAAAGGGAGACTATGATAAAATGAGGAAAACAGTTAAGAAAAAACTAAAAGGAGTAGTTGCGAAGGTTAAAGACGTACATCAAGCTTGGGTATGGTTGAAAAATACTATCTTGGAAGCCCAGACCAGCTGTATTCCACGCTTTAAGAAAAGTGGAAGGAAGTCCAAAAAACTGCCAGCATGGTTTAAAGGTGAGGTCATAGAGGCTGTTGTTGCCAAAAAAGCATCTTTCAGGAAATGGAAAAAAGAGCCAAACAACAAAACCTGGAAACAGCACAAGCACTGGCAAGTCAAATGCAAGGCATTGATAAGGCAGGCAAAGAGAGAATTTGAGAAGAAGCTTGCTGCGGAAGCAAAAACGCAAAATAAAGACCTTTTCAAGTACATTCGTAGCAAAAAACCTGTGAGAGAGTCAGTTGGTCCATTAGATGATAAAGGGGTTAAAGGAGCACTAAGAGGCGACAAGGCGATAGCGGAGAGACTGAATGAATTCTTTGCTTCGGTCTTTACTGAGGAAGACGTAGGGATGTTACCCATGACTGAAGAGGTATTTAAAGGTGCGGAAGAATTGAAGGAAATATCGATACATCGGGAAGATGTCTTACAACTATTAGATAAACTGAAGAGTAGCAAATCACCTGGGCCGGATGGTATACATCCAAGGGTGTTGAAAGAACTGAAATATGAGATTGCAGACCTGCTATCAGTAATCTGTGAACTATCATTAAAATCATCTCTAATACCTGAAGATTGGAGGATCGCCAATGTAATACCAATTTTTAAAAAGGGTTCCAGGGGTGATCCGGGAAACTACAGACCGGTGAGCCTGACGTCAGTACCGGGAAAGATGGTAGAAACCATTATAAAGAATAAAATTACTCAGCATGTAGATAGTCACAACCTAATGGGAGACAGCCAACATGGCTTTAGACAAGGAAGATTTTGTCTTACTAATCTGTTATGTTTTTTGGAAGGAGTGAATAAACAGGTGGACAAAGGTGAGTCGGTTGATATTGTGTATCTGGACTTTCAGAAAGCCTTTGACAAGGTCCCTCATCAGAGACTTTTGGCAAAACTAAAGAGTCATGAGATAGGAGGCAATGTACTATTGTGGATCAGGAACTGGTTAAAAGATAGAAAGCAGAGGGTAGGGCTAAATGGCCAATTTTCCCAATGGAGAAAGGTGAATAGTAGTGTACCCCAGGGATCTGTGCTGGGTCCGCTGCTTTTTGACATATTCATAAATGACCTGGAAAATGGAATTACGAATGAGGTTATCAAATTTGCAGATGACACAAAACTATTTAAAGTTGTTAAAACCCAAGAGGATTGTGAAAAATTGCAAGAGGATCTTGATAATTGGAAGACTGGGCATCAAAATGGCAGATGAAATTTAATGTGGACAAGTGCAAGGTTATGCACCTAGGGAAGAACAACCCAAACTATGGTTACACGATGCAAGGTTCCACATTAGGAACCACCACCCAGGAAAAAGATTTAGGCATCATTGTGGATACCATGTTAAAACCCTCGGCCCAGTGTGCAGCGGCGGCCAAGAGAGCAAATAGAATGCTAGGTATGATAAGGAAAGGAATGGAAAATAAAACAAAAGATATTATAATGCCTCTATATAATGCCTCCATGGTGAGACCACACCTTGAATATTGTGTGCAATTCTGGTCGCCGTATCTTAAAAAGGATCTAGCGATTTTAGAAAAGGTACAGAGAAGAGCCACCAAAATGGTAAAGGGGATGGAAGGATACTCCTATGAAGAAAGGCTAAAAAGGTTAAGGCTCTTTAACCTGGAAAAGAGACGGCTGAGGGGAGATATGATAGAAGTCTATAAATTAATGAACGGAGTGGAACGGGTAAACGTAGATCGATAGTTTACCTTATCAGAATATAGAAAGACTAGGGGACATGCAATGAGGCTACAGGGTAAACTATTTAAGACTAATAAAAGAAAATATTTTTTCACTCAACGTGTAATCAAACTCTGGAATTTGTTACCGGAGGATGTAGTAAAGGCTGTTACTGTAGCTGGGTTTAAAAAAGGTTTGGACAAGTTCCTGGAGGAAAGGTCCATAAACCATTATTAAGAAGTGACCGAAGATATCAATGCTTGACCCAGTACAAGCATTGTGGAACTTGTGTCTCTTGGGGATACTGCTAAGTACATATAACCTAGATTGGCCACTGTTGGAAACAGAATACTGGGCTTGATGGACCTTGGTCTGACCCAGTATGGCATATCTTATGTTCTTATGTTCTTTTATGGCAGCCTGCACACTATCGCCAGGCGCACATTAAGACGGTTTAGTAAACTTACCCCTTAGTCTATTAATCTGGCTAAAAGTAGATGTGTGGTTCCATAGTCAGGCAAATGTGATTACCACTACACTACAGAAACCTGTAGTCAGATAAAGGGGATGACCATTCCCAGGGACATGCTTTGGACGGGATTGGTTAACAGCAAGCACCAATTTTATTTTCAAGTCTATACCTGTTATTTTCCATAGGAATTTCACACACATACAAAAAGCAGTGTCAAACCTCCTGGGTTCTTTGTACTCCTGAACAGGTTTCCAGAAGGACAGCTCATATATACTTTCCCTTGGAAAATTATATACAAAGTCTGTGGTTACAACTACCTGAGGACTTTACACCTAGTGGACAGTTTGATATTCATATTCAGTTGCGTTTTAAGTGGGAAAAGTACAATTTTCAGCTGTGTACCTGCAGTTAATAGTAAAACAGAGCAGAGCAACTTCAATTATAAATAGCAGAGGGGGCAGGAAGTAGCAAGGAGGAAGTGTTTTGCCAGAGTTTCATGAAGCTAAAGGAATCAGTCTACACTGATTTAGAAAATAAAATCCAAGACATGGGTAGTTTCGTTAGCAGCAATTGTAATGCAGCTGCTATAAAGGCTGGACAGAAAAGAATTAGTCATAAATGAGGTTGAAAGAAAACAGACTTAGCCATCACTGGAATGCCAGGAAGGATTAAATTACCTCCTGCAACTCAGCAATTGGCAGGTTAGAATAGGTGTTCTTTTCAAATTTCTGGGCTATGAGCCAGCGTTGCAAAGCTACAGAGAAGAGAGAGAGAGTTTTATTCAATTTCCACAAGCAGAAGATTTTTTTTCTGTCAGATTGCAAAGATATTTCCAAAGAATCTCTAATTCTGCTTTTTTAATTGCTATCTACCTCTGCAAAACTGTCTTAAGTGAGCCTGTCTTTGTCAGATCTTGGACAAATGACCATATGTGAAGGTCAGGTGCCGTGGGCTACAGAAGTCAATAACAGACCGTTCTAGTATCTTGCCAAGAAAATCACTCCCAGGGGATGCTATGATCACTAAAGTCTGTGAAAACATATGAACTTCATACCACCACCATATCGATTGCTATCTACTGTTATGTTCAAACTTGGCTTTTTGTTACCTGAAATCTCCTCATCTCTTACAGGATGAAACAGTAGTTCGGTAATGGCTGATCAATATTAATAGAAATTATTTATATTAGGATTTCCGAGATGAGCCATGTTTTCATTCCTAAAAGTTGTATTGAACATTCTTTTTTCTGTATAAGAGTTATATTACAGAATACATTTCTGTTTCCACAATCTAGTACAAAAACAAAATACCATTATAATGAAGCAGGTGATAAAGTAGCACTGTTCTTGCGAGGTTCAGTTTAGGTTCATGACCACCTAAATTTATACCCAGTACAAGGATCATATATGGGGCAATGTTTAGACTTCTCTTGGAAGTTGAAAGCTCATGATTACTTTATGACCACACTTTGAGATAGAGCGGGCTCATAGAGAGACATGCCTTAAACCCGATTTGAATGATCCTCCTCAAGTAATTATAATGAGATTACTGTTTCCCAACAAGGAACACAGTATTCGGGAAGCCTGGAAAACAAGTTATGTTATGTACACGAACTGGAAAGTCTGAGTGTACCCGAATCTAAGCACTGAGATGATCCGAAGGAGGTAAGAACTGCTACAATACAGGGATTCACTGCAAAGACTGGGTTTGAAAGCTAATATTTGGTATCCTGTTGGAGTGACCATATCTGAGAATGAAGTATGTAAGATCTTTCACTCCCCTGCAGTTATCGAAAAATGTTTAGCTGCAGGCAAGATGGCAGTCAGGAGCCACATACTGCGTGAGCCCTTCAAGAGTCAGCCCAAGCAGGGTGCCTGAACGCATCAAGTACAAAAGATTACAAGGAGGTGTATACTGTCTGTGCACTGCCTCAGTCAGAGCCAGGAGGTAAGCTGGAGGCTTCCCAGGTGATGCATTTGCTGGTCTCTGGTGCAAAGAGAGAGGATGAGTAATCAGGCAAGGGTAGATGAGTTGAAGCCTGCTAAAGGATAGGTTTACAGCCAAGTTGCAAGCTTGACATGTGAGGGAGACGGCGTCCTTGGAAGCAGCAAGGCAGAAGACTCAGCAAGCAGTCCAGCCTTGTGATCCACAGGCATTTACTTGGGATGTTGTAGCTTTGGAACTACCTCTTTCAAATGTTCCCAACCTTTTCGGTTCTGGGCCCCTTATCAACCTCCAAAAAAGTTCAAAGACCCCCCCCCCCCCTCCCCCCAGTTCATCCCCACCACTCTTCCCAAATCTCGTTCCCTCAGTACCAAGTCTTTCCCCACTAGCCTTCTTTATCTCCCTTCTCCTTTCTGCCTTCACCAGTCTCTTTCTCCCTCCAACCAGTCCCCACCAGTCTGTCTTTCACTTCTCTCAGCTAATTCACTTCAGTGTCCCCCTTCCTCCAGTAAATCCTCACTCGCCTCACTCTCTGTTTTCACTTTTCTTTTTTTTGTATTTAAATTTTTTTATTCAACAGTTCTTATACTACAACTTTTGCATACACTTACTGTATATACAGATACAGCCAATCATTGCCACCCTCCTTCCTTTATCAACCTTATCCTCCCTCAAAAGTACATTTTCTACCCTTTCTTACATTTTCCCGTACTTTTGATCATACATTATTATTATTATTATTATTGTTATCATTATTATTACCATAAACCTTTTCCATTATCCATACAGATTGTTGTATCCAAAAACACATCTAAACACCTTCATCCCCATGGGAACCTTTATCACAACTCGCGTCCTTTCTCCATTTCCTTCTCCCTTAATCTCAGCTCAATTGCGGCTCTTACTTAATTTTTTTGTTGCCTCTTAGTTTGAAACTTCTCCCTCTCCCTCACTTCTCCCTCCTTTCTTATCTCTTTCAACATTAACCTTCTTGAAATATTGCAAGATCAATCCAGGCGGAGACCCATGGAACACAATCCACTGTAATACCCATATAACATCCAACTACCTTATCACAGTTTCACTCTGATTTACCAACTTATACCCATTAACACCCAATACCATGGCCACATCTGTCTATGTCTCCTGTTATAACCCCTTACTTTCTTTCCAGCTAACATATGGTTGCCATCTGCGCTGGAAAGCACTTAATTTTTTATTTATTCTGGCATTTAGCTCGGCCATTTGGTAAATAACCCTTAAACGTTTCAAAACTTGGCCTTTATCAGGCCCTCTATTTTCCTATCATTTACGCGCTATTTCCATCCTAACCCCAATTGAAAGCATCTTCAACAGATATCCTAACTCATTCCCACTCGTTCCCCATTTATTCAATAAGACTTGTTCTGGACCCACCCCACCCTTCCACCCCACCATTTGTTGGGCCACCGTTTTCATCCACTGCCATATTTCCTGGATTACAGGGTATGCCCACCAAACATGTAGATATTTGCCCACTACTCCACATCCCTTCCAGCAGAGGGGGCTCTTTATTTTATCTATATCTGCTACTCTCTTCGATGTCATATACATACAATATATCAATTTATAACAATGTTCTTGTATGGAGGCGAAACTAGTTGCAATCCTAGCCTCCTCAAATAGATTATTCCATCTTTCTTCATCCCAGTACACACCTATTTCTTTTTCCCATGCTATTTGATAAGCCTCTTTCACACTACTACTGCCCATCCCATTGTAAATCTGAGATATGAGGCCCCGTGTCTCACTCTCCTGTATTAACAGTTTCTCAAATGGGGTCTTTTCTCTAATATCTTTTACCCCCTTAAGTTGTTGCTGTAAGAAATGTTTTAGCTGCAAGTACCCAAACCAATCACCTTTTCCTAATGAGTATAATTCCTGCCTGCCTACCCTATTATACAATTTACCCTACCAAGTACAATCCTTGTTTCTCCCATCCCTTGTAAGTGATTGATTGTCCCCCTTCTTTAAAACCTACACAATTTCTGATTATTTCCAACTGAATAGACACCTTTTCTCCTACTATTTTACCCTTTTTTTGATGCCACACTTTTAATGTCAATGCCTTAAATGGGCTTTGCCCCCTGTCCTCTCCTCCCCATCCCCGGCACCCACTCTCCTCCACCCATAGACTGTCCATAAGATATTCTTGTTCCCCATCCTCCTGCTCTATCCTAACCCACTGTCTATGCTCGGGGCCTTTCTTCCAATATACTATCGCCCTCAAGCTGCCCAGCTTTATAATACCGCATCAGATCCGGTACCCCTAGTCCTCCATCGCTTCTAGCCCCAAACATCACTCTTTTGTTTATTTGTGGTGGATGCCTCTTCCATATGAAGGAAAAGATCCTCTGCTGTAGCAATCTTATTTGCTCGACTGGCACCTCTATAGGTAGTGCTAAAAACATAAATATTATTCTTGGTAGAATATTCATTTTTATAATTGCAATTCACCCCAGCCAAGAAAATCTGGACTTCTCCCATCTCACCAAATCGTTCAATACACTGGTTATGATATGATCATAATTCAAGCCTTTCATTGCCTTCCAATCTCGGCTGATCCACACTCCTAAATATTTTATCTGCTTCTTTGCCCATTTAAATGGGTATTCCACTTTTAACTTTGTCTCTGCTTCTGGATCCAACTGGATTTTTAATATCTCAGTTTTCCCCATATTTATTTTATATCCTGGCATTTCACTATATTTTTGTATCTCCTGTATCAAGTATGGTAGTGAAGCCGTCAGCAAATAAAGATATTTTATAATCCCCATTCCCCACCTGAATCCCACTAGCTTTCTCTTGATTTCTGTCTGCTGTGCCAGTGGCTCAATCACCATCGCAAACAGTAAAGGTGATAGAGGGCACCCTTGCCTGGTTCCCCTATCCTGAGCAACTTCACTTGAATAAGAGATGGGGGCTTTCCGGTCTTTTGCATTGAGTGTCACATGTATGATTTTCTCCCAGTTGGTGAGAGGTCTTACGTATGCACTAAGTGCAAGGAGCTCTTTGCTCTCAGGGAACAAGTCCGTTCTCTAGAGGCTAGAGTAGCAGACCTGGAAGACATAAGAAAGACAGAGAAGTACATGGACGAGACCTACAGGGATATAGACCTGAAGTCCCACCTCCAGTCTGGCAGCATCCCTGTTGCCATGGAGGAGAGAGGTCACGTGACAGGAGAGCATCACCCTGGTGTGGCAGGAAGTGATCCTGTAACTAGGACCTGTCCTCCAGGTGATGTTAAACCCTCTCGCACCGAGGACGTTTCTCCAGGGCCATGTCCCCATGAAAGGAGATTCAGGACAGCTGTCATAGTTGGTGATTCAATCATTAGGAATGTAGATAGCTGGGTGGCTGGTGGACGTGAGGATCGCCTGGTAACATGCCTGCCTGGTGCGAAGGTAGCGGACCTCACGCACCGCCTAGATAGGATCATAGTTAGTGCTGGGGAGGAGTCTGCTGTCTTGGTAGATGTTGGTACCAATGACATAGGAAAATGTGGTAGGGAAGTTCTGGAGGCTAAATTTAAGCTTTTAGGTAGGAAGTTGAAATCCAGAACTTTCCAGGATAGCGTTCTCCGAAATGCTTCCTGTTCCACGTGCAGGACCCAAAAGACAGGCAGAGCTCCGGAGTCTCAATGTGTGGATGAGACAATGGTGCAAGGATGAGGGTTTTGGATTTGTTAGGAACTGGGGAACATTCTGGGGAAAGGAGGGGCTCTTCCGAAGGGATGGGCTTCACCTTAATCAGGATGGAACCAGACTGCTGGCATTAACCTTTAAAAAGGAGATAGAGAAGCTTTTAAACTATAAAATAGGGGAAAGCCGACAGTCGCCCAGGAGCGCATGGTTCGGACGAAGTATCCTTGAAGGATACTACCAAAAGCAGTGAGATTCCAAAAAAGAGTATAGTAGCCCAAATGCCCTTGAGTAAGGTGCAGACAGAGCGTAAAGATTCCAAATTACCCATGCCTACCAATAGCCAGATTAATATTAATAAAATACTAAAGTCCTTTCCTCTACCCTAGATATTTCAGCATTTCTAGAAACTACTTCCGATGATATTTCTTCCAGGGCAACTTTGCTGGTTTCCTTTACCTCTGAATTAGATAAAGAGAAAATATTGCGTGCTTATTTTCCTAAAAAATCTGAAAAGTTCTGTGGTCAAGTAATTCAAATTTTCCCGGATGTTTCTCGGGCCACTCAGGTACGGCGCTAAGCTTTTTTAGAATTGCGCCCTCAAGTGTTGGCCATTGGAGCAGTTTTCCATCTTAGGTTCCCCTGCAAATGTCTCATTATTTTTCAGGGTAAAAGGTATCTATTTTTTGAGCCTGAGCAGTTGGTCGAATTTTTGAAAGATAAAGTTTGAGTCAGTCTCTTTAGGAGTATTGAATTATTCTTCGGGGCCTCTCAGTTTTTCTTTGTATTTCTTTAATTAGGCATAACTCCTTCTTGAAGTGGTCTACTATTTGGTGGTTTTCCTTAAATTTGTTTTTCCTTGTATTACTTATTATGTGCTTGTAACATGATTGTTTTCTTTGTAATATGTATAAAAGTTTCATAAATAAAAAAAAAAAAAAATATTAATAAAATACAGTCTCTAAAATGCTTGTATGCAAATGCTAGAAGTCTAAACAATAAGATGGGAGAGTTAGAATATATAGCACTAAATGAGAGGTTAGATATGATTGCAATCTCAGAGACATGGTGGAAGGAGGATAACCAGTGGGACACTGTAATACCTGGATACAAACTATATCGTAATGATAGAACTGATCAAATTGGTGGAGGGGTTGTGCTCTATGTTAGAGAGGGCATTGAGTCAGAAAGGATTGAAGTTTTGCAGGGAACAAAATTTGCTGTAGAATCTCTATGGATTGAAATTCCATGTAAAAAGGGGAAGGCAATGGCAGTGGGGGTGTACTATTGACCGCCTGGCCAGAATGAACAAATGGATGATGAAATGCTCAAAGAAATCAAGGAAGCTAACAAAAGTCACAACAGAGTAGTAATAATGGGTGATTTCAATTACCCTGGTATCGACTGGGTCAGTGTTACGGCAGGACAAGCTAGGGAGATAAAGTTTCTAGATTAAATAAATGACTGCTTCTTGGAGCAGCTGGTTCATGCACCGACCAGAGGGGAAGCCATACTGGACCTAGTCCTTAGTGGAACGCCAGATCTGGTGCAAGAAATAAGGGTGTTGGGACCACTTGGCAATAGTGATCATAGCATGATCATGTTTGATTTAATTAGTGGAGGAGAGATAGTAAAGAAATCCACAGTAATACCTTTTAACTTTCAAAAGGGAGACTATGATATAATGAGGAATATAGTTAAGAAAAAACTAAAAGGAGCGGTTGCAAAGGTTAAAGACTTACAGCAAGCTTGGGTGTTATTTAAAAATACTATCCTCGAAGCCCAGACCAGCTGTATTCCACGCATTAAGAAAAGTGGAAGAAAGTCCAAAAAACTGCCAGAATGGTTTAAAGATGAGGTCAGAGAGGCTGTTGCTGCCAAAAAAGCATCCTTCAGGAAATGGAAAAAAGAGTCAAATGAAGAAAACTGGAAACAGCACAAGCACTGGCAAGTTAAATGCAAAGCATTGATAAGGCACGCAAAGCGAGAATTTGAGAAGGAAGCAAAAACGGAAGCAAACACACGAAATAAAGACTTTTTCAAGTACATTCGTAGCAAAAGGCCTGTGAGAGAGTCATTTGGGCCATTAGATGATAGAGGGGTAAAAGGGGCAGTAAGAGGAGACAAGGCTATAGCAGAGAGACTGAATGAATTCTTTGCTTCGGTCTTTACTGAGGAAGATGTAGGGATGTTATCCAAGACTGAAGTGGTATTTAAAGGTGATACTGCAGAGGAATTGAGAGAAATATCGCTACACCGGGAAGATATATTACAACTATTTGATAAACTGAATAGTAGCAAATCACCTGGACCGGATGGTATACATCCAAGAGTGTTGAAAGAACTGAAATATGAGATTGTGGACCTGCTATTGGTAATCTGTGAACTTTCATTAAAATCATCTGTAATACCTGAAGATTGGAGGGTCGCCAACGTAACACCAATCTTTAAAAAGGGTTCCAGGGGTGACCTGGGAAATTACAGACCAGTGAGTCTGACGTCAGTACCGGGGAAAATGGTAGAAACCATCATAAAGAACAAAATTACACAGCATGTAGATAGTCATGGCCTAATGGGAGACAGCCAACATGGCTTTAGACAAGGAAGATCTTGTCTTACTAATCTGATATGTTTTTTTGAAGGTGTACATAAACAGGTAGACAAAGGTGAGTCGGTTGATATAGTGTATCTGGACTTTCAGAAAGCTTTTGATAAGATCCCTCATCAGAGACTTTTGGCGAAACTAAAAAGTCATGGGATAGGAGGCAGTGTACTATTGTGGATCGGGAACTGGTTAAAAGATAGAAAGCAGAGGGTAGGGCTAAATGGCCAATATTAACAATGGAAAAAGGTGAATAGTGGAGTACCCCAGGGATCTGTACTGGGTCCGCTACTTTTTGACATATTCATAAATGACCTGGAAAAGGGAATAACGAGTGAGGTTATCAAATTTGCAGATGATACAAAACTGTTTAAAGTTGTTAAAACCCAAGAGGATTGTGGAAAACTGCAGGAGGATCTGGATAAATTGGAAGACTGGGCATCCAAATGGCAGATGAAATTTAATGTGGACAAGTGCAAAGTTGTGCACCTAGGAAAGAACAACCCACACTATAGTTACACAATGCAAGGTTGCACATTGGGAACCACCACCCAGGAAAAAGATTTAGGAGTCATCGTGGATAACATGTTAAAACCCTCTGCCCAGTGTGCAGCGGCAGCCAAGAAAGCAAATAGAATGCTAGGTATCATAAAGAAAGGGATGGAAAATAAAACAAAGGATATTATAATGCCTCTGTATCGTTCCATGGTACGACCGCACCTTGAATATTGTGTGCAGTTCTGGTCACCGTATCTTAAAAAGGACATAGCATTATTAGAAAAAGTACAGAGAAGAGCCACCAAAATGGTGAAGGGGATGGAAGGCTACTCCTATGAAGAGAGGCTACAAAGGTTGGGGCTCTTCAACCTGGAAAAGAGACGGCTGAGGGGAGATATGATAGAGGTCTATAAATTAATGAATGGAGTGGAGCAGGTAAACGTGGATCAATTGCTTACGCTATCAGAATATAGAAAGACTAGGGGACATGCAATGAAGCTACAGGGTAAACTATTTAAGACAAATAAGAGAAAATATTTTTTCACTCAACGTGTAATCAAACTCTGGAATTTGTTACCGGAGGATGTAGTAAGGGCTGTTAGAGTAGCTGGGTTTAAAAAAGGTTTGGACAAGTTCCTGGAGGAAAGGTCCATAAACCACTATTAAAAAGGGACCCAGGATAATCAATGCTTGATCCAGTACAAGCATTGTGGAACCTGTGTCTTTTGGGGATATTGCTAGGTACGTATGACCTAGATTGGCCACTGTTGGAAACAGGATACTGGGCTTGATGGACCTCGGTCTGACCCAGTATGGCATATCTTATGTTCTTATGTTCTTAAGTCCCATTAACTCTGATCCGTGCTTTCGGATTAGCATAAAGAGCTCTAATCCAATTCCTGAATCTATCCCCTATCCCCATTGCTTGTAACACCTCGAACATAAAAGGCCATTCAACTCTGTCAAACACTTTTTCCGCATCCACAGCCATCACTAACGATTCCTTCTGCTCCCGCCTGGCCACCCAGATAATATTTAATAGCTTTCAAATATTATCACTTGCCTGTCTACCCGGAATGAAACCCGTTTGATTGTTACCAACCAATTTCGGCAAAAAAATCTGTAATCTGGTAGCCAAAATATTTGCTAAAATCTTTGCATCGAGGTTAATTAAAGATATAGGTCTATACGATCCACTATCCCCTTTATCTTTCCCATGTTTGGGCACTATTGCAAGCCCTGCTACCGCCATTGAATTGGGCAAATCCCCTCCCTGAATAACCCCATTAAAGACCCCCGTTAACTCACTCCCAATTTCATTATAAAAAATTTTGTAAAACTTTGCCATTAGGCCCTCTAATCCAGATGCCTTTCCCTCCTTTAGTGACTTTATCGCTGATCCTACCTCTTCCCCCTCAATTGCTCTATCTAGACATTTTTGCTCGTTTCTATCTATTTTCGTGAGGTCTATTCCATCCAGATAGTTTCTGATTTCTGTCTCTTGTCCTTTTTGCACTGAACAGTATAGTTTCTTATAGTCTTTACAAAAAATCTTATGAATATTAGCAGTACCATATTCCCAGCTACCCTTCTCATTCTTTAATCTATGTATCTGCTGTTGTACTTGTCTCTCTTTAAGCTGCCTAGCTAAGTATCTACCTGGCCTGTTGCCTCCTATGAAATAAGCATGTTGGAGTTTTTTCATTTGAAAGGCCCATTCTTCAAGCTTTAAACTCTCCAGTTCCCTGCGAATCTGTTCTATCTTCTTTAAGGTGGTCTTCCTCCCTTTTACCTGATGTTTCCTTACCAAAGAGCTTAACAAAGCTCTTAGTCGTTCCTCCTCCTTTTCAGCCTGTCTCTTCTTTTTTGCAGCCAGCGCAATTAAATGTCCTCTTATTACTGCTTTCATCCCATCCCAAACCACCTCCCGGGAAGTTCCTCTATCTCCATTATTTCAAAGTACTCTTTAATAGTTTCCTTCAAGGAGCTAATCTCTTTTGGGTCTTCCAATAGCATTTCATTTAAACGCCAAAAACGTAACCCTTCTCGCTCTTTATAAAGATCAATATCTATCATAACTGGAGCATGATCTGACCAGGTCAAAGAGCCTATTTCAGCTCTTCCCACCCCTTAAACCAGTTGTTTTCTATCCATATCATATCAATTCTACTATATGTTTGGTGCGGGTGAGAATAAAAGGCATATTCCCTTTCATTTCTATGCAACTGCCTCCATGCATCTACCATTCCCAGACCAGCCATCATTTTGCCCAACTGTCTTCTTGCTGACTTGTCTCCCGTCCACCCACCCCTAGAAGTATCAATCCGGTGGTTTATCGTAGTATTAAAATCCCCTCCAATTAGAGTTCCTTTTTGGTGCTCTTCTATTATTGGCAACAGATTCTCAAAAAATCTTCCCTGCATGCTGTTAGGTGCATATACACTACAGATTGTTACCTCTTTTCCTTCCAGAAGCCCCACCCATATAACATACCGCCCTTCCTTATCTTTTATTATAACTTTCATTTCCACCATCAAATCTTTAGCACAAAGAATCCCAACTCCCCCCTTCTTTGGACTTCCAATATTAGCTGCTAGAAACACCTTATCATATTTCCCCTGGCGTACTCCCCCTCCTTGAGATGCCTTTAAATGAGTTTCCTGTATGAAAATCACATCCACCTGTGCCCTAACTCCCTCTCTCACTAACACTCTCCTCTTTTGCCATGTATTAAGGCCATGCACATTGAGCATCAATATTTTTAATTCACGTCCCATTTGGCAAATATCTCCCCCCATGAGTATTATACAGACCATAGGTCTCCCCCCCCCCCAACTTTCCCCCCATTAGACATCCCCTTCTTCCTTCCCTCACCCCCTCCCCTCTCTTTCCTTCCTCCCATCTCTATATGGCCCCCGATGCGATGTCATTCCGCCCAGCCCGCCCTTTGCTTTATATGCTTCCTCATTAACAATACATTCCTCATCTCCTAACCCCACCTTCAATGATCCACCAGTACTTACACTCCCTCCTACCCCTTATTTACTTTACCCATGTTCCCCAAACATTCAGAACTCAAATCCCTAATTACCAACTTTCTTCTTTAATGTTATCATCACTGAGTTTGATTATGATAACATAATGCCCCACCCGCAGGTGTTACTACGTCCATAAATTAGTCTTTCAGCCTCTAGGGGGTTTATTCATTCCCACTCTTGTGGACCTCTTCTCCTTTCGCCCCACGCGCTGCCATCCTTTTCCATGATCTTGTTTCTGCGTACTTCCAGTCTGCTCCATCTCAGGGATCCGTTGAATTCCCGCCTCTCTCATTGCCTTTACCAAGTCCTTCAATGTTCCCGCTCTTCTTGTCACTCCATTGATAGTAAAAGCAAGGCTCATTGGATATAACCATTTATATCTGACATTTTCCTCACGCAGTCTAGCCATAAACTCCCTCCAGTTTCTTCTTCTTTGTAGGGTTGCAGCTGCTAAATCCACATATATTGCAAACTCAGAGCCCTGCCATTCACACTTTCCCAAGGTCCTCATCTTAGCTGCTATTCTCTCCTTTATGGAGTAGTCATGTATTTTATTTATTTATTTATTTATTTATTTATTTATTTGAACTTATTTTTATACCGCTCCTTCCAATGATCAGCAGCGGTTTACATTTTAACATTTAAATTCTGCGTGAATAGCCGTTACATATAACAATAGGATAATCAAAAATCACAAACTTGGAACTATTTACATAGAGAAAAAGAGAAAGGGTATAATTGGTTAACTATATACAGAATATTTACAATGACGTATAAGGGGAAAAGTCACATGTCTAAATGGGTTACCTTTTAATATTCTAAGTTGGGCATTGGTATATCATATGGTGATGAGGTTGGTGGGAACCATCATGTTAATATTTATATTTAATATATCTAATTTATGTTATTTCCAAAAGACTGTAATATTCTTGGAATAATTGAGTTTTTAGGTTTTATGCATATGATGATATCCCGAGGCTGCTCCCTTCTTCCCGGAGCCAATGATCTATGCGCTCTGTCAAGTAATATGTTCTCCTCTCCTCCCTCCTCTCCAGCCAACACTGCCACACAGATCTCCCTTGCAGTTTTCATGCAGTCGCAGTGACGCTCTGTCTCGGGAACTCCTTTTATTCTTAAATTCTGGCGACGTGCTCTGTTTTCCAAGTCCTCCATTTTTAATGCCATGGCTTCCTTCGCCTCCTCCAAACTCTGCACCATGCTTTGCAAAGACTCAGGTTTTTTTCCAAATCCTCCATACAGCCTTCTGCCTCGGTCACATGGCCCCCAACTTCTTTTATATCAGTCCACAACTGCGAGAACATTTCCTCCACCTTCACTTTAAACCCAGCAATTTCAGTTTTTAGCTCCGTAAACCAGGATTTCAATTCCTCCTTTGAAATAGTTAATAGAGCGCCAACGTCACACACTTCCTCTCTTTTACCTTGACCACTCGATGCCACGTTGTCCACTGGGCCCTCCGTCACCATTCTGTCCTTCTCCTGGCTTTCAACTCGGGTATTCGCAAATACAAAGTCCCTTAAATCAGCCATTTTCTTGCACATGGAGGTCATTTCCCCGGCAGCTCTGCTCAGCGTTACTTTATTCTGTCTCAGAGAGTGTTTTCCCCTTTTGGAAGCAATTTTTAAACTTTATTTTCTAGCTTTAGCGGCGAAGCTATCTACTAGCCGTCCATGCCTGTCGGATGACGTCACAGGAACCTCTGCTTTTAATCATTTTTAAGTCCTTCTGGAATCACCAGGAAAATCAGCATCTCAGCTGCTTCAGAAGTCAATCGGAGCTTCTCTTTCCACCATTTTCTAGTGGTATCTGTTTTCACTTTTCTATGTCCTGTGAACTCCCTATAATGATCACATGGACACTCTGAGATTTGCAGAGCACAGATTGGGAATCTTTAATTTATTTCATTAGTCACATGTGATGAAAATATTCTTTAAATGATGTTTGTTATTTTCCTTCTCTTTATAGGAAAGATGGCTGTGTCTTCCCCTAGTCCTGCAACTTGCTCCCCAGAGGAGGAGGCCAGATGGCATCACTAGCTTGCATTTTCATTCTGCTGCGCCTTTTGTAAATTTTAATTTGGAGGACCTCTACAAAGGTAATAGTTGGGATTGAGAGTGATGCTTTGGGTGTTTGGTGCATAGTAACTTCTTTCAAGGGGGATGGATAGTCAGGGAGCAATTTTAGGGGGAGGATCTGAAGGTAGGAGTTGATATAGTTGATGAAGGATTTACCTTTATTTAGTACAAAATCTCCAGTCATTGTAGTGGAATCAGTGACCACTTATAGTCGTTGGTGCTATGTTATCTCATTTATTGTTATTTTTGGATGATTGCAAAGGAGAGGGGGAGGGAATTTTTATTTATTTATTTATTTATTTATTTAACAGTATTTCTATAACGCCTTCTCCTACAATCAAAGCAGTTTTCACAGCAAACAATCAATGGAGTGATCATGTGTTTTCATGCAGTGAAGGGTATATCGTGTTTGGTGTGTCTGATGGGTAGTGTGTTTGATTAGTTGGAGCTATGTACATTGTGCGCTATAATACATCGTGTGCTATTATACATTCTTCTATACATTGTGTGCTATGATATATCATGTGCTATTACACATTCTTCTATCCATGGGTCAGGAGGGTGGTAAGTTAGTTGTTCTTGCAAGTTAGTGGATCATGTGTCATGTCCATAGTGCTCTGTGAATAGCGTTGTCTTCAGCTGTTTGCGAAAGTCTTTAAGGTCCGTCGTTGTTCTCAGATCGTCTGGGAGGGTGTTCCAGATTGTTGGAGCAGCCAGGGATAGTGCTCATTCTGTGGTGTCCTTGCATGTTTTTCTGAATTCCTTAGGGGTGTTAACACGGTTTGAGGTTCCTTTTCTTCTTGGTCGTATGCTGGTGTCTGGTTGTATGAGGGTGTGTAGGCTGTTGGCTGAAGAGTGTTGTTTGATCTTAAATATGTTTATGATTGTTTTGTATTTGATGCATGAGCTGATTGGGAGCCAGTGTAGGTCTTTCAGAATGGGTGTGATGTGTTCTTGTTTTGTTGATCCAGTTATTATGCGGGCCGCCATGTTTTGTGCTAGTTGTAGTGGTCTGAGTGTTTGTTTTGCTAGGCCAAGGTAGATTGGGTTGCAGAAGTCTAGTATGGGGGTTATTAATGCCTGGCATACCATACGGAAGTGTTCAGGAGCGAGGAGGGGCTTAAGTCTTCTGATGATTCTCATCCTGTAGTACGCAATTTTGATGGTTTTGCTTACGTGTGGCTTGAGATTCAGCTCCTTGTCCAGGGTCACTCCGAGGTACTTTACTTCCGATTTTATCAGTATGGTTGTGTTTTGTATCTTGATGTCTGGTGGGTGGATGAAGTCCGGGTTGTGAGTGATGATTAGTGCCTCGGTCTTGCTGTAGTTTATTGAGAGGTTGTTATTTTGACACCATCTTGTTATTTGTGTGAGGCAGTTTATTATATTGAAGTAGTCCTGGTTGTCGACTGTGATAGGTGTGTATATCATGATATCATCTGCGTAGATTGTATATTGAATGTTGTTCTTTTTCAGGATGTCGCATATTGGCTGGATGTAGATGTTGAATAGTAGGGCTGAAAGGGCTGATCCCTGTGGTACTCCTTGGAGGACATTTATGGGTCGAGAGGTGTTGTGGCCTATCTTGACCTGTATCTGCCTGTCGGTTAGGTATGAGTGGAACCATTTTAAGGTGGGACCATGTAACCCAATGTTTTGTAGTCTTTCCAGGAGAGTTTTGTGGTGTACTGTGTCGAATGCTGACGAGATGTCAATGAAGATCATTATGATTCCATTCTTGGTGTTGTCTATGAGTCGGAGAATGCTGTCGAAGAGGTAAATCAGTAATCTTTCGACTCAATGGTTGGGGCGAAAGCCATGTTGGTTGTCATCCAGTGGTGCATGGTTGTCAATGTGTTCTTGTAGTTGGTGTTGTACTGTTTTTTTGATGATTTTTGCCAGAAAGGGTATGCAGGAGATTGGTCTGTAAGCTGCTGGGTTGTTCTTGTCGAGTGTTGTTTTCTTTGGAGGGTGGGACAGATGGACATGAGGATTCTCTGTATCGATTCTGTGCTATCCCAAGCTGGGCTGTGCCTCTAATATATGCTTCAGGGAGATCAAATTCTTACTGCTGTACTACTTCTTTCAGTGCAACTCACACACAACTTCCCTGCTAATTGATTGAATTCCTCGTGTCATTTGAATTTCTGATTTGCAGAGAGATTGGTGTGCAGGGCGAGAGGTTGGTGTGCACGGACCAGGAGAAAGACCTCAGAGTGATTGCTTCTGACGATCTCAAGGTGGCGAAACAGTGTGACAAGACGGTGGCAAAAGCCAGAAGTATGCTGGGTTGCAAACAGAGAGGAATTACTATCAGAAAGGAAGAGGTTCTAATGCCATTGTACAAGTCGCTGGTGAGGCCTCACTTGGAATATTGTGTTCAGTTCTGGAGACCACATCTCGCTCAGGATATAAAAACGTGGAAGCAGTTTAGAGGAAGACGACCAAAATGATTTGGAGCCTGCGTCAGAAGACTTATGGGAAGAGACTTGAAGAGCTAAATATGTACACTCTGGAGGAGAGGAGGGACAAGGGAGATTTGATTCAGACCTTTAAATACTTAAAGAGTATTAATGGACAAACAGCCTCTTCCAAAGATGGGGAAGCTGTAAAACTAGAGGGCATAACATGAAGCTGCAAGGGGGTAAACTGAAAGGCAATGTCAGGAAATACTTTTTCACTGAAAGAGTGGTAGATGTTTGCAATGCCCTCCCGATGGAAGTGGTGGGGGCAAACACAGTGACAGAATTCAAAATGGCATGGGATAGACACAGTGGATCCCTTTACAGAAACAGGATAAAATCAAAATAAACTTAACTGTCTCTGACATCTCAACAAGTAGAGGTGAGCTGCACGAAGGGGTAGGTAAACCCCTAAACAAAGGCATGGTGTGACCTGCACAGAACGGTGGGCGCACCTACTCTTGCCACCTTAATGGGCAAACTAGATGGACCATGCTGATCTTTATCCGTCGTCATATACTATGTTACTATGTAACCATTAGGCTGCTTCTTCACTCCTAGATACCAGTCAACATGTTATGCATGAAAATAATTTGATCAACATGTAACTCCTTTACTTCTAAAGGTTAAAATGGAGTTCCCTCTGAGTATAGGGGTGTTATCAGTTGTGTAACAGGGACTGGTCTTTGATCCGCTTCATATCAGCATTTATTTTAGTGATATTGCAGAAGGTAGTCAGGAAAGTTCTGCCTTTTTGTGGGTGACATCAATATCTGCAACAGGGTAGACACCCTAGAAGGTGTGAATAACATGAGAAAGGATCTAGCGAAGCTTAAACAATGGTCTAGAAATTGACAGCTAACATTTTGGATACAAAAATGCAAGGGAACAGTACAGTGTAGAGGGTGAAGTATTTCTCTGCACTAAAGAAGAGTAGGTTTGGTGGTGATCATACCTGATGATGGCCAATCTGGTAGAAAAGGTAATGGCAAAAGCCAGAATGATATTGGGGTATATTAAGAGAGGAATGAACAACAGGAAAAAGGAGGTAGTAATGCCTCTCTATAAATCTCTGGTGAGACGTGATTTGGAGTACTATGTGCAATTCTGGAGACCACACCTTCAAAAAGATATAAACAGGATGAAGTTGGTGCAGAAGGCAGTGACTAAAATGGTCAGTGGTGTACACCATAAAGCATATGGAGAAAGAATTAAAGATCTCAATATGTATACTTTGGAATAAAAAGGAGAGGAGCGCTATGATAGAGACATTTAAATGCCTCCATGGCATGGGCCTCTTTCAATTGACAGGAGCCCACTTAAAACCAATAAGAGAGAAGATTTTAGCACTCAACACATAATCAAATTCTGGAATTCATTACCAGAGGATGTGGTAAAAGCTGTTAGTATAGCTGGTTTTAAAAAACGTTTTGGGCAAGTTCCTGGAGGAAAGATCCATAAACCATTATTAAAGAGGACCCGGGAAATCCACTGCTTACCCCAGGGCAAGCATTGTGGAACCTGTGTATCTTTTCGGCAACCTGCCAGCTTCTTGTGACTTAGATTGGCCGCTGTTGGAAACATGATACTGGACTTGATGGACCTTGGTCTGACCCAGAATGGCATTTCTTATGTTCTTGTGTAGGCTCTGGGGTGAGAGGTCCTAGGATGAAAGTGAAAGGGAGTAGATTTAGCAGTAATCCAAGGAAATATTTCTTTATGGAAAGCTTAGTGGATGCATGGAACAGTTTCCCAGCAGAGGTGGTAAAAATGAGGGCTGTGTCTGAATTCAATAAAACATAGAACAATCACAGAGGATCTCTTAGGACGTGATTGTAGAGCTTGGTAGTTGGTGTGGATGAGCAAACTGGATAAGCCATAGGGTCTATTTGCTTTCATTTGCTATGTTTCTGTTTTCCCTTTTTTTCTATTTCTAAAATTGCAACACACTGTTAGCCAAGTTGGTACTCCTGTTCCTTGTAAAACCAAACAGATTGTTGTCTTGGTCGTTTTGTTATATTGTAAACCGCGCTGATACAGAATAGTGCGGTATATAAGCAACTGTAATAAATAATAAATAATAAATAATGTAAACTTTTCAAGGTTGAAATGTATTACTAACATCTTATATGATCCTTTTTTCAGGAGGTCCTCAGCAATGAAAGCTAACAAAGCTGCAGGACAAGCTGACCTTGGCAGAGAAAAGTGTTGGGATTGCAAACCTGCTGAATAGGATTCAAGGCTTAAGTCCCGCTAACAACAGAAATTGTGTACATCGTGGAAGAAATCCACATTTACTTGGAGGCATAAAAGCAGTGCACTTCTGGCAGCTGTGAGGAGTACTTTGAACCAGTGGGTGACGGTATTCCTCTATCATTGCCAAAGGAAATATTTGTCAGTTTCAAAAGACCATCTCCTGGTACTGCTTCAGACTTGGACATATGATAGAGAAGGATCAGCCAGGTTGCATGTTATTGCAATCAATCAGATCCCTCAAAGCTTTCTTTTTTTTAAACTGAAACTAAAGATACTTTTGATATCATTCCTGGATAGAGCAATATCTCTTTAGAAGAATTTCATCTCTCTATTAAGGTTCTTGCACCTGTATATATGACCAACCATACTGTACACCAGCTGACTAATACTCAAATGTACTTATGCAGCTGCTCTTGTCCCACAGCTAGCAGAGACAACATTAATTTCAATTAACAATGTGCCAAATTCTGCTGATGCTAAGTGCAGCTTCAGAATATATAAGCTCATATACTCTGAAAGAATTATGAGGACTTTCTCGGGAAAATGTAAAACCCAAGTAACATTTCATGGTTAAAAGTGTGTCTTCACTTGATAAATGGTTTTTGTACATAGTAAAACCTCTATTTGTATATAGCTTAAATATTGTTTAAAATAATTTCAAGGTTTTTAATAAACTAGCAAGAGATGTCAAACCTTATGCAGAATTAGACAAATTTTCCATAGAACTTCCACAGAATTTTGAAAAATCTTTTGCCGAAAACTGGGGACTGTACTAATGATGCTAGAGGAGTTTAGGAGATAAAGTAGGCTCTCAATCTTCCAAGAGCTGCAAAGAAAAAAAGCAAAAGGTTCCTAGGAGAAATTAGACCTTTGCTGATTTTTTCAGTAATAGTATATAGAGATGCATTATTTTCTTCTCTCTAGTTATATATGCACTCTTCTTCCCTTCTGAGCAATTGTTTGCAATCTAGTTCACTCTTTTCTATAAATGTCATGATAGAGATGACTTATTATAATGTTTAAATGGATTTAAGAATAGGGTTAAGCACTTTCTGGGTAATGTCTTTTCTTTCAATCCTAGGTAATCCCCTTTTCCACATGGTCCAAGCAGTTGCCCCATTAGCTGTTTGCAGAGAAAGAGGAACACCATTTCAAGAGACTTTTGTTTTTTGGGGGTTTTTTGTAGTCTTGCAATCTCATGCTCATGGAATTTACTATTAGGGTTCTTTAATGGGGACCGGTATTCTCTGGGAAGCACTTGGCACTTGACATCTTCATATCTTTTCCTAGGTCACTGAACAATATCAAGAATAACAATTGGCAGAGGCAAGAAAATACACCTGTATTACAAGCAGTTAACTCCATCTCCTTAGTCAAAAAATGATTACACACAGATTACAGTCAAACCTCGGTTTTCATGATTAATCCGTTCGAAAAAGTCTGACTAAAACCGAAACGTATGAAAACTGAAGCAATATTTCCCATAAGAAATAATGTAAATCCAATTAATCCGTTCCAGACATCCAAAAATATTCACAAAAATACATTTTATAGAGAATAACTATATTTTTACATACAGAAAACAATGAGAAATAAATATAAATGACTAATGAAATGGATAAATGAACATTTAACATCACTGAAAGCAAGCTAAGTTCAGTACTGTACAGTACAGTATGTTAACATCTGGCCTTAGCCACCCCTGACAAGCTGCTGTGCCCAGCTCTCTTCGGAATCACATTGGATTCAGCCCATTAAAATACCTTTACATTATCTGCTCAATGCTTCAGAATGGCAGAAAATCTTAATGATATAGCTTCAGACGTACCATGCAAGAGAAAGAACTGCCTCCCACATTCATGCAACATCTCCTGCTTACGTTGACAGCTTTTCTTCCCTGCTACCTCCGAGCCTGAGGGGGCGCTCCAGAGAACGGGCAGGCGGTGGACGAGATCAGGGCCTTCCTCTCTGCGCAATCCTTGCCTCTCTGACTCTGACCAGGCTCGAGGATGTGTTTCATTTACGTGCTCAGCTGGCTTTTGCTTCTCATCACGCTGGCGATCGGTGAGTCCGGGGGGCAGTGCTGCCGGGACCGGGCAGGCGTTCTGGCAGTGTATACAGAATGGTGTGCAGCGCGAGGGTGTATGTATTTACAGTACTGTACTTTACGAAAACCGAGGCGATGTACAAGAACCGGGACAAAATCTCAGTCAAAAGACGTTGAAAACCGAAGCGATGTATGAAAACCGGGACAAAATCTCAGTCAAAAAAGACGTTGAAAACCGAAGCGTATGAAAACCGGGGCAAATGAAAACCGAGGTTTGACTGTACTCCTTTCTCCTCTCAGTTTAGTATGTTACCACACTCCCTTCAATTACACAGGTACACTACCAAAAAACTGCCTCCAGTTTTGCAACTGATTCCTATAGATTTTGGGGTGCTGAATCCAGGAAAAATAGCCAAAATGTTCCATCACGTCACGTTTTCTTGCAAAATTAGATTTCTTACCCATATAAGGAATGTTCACATAATTTCTTTTTAGCCGACTGCAGTTTATTTTCTTGGCCCAAAATAGAGGTTGTAATGGTTAACTAACTAGAAACACTCCCTCATGATATTTTAGAGTGTTTTGTATTCATTTTATACATTAACAGGACAATTGGGAGGCGGGGGGCTAAATCCAGTACTCGCGCTGGCGCATGTTCTTTCCTGTTCGCCTCGCCTCGTTCGCTCGCTCAAACACGGTGGTTGCGACATGAATGTTCCTGTCAAATTTCAGTTTCTTGCAAGTTCATTATTACCTTTTGTTTGCTCAGTCGTAATCCAGCTTTATTCCGAAGTGGTTCACTACAGTTGTAGTTTGCAGTGCTGTGTATTTGTGATGGCTCACAGAGCCAGAGGTTGCGTCAACTCTCCGGACAGTTTTTGTTTTATTTGTGGGGAATATACCGTGAAAAAGCGGCAGAGGAACATTTCTGCATTTATTAAAAAAGTTAATTTCGCCTATTTCGGTTTGAAGTTAGGCGATCAAGACAAACCGTGGGCTCCTCACAAAGTGTGCAAGACATGTGAGGAAGATCTACGCTTATGGATGAAAGGTAAAAACAAGCATTTCGTTTCGGAATACCTATGATGTGGCGTGAACAAAGAGACCACAGCAGTGACTGCTATTTTTGCTCTTGCATTGTGAAGGGATACAACTTAAAAAATAAGAACGTAATAAGTTACCCCAACCTTCCCTCAGCAATTAGGCCTATGCCTCATAGCAACGAAGTACCTGTGCCTGAACCACCAAAATCTTTGGATCATATTTGTGTGGACGGTTCTGATCATGATGAGACTCATCAGATGGCTTTTCCCGATGAGTCCAGTACTTCCGAGTTTGAAACTGAACCAGATCCGAAACCTGAACTTTTCTCTCAAGCTGAATTGAATGATTTATTCCGGGATTTAGGACTCCCAAAAGATGTTGCCCAACTGCTAGGTTCTCGGCTTAAACAGAAAAATCTATTGTCACCAGGAACAACTTTTTATTGGTACCGCAACCGCGAGACACAATTTTTGAAGTATTTCAGCAAAGAGGAAGATTTGGTATTTTGCAACGATATATACGGAGTGATGGAAAAGTTTAAACTCAAGTATGATCCTGCTAAATGGCAGCTGTTCATTGATTCGTCAAAAGACAGCATAAAAGGTGTTCTTCTTCATAATGGCAACACATTCGCTTCAGTTCCTATTGCTCACTCTGTTATTCTCCAAGAAAAATACGAGAATTTGGCCCTGATTCTTCAGAAGATTCGTTATGATGAGCATAAGTGGATGATTTGTGGAGACTTTAAAATTCTATCCATGCTATTAGGGCAGCAATCCGGTTTCACCAAATATCCCTGCTTCCTTTGCTTGTGGGATAGCCGGGCCCGCGACCTACACTGGGGGAAAAAAGACTGGCCAATTCGGGAGTATTTGAGACCCGGTGAGAAAAATGTTCTTCATGAGAGCTTGGTACCTCGTGATAAAATTCTATTACCACCTCTCCACATTAAGTTGGGTCTCATTAAGCAATTCATCAAGTCCCTTCCAAAAGATGGTGAGTGCTTTCGGTACCTTTGCTCAAAGTTCCCCCGACTTTCTGAAGCAAAGCTAAAGGAAGGAGTGTTTGTTGGCCCTGATATAAGGAAACTCATTTCAGATGGAGCATTCGCTGAAACGATGTCTGAGAAGGAAAAAGAAGCCTGGGATTCCTTCAAGGATGTTGTTCTTAAATTCTTGGGGAACAGGCGGGATGAGAACTATAAGGATATTGTTGCCAGGATGCTCAATGCCTTCAAAGAACAAGGCTGTAACATGAGCCTGAAAGTCCATTTCTTGCACTCCCATGTGAACTACTTTCCCGAAAACTTGGGGGCGTACAGTGAAGAATAAGGTGAAAGGTTTCACCAGGACATCAAGGACGCAGAGAGAAGGTACCAAGGAAGATGGAACACCACTATGATGGCTGATTTCTGCTGGTTGCTGCTGCGGGAAACCCCAGATGAAAAATACGCCAAGCAGCGCACCAAGAGAAGCATTCGGGGAAGAAGAAACGGGCCCACCAGGAGATTGATTGACCCAAGAATGACTTTAAAATCTAAACTGTGTTGACAAATATCGTGTTTTTACTAAACTTTGAAATAAAAATTTGCTAGTTATTACCACATTGTCGGATCTCATTTATTAGAATTTTATTTTCACACCATCGGGTGTTTGTCTTCATGTATTGCAATGGTGCGGTTTGCATTTTCTATTCTTACATACATACCTGTACAACATTTTTTGCACATTTCTTTGCTTTGCTTTGTGTCTAACCTCGCTCTTATATGCTCAATGTTTGTGCACATGTATGTGGCTGTTTTAAGTGTAGACAATTTTGCTACCATCACAGTGTGTTTTGTTGACATTACTCTATTCTTATGTGCTGCCTTGTTACAATTTTCTTTATTCTTATTTGAATAACTACTAAACAATTAGTATAAAGAATTCATCCAAGAAACTTTTATCTCGATCGCACTCAATCTGAAACGTTCACCTCAAACTGCTAACCCAATGTAGCAAAAAATCTGTACGTGATGGAGCAAATTGGTTACCAGATTTGGATTCAGCGCACCAAAAAATGTAAAAATCAATCGAAACATTAGAGGCAGTTTAAAAAAAATTTTTTTTAGTGTACCTGTGTTATTCTTAAGCTAAACAATTACTTCACTCTTCACCATTCCTGCACCTTTGTTACTTAGTCTTGTTTCCCTGAGTGTGAACCCACTCTCCCCTGTTTCTAGTACTCTTTCCCAGTGTATCTGAAACTGCTGGTGATGCAGACACAAGTTCCTGATACTGTGCTGGTCTCACTCCTGCATCTGGTGTCACTGGTGTATGATGAGTGATTGGGTTCCTCTCTTCCTAAGAGCCGGTGGCTTCTGTAGATGCTGATCCCCAAAACTGCTCTGCAAGACTCCTGCTCTTATGGACTGGAAGGATGAGTTGGTGCATTTCTACCCTTGTGCTGCTACTTTGAGCCCATTGCTCCCTCTGGATAGTGTAAGGGGCTGTATGCCAAAGACACCTGCCCAATGGCAGTAGCTGTGTGCCAAAGACAAAGTTCTATCTTTTGAAGTGGTTTATGCAGGATTTGAATTTTTCCTTCTAGCACAATAAGATTAGCAGCATGAACGCCCCCTGTTCTGGAAAATGTTGGATTTTATTCCAGTCTTCATTGTAGTAATTTAGTAGGGACACTAGATGGTCCTGCTGCTCACACAGTAACATCCAAGCAGTCTCTACAGACATAGTAACATGTCCCTTCTACAACTGATGGAGGTAGAAGAGGAGCCAGAGGAGTGAGAAGCTGTTCTCTCTTTCATCTAGCAGCAATCTAACAGGAGCCTAGAGGAAAGGATGCTGTCTTAGCCTACCACAGTGTTTTCAAACCAGTATGAATGGCACAGTGGTGTGCCTTGAGGCCTGATCAGGTGTGCTACAGTGAAAAGTCACAATTGCCCGATGCTCTAGCGTCTGCTCTCAGCAGCAAAAGATTGCCGTGGTAGCTCTTAAACATGTGGAAGTTCATTTCTCTCTGAACACATGTGCAGTTCCACATGCTGCTCTCCTTCCCCGATACAGAATGCATCCCAGAGTGTGGAAATTAATAGGCAGCTTCTAAAGCATAGAAGCTAGGCCCTGCACTGTGCGGTACACATAGTGCACACAGCATCTTTTCCCCTCCTGAGCTACCTCCTTTGAGTACTTATTTGCCTTTTGTGGGGCTTTCATTGTTTCTTTAGATTTTTCTTTGGCCATATGAGCCTCTCCCATGTCCACATTTTGAAGGATTTTGAAACACCACATGACCCTGCCGGGGTTCAAGCAAGAAAACAACCATATTTCAATATGTAATTTTGTTTGGGTTTTGTTTTAATTCTTTTTTTTTTTACTATTTCATATGATTGTAACATTAATTCAGTTTCGCTGACTCCTAGTGTTTTTGTGTTATTTCATGTAAGAAGTAAATATAATGCTATATATGGCAGATGAAATTAGAGATGCATGTGTATGTGTGTGAGAGAGTGGAGGTGACAAAGAGGGGCTTAAAGGGAAATGTAAGTAGGTTTAAGGTACCGTATACGTTAAGGTCATGACCATGTCCTTTCTTTTAAAGGCCTTCTATGGAGAAAGTGATGATGTCTCTCTAAAGGCAGTTTTGTCCATGCGAAAATACAGATAAAAGATTTCTTCTCTAACTTGATCCAAGAAAAACTAAAAAAATCTAATCACAGTACAAGAAATCAGACAGAAAAAGAGTGGATCGGAGAGAGAGCTTCAAACAAAGATGAGATGAATCTGCTAAGCCTGGAACAAGTAAATCAGTCTCTGGACCGACATAAGATTTAAACAACAAACCCCATTGGAGAGCAGATAGCCTAATCCCAAGGCTAGCCTGAAATACAACAAGATTCTGCCAAAGAACAGATAACCCAGTCTCAAAGCACACAGCAGAGCCCGCCTGAGATCAGGCAAGCCCTGTGTGCACACATTTAAAGATAAAGAAGAGAGCTGACCTGAGACTCAGCAAACCTGCACTGGAAGAGAGCAGATAACCCAGTCTCTGAGTGCTGAACAAAGCTCACCTGAGACCTAGAGAACAGACTCTGTCAGAGAGCAATTACCTTCAAATAACAGCAGACAGAACCAAGAGGTCAATGTACTACCGCTAATGGACTTAAATGGTAAATTCCCAGAAAAAAAGCTACTGAAAATCAGATGCACAAACATAGAAAGTACAAGCCAAGTTGTCCTGACTACATCATCACATAGGGATAAAATCTATATTGAATCTCTACAATTGAAATATGGTTGAAACAAAAAAGAAAATACGCACTGTCCACATGTTGCCCAGGATAAAAAGGTGCCCACCCGTAACTTATGCACTAGGGCTAACGATGATGACTGCGATAGTGCAAGCCCTGCAGATATAGATAACATCCCTGCCCCAGATCAAGGCCATGGTGAGCGTGTTCATGGGCCCACTGTGACAGGAGATAAACCACAGAAATTAATGAAGAAGTTACGAGGATTAACTACGGTTAAGTGGACTTTTGCAGATAAGGAGAAGATAATGTACTGCTACTTTTATGCTACAAACCCTATATTTAAATCAAGAAGATATACAAAGAGAATCCACCAACAACTGGAAGAGAGAGGAAAACTGCCACAAGAAAAACTGCAAAAACCAACAGATGCAAATTTAAGATCTTTAATTCCGCAGATTAAAGCAAAGAAGCATGTGAATGATAACATCTTGAAGCAACTAAGGGCTTCCGTGGAAAAATAAATACAGGGAAGAGAAGGAGACCTTGGTGAGAGTACCAGAAGAAAGGAATACATAGAACCAGAAGGAGCACTTGAGGGGGAGACGGAGCTTGGAGATCTGGAACTGTAGGAGAGTGAAGTAACTACAGGACAGGTCAACCAATCAACTGAAGAGGAGGAAAAAAGGGAGGAGAAAGACCCAGAGGTGGAAGAATTTGAGATTGAACTCCTAGTCCACATGAAAAAAGATGAATATGCTGGGTTTCAGGCAAGGGAAAGGTTACCCAAGTTAAATTCAACACCTTAAATTAAAAATATGATTATAAAGATGATCAAGGCCATATCCATCATAAAGGGACCATTTATTGGCATCACTAAAATAAATTGAATACAGTATTGTGCCGCTAAAATTATTACTGCAAATATAATACCAGCTAAACTGCAGGGCCAGAAGAAAAAGAAAACAAAAACAGTTTCTCCTTGGAAAAAGTGCATTGAGGGAAAAATACAGTCATTGTGTGCAGAGGTATTCCTGATAGAAGGGTATCTAAAAGGATTAGGATAATCAAAGATATTAAGGAAGATCCAAGATATCAAGCTGAAGCATGCCGCATTAACAGAAGAAGACCTGAAATTTATATGTTCCAACAATAAATTGAAAATAGCAGCAGAAGTACAAAAACTGCGAAGATATGAAGAAAACCAAAAAGAGAGATATCAAAGTAAGCTATTTAGAGAGAACCCAAAACAGTTTTCCAGGGAATTGGGAAAGAGCATTAAGATAATAAAAGCACCACCAACCATAGCCGAAATAGAAAGCTTCTGGAGAAAGCTATACGAGGACACTATAAAGCACAATCAAGAAGCAGAATGATTACCCTGCAAACAGGAGCATTTAGAAACAGCAAACATCACATCTATGGAATGGCCTGCAGTGACAGCAAACGAGCTGGTGAGCAGGTTAAAGTGAGCCTCTAACTGGAAGAACCCTGGCCCAGATTGAGTAACCAACGTTTGGCTCAAAAATTACTCCACCCAGACCTAGTGAATTGCAAAAAGCCAGACTTAACACCACAATGGCATACTACAGGAAGAACATTTCTTCTTCCAAAAGTAACACTCCCAACAATTATAGACCAATAACTTGTCTACCTGCAATCTATAAGCTATTCACTGAAATAGATGCAGACAGAATATATGATCATATTGAGTCATATTGAGTCCATGGTAATAGAGCAAAAGAGAGGGACATATGGCACCAAAGACCAGTTAATGTTGAATAAGGCTATCATGGGCACTGCTACATAGAAATCTCAGTGTAGCATGGATTGATTATAAGAAAGATTTTGACAGCATCCCAAACTCATGGATAATAAATTTCCTTGAAATGTATAAAATAAATCCTGGTTTGATAGAGTACATTAAGGGGTATGTTTACTAAAGTTTCTTAACGTGCGTGCCGCGCAATTAGTGCGCACTAAGGTACCTTAGCACACGCTAAGGTACCTTAGCGCACGCTAATGACGCTTTATGGGGCAAAAATGCGCTTTAGTGTGCGCTCATGCGCGCAGCGGCGCACACGAGCGCTGAAGGCAGGGAAAGGCTCCCGGAGGGCGGAGGAAGGCTCCCCAGGGGCGGAGAGAAGGGGTCAATGGGTGGAGAGTGGGAGGGGAGAGGCTCCCCGCACACTAGTGAGGTGAAATTCGAGGCCAAAAATAACGCAAGTGAAAACCTCGCGTTAGAGACGATTTAAAGGGAAGAGAAACCATTTCTGTCAGCAATGTACAGCAAAACCAGGGAAACCTACAAAAAAGTGATAAGTGTGATACATATGCACAGAACAAAAGTACAAATAAACATTGAAAAGGACCCCAACAAAATTAAAAAAAATCATAATCAAGCTGGGCAATAGTGATAGTAATGGGAAACATCAAAAAACACTCCCAAGAAAGCCCCAAAAAATAAATATGAATTTTGGAAGGGTCTACGCTCCGTCCCCATACAAGGTGAATGATCCCACAGTGAAATAGCACTGATCAGGGTTTCCCTCTCCATTGGACAGGTTACCTATGGCATGCACATGTTCCACAACAGCAGGGCGGGCATTTCGGAATGGGCAACTGGACAGATGCTGGGAAAGGGGATACAGAAGGCTGCAGGCGGCACATGCTGTGGTGCAGCTGGGGCACAGTGCGGACTAGGCAGATGCCTAGGTGGCACTTAGGAATGCTGAAACTGAACAGCAGCCAGACAGCAACTGATGAGGGCCCAACATGGGCACGAGAGTGTTTATCACAGTGTCACAGGGGATAGTACCCAGCAGGTACCCCCAAGGGCACAGAACATTGGCAGGCGGTGTTGGGGGGAAGCGTGGACGCCTATGCAGGCACCCCTACCCCAGAACATGCACCATAGGCAGCCACCTACCTGCACACTGGATGGCTTGAGACTGCACACCACCAGCACCACCAGCAGAAGGGCATGTCAGCATGGTGGCAGAGGGGTACTGGTGGTGGAGGGGGGCAGTGGCAGCTGCCCAGAGCCGACCATGGCCTAGCCCTGTGTAGGTGGGTGCCATGCATTGCAACAGACAGGTTCTGTCTGACAAACAACCGTGGTATCTCCAGGGACTGCACTGTCTCTGTGAGCACAGTGTGGTGTGGTGAACACAGCCAGTGTGTTCAAGAGCAGAAAGTCACAAGTTCAAGTCCCAGCTGGGGCTACTGCCAATCCAGTCCCCATATTTTACCAGCTACTAAACCGTGATAGTAAGGACAAACCTTTATTGCAGAGAACATACGCATGGTTCAAACGCCTATATTTTACCCCACCGAGCACAGACACCCGAAACATGCGCATTACCTAGAGCAGAGTCCCCCAAAAGCAGTCCTGGAGGGCCACAAATCATTCAGGTTTTATGCTGTCTCCAATATAAGGTCATGTCCGCATGGTGGCGGAGGGGTGCTGGTGGTGGAGGGGGCAGTGGCAGCTGTCCAGAGCAGACCATGGCCTAGCCTTGTGTAGGTGGGTGCCATGCACTGCAACAGACAGGCCCTGCCGGACAAACAGTCATGGTATCACCAGGAAATGCACTGTCTCTGTGGCAACACGGTGGTGCAGTGCACACAACCAGTGTGTTTGGAAGCAGAAGGTCACAGGGTCAAGTCCCAGCTATGGTGCCTGCCAACCCAGTCCCCATGTTTTACACACAACTAAAACGTGCTACTACAGACAGAACGTTTATTGCAGATGACGTAAACATGCCCAAAACACCTATATTTTACCCTACAGAGCAAAGACACAATAAACAGGCGCATTACCTAGAGCAGAGTCTCCCAAATGTAGTCCTGGAGGGGCAAACACCATTCAGGTTCCATGCTGCCTCTGATAAAGATGCCTGTGCTGCATATCTATGCACCACCCCCATGGTATGCAGATGTATCTCATGCATATTCATGAGGGACAGCATGAAAACCCGAACAGTGTTTGGCACACCAGGACTGGAGTTGGGAACCTCTGCCGTAAAGCAGCAGCTAACAGGGGCAGACACACCCACACCCACAGGCTCCATTAGCCAATGCCTCCTGGAGAGGCAGGACATTGGGCCCTGCATGCATCTCCCAATACTAGCACTTGCATACCTTAGCAATGCCACCCTACACCTGGGAATACGGTACACAGCTATCAAAAGTTTGCTATGATTACTGGCAGATAGCAATTCCTACGTTAAGCACAGTTTGCTGATTGAGCTCCATCATAGCAACCTTTCTGATGTCTGTGGAGTGTGCTTCAGGTCTGGTCTCTTACAGTGTTTACCACCTTGGGGAGTGACCCCCAACAGTATTGCGTACCATATCCATGCCTGCACTGTGCCCAGGACTGGTGTGGTGGCCAGGGCTGCTAAACTCCTCTATAGTAGCACAATGCTGGCATAGCTGTGGGAGTGTGTGTCTGTCTATCCAGTGTGTGGTGGTTGCAAACACCCTCCACAGCCCACACTGCCAGCACTGTTGCCAGTATTGGCCTGCCAATGTGCATAATGAGGAGCAAGGTACCATGGGTATAGCCCGGACAGGGTGGCCTGGCCAGGATGCATCTGCACAGGGCAGAGGGCACTGGATGGGACATTGTAGTGCCCGGCCACCACCTGCACAGACAGGGTGGCCACAGCATGTCCTGCTGGGAGATCACTCTCACCCTGACTGTGCAGTGACCACAGCATGGCTAGGCACCCCCATAGTGCTATATAGTATTTCTCTCATGTGATATTTATGGGTTTCCTTTTGGGGCCCAGTCACTGACTTACCTGCTTGTTGTGTATGCTGACATCCCAGCTCTGGGTGCACGCATTTCCACCAGGAACATGCACTATGGATTAGCTAGCAGACTGTCTGCAGCTGGTATGTGTCTTGTTGGAGCGCCGTGCAGAGTGCAGCGGCTGAAGGCTTGCTGCAGGAGAATATCAGGTAGTGGTGGGGTGCAGCTTAGCATATCCAGGCCTAATGTCTGTCTGCTATTGCGTTATGGATGTGTACAGAGCTGCATTAACTGCCCTGTAGGGTGTCTGTTCCCCAGCAGGACTGGGGTTGATGGTCCCCTCTACTACTACCATTGCAGGGAGGTAGAATGTGGATCTGCTCGTGGGAGACCCTGTTTACCACTCTCAGCCCTGGAGGAGGAGGAGAGTGGTGGTACATAATTCTCCTAGGGGTCCATAGGAGCTACACCTGACTGAGACATACAGATATATCCAAGGTGTGTCTGCAGAAACTACCTATCTCACACATTAGCACTGCTGGGGACCTGGTGCTGGGCGCCCCACCTCACCCTCAGGGTGAGTGCAGTACCTGCACAATGTGACGGTGTGTAGCTACTCTGTGCCAGTACCACACACGGTCAGTTCCCCCTACCAGGCCGAGGTGCTGTGGGGGTGCATGCCCCATCTTGTGATCATCTGTAGCCTGCTGATTTGCATGTGCAGTGCATCATGGATATGGGTGGGTTAACCCTATCCTGGTGACCACAGCAGACTGTTTGTATGGTGACTTGCAGTCCTTCTGCAGCCAGCCAGGGGTTTACTAGCAACTATAGAGCTGTAACCCACTGGTTACTTCACTGCCAGTGGAGCCAGAGGTCATGGGTTCAAACCCACAGTGGGGTTATTTGATAGGGCTGTCCAAAGCATTATCTATTTTTAATGTACATTAGTGCTGCCAGCAAAAACACCCTCAGCGTACTGTACCCATAAGGTGCCTCAGAGGGCGCTTTATAGGGCACCCTATAGGGCACCTTATGGTTACCGTCCATATAAGGTGCACTATACAGTATCCTATGGATCGACTGATAGGGTGCCCTATAGGGGACATTATAGGGTGCCGTGGCGGATAGTGCACTTTATAATGTGCGCTATGGAGTGCCTTATAGGGTGCCTTATGCGGCACCTTAGGTTACGGCACATGAGGGTGTGTTTGCTGGCAGCAATTAATAAAATACAGTCAAACCTCGGTTTTCGTATGCCCTGGTTTTCGTACGATTCGGTTTTCGTTGATTTTTTTCATCAAGATTGTGTTTCGGTTTTCGTACGTTGTCTCGGTTTTCGTACAGCATTTTAGCCGCCCCCCCCCCCCCCCCCCCCGTACCTGCCATGGATTAGCGTGAGCCAGCGATCTCCCACGGAGCTTGAGCCAGCGATTCTGCGGGACCTCTGGGGAGCCGAGGAGTTCAACGCTCCAGCGTGGCCTGCCCGAAACTGCTTCCTGCCCCGGACTCTCCCCCGATTGACGTCTGCCTGCTGCCTCTTCCCCTGCACATCCCTTGAACCGGGACAGGAGCTGGTGACCGAATCTGCTTCTCCTTGGCGGCCCAGTCTCCCGCCGGGGCCCCTGCCCTCCCGATTGGATTCTGGGTGTCCTGCAGGCCTGCACACGTGGCCTCTCCTTGAAACCTTGCAGTCTGCAGCTGCAGGCTCCTGCTGGCACAGCCCCACGCTGTTCTCTGACTCTCACCTGTGTCAGGCTGCTACCTTAGGGGGGCCGGAGGCAGCCTAAGACTCTCTGTCCCACTGTTTCTCAACTGCCTGCTGCTTGGCTGACACTGCCTCTCCACCTCTCCCGACACTGTGTAGGAGTGGCTGCCCTACAGGCTGGTGTGACTTCGGGCACTGTCCTCTTTCTGGTGCCCTTACTTTTGCTGACATTGGCACTACCTCTCCTGACACTGTGAGCTTGGTAACTGGGTGTGATGGCTGCTAAGTTAAAAGGCAGGCTGGAGCCCCGATTGTGCAGACGGCCAAGATGGCTGTTCCCACCTCCGCTGCTGGTGGTGATTGCTCGATCCCCAGAGGGGAGAGCAGCTGGAGCTGGCTGGAGTGCGTCCCATATGCCAACAAAAGTCTTCAATAAAGGTAAAAGTGATGTTACATGCTCATTTATCCATTTCATTAGTCATTTATATGTATTTCTCATTGTTTTCTGTATGTAAAAAGATAGTTATTCTCTATAAAATGTATTTTTTGTCAATATTTTTGGGTGTCTGGAACGGATTAATTGAATTTACATTATTTCTTATGGGAAATCTTGCTTCGGTTTTAGTCCGTTTCGGTTATAGTCAGACTTTTTTGAACGGATTAATCATGAAAACCGAGGTTTGACTGTACAAATAAAGTGCTGCAGGAAACAATACTTACATGTCCAAGCTGATGCCTCAGCCAGCCTTATGCATTAGGCACACTGGGGATTGAACTCATGACCCCTGTATCAGCAGTCAGTGCCTTAACCATTGTGCTGCACTGCTGTTCCTCCTTGCATGTTAGCGCACCTACTTAAGATTTTCATGTGTTTAAATGCTCAGTGCTGCCATCAAAAACAGTGCTATGACCTTGCTGTGCCTCATAGGGTACCCTATATGGCGCCCTATACGCCACCCTTTCAGCAACATTGTAGGGTGCCGTGGCGGACAGTGCACTTTAAAATGTGCCCTCTGGGGTGCCTTATGCAGCACCTTATGACCTTACAGCACCTTACAGTGCTTTGAGAGAGTGTGTTTGCTAGCAGCAGTAATTAAAATAAAATTAAAATGCCTCATAATGCATTATTACACATAAATGGTAGTGCCTCAGCCAGCCTTATTCATTGGACACAGTGGGGGATTGAACCCATGACTCCTGCACCATCTGTCAGTGTCTTCACCATTGTACTGCAGCCCTGTTTTTCTGGTTGCACATCAGCGCGTCTGCTTATGCTTCCCGTGCGCGTTACTCTTGCGCTAATGTGTGCGGCGCACAAGAGCGCACACGCTAATCCCATTTTGCTATTTTTGACCGGACCGCCCACTCCTTATATGGCATCCTGCAGACTAACACGGCGCGCACGTTAAGAAACTTTAATAAACATACCCCTAAGTTCACCATGACAATGTAGCAAACCATGCTCTTTTTGAAATATGAAGATGGTCAGTATATCAGTCCTAACATCAGGATTCAGCAAGGAATATTTCAGGGGGATTCCCTGTTGCCTCTTCTGTTTTGTGTGGTGCTTAATCCAATGAGTACTCTCATCAACTCTTTGGGATACAGATTTAGCCTGAATCCTAAAGAAGGTAACAACCCAGAAACAACATCTCATTTATTATTTGTGGACAATCTGAAGCTCTATAGTTCCAGCGACCAACAATTAGCAGAGCAACTCTGTTTGGTGAAAGGCTTTTCTGATGACATCAGGATGCCCTTTGGCCTTGATAAATGTGATAAGGCCACATGTTTTAGAGGAAAAATGAGCAAAACAGAAAACATCTCCTTGGCTGAAGGCTATGACATCAAGGACCTTGAACAGGAATGCATCTATAAGTATCTCGGAGTAGAGGAAGAAACAACACTTAAGTAGAAATTACTGAAAGAAAATATCAGTAAAGAATACTATAAGAGATTAAAATCATTGTTGAAAAGTGCTTTAACATCATGGAATAAGATGCAAGCCATAAACCAGCTGGCAATTCATGTACTTTCATACAGCTTTGGGATTGTGGACTGGCCTCTTAAAGATCTTGAAAAACTGGATGCGAGAACACGAAAACTCCTCCATGCCCATGAAGTTATTTACAAGAACCAATATATACCAAGACTGTACATCCCTAGAGCTGAAGGAGAGCTAGGACTAATAGAGATTGATTACACATACAGAGTACTAACATAGGTCTTCAGGCATACTTCAGTCAGACCCCGATCAGCATCAATGGCAAGGAGCGGGTAAGTGGCTTTCCCTCCCCGCCCCCAGTCGACAAGACCAATCACACTCCTTCCACCCCCCCCAACCTAGCCAACCCCACCCCTCCTCTTTGTATATAGCACATTGTATAAAGCTCAAACTGTATATATTGCATCTCATAATTAAGTTACACATGTATTACACCTACACAAATGCTACTATACTACCACTGCATGCCTACACCTCCGCACTATGCAACTTGATTCTTTTGAAGTGAAAACCGCTTTGATTTTAAGATAAAGAGGGATATAAATCCTTTTAAATAAAATAAATAAATAATCAGGACCCAGCCAAGCCACCACACTGCTCTGGGACCATTTAGCCTGCCCTGCAGCCATCACATGTAATTGGGATCTTTAAAAGCAGCGCCTCACAGGAAGACCACCTCTTCAGTCATTGGAACTATAGAGCCAATCGGGGTCTGCCAATCAAAAATTCACTATGGGACACATTCTCCCCAAGCAGCAAAGAACAGGTAGACCAATGCATCAAATCCATACAACCACCTCAATACTCAACCCTTGTCCAGTCAGCTGGATTAAAATAACTAGAGCAGAGTTAACATCCTACATCCAAAAAATAGTCAACCTCTCACTATTCCAAGGGCAAATACCAAATGATTTAAAGAAAGCCTCCATCCACCCAATCTTAAAACACAGCTCACTAAACAAGTCCTGCCCCAGCTCCTACAGACTAATATCAAGTCTCCGATTCTTATCCAAAGTTATAGAAAAATCAATACAGAGGCAACTCCAGGACTTCATTGACACAAACGCCTAGCTTGACCCACACCAATATGGATTCAGAACATATCATGGAGTTGAAACTCTCCTAACATTCCTCTTTGACACAATTATACAAGGAAATGAAAACACAAAACAGGCCTATATTCTTGTATTCCTAGACATAACTTCGCATTTGACACCATAAGTCATAAAATCCTAATCACCAGCCTAAAACACCTTAGAATAGGAGGCAGTATAATTTAATGGTCTGAGGCCTACCTCTCCAATCGCACTCAACAGGTGAATTTCAATAACACCCTCTCCAAACAATTCAACCAGACACACAGGATTCAGCGTTATCCGCATTACTTTTCAATATCTGTCTTCAACCTATATGCAGCATTATCAGAGCGCACAACATGGATTACAGAATATACGCTGATGACATCATGTTATTCAAAACAATTGAAACAATGAACCCAAACTATGAGAAAATTATCAGTTGCTTCAATGATGTCTCACTTTGGTTCAACTTAGTTAACCTATCAATAAACCTAAAAAAGACTGAAGTACTAATCATCAACAGCAACAAAGCATTCGATCCACCTCAGCAACTACAAGTAAACAATGCCTCACATGAGGTAAAAGAAATAAATAAAATACCTGGGGATTATCTTAGAGCAAAATCTCAATATGATCAAACATATCAACATGACAACATGAACAATCTACAACAAAACCAGAATGATACAATACCTAAGACCCTTACTTTCGCTGGACGACTTCCGCACTATAGCATAAGCGCTGATATGCCCACACTTTGACTATAGTAACATCATTCTCCAGGGCCTCCCCAAACAAACATTGAAACCCCTACAAATGGCACAGAATATGGTAGCACGCACAATAATGAAAGCTGTAGATCAGAACACACAACACCCATACTGTACCACCTACATTGACTCCCACTAATGCAAAGGATCAAATTCAAGGCTCTAATGACCACATTCAAAACAGTAAACAATATAGAACCAACATACCTTAACACATTTATAAAGATGCAACAGGATGCAAGAAGAAGAAGAGATAATTTGAAGAACCTATTAACTATACTGAAGATGTTCAGAAACGCAATCCAAGCAACAACCAACAGGGCATTCTCATTCTTCTCCACAGCCCTATGGAATACCCTACCCAACAATCTGAGAGGAATAAAAGACTTAACATTATTCAAAAAGCACCTCAAGACTTTCCTATTTGCTGAGTATTACCAACACCAGCAACTCACCATAGATCACCTAAATATATAAGAATAAAACTACTCATTGAACGCATGCCCACCTTACTCTCAACTATATCAACAAACAAGGAAAAACAAGTGGCAGATGCACAAATACAGTGGGAAATACAAAGTGCTATTCCAGGAACCCTTTGTCGATCAAGAACGGACACATAAATGGTTAAGGAGGGGTGAACTGAAACTGAAGGATGAGAGGTTGATAGTTGCAGCCCAGGACAGCGGCTTACGGACGAGCATTGAAAAAACTAGCAACACGGACATTTGTCGATTCTGTAAGAAAGATCTGGAAACAGTGACTCACCTTATAGCTGGCTGTGAAGTTCTGATGGCAGAATATTTCTGTACAGAAAGACATAATAAAGAGCGTGCCTCATCCATTGGAAACTCTGTAAGCACTACAATATCACTATGCCCTTAAAGCACTGGGATCATGAACCTAAGAGAATTCAGAGAATGAGGAGGTTATGATCATCTGGGATATTCCCATTCTGACCGATAATAAGCTGGATGCAAGGAAGCCAGATATAGCGGTTAAGGAGAAAACCACCAGAATGGCATTAATAATAGAGGTGTCGGTTCCAAGCGACTACTCTATGAACAGCATGGAGAGGCAAAAGATCCTGAAATACCAGGAAATGCAGTCAGAGACCAGGAAAATGTGGCAGAAAGATACAGAAATATTTCCCATTGTGTTGGGTGCCACCGGCTTGATAAAGAAGAATTTCCAAGCACATCTTGACAAACTACCCATACATGTTACATCTTACCAACTCTAGCAGGAGGCTCACTTTGGCACAATGCAAGTACTACACTGAGCTTTAGCAGTAAATTTGAGAGACTGAGATCATACTCCACATACCCTGGCTTAGAAGTGAGGTTCACGACTGTCATGGTATGCACTAAACTAATCAAAAATAACAAAAAGTGCCCTTAATACAAGATTTACTCCTAATTGTAATTATTACTAATATTCCAAAAATCACCTCAATACAATTACACAAAGGTGGAGAATGAATTTGGCTGAATAAGGTGGCTATATGACCTGTGATGTGAGTGTCAGCTATTCCCTATAGTGAGTATATCACTACATGTAGGGTTCTAGCCATCCTGAGGTCATTTTTGCCTTTGTATAATTGTATTGAGGTGATTTTTGGAATATTAGTAATAATTACAATTAGGAGTAAATCTTGTATTATGGGCACTTTTTGTTACTTTTGATTAGTATATTGCTCTTAGACAGTTGGTGTTGTTTGTATGCACTAAACTAACCCATTTGAAGAAACTGCCCCGGGACAAATAAAGTAAGCCAACCAGTATGCCTGAGAGGAATAAAAGCAAATCAATTCCCATCAGCATACATAATCCTCTCCAGTCTGATGCCAAGTACAGTAGAGATAAAAGGAACAGTATGGGTCTATATATCAAGTCTCAATTTCAGAAGTATTCTCACATACTGAAGGTTCATACTGCCCACTACCCAGACGATAGATGCAATGGATATTTCTATGACTCAGTACATCTCAGTGCATGGGGAGTTAAAATATTCACCAAATCCCTCAAAGGTATAACTGCAGGGTCAGTCCTAGGCATGTGCAGATGTGTTTTTACACATTGCCCCGCTCTGTGCAGGGCCCCGCTCTCAGCTCCAGTTGACGGACTCTACTTCTCTCCCCTATTCCCTGCTGCACTGTCACATGACTTGTAACCAAGGGGGAAAAAAATAAAGCAAAAAGAGGCGCCTAAAATTAAAAAAAAAAGAAAAGAAAAGGAAAAACATGAAGAGAAGCCCTATAAATAATATATTAGATGGCTCCATTGCTGGCCCGATTGATTTTTGTCCTGAAGGAGGGGCCAGCAGGAGAAGCAGAAGAAAAGAAGAAGTTAAAAAAGTAAAAAAGCCATGATTGCAACCGTAATCACGGCAGAGGAGCCGCAATGGGGCTGTCATGGCTATAGGAAACAGTGGCAGACAAGGTGTTTTTTTAAAAGTTGAAACTATGGCTGCAATTGCAGCTGCCATCAGATAGCTGTGTTCGCCGCAAATGGGCCCGCAGTAATGCTGCGCTGGTGGTGGGGACCGGGAGGCATGAGGAAAGCAGAGGAAAGCAAGCTGGACAGTAGCAGCTGTAATAGAGCCTGGACTCTGCTCCAGAGCTTTATGAGAGCTGCTGGAGAAGGACCGGGGCCTGCTTAGAGTAAGTTAAGAGGATGGGGCTGGCCTTAAAGGGCTCTCCACACCCCAATAGGCTGGGTCCAGGCTAGTGAGTGAGTGAACTCTATTTGGAGGAGGGATGTCCATGGTCAGAAGAGAAAGCAGTGGGCAAGGCTGGAGAGGAGGCCAAAGTAACTGGATGAAACCAGGCTGTGCTCATTCAGACCTAATGCATCCACAATTGAAATGTCCCATCACTCCCATATGCAGGACAGCTTTGTGGTGTAAGGTATGGGATGGAGGGTTGTCTTAGGATAGTTTCTCCAAATGGGTTAGTTTTGCACATACCATGACAGTCATGAACCTCACTTCTAAGCCAGAGTATGTGGAGTATAATCTCAGTCTCTCAGATTTACTGCTAATCCTCGCCATGGTACTTGCATCGTGCCAAAGAGCACTTCCATCTGTTCATAAGATGTAACACGTATGGGTAGTTTGTTAAGATATGCTAGGAAATTCTTATTTATCAAGCCTGTAGTTCCCAATATGATGGGAAAAATTTTTGTATCTTTCTGTCACATTTTCTTGGTCTCTGACGGCATTTCTTGGTACATCAGAATCTTCTGTCTCTCCACATGATTCACGGAATAATCACTTGGAACAGACACCTCAATGTCATTCTAACTTTTTTCTTCTTTATCACTATGTTGGTTTCCTCACATCCAGTTTCTTATCCGTCAGAAAGGGAATGTCCCAGGTGATCATAATCTCTTTATTCTCTGTAATTCTCATAGGATCATGAAGCTAGTGCTTTTCAGTACAGTGATGTTATTGTGTTTACAGAGTTTCCAATGGATGAGGCGTGCTACTTTGTTGTGTCTTTCTGTATAGAAATTTTCCATCATCAGAACTTAACAGCCAGCTATGAGGTGAATCATTATTTCCAGGTCTTTCTTACAGAATTAATATGTCTGCTTTGCCAATTTTTCAATGCTCACTGTAACCATCTAGTCCGTAATCATTGTCTTGAGCTGCAACTATCAATCTCTCATCATTCAGTTTCAGTCCACCTTTCCTTAACCATTCATGTGTCCATTCTTGATCGACAAAGGGTTCCTGGAGTAACACTGTATTTCCCACTTGTTTTTCCTCATTTGCTGATCTAATTCTTTGAAAAGTTTTTTTCTCTTGTTTTACAAGTTCTGTTGCTTCTGGATTCTCACTCATTTCTTCTAGTCATCGGAAAGTTTAATGATGGAGACAAATTCTGGATATTTACTTTCATATTTCAGCACTTTTTGAGTATTTGGATCTGATGATTCTATTAGGTAGGCCTGGGGCCTATGATAGTAGTTCTGTAGGTGCAATCAGCACTAAGAATGTACAGTCTTGGCATACACTGATTCTCTGTGGGGCTGCCTGTGATGTATAGGAATGGAGAGTGTGTTTATGCAGGGGTCTGAGATGTATGGGGTGAATTTGAGGGAGGGGATAGTGTGGGGTATCTGAGATTGGGCAAAGGATTATGTGAGATGCGTGGCTTTATGGGGGAGGGGGTTGCTTGTGGGAATGGAGGGTTGTCTATGTGGGGCTTATGTATAAGCTTGGTTAGAGATGGGGAGAGTGGGCTACTTGTGGGAACTGGATACTCTGTCATGTGTGGGATGGATGAGGGAAGGGGATTTTGGGGGTGTCTGAGGTTCAGAGATGGAAAGGTATCTGTGAGAATAGGGGAGGGAGTGCCTATGAGATGTGGGATGGATGAGGGGGATTGTTAGTGGGGATGGAGTGTGATGGTGGTGTCTCTAAAAGGGATGGAGGTTAAGGTTACTAGATTGTTTGCAGTCAATCAGGGACCCTTATCCAAAGCGTGGAGGGAGGGGATGATAGGGACACCACTTTAGTTTCAAGTTTGAGCAACAAGACGTGGAGAGAGAAAAATGGAAAGGAGTCACTGAGAAGATAAATACAAGGAAAGCAGAAAAGCAAGACTGGAACCAGCTCAGTTAGAAAAATAAAACAGCCAGACAACAAAGGTAGAAAAAATAATTTTCCATTCAATTTAGCAATTGTAATATGTCGGTTGTTGTAATTAACGTGTTGTTTTTATATGCATCTCCTTCTATTTCTCTGATGTTGTACTGCATTCCACGCCTGGCTTCATGGAGTTTTGGTTTAATTTTTGTCTATATATTTCTATTTTTAGTTTGTGATCCCTTATTCTCTACTTGATAAGAGTTTATCTATGCTGTAAATGTGTGACTGAGGCCAGGTATTCTGTCAGCATTGAGTTTCTATATAAGGATCTGTAGAAATCTGGCTTGTTCCGTTTTTCTGGTAGGTGTATGGATTTCTAGGGCTTACAGCAATATTTATGGTGCTGCTCTTTTCTAGTTAGGCTCCTTGTTGTGTGAGTTTGGGAAGTTAGTGCTGTTATGGAATGATAGATTTGCTCTATAGGTCCTGTGCTGTGGTTCTGTTTTTCTTTTTGTTTCCTGTATGGAGTCCAGTAGGGTCTTGGGGGGGCGGGGGGATATGGATAGTTTTTAAGGTTTGCAGTTTTGTGTTCTTGATGCTGCATGGACTGGTCTTAAATTTCAAATATTTTGTTGGTTCAGATTCAAGGAAATCTTATATTTAAGGGAATATTTCAGTTTAGTTTTGTCTTGTGGCCTGATCGCTTCACTGTTATTGATTTGTGGGTTTTTCCAGCTCTGACACAATCCAATACAGCCTGTACAACCTAATTTGAGTTTCCAGCTACAAGGATGTTTTTCTCATTTTATATCTTCTTTCCTTATCATTAAAAATGGTCATAGCGCTGACCAAATAAGTTCACTTGTCATTGCTGCTATGCTAATATTAATGCAATTGAGACCCTGAGGATATGAAAATGAGGCCCGCAATCAGTCTCCACACATGGTCCCGCATTGTCCTTGGGCCACTCCTGTAACTCTGGGCTACAATGAAAAAGGTTACAATCTAGAAACTTGCGGTTGGCACAAGAACAGCAACAGAGTCTCCCACCACAGAACAACCACCTTCACAACATACATCCAATACCCAAAAACACTACATTTGGAGATTTCCAGGAGACCAGAACTACAATCGAATCTACAATGATACCACATCAATAAAGACCAAACCAGAAACCCAGAGACATCCCATATTGATCTTACCAAGAGATCAGAACCACAATACAACCCTCAATGAGCCACAATCAGCACAGGATACACTAGACCCCCAACAGCTCCCATTAAAGAGGATGCCAGGAGAAGAGGATGTTAAATGGACACAGAGACCAAGAATTGAACAACATAAAGGCAATGCTAAACATTCTACGTATGGAAATTCTCCTAAGTTTCAGACTGTTAGAGTGAAATATGGGTCTCTAAATACTGACAATGTTAAACCCTGGATTGGAATATCCAGGGTTTAACATTCTCAGTCTGTAGATAACCATATTTCACTTTAAGGAAGACAAACCAGGATATGATCAAATTATAGGAAACCTGGCTTGGTAAAGACTTAACCACAGACTATCCCACAATTCCTACCAAAAAGAAAATAAAAAGGGAAGCATCTGTAGTCATAGAAACACAGAAACAGAGAAAAATGAGGGCAGATAAAGACCATACGACCTATCCAGTCTGCTCTTCCATACCAATTGCTAAGCTTTCCAGTCTTTTTTATCCCTTAGATATCCTCTGTGATTGTCTCGTGCTTTCTTGAATTCAGACAGAGTTCTCGTCTGTGCCACCTCTACTGGGAAACTATTCCATGCATCTACCAGTATTTCTTTAAAAAAATATTTTCTCAAATTACTCCTGAATCTATTCCCTTTCACCTTCATCCTATGTCCCCTCATTGCAAAGTTTTCTTTCAGATGAAAGATGCATTCCTCCTGTCACATCGGTATCTAAATAGCATTATTATTATTTATACCCTCTCCGCCTTTCTTCCAAAGTATCCCTATATGCCTTATGATGAAGAACATTAAAGATTTTGGTAGCCACCCTCTGCACCAATAACTTCATGTTTATATCCTTTTGAAGGTGGGTTCTCCAGAATTGCACACAAGCTTTTGACAGAAGATATTACCCTAACTCTTTGTCGAACATTGAATGGATTGTTGGCTGAAAGATGTTTTCTTTAAAGAAATCTAGTGTTCATCCAGTTGTGAAGCCAGCCTCACTAGATCTACTTGATCCTGCTAGTTATAGGATGTTATCCTCATGGTCCTTCGTTACGGAGATCTTTGAAAAAGTGGTTGCGTCGCAGCTTTCTGACTATGTGGAAGATCATTATTAGATCCTTATCAGCTTGGTTTTCGTAAGGCACACATTATAGAAACTTTACTTCTAACATCTTTAGATGTATTATCGAGAGGTTTGGACTCAGATCATATCTAAATTTTTGTTGTAATCAATCTTTCTGCAGTTTTTGATACCATAGATCACTGGAACTTGGTGAAACAAGTGAGGTTAAAATATATATCTCTGATTTTATGTGCACTGCACTGACTTCCAATAGCATGGAGAATACTGGGTGGCATACAGAGAGGAATTACCAGAAGAAAGGAGGAGGTACTAACGCTACTGTACAAATCACTGGTGAGTCCTCACTTGGGATATTGTGTTCAGCTTTGGAGATCATATCTCACAAAGGATATAAGCACCCCTTGTGGCCTTGGGCAAGTCACCTAACCCTCCATTGCCTCAGAATAATCCAAGTTATCAATGTCCCTGTTTAATGTACCAAGTTTAAGTTTCAATGTAAAGCGCTTTGATTGAAATGATAAAGTGGTATATAAAACCTGTTAAATAAATAAATAAAATAAATAAAAAGACTGGAAACGATTCAGAGGAAGGGGACCAGAATGATCTGGAGCCTGTGCCAGAAGACAAAGGAGAAGAGACTTGAAGACTAAATATGTATACTCTAGAGGAGAGGAGGGACAGGGGAGATATGATTCAGACCTTTAAATACTTAAAGTGTTTTAATGTACAAACAAACCTTTTTCAAAGACGGGGATGCTGTAAAACTAGAGGGCATAACATGAAGCTGCAAGGGGGTAAACTGAAAGGCAACATCAGGAAATACTTTTTCACTGAAAGGGTGGTAGATGCTTGGAATGCCCTCCCAAAGAAGTGGTGGGGGCAAATACAGTGACAGAATTCAAAATGGCATGAGAGAGACACAGCGGATCCCTTTATAGCAACGGAATATATTTATATTTATTTATGTAACAGGTCTTTTATATCACTTAATCATATCAATCAAAGTGTTTTGCATTGTAACTTAAACTTGGGAATATACATTAAACAGGGACATTGATAACTTGGAGTTTACTGAAGCAATGGAGGTTAAGTGGCTTGCCTAAGGCCACAAGGAGTGCTAGTGGGAATCATACCCCAGTCTTTTGGTTCCCAAGCCAGTGCTCTAAACATTAGGCTACTCTTCCACTCTACCTTTGAAGGCACCATGGACTCTTAATCTGTCAGACACAAGGAAGTAAGTGACAGTGTATGAATCACAAGCATTTTATAGAGACCAGAAGGATCCCATCCATTAGGCCAGTGCAAAGGTATTGAGTACCCTAGGTGAACCATCAGTCCCCCCTCGCCACTCTCCATGATCATTGTAACAACAACCCTCCCCAAGCAATCCTGTAAAATTCATAATTGGATATCCTACTTTTAAATATTAAACTTTGCTGGATATGATCTCCCTAGATTTCAGCAAAGCTTTTGATACTGTTCCGCATAGGAGGCTTATCAATAAACTCAACAGCTTGGGGATGAGTCCCAAGGTGATGAACTGGATCAGAACTTGGTTGACTGACAGACAACAGAAAGTGATGGTAAATGGAACTCACTCGGATGAAAGGAAGATGATTAGTGGTGAGTCCCAGGGTTTGGTCCTGGGACCAGTACTGTTCAATGTATTTGTGAGTGATATTGCTGAAGAACTGAATGGAAAAGTCTGTCTTTTTGCAGATGACACAAAAATTTGCACAGAGTGGACTCCCCTGAGGGAGTGGATAACATGAGGAAAGATCTACAAAAGCTGGAAGAATGGTCTAATGCTTGACAGTTAAGATTTAATGTGAAGAAGTGCAGTGTCAAGCACTTGGGAAGCAGAAATCCAAGGGAACTGTATGCAATAGGGGGTGAGAGGTTGGTGTGCACGGACCAGGAAAAGGACCTCGGAGTGATTGTTTTTGAGGATCTCAGGATGGCAAAACAGTGTGACAAGGTGGTGGCAAAAGCGAGAAGGATGCTGGGTTGCATACAGTAAGGAATTACTAGCAGAAAGGAAGAGGTACTAATGCCACTCAACAAGTCGCTGGTGAGGCCTCATTTGGAATATTGCATTCAGTTTTGGAGACAATATCTCTCAAAGGATATAAAAAGAAACGGTTCAGAGGAAGGCAATCAAAATGATTTGGAGCCTGCATCAGAAGACATATGAGAAGAGACTTGAAGACCTAAATATGTACACTCTGGAGTAGAGGAGGGACAGGAGAAATATGATTCAGACCTTTAAATACTTAAGGAGTATTAATGAACAAACAAACCTCTTTGAAAGATGGGGAAGCTGTAAAACTAGAGGGCATAACATGAAGCTGCAAGGGGGTAAACTGAAAGGCAATGTCAGGAAATACCTTTTCACTGAAAGGGTGGTGGATGCTTGGAATGCCCTCCTGATGGAAGTGGTGGGGGCAAATACAGTGACAGACTTCAAATGGCATGGGACAGACACAGTGGATCCCTTTATAGCAACAGGATAAAATCAAAATAAACATAACTATCTCTTATATCTCAACAAATAGGGGTGACCTACACTGAGCCGTGGGTACACTCCTAAACAAAGGCATGGGGAGGGATGACCTGCACAGAGCAGCAGGTGCACCTACTCTTGCTGCCTTACTGGGCAGACTAGATGTACCATACTGGTCTTTATCTGCTGTCATATACTATGTTACTATGCTTAGTATGTATGTGTGTGCCACTCTCTTTTCAGGTCAAAGAATGTGATGATGACACTTTGAATGTGACTGTCTGTTAGGATGTATTGTTTTGCTTGGACTGCTGCTGTTTCGGCCAACCTTCAGAAACCTCAACCCTAGGTGAATGCCTAGTCTTGCCTGATGGTTGGGCTAACATCCATCCAATATTCAAATGGGGGTGAGCTAGCCCCTCTCCTTTTCCCACCCTGCAATGAGGGAATGACACACCTACGGTATACCTGCCCCACATGCAACTGCATTATCCTGGGCCAGTACATGGCTATTAGATACTCTACGCAAATCTCTAGCCATATAACCCTCCCAAGCCCATACATTGATAAATCAAACTCCACGATCATGATCATACCCAGAACAATGCCCTTCCCAACCCTGAAAATGCACAATTTGGGCCATATACTATTAAATATTATCCTTGCTTTGCCTACATGGGCTGCTCTGACCCATAGCTCTACTACCCCTTACCTCCGGAGCTGACCCCCACTATGTATGCTCCAGGCAGCTCTACACAAAATCTCATTTCTTAAGAAGCCTCAGCATCCTACCTACATAACCTACAAGCCCTCTACTGCACCCACAATCTATTCCCAAAAGTCTCCCTATATAGCGATCACCCTCACATGCACAGCCTTATTAGGGGCTCCAAACCAAAGGTCCCCCTTGAGCAAGGCCATGTGAATATTGCAATCTGCCACTCCTCTCACTCCAAACAAGCTGCCGATCCAACCCTCCAGTGAGCACACATAGACCTAGACATCTGGAGTGAGCCTGCAGTGAGGTGTCCTGATCCCACAAAGGGCTCACATGCTCACCTCATTTCCACTAACAAGCCTGCTACCACCTCCACTGCAAGCAAAAGCAGCTACCCCACTAACATTGCTACTGCTACTACTGCTGCTTGCCATTTGTATAGTGCAACAAAGCATACGCAGCGCTGTACAGACACATGTAAAAGACGGTCCCTGTTCATCAGAGCTTACAGTCTAGTCAAGACAGACAACACAACAGCTGAGGACAAGGACACATCTAGGGGAGTGGTACGGAAACACAAAGGAGGCCAAGAGGATCAGGATCCAAAAGCAGACTCGAAGAGGTGAGTTTTCAGCCCAGATTTGAAAAGGACCAAAGATGAAGCCTGACACACAGACTCAAGTCGTTAGTTCTAGGTGTAAGGAGCAGCAAGGTGGAAGGGTCGAAGTCTGGAGTTGGCAGTAGAAGAGAAAGGCACAGATAGAAGGGATTTGCCAGAAGATTGGAGCACACGAGGAGGGGTGTAGGGAGAGATAAGAGAGGAAAGGTAGTGAGGAGCAGCAGAATGAGTTCATTTATAGGTCAGTAGAAGAAGTATGAAATGGATACGGAAATGGATAGGGAGACAGTGAAGAGACATGAGAAGGGGGAGTATATGAGCATGTAGAGGCTGGCAGAAGATTAGTCACACTGCTTTGAATAGATTCAAGGGGAGAGAGATGATTCCGAGGAAACCAGCAAGGAGGAGATTGCAATAGTCTAGATGGGAAGTGACTAAAGAGTGGATAAGTGTCTTAGTGCTATGTGTAGAAAGGAAGGGACAAATGTTGCCAGTGTTTTAGAGGAAGAAGCGACAGGTTTTAACTATCTGTTGAGTGTGTACATGGAGCAGCAGGTGCAGCCCTGGACACAGACATGTGCTGTCTGTCCAAGAAAGGTCAACACGTCTTCAGTAGTAGACTGGCTAATCTACTGAAGAGGGCTTTAAACTACATTCGTTGGGATGGATGAAGAAAGCCCCCAGGTAAATGAAAGCCCCCAGGTAAGTGATACATTAAATACCTTTATTGAAATGGGTAACAGGGGTAAAATATGGAAAGCAGTGTGTATAAATGCCCGTAGCACGGGAAATAAGATTCCTGATGTTGAAGCTTTGGTGGGAGTGGCTGACTTGGATTTAGTGGCAGTTACAGAAGATGGTTCACTGAAAACCATGACTGGGATGTAACTATACCTGGCTATACTTTATTCAGGAAGGACAGGGTAGGAAGAAGGGAAGGAGGAGTGGCACTATATGTAAAAAATACTATAAAAGCTTTGGAATTACAGAGCTTAAAAGAGAGAGAGGAGGCATTGTGGGTTAAACTAGAAAGAGGGAAAGAGAAATCTATTTGCATTGGCATGATATACAGACCTCCCTCACAAGAGGAAGAGGTGGACAGAGAGTTAATTGAAGACATACGCAGCATTGCTAGGAAAGGGGAAGTGCTACTGATAGGGGATTTCAATATGCCAGATGTTGATTGGCACATTCCTGCTGCAGTATCATCTAGAAATAAAGAGATCCTGGATTCTCTACAGGGAGAACTATTCAAGCAATTGGTAACAGACCCCACACGTGAAGGGGCCATACTGGACTTGGTGCTTACCAATGGTGAAAGTGTTTCTGATGTTATAGTGGGAGATCATTTTGCATCCAGTGATCACTAGATGGTGTGATTCACTATTAGGACTAGGACTGTTAGAATCCATTCAAAGGTGAGGGTCTTAGACTTTAGGAAGACTAACTTTGCCAAGATGGACCAATACCTCAGGGAGTCGTTAGCGGGATGGGAACAGCTGGGGGATGTAGAAAAACAGTGGGCAAAACTGAAAGGGGATATTTTAAGGGCAACCAACCTTTTTGTTAAAATGGTAAATAAAGGTAAAAGGAAAAGGAGACCACTATGGCTTTCGAAAGAAGTAGCTGAAAAGGTGAAGAAAAAGAGGGAGGCCTTCATGAAATAAAAGAGATCACAGAGAGAGGAAGACAGGCATCTATATTTGGAAAAACTTAGAGAAGCTAGCAAAGTAGTCAGTAAAGCAAAGATTCAAAAAGAGGAGGAAATAGCCAATGCAATAAAATGGGGGGGGGGGGATAAGACATTTTTTAGATATGTTAGTGAGAAGAGGAAGGGCAATAGTGGTATTGTCAGACTCAAGGATGAAGGGGAGGAATATGTAGAAGCTGATGAGGATAAAGTGGAATTGCTTAACAAATATTTCTGTTCTGTGTCCACAGATGAAGAACCAGGAGCAGGACCTCAGAAAACACCCACAAACAGGAACAGAAGTGAGGGACATCTTGAACAATTTTCAGAAGACTGTGTTCATGAGAAACTAGCTCAACTTAAAGTAGACAAAGCGATGGGACCGGATGGGATACACCCTAGAATACTGAGGGAACTTGGGGACGTTCTAGCAGCTCCACTGACTGACCTTTTCAATGCCTCATTGGAGTCGGGAGTGGTGCCAAAGGACTGGAGAGAGGCTCATGTGGTGCCTTTGCACAAAAGCAGAAGTAAGGATGTGGTTGAAAACTACAGGCCAATTAGTTTAACTTCGGTGGTGAGTAAATTATTGGAAACACTGCTGAAAGTGAAAATAGTGAGGTTTATTTATTTATTTATTTATTTATTTATTAACAATTCTTATATACCGCACTATTAGACATCAGCGCGGTTTACATTAAACAGAAAACATCCAACAGTTTACATCTGTCTGGTCATTACATTTAACAGGAGGTATAACTTGGCGAAATAGGGGAAACTAAATACAATGGTGGCTGAAGTGGACTAATTTAATAAAGGTTTCAATTTCTACACGTCCTTTTGTTTGCAGTCCACGTTTCTTACTGGGTGGTAGAGGTGAGGACAGTAACTGAATTCAAAAAAGCATGGGACAAACACAGAGGATCTCTAAAGGAAAAAAGGGGACTGTTGTAGTTGTTGATATAGAAGGATAGACTAGATAGGCCATGTGGTCGTTTTCTGTCGTCATGTTTCTGTGTTTCTATGTATGTGACCTGCATGGAGCTGCAGTTACAACCACTCTGGCCACCTTGCTGGGCAGACTAGATGGACCATGCTGGTCTTTATCTGCCATCATATACTATGTTACTACGTAATATCTTCAGTTAGAAGAGTACCAAGAAAAATAAAAGATATGGAGGAGGGAAGTACTGATAAAAGATTCAGAGAAAGACAATGGCAATGCAAAAAATAAAGCCTAAGGCAAAAATGATCAAGAGAAGAAGTGCCTGGTGGCCAGAGGAATGGGCTGAGATCTAGGGAAGGCAGGGCTCTAGTTCTCCTTTTATCTCTTCTTGTGACCATGGGGAAGTCATTTCATCTCCCTTTGGCTCAGGCACTGACTTAGAATGTAAGCTCTTTCGGGCACAGGCACAAATTACAAGTATAGAAGGGGCGCTGACTTCATCACTGGGGCTTCCAGGAAGCCTGATAAGAGAAACTTCTTGCATGCAACGGAGCTGAGGGTGGGGTTCACAGTCACACAGGGCGCATTTCTAACTTGCTATGGTGCTAACTGTACCTGAATATTTTTTATTATTACTTTACAGTGTTGTGCATGCCCAGTAGTGGTATAAAATGATAAATAATAATATGAAGACAATCTGAAACATTTGCTTCTCACGATCAAAGAAAATAGTTTTAAAATGGGCCTGCACCTTAGTGTAAAGAAGACAAAGATCATGACAATTGGCAAAATCAATAAATTCATTGTTGATGGAGAAGAAATTGAAATAGTGGGCAACTAGTGGAGGAGTGGCCTAGTGGTTGGGGCACAGTATTTCAGGCCGGAAGGTCAGGGGTTCAAATCCCACTAGAGAACAGCAACCATGGGCTGGAAGGACTGGGGTTTCTAGTCCCACAGGTGCTCCTTGTGGTCTTGGACAAGCCACTTAACCCTCCATAGCCCATGTTCCCTGTAAAATAGTTATCTCCAAGTTATAATGCCCTGTTCAATGTAATTTCAGTTTGTTCAATGTAAACCACACTGATGCAGAATAGCGTGGTATATAAGAGAATATAAATAAATAACTTTAATCTACTTGGATCAACTATCAATAAGGAAGCAACAAGCAGTCAAGAAATCCAACAACACTTTGCTCTTGGCAGAATGGCTATGAAGGACATAGACAAGATTCTCAAGAGCAGAAATGTCTCTCTCCATACAAAGATTTGACTTGTTCAAGCCATGGCATTTTCAATAATGTCATATGGATGCGAAAGTTGGAAAGTGAAAAAGATAGACAGGAAGAAAATTGATGCCTTTGAATTATGGCGCTGGCAACAAATACTGTGTATACCATGGACTGCCCGAAGAACAAACCAGTCAGTACTAGAGGAGATCAAACCTAAGCTTTCTTTAGAAGCTTAGATGACAAGACTTTGACTTTCTTTGGACACATCATGCGAAAAGAGAGATCATTGGAGAAAGATATCATGCTTGGCAAGATAGAAGGTCAATGCAAAAGAGGAAGGTCAGCAATGAGATGGAGCAATACAATAACAGCAGCTACTGGTGCCAGTCTGTCAACAATGAGCTGCCTGACTGAAGACCGAACACAATTTAGGACAACTATCCAGAGGGTCACCATGAGTCGACGCCGACTCGACGGCACTTAACAACAACAACAACATAAAAAAAGAAGTCACATATTTAAAGTCTATCAACAAGTGTGTTTTCGCCTTCCACATCTTTATGAATGTGATTGTTGAGACTGAAGTAAAACAGAGCCCATTTCTGGTCTCTTATTTAGATACAATACTATGAGCATACAAGTGATATGGTAGATTGTGATGTACTTACATTTCAGAAAGGCCTTTGACACGGTTCCACATCGGTGACTTATAAACAAAGGGAGCCCCCTTCATATGGACCCTAAAGTAACTGACTGGGTCAGAAACTGTTTGGAGTATGAGGCAACAAAGAACTGTGGAAAATGGAGTTCATTCTGAGACTAGAGGCATTACCAATGATGTGCCATAGGGATCAGTCACTGGTCTGGTTCTTTTCAAAATTTTGTAAGGGATATTGTGGAAAGTTTTTATCAGGAAAGGTTTGCCTCTTTGCGGTGTTATCAAAATCTACAACAGTGTATGCACCCTGGAAGATATAGATAACATAGGAAAAGATCTAGCAAAATTTGAAGAATATCTAGAGTATGGGGCTAAGATTTAATGCTAAAAATGCAGGGTTATTCACTTAAGTTGCAAAAACCCAAGGGAAATGTACAGTATAGGGGGTGAAGTATTTCAGAGTACAAAAGAAGAGCAGGATATGGGGGTAATTTTATCTGATGATCTTTAGGTGGCCAAACTGATAGAAAAGGTGACTAGCTAAGATTATCTTCAACCCTCTTACTACTCCCACATTTTCAATGGAACCCAACTATCCTCCCCTGCAATGTGCATAATCAATGTATGCTCCACCAGAAAGAAGATCCCCCATCATTGCAGACTTAATAACTGATCATAATCTAGATATCCTTTGCCTTACCGAAACATGGTTCCAGGAAACTGACATTGTCCTTATAAACCAGATCTACCCCATCCTCCCCCCCCCCACCCACCCACTCAATCCAGAACTGCAACCGGATGACCAACAGAGGTGGAGGAGTCTCTGTAATATCAAGAAAAGAATTAAACTGTACCATTGAATCTTCCTCCACCCCAGGCTTGAGACCTGTGTCTCTTATACAGAGCACCACAAACCAAAGCTCTAGATCTCTCAACAATTCTTGAATCAGCCTGTGCCCCTCAAACCTCCACACACCCTCTTGAAGGATGGAATAAAATCATGACCTATGCAGCCCAAGCAACTCCCAGACTGTCTCCAAACAAACATTGCAAAAGAGCCTCCTGGTTCTCTACTTCCCTACATGAAATGAAGAAAGATCGTAGATGACTGGAACACCACTGGTGACATTCCCGAGATCCCTCTATCTATACCACCTACACCATAAAGCTTCATACCTACTGCACTGAAACAATAAGACGAAAGAGAGAATACAATGAAAATATCATCATGCTCTCTATAAACAAACATGGAGAACTATTCTCCATCACTAAATCTCTATTAAATGAGCCATCAAAACATGGGCTCGACATTAAAATCTCCCCACAGAGAGGATTGCACACATGGACCCAAGATGGCAGCGGAGTAGGACGCTGAATCGGGTTCTGCTGAGCCAGCTTGCTGCATTGTTTGTCCCAATGGGGAAAAAGAGGAAACAGCGGTCCCTAAAGCCCTCCAGTACCTCTTCTCCTGCGAGCAGCTTGATGCAGTCTTCTATAACTGGCTTTTGTCTCCCGTCGGCGTCTTTTATGGCTTTGGCGGATCCGCGGGTTTCTCCAGCGGATCTGAGCGATGGGGTGGAATTGAGCCCTGTTCAAGTGCTCCCGCCACAGCCCAGAAGCTGCTTTGAGGAGGGGCAGCATGTGGTAGTATCTCCGGGTCAGGAGGTCACCAGCGCTGTGAAGGGCTCTCCATCGAAGCTGACATTGGTGGTGACTGCTCCACTTCTCTCTCCTGGGAGCAGTCTAAGTGAGGAGGACTTGAAGAGCAGCTCCCCTAACACCTCGGCTGTCCGGGCTTTTGGCGTTTTGGAAAGACCTGCACTGGTGACTTTGGATAGCTTATGGGAAGCAATATCTTCACTCCAACAGTCCCTTCTTCCTATATTGGGAACCTTTTCACAAGAACTGGCATCAGTTAAAGTTCAGTGCTCGACGGTGGAGACAGAGATAGCGGGGCACGCTTCCCGAGTGACCCAGCTGGAAATCAGGGTGGAAGAGCTGCATGCCCTTGGAGGTGTGCATTCCAGGGAATGTTTAATTCAAGCAAGGCGATTGGAGTTTATGGATAATCAACTGCATCGGAGGTTTCTGAATTTCCCTAGATCTCCATTGCTGGAACCTGTGGGTTTGGTCCGTAAGTACTTTACAGATGTCCTGCGAATGCCTGGTGAATCATTGTCCCCTATTGTGAGGACTCAGTATGTGGTGATATCTTCTTCTGTTGCAGGCATGGAGTCGGACTCTGGAGGTGCCGCCGGGCCTGCCCAGTTAGACTTGTCGGAGTTTTTGGAAAGCTCCCTGGAGTTGGTGACTAGCTGAGCCACCCTGTTGGTGTGCTTTGCATTTGAATCCGACCGTAACTCTGTTCTTAGGTTATATTTCCGAAATATGTCTGTGTCTCAGTTTATGGGGTCCAAAATTTTCATTTTTCCTGATTTGGCTAGAGATACCCAGAAAAGGCGGAGAGAATTTTTGGCCTTGTATCAGAGAATCACTGCTCTGGGTGTGCAATTTAGATTAAAATATCCATGTAAATGTGCTGTGATATATCAGTCTAAGCAATTTCTGTTTTTTGAACCTCAGCAACTTGTGCAATTTCTTCAGAGTAGGGAAACTGAAGGGCGGGTTTGAGTCCTCTACCGGCTGCCATATATGTTAACTATGCTCTTATGATTTCTTAATTATTTAGGATATGGTGGGTTTCCCCTGTAACCTTTGTTTGTTTGTTTTTTGTTTTTCTTCTAATTGGGTCCTTATTGTGGTTTTGTATTTTGTGGGCTAAACCAAGTTAGTACAACTTCTGTAATTTAACAATTTTCTTTATACTTGAAATTTGTATTCTGTAATTCGTATTCAGATTTGTTTCTGGATTATTTGTGTTAAAATTTATAAATAATAAATTAAAAAATATATATATCCCTACAGACCATAGCTGATCACCTTCACTCCAAATACTGCTCATCTCAGCATCGACCGACCCTCCATTCAGATCTACTAGCCCCTAATACAACCTCTGTAGTAACCTAGAATGAGTTTGACCCTCCATCCCTTGACAACATAATTACGGTCATCAAAAATCTAAACACATTTACCTCTGCCCTAGATCCATGTTGGGTACTTTGGATAAAAAATACCAAGGAAACTCTTAGCACCTACATTCTATCCATATTAAAAACTCCCTACAAACTGGTATCATGCCAACGCCCTAGCTCAATCCGCCCCATTCTAAAAGGCAACAAGCTTGACCCCACTATACCCTCATTCTACAGACCAATATCAAGTAACCCCCTCCTAGCAAAAATAACTGAAAAGATTGTTCAAACGCAACTACAGAACTACATTGATGACCATGCCCCCTTTGATCCCTTCCAACATAGATTTAAATGGAACCATGGCGTAGAAAACTTAATTACGTCCTTTCTAGACTCAGTGATCTCCTACACGCAAACGCCTACCCAAGGCTGTCTACTAGTCTTCCTCAATATGTTATCTGCTTTTGATTCCTTTCCTCATGACCAGTTCCTGGACAGACTATATGACATTGGCCTTAGAGATACTACACTGAACTGGTTCCGATCCTACCTGGAAGACAGAACTCAACAGGTAAGAATCGGTGAAAAGACCCCCCAGCTATTCATACTAACATAAAGCATACCACAAGGTTCCAGCTTATTTTCACTCCTTTTCAACATCTTTCTCCAACCTATATGCAAAATCTTTCAAGACCATAACAACCATTACCAACTCTATGCAGATGACATTATGTTCTTCACCCCCTTTAACATATCAACCCCCAACTTTGTCAATGTCTGTAAATGCTTTATGAAGATCTGAGACTGGCTCCACCAACACAACCTCCTCATTAAACAAGCTAAAACATAAGTACTTCATATCTCTTCCAATCCATCTTATTCTCCCCCTACTTCACTTGTTCTCGACAATTAAACTATCTGTGTAAAAAATTTAGTTAAATATCTTGGTATAACAATTTATCAGAACCTTACCTTCCAGGAACAGATAAGAAGAAAAACTAAAGCCATTTACACCAAGATCAGAACTCTGAGAAACCTCCGCCCCTTATTAAACCCAGATTCCTTTCGTACTGTCTGCCATGCCCTAACCACCCCATCCCTTGACTATTGCAACCTCATATATCATGGTTTCTCAAAACAAAGTATCTACCTTCTCCAAATGGCCCAAAACACTATAGCATGCCTAATTACCAACACACCCAGATGAGCCCACATTACTCCTGTCCTCAAAGACCTCCACTGGCTCCCTATTTAGGCCAGAAAAAAATTTAAAACCCTCACCCTGATTCATAAAGTCATGCACAATAAATCAGCCCTCTGCCTTCTCTCCCTTCACTCTAGGCCTAATAACACCAGATCACGTAGACCCAACTCTGCAAATCTCCTAAACATCCCAAAACAAAAGAAAAACAGCAATCTACCTACAACCAAGCCTTCTCCCTCTTTGCCCCCTCAGAATGGAAAGCCCTTTCATCTGACTTACGAGGTTGCTCTGACCATGCGGAATTCTGTAAAAGGCTCAAAATCTTACTCTTTCAAGAACACTTTGCATTACTCCCCTAACCACAGTCATCCTAGTACACCCAGTCCCTCTATCTTTTAAGCGGCAGGTATCCTGCCTTTGACCCACTCTCACTCCGCCTTAAGGGTCCTCCTCCTCCCTCATTCAATACCTAACCCTCCCCTTCTCTCCTCTTTAGCCTCAGCTACCTACCTCAGTCCACCTTTCTATTAATCTGTAAAAAGTTAAAGTTGACTGTTAAATGTTTTTGTTATCCTTATCTTTATTAAGTTTTTGTTCACTGTACAACAGTTGTATCCACACTGTTACAAGTTAAGTTACATGTAAACCGTCTTGAATGGTAGAAAGACGGTACATAAAAAGTTTTAAATAAATAAATCAAAAGCCAGATGGATGCTGGGTGCATAGAGAGAGAAATGGCCAGCAAGAAAAAGAAGGCAAAATTCTCTGTATAGGTTTCTTGCGAAACCTTATTAGGAAAACTGGGCCCGATATTCAGCGTCGGTGGCTAAAATGGCTAGTTGCTGCAGCTGAACTTTAGACCCAGATATTCAATGTCAGGGCCATATCCGGCTGCTGGCATTGAATATCCGTGTCAGCCAGGTAGCAATGAAGCTAACCAGGCAGTGGCGCTATTCAGCCGCTGCCCAGTTAGCTTTGTCGATGAAAGTTAGGTCAGCCTTTAAGGTACCGCATAGCATTAACTGGGCAGCGGCTCAATACCACCACTTCCTGATTATTGCCAGGGGCCACCCCCTCTCCACCTCCAGAACACCCCAGTACTAGTCAGTTAGCATCAGGGCGTGCAGAGACAGCACCCACGGATATTCAGCGGCACTAGCAATGTTAGTGCCACTGAATATACCAGTCAGCACAATTAACGTGATTGGCCCTATGGGCTGCTCCATGTCCTATGCCTGTTTTGAAAAATTTGGTTCCTTTGTGCAATGGGTGGAAGAGACATTGGGATGTGAGAACATCATTCATTGCACAAATTATTTTTTGTTTCGTGCTGGGAACTCCTAATATTGCACTCTGCTGTCAGAATTTCAGGGTGTCATGGAAGACCACTGGCTCAAGAGCAGGCCAGGAACCCGTCATCATCACTGGTTTTCTTGGGCATGAACCTGAATATATGCGCCAAGGTCTCTAGACAAATTGATAATGTCCCAGGAAGTTTCAGAAAATATGTTTTGGAAGTGGGATGGATCTCAATTTACATATAGATTGCATAGGTTCTCCTATGCTACAACATGGTAAAACTGCTGTGGAACAGAACTGCATATCCCTGAGCAGCCGTAAATATCTTCTGCACTGCAAGAAAAAAATACTATGAGCCAAATATCTGAAGATATTCACCATTAACACTGCTCTGCAATTTTGCATAATTGAGATCATTATGAGTCTTCATTTCCTGGCATCTTCCAACATTGTATACCATAGTTTTTCCATTCTTTGAAGGGGGTTATTTTAGAAGCTCTATTGGTGAACTGCACATGTAAAAATGACCATTCACAAGTGTAAGTCACATCCACATCCCAAAAGTGATACTAGAAAGGCCCGAATTTACACATCTCTGCTACAATCACATCCAAATCACATGGGGGTGTAGCAGAAGTGTGTCCAGAGCAGCCCTAAGAAGATTCATATGCACCTCCAATTTTGCATTTGTAAACCTGCCAGTGGACACAACTATAATTAGACCTGCTCCTCGGCATTACTAGGCCTTTCAATAGTGCTTGTTTCGGCCAATGCTCAACAATATGAATAACAAGGGAATATTCTCTCACTCCCTGAATTATTTTCTCCCCCTCAAAAAAGGATAGCAGTTAAATAGTGAGGCCTCTTTGTTTACTTCCACTCCGTTGCACATCTCCATGTGCAAAATGGCTGGTCATACATGGATGTGGCGACAAATACAAATTCATGTTCTGAAATACTGGGGCTGACACGCCTGTTACCTCTCCCATGTCAAAATTTCACACGTGCACCTTCTGAAATCGACCATCTCCCTACATGTGTCTTGGCCTTTATTCCACATAGTCCTATTACTTGGAATATTTACCTTTCAGGACATGGATATGTGGATTTCAGAACATATTTACATGTATCCACCTCCTCCACTGCCTCTCCTATGGAATTTCAAACATTTTGAGTTGTATGTACAGTATGTCCATCTAGCACCTAAATGGCCTTTTGAAAATGTGCCTTTATATTCTTCATGCATTCCTCCAATTCTGTTCTTTTTTCAGTTTGAAAATACTTCTAGTATCTGATTTAAGCCACCACAAAGTTATTTTATAAAGGTTTTTCTTCAAATACACTTCTAGGAAAAATTAAAAACCTAATCTTGATAGCCTTTGAACTTTCCCATGATCATATTTTATTTATTTATTTATTTATTTATTTATTTGGTTTTATACCGCACTATTCATGATCAGCACAGTTTACAAAATAACAACATCATACATGGAACAGATTACATTTAACATATTACATCATATGTGCCACCCTTTCTAGCTCTGCTGCACATAGCCTCTTCTTTAGATAGAATGCTCAAACTGTACCCATAGGGTCCAATATTCAAAGCGATGAACATGGTTAGCAGATCAGATGACTGTCTTACACAGTGATTGCGATATTCAGCGTCACAAGCATGGTTAGTGCTGCTGAATATTTGTGGGTGCTGCTGCTAGGCACCTTGATGCAGTATATTGTGGATCAGGAACTGGTTAAAAGATAGAAAGCAGAGGGTAGGGCTAAATGGCCAATTTTCCCAATGGAGAAAGGTGAATAGTGGAGTACACCAGAGATCTGTGCTGGGTCCGCTGCTTTTTACATATTCATAAATGATCTGGAAATAAGAATAATGACTGAGGTATTCAAATTTGCATATGACAAAAAAATATTCAAAGCTGTTAAAACCCATGAGGATTATGAAAAATTACAATAGGACCTTGATATATTGGAAGACTAGGCAACCAAACGGCAGACAAAATTTAATGTGGACAAGTGCAAAGTTGTGCACCCAGGAAAGAAAAACCCAAACTATGGTTACACGATACAAGGTTCCACATTAAGAACCACCACCCAAGAAAAAGATTTAGGCGTCATCATGGATAACATGTTGAAACCCTCCGCCCAGTGTGCAGCGGCAGCCAAGAAAGCAAATAGAATGCTAGGAATCATAAGGAAAGGAATGGAAAATAAAACAAAAGATATTATAATGCCTCTATATCGTTCCATGGTGCGACCGCACCTTGAATATTGTGTGAAATTCTGGTCGCCGTATCTTAAAAAGGATATAGCATTATTAGAAAAGGTACAGAGAAGAGCCATCAAAATGGTAAAGAGGATGGAAGAATACCCCTATGAAGAGAGGCTCTTCAACATGGAAAAGAGACGGCTGAGGGGAGATATGATAGAGGTCTATAAATTAAGGAATGGAGTAGAAAGGGTAAACATAGATCGATTGTTTATGCCATCAAAATATAGAAGTTACAATGTAACCTATTTAAGACTAATAAGAGAAAATATTTTTTCACTCAATGTGTAATCAAACTCTGAAATTCATTACCGGAGGATGTAGTAAAAGCTGTTAGTGTAGCCAGGTTTAAAAAAGGTTTGGACAAGTTCCTGGAGGAAAAGTCCATAAACCACTATTAAAGGGGACCCGAGATATCCACTGCTTGCCCCAGTACAAGCATTGTGGAATCTGTGTCTTTTGGAGAAACTGCCAGGTACTTGTGATCTAGATTGGCCACTGTTGGAAACAGGATACTGGGCTTGATGGACCTTGGTCTGACCCAGTATGGCATATCTTATGTTCTTATGGATAACCGGGCAGTGCTGATATTCAGTCACTATCTGGTTATACCATTAGCAGTGAACGTTAGGCACATTAAAGACTGTCTTAACTTTCACTGCTGAAACTAATTGGGCAACGTCTAAATAGCACTTCTGCCCAGTTAATTTCCATTCTATCCGGCGACCCAGATATTCAATGCCCCAGTATTGAATATATGGACATGGCATTGAATATCCAGGTCTAGAGTTCAGCGGCAACAACTAGCCACTTTAGAAGGGCTAGCCACTACCGCTGAATATTGAGCCAATAGTTTTTTTGTTGTTAAGTGCCATCGAGTCGGTGTCGACTCATGGTAACCCTCTGGATAGTTGTCCTAAATTGTGTTCGGTCTTCAGTCAGGCAGCTCATTGTTGACAGACTGGTATCTGTAGCTGCTGTTATTGTATCGATCCATCTCTTTTCCAAAAATTGTATGTTACCATTAAGATCTTGTATAAGGCCAACCCTACATTCATCTATTGAATTATTTTCTAGGGCCGTTTGAAACATCTTGAAACTTCTGTGATATTTATTATTTTCCTTATTTTCACTTACGTCACAAGCTTAACTGGCCCATTCAGCATTTATTTGTCATTGTTGTTTGCTGTGGGTGACAGGTCATTTCTATTTAATGTCTCCCTGTTTCACTTTTTTTTTTTTACCCATCTAGATCAGTTTGCATTTCACTATTCTGAATTCCATATGGCATCTTACTGCATATTCACGTAGATTGTCCAGGGTTTCTTTATTGATTGTAATCAATCTTCAAGTGCACTAAGCTTCCTAATTTAGCATGTCTGTGAACATTAAGACCGTGCTTACTCTATTATCTTACAAATCGTTGATTCAAATAAAAAGTAATTGGCCTAGCGTTCTTTGGCAATCTTTAACCTTTATTAGATTTGTTTTTCTTGAAATGTTAATCTATTTCCCAATGTACTAATTAGCTACATAAATACAAATACATACATTAGAAAAGTAGAGAGAAAAGTAACCAAAATGATAAAGGGAATGGAAGGATACTCCTATGAGGAAATGCTTAAAGGTTTAGGGCTCTTCAGCTTGGAAAAGGGACAGCTGAGTGGAGATATGATAGAGGTCTGTAAGTTAATGAGTGGAGTGGAATGGGTAAATGTAGATCAGTTGTTTACCCCTTCAAAAAGTAGAAAGACTAGGGGACACGCAAAGAAGCTACAATGTTGCAGTTTGTAACACATGTACAACTAATCAGGGGAATATATTTTTTTGACTGAACATGTAATCAAATTCTAGAATTCATTGTCAGATGATGTGGTAAAAGCTGTTAGTTTAGCTGTGTTTAAAAGAATTTTGGACAAGCTCCTGGAAGAAAAGTCTATAAATCATTATTAAAGGGGACCATGGAAATCCACTGCTTACCCTGGACACGGTCAGAAACAGGATTCTGGGCTTGATGGAGCTTTGGTCTGACACAGAATGGCATATCTAATATTCTTATGTTCTTAAGTAAATTTTCCAATAACTTATAGCCAGATACAATAAATAACATATAATAACAAAGTACAAACATTAAGGGATCAGTTTTCAAAAGCCCTTATCTGGATAACCATAGAGGTTATCTGGATAAGGCACTGAGAGAATATTCGGCAGCACTATCTCCACAGTTGAATATCTCCATAGACTGTCCCAGCACTATCTGGAGGGTGCCGGGGTGATCTGTGGGCAGAGCAAGGGAAATGCTGACTACTATCTGGCTAATTGACCCATTATCTAAATAGTGGCAGTGGTGTTAACTCTTCTGCATTATTTGCTACCTTAACAGTTAATCTGAAGTACCATACTGCAGGTTATGGTGAGGTGCTGTCCACATTCACTCTCCATACAGTCTTCACCCCATTTCACATTATGCAATTAATGTGGGAATTAGCACACTCTGTTATTCCACTGTGCTAACAGTTAATGTGGACATTTATTTTATTTATTTTTATTTATTTAACAGTTGCTTATATACCGCTACCTTCCACAGATCAGGTGCGGTTTACATTGAACAAGGAATGAACAGATTTACAAGTCTGTTTTACATGGAACATTTGTTAACTAGGTACAATTTTGCTGTTTTACATGGAACATTTGTTAACTTGGTACAATTTTGCTAAATACATTAATCATGAATGACTAAATATGGTAAAACTTGTTAAATAACAAACGAACTTATTTACATATTTTGATCTATTACATATATCTATTTACAAGATTTACAAGTAGTTATTTAGTCGATTTTAATTGTAATTGTAGTTAGCTAGGAGAATTAGAGTTGGTGTACCCTAGGTTGCTATTAACCATTACCTGTCAGCACGTGTTAATTCCCACATTAAGTGCATAATGTAGTTTATTAAAGGCCCCCTAAAATAAAAATAGCATATACGTATGCTCATAAACAGGGCCAGCCTGTCCACTAGGTTGGCTAGGCAGATGCCTAGGGTAGCAGATCTCTGTGGACGGTAGGCCACGTTCTTTGGCACATGTCCTGCATCCCTCTCCACGCGCCGAGCCAAGCTGCCCACCCCCCCCCCCTCCCTGTGCTGAGCTGCTCTCTGCTGCCACTGATTCCGGCAGCAGGGGGGGGGGAAAGCTAGGTTTGGTGGCAGGCCAGGTGCTTCGGCACACATGGACTGCCACTTCTGAACACCCAAAGTTATGTCGCCAGAATCGGTGGTAGTGGGGTTCAGCACAGGGGGTGCAGCTCGATATGCAGGGGGGAGGCGGAACAGGTCGGGGGGGCTGCACGGTTTGGGGGGGCCAGCCGAGGCTTTGGGCCAGCCCTGCTCATAAACCAAACATAAAAAGGCATCAAACCCTGAGCCACTACCATACAAAATTCCATCTCCCAGACTACTGAGATGATTTTAGATAGTTTACATGTTACAGTATGCCACTGGGGGGGTTTCGATTATTTGAACACTAGATGGAGCACCAAAGCAGGTAGCAGAACTCTGAAAGGAAGTAAGCTCATGGAAACACTGGGATTTGTAGTTTCTGGAAGTCCTGGAATAACATAAATTGATCTCACAGAAGTGAATTTGTGAGCTTTCACCCAAGTGAAAGCAATTAGGCACCTTCAGGTAATTAGGCAAGTCTGTTGGTATATGCATGAAAAAGCCAGACAGCAAAGAGGAGATGGGTAAAGAAAGGGAATACAGAGCTCAGACTGAGAAGCCCCAACAGCCAAGCTAGAAGGATGGTTTTAGGAGAAAAACCCTTAAGTGGAGAATGGTAGATTGAAGGAGAGCACTAGATGAGGTCTGCATAGATTTCAGCAAAGGATTTGACACGGTTTCACATAGGTAACTTATAAATAAACTGAGCATCCTAAGGATGGGCCCTGAAGTGATTGACTGGATAAGAAATTAGTTGAGAAGGAGGAGACAAAGGAGTGGTAATGAAGATAAAGATGATAACAGCGGTGTGCCTCAGGGATCAATCCCTGGCCCAGTTCTTTTTAACATTTTTGTAAGCGCTACAGCAGAAGGGGTGTCAGATAAGGTTTGCCTCTTTTTTGAAGATACCAAAATCTAAGAACATAAGAAATGCCACATTGGGTCAGACCAAGGTCCATCAAGCCCAGTATCCTGTTTCAAATAGTGGACAATCCAGGTCACAAGTACCTGGCAGGTACCCAAAGTCCACAGCTTCCACAATGTTCGTCCTGCGGTAAGCAGTGGATTAGGGTAGACACCCAGAAAGGTATGGCTAACATGTGGAGGAATCTAGCAAAGCTTGAAAGATGAACTAGAACAAAGTCTCCCAACCTTTTTGGTTGTGTGGACCCCTCATTAACCTCCAAAAGGTTCAGGGACCCCCAGTTCATCCCCACCATTCTTTCCAGATCCCTCCCCTCATTGCAAAGCCTGTCCCTACTAGCCACTTTATCTCCCTTTTCCCTCCTGTCTCTCCCTCTCCCTCCAGTCAGTCCCTATCAGTCTCAGTCTCTTTCTCTCTCCCTCTCTCCAGCCAGTTCCCTCCCATCTTTCTCCTTATCCCCAATCACCCAATCAGTCTCTCTCTTTTTTTCTCTTTTCTGTGACCCCTGAAATGGTCTCACAGACTCCTATGGGTCTATGGACCACAGGTTGGGAATCCCTGTTCTAGAATTTGGCATCTGATATTTAATGCTAAAACATGCAAAGTCATACATTTGGGCTGCAAAAACACAAGGTGATGCAATATAGGGAGTGATGTACTTTTGACCATGAAAGAAGAGCAAGACCTGGAGGTAATCCTATTTGATAATCTTAAGGAGGCCAAATGGGTAGAAAAGATGATGCAAAAGCCAAAAAGATGCTTGGGTGGAGAGGGGGAGGAATGGCCAGCAGGAAAACAGAAGTGATAGTGCCTCGATATACAGTAAGTCTCAGGTGAGTTTCCATTTGGAGTAATTGTATTTCTGGAAACTGCAACTTCAAAATGATATAAACAAGATGGGAGATGGTGCAGAGCACAGCTACTAAAATGGTCGGTGGTCTTTTCTGTAAAGCTTATGGTCACAGACTTGAATATGTATACTTTGGGAGAAAGACGGGAGAAGGGATATATGAGAGAGGCATTTAAATACTTCCAAAGTATAATTGCACAGGAGGAGAGTTTCTTTCAATTGAAAGGAAGCTCTGGATTGAGGGGACATAGGATGAAGGTGAAAGGGGATAGACTCAGAAGTAATCTAAGGAAATATTTGTTTACAAAAGGGTAAATCCATCCCCTCTATTCGTGCTGGCTTCAGCCTCCAACTAACTCCCCCCCCCCCCCACTCCTGACACACTGTATCCCACTCTCATAAGCCCAGTTAGCATGTATTTATAGTTATATGTATATAGTTTCTCTGTTTTAGTTAAGTCTATGACTAATATTGTTATAAAACGCATATCACAGGATAAGCCTAGTACGACGCCTCAAGCCCTTACTATCACAGGAGCACTTCCACACAGTATGCCAGGCTCTAGTAACCCCAATACTAGACTTCTGCAACCCAATATATCTCGGCCTAACAAAGCAGACCCTAAGACCACTACAGCTGGCACAAAACACAGCAGCACGCATAATAGCTGGCACCACAAGAAACGAACACATCACACCCACTCTAAAAGATCTCCACTGGTTACCAATCAGCTCACGCATCAAATACAAAACAGTCATTAACATATTCAAAATCAAACACCAATTATCAGCATTCAACCTACATCCACTCATCCAACCAGACAACAACGCAAGACCGAGGAGGAGGGGTACAGCCAACCGCGTTAATACACCAAAAGACATAAACAAGATACACAAAGACACTGAGAAAGGAGCCATATCAACGGCAGCACCTTCAATCTGGAACTCACTCCCCGATGAACTTCGCTCAACAATGGACATTAAAGACTTTAGGAAGCTGCTCAAGACTACCCTCTTCAGGGAGCACTATGGGGATGTCACCTAAGCAACCCAATGGACAACAACAGAATCAAACCCCCATCCCCCCAACTCACACAAATTTGAATGCAAATTTATGTTGTAAATTTATGTTGTACATAGTATTGTATATCGCGCACACTGTAAATAGACCCACAAGAATCAACGACACACTATAACTACACACACACACCGACCATTGCATGCCCACACTTAACACATTGTCTGTCGATTGTTTACTGTGCGGGCCGCCTTGATTGAAGGATAAGGCAGAATAGAAATCAATTTAAATAAATAAATAATGTAAAAAGTTCAAACCATGTTATATGTAACATGTTGGTTCCTTGTAAACTGTCCCTGATCTCTGGAAGGGGTGGTATAGAAATATGCAATAAATAAATAAATAAATAAAACTGCCCTACCCAACCCCCTTGAAATTTCCCATGCTTCTTCGTGTCAAGATGAGTTTCTTGCAAAATTACCACATCCCTTCTTTCCTAATGTAGTCAAGCAACTACTATAATATATGTATGGGAGCATACAATATATGCACTGTAATATTAATTAATTATAAGAGTAAATATATATAGATGTAACAGGCATAATTGTTATTAAAAGAATGAAATTTTGTGGAGACTTCACTAATTTTAGTTGTATAACTAAAGTGCAATATTGTGATATAATGGTAATAAAGTGCAATATGTGATATGTAATATGTATATGTTAAATAAATATAATTTTTGTAGTGAGTGTTTATTGGATAATATTAAAATATACTTTTATAACACACTGGTTAATCTGTAATATATAATTTATATGATACATGATTGTGAAAAATTAATTTTGTTTGACATGTTTAGACATTTATAGTATATTTCTTTTTTGCATTGTGTTTTTGTATGTTTTGTTCATTTGCAAATTAGTGGTGATTTTCTTATGATTGTTAAGCAACTTAGTGCATTTTATCAGTGAGTGGATCCCATCTACATTCACTGTGTACATTTTTAACTTAACCAATGCCATGGCACTCTGCATCCTCGATGCTTATGCACGTTAATCTTAGTCTAGTACGGTTGCCCATCTCCCAGCCACACAGGCCCCCTTGCTTCCCTTTTGCCTCCTTACCCCGCCCCCACAGACTTTGTTCCCCACCCCCACCCCCGCCCTGCCCCTCCTCCCACCCCTTGTATGGTCTCCCTTGCACCCTCCTAACTCCTTCCCTTTTCTGCCCATGTGTGGTCCCCCCCCCCCACACTCCCATGGCCCCTCTCTTGGACCCTCTCCACCATGTCTCTCCCTCCATTCTCCACATCACCACGGCCACACCTCATTCGCCCTCAAGCCATTCATTCACCTCACTGTTGTTCCTCTTCCCCCTAAATATTTCAATTATTAACTCTATACACTTGCTGCGACAGAGTGCCGTTACGCTCATTCCCCTGCAAAGTCTCCCTGACAACGTTTGCCCCTATGCATTCCTACACCAGTCCATTAGTGGATTATCAATCGCAGATCCAGTGGGTCCAGCACTCTCTCCTTGTGCTACTATCTCGCTGCTCCTTTCTTCTCTCTAGCAGCTTTGCATCTTTCAGCAGCCATTCTCTACATAGCTAAAGTCCCTCCAGTCCCATATTTAAGAAAAGGAAAAACTCCACAGTTCATTTAATGGTGTATTTAGCATGTGAAGAAGAAAAGATGGGGGGGGGGTAGGGGTATGCTGCTTCGCCTAACTGTGTCCTCTGGTACAGCAGTCCTACTCCGCTTACACCCTAGGCATTGAGTCAATAAAGGCCTTTAGCTCCGCCGGGGTTTCAGAGTATGACGTTTGGTTCTCATAGTGTACTCTCACCTATGCAGGATATTGTAATGCAAACTGCACACCCCTCTGGGCTAACTGAGAACAATATGGTGCCATATTTCGGTGCCACTCCACCGCCCGTTTTGAATAGTCACTAAACATTAGTAGCTTATGGCCTTTATATTCCAGTTGCCTCTTCTTGCGGTATTCCCCCTTTAGCCTGTCCTTATCCACAAAATTAAGTATGCATGCAATCACTGGCCAGGGTCTATCAGCACCCTCTTCTCAAGGCCCCAGCCGGTGCACTCATTCCACGAGCAGTCGCACTCCTGCCTTTACCACACCCAGCTGCTGTGGCATCCATTCTTCGATTATATCTCTGAGCTCATTCTCTCTGCAAGATTCAGGGAGCCCTATCACCCACACGTTGTTTTGTCGCCCCCTATTTTCTTGATCATCAAGTTGCTCTGTGAGTGCCTTGCAGCTCCCCTCTAACTGTTCCACTCGCCTCTCTAGAGCCTCTGTGCTGCTCTCCTGCTGCTCCACATGTGCCTCCAGCTGCTGGACTCGCTGTGTCTGAGACTCAAAGCTGCCCTTCAACTCCTCCAGCGAGGCACGTAGGTGAGAGAGGCATTCATCGAGCACCGCGGTCAGTGAGCGAGTGATTTCCCATATTGCTTCTTCCTGCAATGTGATAACTGCTGTGGTTTGCTCTGCCGCCATTTTTGGTGATCTCTCCTTGATAGGCCTAGGGGTTTTTGCGGGCATCCCCACTGATCAGCTTCGTCGTTTGCCCCCATCCATTATGTTCTGTGGGCTCACTTCCTTTTCCGCTGCTTTGGGGGAGGGAGATTTTAGGGTCCAGTGCTATCTTTATATGCAGTTTATTGGCAGTTTTTCAATGCGCTAAGAACGGAGCTCAGCCAGCAGGTATCCATTCAGCTCCACTTCATCACGTGACCCCCTCAACATTCACAATATTCAAACTTCACCGCCACAGGGCTGTTTGCTTCAGCCCTCACCGATGCCAACTTCCTGTTTGCTGACCTCCGCCACCATGCAAACAGGAAGTCAGCATTGGTGGGGGCAGAAGCAAATAGCTCTGCAGAACCAAAGTTTGAAGGTAAGGCAGGGCTGTTTCAGGTCATTGCCACTACTGTAGGTCCTCGTGAGGGGCGACAGCAGTGACAATGGGTGCCCCTGGAGGCCAGGATCTCTAGGCGACCGCCTAGTCTGCTTAATGATAGTGCCAGCCCTGGTAGTATACTCATTGCATGGAGGATCTCCTCTCTACTTACTGCGAAGAAGTGCTCCCAGTCTTACTGATGTCATTGTTTTTCCCTGTCCTTGAATTTAAGCCTGCATGAATCAAGGCAATCTGCTTTTCAAAGAAGTCTGCTAATTTTTGGGGATCTACATCTATATAATGAATTTGTATATATTGGCCTTAAAATCCAGAAAAGACAAAGGAAAGGAGTCTGTGCCCACTCTAGCTACTATCTCTCTGAAAGGTTCCAGCTCCCGGTAATTCCCCACTCCAAGGAAGTTTCTGCTGCAGCTGCCTGCCATCTGTGGTGATTTTACTGCTTTGTGAGAGAATAAAACAGCTCTGAGCAGGCGAGACTGCATGTTCCTGTTACTCCCTGCTGTGTGCCATTTGCCTACTGGAGTCCCAACTAGGTTCCAGCATAGATTCTTCAGATTACAAAACCTTCTTCATAAAAGTTTCGGAGTATTATTTCTAACTAAATATTAATATTTATTTTATTTATTTATTTATCGAGTAGTCTTATATACCGCCTTTCAGCAGAATCAAAGTGGTTTACATCAAACAAGAACGGCAACATTACATTACAACTAATTCAAACAGGTAGCTTACCAATAAATACATTAAAAGGGTAGGATGTCTTTAACATATTTACATGAGGTGATAACAGGATTAAATACTTAACATATTTACATTTTGGTAGGAATACTGATATGGTTTGCAGTACAAAGTTGCGAATGAGTATTTACATTTATCAATCTTGAATGTAACATATTGCATTATATATGCTTTTGGACAGTTACATTTATATATTCGGGAGGATTGTGGTATTGACTAGTGGGTATATTGGGTTTATCTCTAATAACTTCTAAGTTAGTCTATATCCTATGTGAAATGTTTTTATCATATGAGATGTTGGTGTTGGTGTTTGGGGATATGTTATATTGTGATGCCAGGGAATATGTTTGGGTCTAAGTGGGGAATAATTCTTCAATTGGTTCTGAGGTGCCAAAGTGCTCTGTAAAAAGATGGGTTTTGAGACCTTTTTTGAAGGTTGCTAGATCAGTGGTAGCTCTCAGTCTGTCTGGCAGGGCATTCCATCATGAAGGGGCTGAGAAACTGAATGCTCTGTTAGTTGTAGTTTTATTGAATTTTGTAAAGGAATTGGGAACGAGTAGAATTTTATTGAATTTTGTAAACGAGTTGGGAACGAGTAGAGTTCTGGTTCCGTTGCCTCATTGTTCTGTGCTTTGTGGGGTTGCTTAGTAGACCAGATAGATGTGATGGTGCTATCTCTCCTAACAGTTTGAACGTGGTCGTGATTATTTTATATTTGATCCTGCTTTGTATAGGTAACCAGTGTAGTTTGAATAGGATTGGAGTAATGTGCTCAGTTGCACTTGCTTTTGCAAGCATTCGGGCAGCAACATGTTGTGCTATATTTAGTTAGTGTAGTGCTTGTCTTGGGAGACTTTGAAGGATAGTGTTACTGAAGTTGATGTGAGGTAGGATTAGTGCTTGGAGGACAGAGCTAAAGTCCTGCTGTGGTAATAAGAGTCTTAGATTTATGAGGTATTTTAATTTATTGTGTAAATATTATGTTAGATGTGTTCCTGATGTGTGTTGTTAGGCTCAAACTTTTATCCATAATGACACCAAGGTATCTGATTTCTTTTTTTTATGTAAATATTTGTGTTTTCAATTTTTATTTCTGTTGGGGGAGTAAACTTTTGATTCCTTATTTTAAGATTGATTTTGAGATTGTGGTTATTTAGCCATTGGGACATTTTAGTGAAGCATGATTTGATGCCAGAAAAGTCAAGAGAATCCGTATCCATTGGGATGTAAATCATTACATCATCTGCATATATTGCATATTTTATGTTGCACTCCTGTATAATGTGACAGGTTGGCTGTAAATATATATTAAAAAGGAGCGCTGATAGGGCACAGCCCTGTGGAATTCCTTGTTTTTGAGAGTAGGTTTTAGATGTGTGTTGTCCTATTTTAACCTGTTGTGATTGGTCAGTAAGGTATGACTGGAACCATGCAAGAATAGTGCCATGTATTCCCACTTGTTTAAGTCTTTCTATGAGGATGGAGTGATTGATGGAATCAAAGGCAGCTATAATATCCAGGAATATTAGCAGGACTGCTTGTTTTGGACGGTCAGTGTATTTTAGTAGGTTATCAAAGAGTCCTGTTAGAAGTGTTTCTACACTATGGTGTGGCCTGAAACTGTATTGGTGAGTGTCTAGGGGTGCAAGCAGCTCAATGTGGTTTTGTAGTTGCATGTGCACGATTTTTTCTATGAATTTTGCCATAAATGGTAGGCTACATATAGGCCTATATGATGATGGATCAAGGTTGTCTAGTTTCTTGTTTTTTAAAATCGGTCTAATTGAGGCCCTTTTTAGAGTGGTGGGTATAGTTCCATTTGTGAGTAAAACATAGAAATATGATGACAGAAAAAGACCACATGGCCTATCTAGTCTGTCCCTCCATATCAACGACTACAACAGTCCCCTTTTTTCCTTTAGAGATCCTCTGTGTTTGTCCCATGCTTTTTTGAATTCAGTTATTGTCCTCATCTCCACCACCTCCACTGGGAGACTATTCCACGGATCCACCACTCTTTCCGTAAAGAAATATTTCCGCATATCACTCCTGAATTTATCCCCCTTCACCCTCATCCCATGTCCCCTCATAGGAGAACTTGCTTTCAATTGAAAGAGGCTCTCCCCCTGAACATTTATGCCACGGAGGTATTTAAACATCTCAATCATATCACCTCTATCCCACCTTTCCTCTAAGGTGTACATACTAAGATCCTTAAGTCTGTCCTCATAAGCTTTATAATGAAGACCACTAACCATTTTAGTAGCCACCCTCTGCACCGACTCCATCCTGTTCACATCCTTTTGAAGGTGTGGTCTCTAGAATTGCACACTATACTCCAAATGAGGTCGCACCAAAGACTTATACAGAGGTACTATTGCCTCTTTTTTTCTGCTAGACATTCCTCTCAGTATGCACCCAAGCATCCTTCTAGCTTTTGCCGTCGCCTTTTCTACCTGTTTAGCTACTTTAAGATCATTAGACACAACCACGCCTAGGTCCCGCTCTTCTTTAGTGGACAAAAGTACTTCACCCCCTATGTTATATTGCTCCCTTGGATTGCTGCAGCCCAAATGCATGACCTTACATTTTTTAACATTAAATCCGAGCTGCCAAATTCTAGACCATTCTTCAAGCTTAGCTAGATCCCTCTTCATGTTATCTACACCTTCCTGGGTGTCTACTCTATTGCAGATTTTGGTATCATCCGCAAAGAGGCAAACCTTACCCAACAGCCCTTCCGCTATATCACCAACAAAGATGTTAAAAAGAATGGGACCAAGGACAGATCCCTGTGGTACACCACTGGTAACATCCTTCTCCTCAGAGTGAGTTCCATTTACCTGTACTCATTGTTGCCTACCACCCAACCAATTTCTAATCCAAGCAGTAACTTTAGGGTCCATCCCTAGGGTGCTCAGTTTGTTTATAAGTCGCCTGTGAGGAACAGTGTCAAAGGCTTTACTGAAATCTAAATACACCACATCTAGGGCTCTCCCTCGGTCCAACTCCCTGGTCACCCAGTCAAAGAAATCAATCAGATTTGTCTGACAAGACCTGCCTCTGGTGAATCCATGCTGCCTCAGATCCTGTTATAGGCTGGACTCCAGAAACCTCACTATTTTCTCTTTCAGCAGCGTTTCCAATAATTTACTCACCACCAAAGTTAAACTAACCGGCCTGTAGTTTTCAACCACATCCTTACTTCCGCTTTTGTGCAAAGGCACCACATGAGCCTCTCTCCAGTCCTTTGGCACCACTCCCGACTCCAACGAGGCATTGAAAAGGTCAGTCAGTGGAGCTGCTAGAACGTCCCCAAGTTCCCTCAGTATTCTAGGGCAGCGTTTTTCAACCACTGTGCCGCGGCACACTAGTGTGCCGTGAGATATTGTCTGGTGTGCCGTGGGAAAAATTCCAATTTCATCCGTAACATGTGGCCTCGGCTCACAAATTAGGGTTGCCAACCGGCCGGTTTTCAGCCGGCCTGGCCGGTTTTTCCATGGCCAGGCCGGCTGCCGGCACAGTTGTAAAACCGGCCATTGAAAAGCCAGTTTTTTGCTCTGGCCGCAAGATCGGGAGCGGCCAGAGCAAAAAACCAGCTTTTGTGCCGAAGTCCGCGGCGCGAACGCGATCGCGATTCCCTATAGCAGTGCAGCCGCTGGTTCTTCTTTGTACAGAGCAGCGGCTGCACTATACTTACATTGAAAAGTAAAGAGAAACTGTGTCAGGAGCCCTCCGATCATGCAGAGCCCGAGGAAGTGATGTCATGGGGGAGGGCTCCTCACAGGCTGTCTTTCCTTTTCAAATTAACTTTAGCTGCAATAAAGTTAATTTGAAAAGGAAAGACAGCCTGTGAGGAGCCCGCCCCCATGACATCACTTCTTCGGGCTCTGCGATGACCGGAGGGCTCCTGACACAGTTTCTCTTTACTTTTCAATGTAAGTGTAGTGCAGCCGCTGCTCTGTACAAAGCAGAAGCAGCGGCTTGGGCAGAGGGGGGGTGTGTGTGTGTGAGTGAACCAGCAAGGGGGGGGAGTGTGAGTGAACCAGCAAGGGGGGGGGAGTGTGAGTGAACCAGCAGTGGAGGGGGGGTGGTGTGAGTGAACCAGCAAGGGGGGGCGATGGTGTGAGTGAGCCAGCAGGGGAGGGGGGTAAGTGAGTGAGTGACCCAGCAGGAGGGGTGACTAAGTGACAGGGGGGTGGGTGAGTGAACCAGCAGTGGAGGGGGGGGGGTGGTGTGAGTGAACCAGCAGGGGAGGGGGTTGGTGTGAACCAGCAGGGGAGGGGGGTTGGTGTGAGTGTTTGATTCCTATTCAAGAGAATTACTTTATATATAGTCAATATAGGCACAGAGGTAAATTTTTTTAACATTTTCTAATGGTGGTGTGCCTCGTGATTTTTTGAATGAAAAAAGTGTGCCTTTGCACAAAAAAGGTTGAAAAACACTGTTCTAGGGTATATCCCATCCGGTCCCATCGCTTTGTCTACTTTAAGTTGAGCTAGTTTCTCAGGAACACAGTCTTCTGAAAATTGTTCAGTATGTCCCTCGCTTCTGTTCCTGTTTGTGGGTGTTTTCTGAGGTCCTGCTCCTGGTTCTTCATCTGTGAACACAGAACAGAAATATTTGTTAAGCAATTCCACTTTATCCTCATCAGCTTCTACATATTCCTCCCCTTCATCCTTGAGTCTGACAATACCACTTTTGCCCTTCCTCTTCTCACTAACATATCTGAAAAATGTCTTATCCTCCCATTTTATTGCATTGGCTATTTCCTCCTCTTTTTGAATCTTTGCTTTCCTGACTACTTTGCTAGCTTCTCTAAGTTTTTCCTCTCTCTGTGAGCTCTTGTATTTCATTATATTTTATTATATTTAGTATGTGTGGTGCTAGGTCTGATTTGGTGATTTTGATCCAGCTAACTGGGCATGGATCGAAGCTAGAGGTGGTAGTATTGATATTGGAAATGACCCTATCAAGTTCCTTGAGTGTCACAGTATGGAATTTATGCCATATTTGCTTGGGGTTCGATTGAGAGTATTCGAGTGGTATTGGTGGGTCTGTTAGTGGTGAGAGCTTTGAGATGTAATAGTTAGCTAGTGTTTGCAGCGTAATATGGGTGTTTTCTTTATTATGTGTATTTGTTATGTTTTTAACAATTTTGAATAACTCTCTGGGGCGGTTAAGAGAATTTGTAAGTAATTTGGTGTGAAAGGGTTTTTTTGATGTATTTATTGTGTTCCTGTAGGAAGTCAGTTTCTCATTATATAGTTTCCTGTCATAACTGGAATTAGATTTACACCACATTTTTTCTACCTTTCTTAATTCTCTCTTTAGTTGTCTTATTTCTTGAGAGTACCAAGGTTGAGAGCTTCTTTGCCTGGATCTAGGTTTGTTTATTTTAGGGTTGGGAAGTATAGCTGCTTTTGTAATAATTTCATTCCATTTTATAATACTGATGTTTATATCAGTTACTGGGAGAGATATGTGAGGCATTATTTGATTTAAGAAGTTGTCTTTGTCAAATTTTTTGAACATTGTAGATGGTCTTTGCCTAGACTGTTAGGTTGGAAGTTTGCTCTGTTGTGGAAGATTGAAATTTATTAGATAATGGTCAGACCATGGAACAGGAGTAACTTGGGGTTGAATGAAATTGTCACTGCAATGTGGTGATTTTTGAAAGAAAATTAGATCAAGCGTGTTTCCCTTTATGTGCATCGGGAAGTCTATGATTTGCTCGAGGTCTAGTTCAGACATGGTTTCCATGAATGCTTTAAACTGGTTAGGTTTAATTGAGAGAAGATTTAAATCACCTAGAATTACTAGTTGCTTTTTTGAATTGAAGGAGCAGACTGTTTCTAATATGAAGGTTAGAAAATTTGTGTCAGTGGATGGTGGTCTATATATTAGGCCTATAGTGAGTGTGGGTGTTTCTATCATGAGGACATCCATGTCCTCAATATTGTTAGTAGATATGAGAGTGGCTTTTTGAGTGTTCTTTATAATAGCGAGGATGCCACCACCTCTCTTTGCAGCCCTTGGGCAGTGAAATATTTCATAGCCATCTTCCAAAAATAATGTGCGGTTTTTTTTGGAAGATACACCGTTTGAAAAGTTTCACAGAAATAGACGGCAGCATCATGGAATGATAATTTTGATTGATTTCCCTGAGGAAACTTTGATTGTTTTGATTAATCCCCCTGAGGAAACTCTTGGGGAGCATCTGAAGTCAAACTGGGGAGCACCCAAAAGCTAATTATACAAAGCTAAGCATTTTTTATTCTGATTGATAATTTAGGTGGTGGAAACTTTCAATAGAAAATTTGTATAAAAAAATATATGCTAAATTTCCAGAACAGTCCTTGATGCTATTAGGCGCTCGAGTATGATACGATAAATATTGTTTATTACAGTGCCACCTAGTCTGAGACATTCTGGGCATATACAGCATTTTTATCTATTTTCTTTAAATGAAGAAAAATGTTTCTACCGCAAATGTATTTACCACATTGAACGAAGGTTATTTATAGAGCATTTTGAATTATAAAGACTAATCGGGCAGTGACAATATTGAACCGCTGCCCAGTTAACGACCTGTGGGTACAGGTGTAGGAAAAGCTGGCCTGTCTTTACCTGTGGGAGCTAGCCAGATAGTGGCTCAATATTGTCGCTGCCCGGTTAGCTTCCATGCCATGCGGTGCCATGTGGCAGACCCAGATATTCAATACTGGTGGCCAGATATGACCCCAGCATTGAATATCCGGAGTTAAGGGTCAGCAGCAACAGCTATGCGCTTTAGAAGCACTAGCTGCCGCTGCTGAATATCAGGCTTGTTCTTCTTAAATTAGATATGAGGATGAAGGGGGATAGATTCAGGAGTGATATGCGGAAATATTTCTTTACAGAAAGAGTGGTGGATCCGTGGAATAGTCTCCCAGTGGAGGTGGTGGAGATGAGGACAGTAACTGAATTCAAAAAAGCATGGGACAAACACAGAGGATCTCTAAAGGAAAAAAGGGGACTGTTGTAGTTGTTGATATGGAAGGGCAGACTAGATAGGCCATGTGGTCTTTTTCTGTCGTCATATTTCTGTGTTTCTATGATAGTTTAGCCAAGCCCAATCATTGTAGAGCTTATGGGCTCGATTACAGTATCTACTGTAAGTATTCCCTTTTGAGAACTACACTCATAAGAATACGAAAAGAAGTTATTTAGAGACTTTACCATCTTAGGGGGGTGGATATTCAGCGGCGATGGCTAGCGCTTATAAAGGGCATAGCCGTCGCTGCTGAATACTAACCCCAGATATTCAATGCTGGGGCCAATTCCAGTTGAATATCTGGTTAACTCCTGCAAGTAAAGTTAGGCCCATGGGTCACTAAGAGGCAGTGGCTCAGTATCGCCGCTGCCTGGTTAGCGACATGTGATGCCTCCACTCCGCCCCCAGAATGCCCCTGGAATTCCCCAATACTAACTGCAGAGCATCAGGGTGTGTAGCAGCAGCAACCACAGATATCCAGTGGCACTAACTGTGTTAGTGCCACTGAATATCCCGCTAACCGGTATCTACATGGTGTGCAGATCTACAAACCATGTAAATGCCTTTGAATTTTTGTCCTTTTTCAAATTACTTGAATTTTTGTCTTTTGAGTCAGAGCCCTCCCACTTCTGGTCCCTGATTAGAAATGAGAAAATTTCAATGAACTCTTCCATATTTTCTTTTTCATTTTTCTGGACATGCCTTTAGTCAACGAGTTAACCCTGCAAAGTAGGTCATCTGTGGGGGGGTGCTAAATGGCTCTTGATGGCTTCAGAACGCTCTGAATAATGTTAACCAGTATCAGCTCTTCATCACTGCTGTCTTCAGAATTAAATAAAGAAACCATACCCACTTGAGAGTCTGTAAATGACTTTCCCAAGGCAGATAGGGAGAGTGCCCCCCTTGAGACTCCAGATGATCTTGAGTCATCTGGCTGGATCCTTCAAGGGACATGCTGCCTGCTGTTCCACTGTTGGCCTATAACCATTGTCCAACAGCTCTAATGCCATGCTATCCCACCTGATGCTTGAATTCATTGATTAGCTCATCCCTTTCAGTTTTACCGCATTTTGCCAAATGCTTTGACCTTAAGGGGATGGGGAATCCATCTTGGTTGATGATTTCCTCTTTAATGCCATCCTGTTCTCCTGTTCAGCCATAGGCTTTGCCTTAGTCTTCTTATTCTGCACCTCAGTCTTTTGTTAGGTGGCATGACACTGGAAAACAGCAGCTATTGGAAAAAGGGGACATTAGCAACATTGCTGGGATTAACTATAGTCTGAGAAGCACAGGTAGGCATCAGTGGGCATAGTATGTTAAACTCCCCAAATGTTGATTTGGGGTGTGTTGTTCATAATACTGTCCAACTTCAAGCAATAAAATCAGGGATAATTCTCTTTTAGGAGATAATTCTCTCTTTCCCCCATTAACTCAGGAAAAAAATTCAACAGCCAGTAGCAGGATAGTATGAGTTGCTCCCAGTATTCCTCATTAAGAAAATAATAAAAAGGGAGGTGAAAATGGCAAGCTGTTCTGCTGAATGTTAGTAACTGCTAACAATAACTGCTAACAGTTCCTAGCAGGAGCAATAGCCACCACTACATCCCACCACCCTTTGCATGAAAACAGAAAGAAAAAACTGCAACCTCACTAACATGGTTGCCACTAAGGTTACTCTACCCACAGGGCTTAAGACCTCACCATATGGCCATTCAAACACCCAACAAAACTGCTTGCTTGTGCACTTCCAATAGATCTACTCACATATCACACGGCCACAAAAGGAGCACCAATAGAAGCCACACGGTTTTGCATGGTGTCCAAGCTTTCCATTCATGTCAAGTTCCCGTAGCCCAGGGTAGCATATTTATTTGACTCCTAACGAGGGTGCACTGTGGACTACAGTCAACCACATCACACAGACTACCAATGTGACAACAAAATTAAAAACTGTCCCCTCACATAGCCTCTTGTGTCCCATGCCCTCAGAACACTTCCCTGTTTTATTTTTTTTTATTTATTTAAACGTTTTTATATACCACCCCCTCCAGTGATCAGGGGCAGTTTACAATGAACAGAACTTGTTTACAAAGTACATAAAACATATCAAACTATATTACAAGGTACTATTTCCAAATCAGCTGTTCACATATACAGTAGAATAGCGGATGCTGAGGCAGAGATATTTACAGTGCAAGGTGAGGAAGGGAGTGGAATAAGGGAGAAATATATTAAATGGAGTTTCATAAAGAGAAAGATTTAGGGGGGAGCAGAGTAATTACCTAATTAAGCTATATCAAGTGAGAAAGAGATTCAGGAGGGTATGTATAAATTGCATATGTATTTCTCCAGTATATAGCGGAGAGAAGTAGGGGAACAATCTCCATGTTAGTTACATCTCGGGTGGTTAGCTGGATTTACGTAGGCAAAATGGCAAGTCATTCCGGGTCCTGGGGCCACAAAGGATGATCTCTGGTCAGCTGCACCCAAGAAAACTGGCTCTGCAGAATGAAACACACAATGCACAATGGCAACAACTCACAACGCAGCAAGACATGCACGGCCGGAGCAAGGCAATGGCACTGAAAGATAAATACAGCCAGCCCAAGGCAAATGAAATGCACCTGCCCCATTGCCTGGGCCTTAAATATCCCCAACCAACTCTCCTCCCAAGCCTGCCCTTTTCACTTTGTCCTTGAAGCCCATCCTTCCCGCAGCCCATCCTCCCATCCTCCACGGGACTGGTAGACCCAGGACCCCCTCCCCATCAGTCTCTCCCTAAATCCAGCCTCCCCTAGCGCCCCTCTTTCTGCCTCAGCCCCATGTATGACCTTTTCTCTTAACCCCCTGCCCCCATACTGAATTTTCCCAGCATGCCTGAGCCTCTGCTAGTTTGTGTCCGGACTCCTGATGATGTGCGTCCGGTTTCTTTCTCTTTCACTGTGCAAAGGCAACTGAGTGCTTTGCTGATGTGGAGGCAGTATTCTAAAGATCCAATGACATCCTAAAACTTAATATAAAATTAGTGTTATTCATGCAGTGTATACAACCTATGCACCTGATTTATTTTGTTTCTTTGACAAAAAAACCCTCTTATACATCAGTCTCTATATATGCTTTCTCTCTGGAAATGTGCCTATCAGGTTGAAAAAGAATATTAAAATGTCTCTCACTATGCATACAATCATCCTTTTCTGTCTTCTATCTTTTCACATTTTCTGAAATGAGTGTCCCAAGTGGACCATCAGTCAGTCCAAATGGATCCTCAGCTGTTCTCCATGGTTACTCAAGGTTCTAAATAATTAACTGTTGATGTAAGGCAAAACCATATTAAAATGAATTTTTTAAAAGAAAATTTGCATGCAGGTAAAGGCATAACTAGAGACTCCAATAAAATGTCGGCTAATGTTCCCAAACAGAGATTTGAAAAAGAACCATAAAAACTGCAAACAATTCTCAGAATACTCCTCTACTATTCTACAAGTGAGAGTAGGCAGAGCTCCCATATTTATACAATGCGCGTTTAGTGAATGTATTATTTAAGCACTAAAGAGATAAGCATTGCATACTGCCTGAAAACAAAGAGGGAAGAAAAGGATAATAAAGGATATGCTTTCCTGATGTCAAGTACTTCTACCAGGAAAAGCCAAGGTTAACAGTACAAGTCAGTCATACATTAAAACAAATTCATTAAGATTCTTTTTTCATTTTGACTGTATTCTTGAAGCGCTACTAATATCACAGGTCTGCGACTAAAAAGCTGTTTGATTATTTTCATCTAATTTTCATGTATTTTGGTGTGCTGAAAACAAATAAAATATTGAAAAAACTCCTAGACGTCATGATTTGCCACAACATGCAAAATTGTCTTCAAATTTATCAATTTTTTTCAAATTACTATTAATCAATTCAAATTACTATTAATTAATGCCAAAAAAACCTTAAAGGGGTTGTCCGAGTTATGTAAAAAAAAATATAGCACTGTAAATATGATGGTCAGCAATATATACATAAGCTAAGCAAGTTTTAAGTCTGTGCTTCTAATGGTAGAAGGGGTTAATCTTTTCCTGAAGAATCCAGTGGGAGGGAGACACAGGGCAGATAGCAGCAGCTCCGGTCAATGCAGTGGGGAGTGGCCAGCACTGTGATATCTTGTGTACAGACGCAGAGCTGCTCTCTCCTGCATGCCACACTTGTGCACGAATCATCATCAGGTTCTTGGTTCTAGGCTGTTCACACTTTTTCATCGCAATTCGTGTTAGCTCGTCATTCTTCAACCGTTATGTTATGGATCCGCGAAAGTGTATTAATTCGCCAGACAGTTTCTGTTTCATCTGTGGTGAATATACAGTGTTGAAGCAACAGCAGAATATTACAGACTTTGTGAAAAAAGCATACTTTGCTTACTTTGGACTAAAAATTGGAGATCAAGATAAAGTCTGGGCACCTCATAAAGTGTGCAAACGATGTGTTGAGGACCTCTGAAACTGGTTCAAGGGTAAGAAAAAATCTTTCCGTTATGGGATTCCTATGGTATGGCAAGAGCAAAAGAACCATAGTGACGACTGTTACTTTTGTTCATGTGATGTGAAAGGGTTTAATTCCAAATGGAAGCATTCCATTTCATACCCCAATCTTCACTCGGCAATTCGTCCCATCCCCCATGGCACAGATATACCAGTACACAAGCCCCCTGCTACCTTGGAAGAGATACCTAGCTCCGATGAAGTTGAAGTCATACCTGAACCAGATGACGAATCAAGTTCTGACTTTGAAGATGATACAAGACCAAAATTGTTTTCTCAGGAGGAGATGAATGATTTGGTAAGAGACTTGAATCTTCCCAAAGATGCCGCTGAGTTACTCGGATCAAGGCTGAAAAGCAGGAATTTATTGTTGCCAGGAGTGTCATCTTCATGGTTCAGACATCGTGAAAAGGAGTTCGTTCCTTACTTCACCCAGGAGGACAAGTTGGTTTATTGCATCGATGTCGAAGGTCTGATGGGTCAATTTAAAATCCAATATGATTCAGAGCAATGGCGTCTTTTTATAGATTCTTCAAAAAGACGTCTCAAAGCAGTTTTACTCCACTACGGTTTTTACGCTTCCATACCTGTAGATCATTCCGTACACTTGAAGGAAACCTACGAGAACTTGGAATTGGTTCTTCGTAAACTTAAATATGAAGACCATGGTTGGCAAGTGTGTGTGGACTTGAAGGTCTTGTGCATGCTGCTCGGGCAACAAGCTGGGTATACCAAATATCCTTGTTTTCTGTGTCTATTGGACAGTCGAGACCGACAAAATCACTGGACCAAGAAGAGTTGGCAGCCGAGGGTGCTAACAGTGAGTGAAAAAAATGTCCTCCGAGAAACTTTGGTACCTTCCCATGAAGTTCTTCTACCACCTCTCCACATAAAATTGGGATTGATGAAGCAATTCATAAAATCACTTCCAAGAGATGGAGAATGCTTCAAATACTTGGTCACCAAGTTTCCAGGCCTGTCGGAGGCAAAATTGAAGGAAGGTGTGTTCGTCGGACCAGACATTAGAAGGCATATAGTTGATCAAGAGTTTGTCAATACCATGATGGATCCTCAAAAAGAAGGGTGGATTGCATTTAAAGAAGTCGTACAGAAATTTTTAGGCAACAACAAAGATCCTCACTACAAAAAGATCGTCGGACGAATGCTGAAAACATTTCAAGCTTTAGGTTGCCTGATGAGTTTGAAAGTGCATTTCCTCCAGTCCCACCTTGACTACTTTCCTGAAAATTTGGGAGCTGTGAGTGAGGAACAAGGTGAATGATTCCACCAAGACATTAAAGAGATGGAAAGGAGATACCAGGGAAAATGGAGCATTACAATGATGGCAGACTACTGTTGGATGCTTCAGAGAGACATTCCAGATGCTACTCACAAGTGTAAATGCACCAAGAGGAGCCTCACAAGGAAGAAGAATCGAGTTTAGTGTGTGTAGGTGAGCTCATTTCAGTTCAAAAAAAGGATTTTCATGAAAATATTGTAATAAAACTTTAATTTTATAAGTCTATTTCCATTTATTTTGAGGTATTGCCTTATTTAACATAGTTACCTAAATTGTCAGGAAACGTGATGTCCTATGACAAAATGGAGGTCATGTTCGGATTCAGCGCACCAAAAAACATAAAGATTAAGTGGAATAACCAAAACAGCTCTCGAAAAAAAATTTAAATATTTAAAGCAGTTTCTCCTTCATCATTCCCATCATTCTGAATGGAAGTAAAGTGTGCTCCTGTTGTACTGACCCTTACCAGAATCCCATGCAAACATCGCATTCGTGCATTTAAAGATGGATTAGAACACAAAACTGAAGCATGGAGGTAGTGAAAGATATTTTAAAAAATACAGGAGTCTAAATAAAGATATAGGGGGCCTTTTACTAATTTATTGTTTATTGTTTATAATCACTTGATATACCGCCCCCCATTACATCGAGGCGGTTTACAATAAAACTATAAAAGATATAAAAGATATATATATATAATGGGCGCTAAGGTGCAACACCCCCGCTTTAAATGTCGGGGCACAGAAAGCCTTTTCCACACTCGGTCTCTGCCCACTCATGACCTTAATGCAGGTTGCGCGGTTAGCACAGGAATCATCCTGCAGTACTACTACTACCTGATCATTTATATAGTGCTACAAAGCATATGCAGCACTGTATAGACAAATGTAAAAGATGGTCCCTGCTCTTCTGAGCTTACAATCTAGTTGAGACAGACAACACAACAGCTGGGGACAAGGAAACATCTAGGGGAATGTAAGAAAACACATAGGAGACTAAGCAGATCAGGATCCAAAAGCATAGTAGAGGTGAGTTTTCAGCCTGGATTTAAAAAGGGCCAGAGATGAAGCCTGACATACAAACTCAGGTAGTTTGTTCCAGGCGTAAGGAGCAGCAAGGTGGAAGGAAATGGATAGCGACCCAATGAAGCAACTTGGCCCTGTGCTACCTGGCAACCCGTGACCCACCGAGCCTCCAGCGTGCGCCAGAACACATGCTGTCAGGTAGCGCCCATTAGTAAAAGACCTTCATAATGAGGGTAATTTTATGTGGGCACCTAGTTAAGTCACTTTTTAAGACACTTATGTCTGGTCTATTTTATAAAGACAGGCACCTAGTTGTCTTTATAAGATTCAAGTATAAGTACCAGAGATGGGACCTTAAGCTGAGGCAGAAATATTTACACCCCCACTAGAGTTTGTGTGAATGTCTGCACCTATATTTTTCAAGAACCCCCCTAAATTATAGAATTTTATAATATGCATGTATACTTGTGCACTTGCCTATGCTGCACCCAAACTCTGTCCATGTGCACAACCACCGTCAAAAGTGCATGCCATCATATCAACGTTTGTTCTTTTATGCTGGTCAATATTATATAAGGTCATTGACGCTTGTATAAGGCCACATATGTGTGTTAATGACTAAAACAGCAAAATATGTGCATACCTTGCTGCAGAAAGTATGCACCCCCTTATAAATTTACTTCCAATAAGGCAAGAAAAACCCAAAGAAGATAGGCCAAAAGTGGAAGCACTTGTGCCAAGAAGTTCTTGAGCCAAAGAACAATCCAAAATAATTTATAACAATTATTAGGTAATTGTTATAAAGGGAGGAGTGGCTCAGTGGTTGGGACAGGTTACCTCAGGCTGGAAGGCCAGGGGTTCAATTCCCACATGGGGACAAGCAACCTCAGGCTGGAGGGACTGGAGTCTCTAGTCCCATGGCCACTCCTTGTGGCCTTGGGCAAGCCACTTAACCCTCCATTGCCTCAGGTACACTTAGATTGTGAGCCTTTCGGGGACAAGGGAATAAAAAGTACCCGTTAGCATACATGTAAACCATACTGATTCTAAAGAGTGCGGTATAAAAAAAAATATAGTAAGTAATCAAAAATGATCAAATGAAATACAATAAATGCATTAAATTGGAACTAGAAGCCCTACTTGGCCCATAGCCCATTCTCACTAGGAACAAGCACAGCTACAAATCAAACTATTCAAATCTAAAATCATAGCAATATCAAATTAATACAAAATCAAGTCACCCAACAAACTGCCTATGAACCCACCATGCCTATATACAAGATACCCAAACTTCTGGCCCCCCTGTTCCTCCAAATGAGCTCTCAAAGGGGCATCTATCTTAAGTTTGTCATTTCAGAATTGACCTACTGTATATGAGCAAGGTCCAATAGAAAATGAGTAGAGTATGCCACAAGTTTGGTGATGCACTTGGAGGGTAATTTTATAGCAAGGCGCGATGGGTAGATCCCTACATAGGCACTATTTATGAAGACTAGTCAACACCTACTTTTCTTTATAAAATAGTAGCGTAAGTGGCATAACGTACACCTGCCTTGCCTTAAAGCTGCAGTAAATGTCCAGACCAATAAATTTCTAGCACACACAAAAATTATAGTATTTTATAATCTACTCACATACTTGTGAGCTTTGACTATGCTCCACCCAAAACCTCTCCTGTGCATACTAACTGGCAAACTACGCACCGTCATTTGAACGTGTCTATTTTTATGCCGGCTGGTTCTCTATAAGATACCATTCACGTGCATATGTGGCCATATATGCACATAAATGACTAAAATACTGTTTTGTTTTTTTTGTTGTATAACATCTTTATTTATCCCAGATGAAGATAGAACATAACATACAACAATCACAGGTTGTTCTCTACAACAAGCCATTAACATGACAATAGTGAAACACCAAACCGAATAGAGCAGCTAAGATAACTCAGAGCAAAACTATCAAGCTCAAACATGTCAACCCTTGCATTCTAAGAAACAGTATAACTTCCCCCTCCCCCTCCCCCCCTTGGGAATCATGCTTGGAATCGAGCCCACCACCACTTATAGCGAGACCATTGAGGCATGTTATTGTTACAATATACAAAGGTTTCTGCCTGTGCCAAGCTCTGCATGATGTTCACCCACTGGGAGAATGTCGGAAGCTGATCCCCCACCCAATTCTGCAGGATCACTTTTTTAACCCCCCCCCCCCCACCCGATGCCCAAGAGAACAAATTGCTCTCTGTCTTAAGAACCCTCCGATTGTGTAGCAGACCATCATCTCCCAGCATCAATAGCCCATAGGACCATTCAATGCGCTTTTGTATAATGTCCCCCATCCCCTTTAGTACTCTTCCCCAAAGCCTGTTAATGTTGGGCATTCTAGAAAAGCATGACAAAAAGTCTCTGCCCTAGCACGACACTTTCACAATGATCTGAGTTCCCCACTCCCCACTCCGCCCCCTTTGCTCTAGTAAGATAGCTGTGGTGCAAGATCTGGTCCTGCATTTCCTTGTAGTGAACACTGCAGATCACGTGTGGAATAGCTTGGAAATATCACTCTTGGTGCTCAACCCACACTTTATCCGCTACGTCATCAGTCCAGGCCCCAGCAAGAGCACCAAGGTAACACGTATCCAGCATGTCTTGCAGCAGTTTTGCCAGGTTGAAAGCATTTTCCACTGGGAAGTCAGGTTTCGCAGATTCTCATCTGCTGTAGTGCTTACCAGGCTCCCCGGTGACTCCATCTCCAGCTGGCACGAGTAGTGTCTGATATGTAAATACTGAAAGTGGTGCTAAAGCAGCAGACCAAGCAGCTCACTTAATCTTTCAAGGGTAGGGAAGGACCTTTGCCCTCTCTTCAGAAGACAGCCTATATCTAGGGTGCCCTTCCCCCCAGGTGCCAAATGATGCATTGCCAGGACAACACAACAAGTGAGGGACGAAGCTCAAAACTTAAAGAACGCCGTCTGGAGCTGCGTTTCACTGAAGCAACTTTTAGAGTACCCTCTGGTTTACAAAAACTTCGATACCAGCACATCGATTACATACTTCAGTTGGGTCAATCTATAACTTGATTTAGAAGCCCCTTTTAACTTTCACTTTACACTGTGTTCCTCATTATTAATGGTAAAATCACAAGCGGCACTATTTCTTACCCTCTAGTTTCAGTTTGTTTTTTGACTAAGTCCTAATGTGAGCGTTTCATTTTTTCTGAAATACTAAACAGATTACTTTATCCCTGGAGCCTAAAATACATTATAAAAAATGCCAGATTGGCCATGTTGCTTACTTCGTGGGTACACTGTATCAGCCTTTCCTTCCTCGGTACACTTCATGTTTTTTGTGTTTTAGAATCCCATGTTCTAGCCTACTTCATATAATTGGCTCATTCCAACCCCTCTAGCTCTGACCTCCTCCTGCTTCACAATAACCTGCAATAAATTTATCTAATCTACAATATATGACTCACTAGCTCTCTACCTGGCTCTTGGAAGTAAGGTTATATAATTACACAATATTGTGTTTTGTACATTTTAGCCTTCAAGCATCAGATTGTTTGGTGTCTTTCTAAAGGCTACCTTCCCACAAGGTGCCCTTTGTAAGTACATTCCTGTATCATCCTCATCTCCTTGTTTCTCTGTTTCTTATTAACACTATCATTACCTGATTTTAATGTTCCTTATTATGCCTGTTTACAACATGTTCTCTAACTGTTTTCCTTGTAGTCAAGTTTTTATATGTCTTATTGAGATATTCTTTTTATATTTAATAAATAAAAAATTTTATTTAATTACTTTTAATCTACATGTTTTAATATCTTTATTATATGTCTTTGTTTTATAACTATTTTTATTATTATTATTGTTATCTCTTACTTATTTATTGTACACAACATTCTATAATTGTTTTGGTTTTATGTTTTAAGATGCGTACCCCCTGAAGAAGGCTTGTTGCCGAAACGCGTAGGGGTTCTTTCAATAAATAAACACCTGTGACCTCATTCGTCCCTTGCTTGTTGTGTTGTCCTGATAGTCATTGCGAGGGTCCTGATCCCTCTGTGTTCTCCTCCTAAATGATTCATTGTCCATCCCCGGGGCAAAGCCAGGCTTGCCCTGGACCTGCAAGAAGAGAGTCATACCCCAGCTGGTATGACCCCATGTCGCCTAGCACTGCCAGGCCCTGCGTAGGGATTCTATAAAGGTTCCACATTCTCTGGCCCACAAAGGCAAGCAGGAGTAATGAATCGCATTCACAAGGAGGTACACTGGCTCCAATAATTCAGCAAGCCATGGAGGCTTACCGATCTACGCCACTAAGAGTCTCATGAATCCACTGCATCAAAGCCACAACATTGTAGACATGCAGATCAGGGAACTCCACCCCGCCTTTACCTTGGTCAAGATCAGTTTAGCATAACCAATATGAGCCCAATGGCTGCACCAAATGAAGGTGTGCAGTGCTCCATTCATCTGTTCCACCTCTCTATGCCGAATCCAAAGCGGCAGCCTCTGGAGCTGATACAAAATCTTTGGGAAAATAGCCATATGCACAAGAGCCACCCAGCCAAAAAAAGACAGTGGAAGGTCTCTCCAGTGTTTCTACAGATGTTTCAACTACTGGATCTTATCCTGTTTGTTTATTTTTTATAAAGCTCACAAGGATCACAGTGTAAATAATGCCTAGATATTTGAGAGGCACCGTGGACCAATGAAACAAATGTGACCCTTCCTGCCAGCCACCACCTTCCCCCCAACAGATGGGCTTCTGACTTGTAGGCATTAATTTGGAAACCCGAAAAACTACCGAATCCTCGCAGAAGATCCAGAAGACCATCCATGCCCTCTGGTGAATAGGGCATGCTGACGAGCTTGTCGTTTGTGAAAAGACTATTCTTACATTCCTGAGTCCCTACCCAAATCCCAGGTAGTCCCTTTACTCCCTAAGCTTAAAAGCAAAAGGTTCCAGCAAAAGTATAAACAGTAGAGGCGATAGGGGGCATCCCTGCAGAGTATCCCTGCGAAGCTAAAACATCTCAGTCAAGCCACCATTTAGCATCACCTGATACCACGTCAGCTATATAACGTCTGCACCCAGTTTACAAAATGTTCTCCCAGTCCGAACTGTGGCAAAACACAGAATAATAATCCCACGTGACCCTATCAAATGCATTCTCAGCATCAAGGCTCATCACCACCACCTCTTCTCCCTTGGAGTGACTTTCCCGAAAGATTGTCAGCACCCAGACCATGTGACTCACTACACTATGCCCCTTCACAAACCCCACCTGATCTGGGTGACCAGGTTGGGGACTACCTCCCTTAAATGTTGGGCCAACGTCCCTGCCAAAATCTTAAGATCTTGATTAAGCATGATATGGGTCAATACGCTTCAATGCTTTCCGGGTCTTTACTCGATTTGGGCAGGAGCAGCACCAGCGCTCGGTTTGCATCTGAGTCAAACCTCCCCCTCTGGCATGTGGATTCACTCATGTCCCGGAGTGCAGGAGCCACCGCCTCCCCCAGAATTTGGTAAACCTCCATCCCAGGCTGTCAGGCCCCAGGGTCTTTGCCGGCTGTAGATGCTTAATGCTGGCAAGGATATCTCCAACTGTCAGCGGTGGATCCAGCAGGTCCCGGTCAGCCCCGATAAGCTGTGGCAGCGCCAAGGTCTGAAAAACTCCTCTAATGCCCATTCATCAGAGGGTTCTGTCTGGTAAAGAGTTTGTAAGAACTCCAAAAAAATTGTGTAACCTTGCTGTGTCTGAGTTCACCTTCACCTCTAGATATGATGGTGGTAGTCATGGCCAAGAAGTGACGCAAATCCAGACAACAAGGCACAAATAAACTAACCTCGTTCACTGCTCAGAGCAAAATGAAGGAAATAAACTAAAAGGATTTCTTGAGCTCAAGTTCCAAGTGATAAGTATAACAATTTTATTTATTATTATAGATGGTTATACCTAATAACAGATTTAATTTTACATTGCATTCAGAATCTTTTTCTTTTTTTTCAAAACCTGAACGTTTATATAACTTTTATCATTACAGAAAACTTCATACAGAACTTCTATCAACTTCTATTCACAGGTATGTATCTATTTTCCTTCTTCTCACAAAACAGAGTCTCTATGAGCACTTAACTCTCCGTAGTTGCAGTAGTTGTTGGTATCTGTAGCTGTAGAACTTTCTTGATAGATTTGATGACTTTGGTATTCCTTTCGTGAGAGCTCTTGTGGATGTAAACGCCGGTGTTGCTCAGCTGACGGTAGTTCCCGAACACCCACCTACTACCTAAGCTTTAAATAAACCAAAAATAGAAAACCCTATCTATCTTACAAACCAGCGAACAATCACTGTAAAACTATTCAGTACAGATTTAAAATTCCCTAACTGACTAAATAAAACAAAGTATAATTAACGTCCCTAAATAATGAAGCCTATTCTTTACTGTTTTCCCTAACTACTAACAGAGCTTCATTTAAGAATTCACTTCCCAAGACAATGCACTCATTCATCAATCTCATTATATGGTTTCAGGCATATTTCTCATCATCAACGACGTCAGTCACTTACTGTGCAGGTAGCCTTTCACTTTAAGATTTCAGGCACAACATACTATAGGCTACATAATAGCAAAGCACTCCTCAAATGACACTTCCACTTCCTCTTAGTCTCTCTTTCTATTAGAGTACTCTCATGGAATCTTCAACCAATGTCACTTGCTTCACTACCTGGCAATACTTCTCAATCAGTACTGTCCAGTGCCACACAAAATCAGGGTTATCATTTACTTAGCCTGATTTTCATATAGTCCTAACAGCAATTCCACTCTCAAAAACAATTTCTCACATATTGGTACCTTTTTACTGGCAAAAATAGTTCATCTTTCCAGACACAGCACAACACACTTCTGCTTTCTTTCACTGTCCAAGCTCTTCTACAACTATATTTTTGCCTGTTGCCAAGGTTACAGTGACTCTTCTGACATCACCTATTTGCATTCCAGAGCCGCTAACCAATCACAGGCATGCTTTAGGAATATGCAAATGAGGCATTAAAATATGTTTTGAATTCTGCAAAAATCAGTTTTCTTTTCAACTGTATTTTCCCATTAAAGTGAATGGCAAAACCTTAGCTTGGAAGTTTTGCATTTTAAAGACTTTCCAAAATAGTCCTGTCGATAAACTACATGCTTGTACCTTCCAGTGGGTATGGTGATGGGATGTGTGCAGGCAGTAATTATACTTTTTTTTTCATATTTAACCCTTAGGTTACAGTTGCCTGAGTTTAAAATCAATGTTGTCCCCAACATTTTCATCTCATATTTTCATTCTTCTCATCCATCCAATATCCATCACAGCCAAATTCAGTTTGATCTTCCCTATATTAATTTCATGGGGTTTCGCTACTAAACTTTTACTTAGATTTTTTTTCTTAATACAACCTTGTATTACTTATTTAATTTAAACCATGTTAACAGTACTTTAAACAACCACATTACAATATAATTAATTCACAGATACAACCGTATTCCCCAGATTCAGAATACATACAATTCTGATTCACAATCTTACCTATCGTCTGACAAGATTGCTTCAAATTTACCAATCAGAATTGTCTGCTTAGCTCCCTTGGTTACAAAGGTACGAAGTACCCCTAACTTTGGTATTATATTGATATCACATTTGTTTTCTCTTCTACTATCCCAAAGTTAATTCAACTTATAATTTTCTCTTAGAAATGCTGAACACATTCCTTTATTTTCTCTAGTGGACCTACGTATCACATCCAAATCCTCTTCAGGAACGCTTATGTCTTGTTGCACAGGTGTTACATTATTTAGATTGACATAGGTTCTTACCCAATACCACTTTTCAGCATTGGATACTCCTGGATTTTCCTTTTCCTCATCCAAATCTGAATCAAGGTTTACAATAGTTTTCTGTGGTTGTATCTTAATACCGGACTCTGAATGTTCAGTTTCGACTAAATATCTTTTAAGCAAATTCCTATGTACTATTTTAGTACTACCAGCCTCATTTTGAATTTTATAAACATTTTGATTAGTGCCAAATCATAAGAACATAAGACATGCCATACTGGGTCAGACCGAGGTCCATCAAGCCCAGTATCCTGTTTCCAAAAGTGGCCAAACTAGGTCATACGTACCTAGCAATATCCCCAAAAGACACAGGTTCCACAATACTTGTACTGGGTCAAGCATTGATATCCTGGGTCCATTTTTAATAGTGATTTATGGACCTTTCCTCCAGGAACTTGTCCAAACCTCTTTTAAACCCAGCTATACTAACAGCCCTTACTACATCCTCCGGTAACAGATTCCAGAGTTTGATTACACGTTGAGTGAAAAAATATTTTCTCTTATTTGTCTTAAATAGTTTACCCTGTAGCTTTATTACATGTCCCCTAGTCTTTCTATCTTCTGATAGCATAAACAATTGATCCACGTTTATCCGTTCCACTCCATTCATTAATTTATAGACCTCTATCATATCTCCCCTCAGCCGTCTCTTTTCCAGGTTAAAGAGCCCTAACCTTTTTAGCCTCTCTTCATAGGAGTAGCCTTCCATCCCCTTCACCAATTTGGTGGCTCTTCTCTGTACTTTTTCTAATAACGCTATGTCCTTTTTAAGATACGGTGACCACAATTGCACACAACAATCTTTCAATCACCTCATAAATTTCTTTTTCCCAAAGGTCTTGTATTTTATGCCTTCCCGGAAAATTTTGTATTCGTAGCAACACCTTGGGGTATGTTTACTAAAGTGCGTTAGTGCGATTCACGTTAGGAGCCGCGGTAGAGACAGAAACCCCCAAATAAGAACATGGGCGGTACATTGTTACGCGCAACGCGCGTTCCAAAAACTAACGAGCGTGACAGGGCGCGGTGGCACGTTACCGCGCGTCAACCCCAAGAAAGCGTACAGATACAAATCACAGGAACAGAGCTGTAGCACAATGGTTAGCTCACTGACCGCTGTCACAGGCAGCATGGGTTCGAATCCCCTGGGTTCCCCAGTGTGCACAATGCAGAAGGCTGGCCCAGCCATCACACAGTACCCAATGTAGGGAATGAGGAGGCAAGGGTTTATATTTTACCACCAGTAGTGTTGCCAGCAAATACACCATCACAGTGGTGCAATCAAAGGTGCTGCAGATGGCATCCCATAATGCACCACACAGGCCACAGTAGAAAGTGCACTGTCCACAGAGGCACACCAAAATGTCACCTTTAGAACACCATAGCAGGCAACGTAAAGGGTGCCAGATAAGGTGCCGCATGGGGCGCCCCATGAGGCACTGTAAGGTGACATTATGCTGATGGGGTTTTGCTGGCAGTACCAATGTGCGTCAAAAATATACAATGCTGCAGTCAGGCCGATAAAAAAAGACCACTGTGTTATGAGCCCATGACCACTGGCCCCACAGGCTGTGACGGAACCACCGGGCAGCAGCCCCATAGCTGCGAACAACCCCCTGGCTGTCACCTGAAGGGCAGCAGGGCACCACCCAAATGGCCCGCTGTGATGTCTAGGATCTGTCCCAAAGCAAACATACCCATGGTGCAAGGCAGAGGAAGATCAGCGGCCCAGAGATGAACACAACAAGGGTCATGTACCTACACAGCCCCCTGGGACGGCAGGGCGAAATGAGTGTGTGTCACTGTCACACAGTAGCAACAGACAGTAGCCCAACAGGGCGCCCCATAAGAATCTAGAAAAGGTGTCCCCTAAGGTAGCCTGATCTGTAGCACAATGGTGAAGACACTGGCAGATGGTGCAAGGTCTGAGTTCAAATCCCCCATGGTCCCAAGGACAAACACTGCCTGCAACAGTACCCTCTGCAAACCATAGTCAGTGACATGGATAACCAGTCAGTACTCTTTTGAAGCCATACATATCCCCCAGTTTTTGTCGCCAATAAACAACCTGAGAGGTGGGAGAAAGTGCCCACCCCCCTCATATGTAGGGCCCTTATAATCCAGAGAGCCTCAGCCCTCACAAGAACAAAATAGTGTGAATGTGTATCCAGAACCGTGTTTGAGATATGTACATAGTCAAATATATCCACAAACCATGTAATGAAGGAAAGCAAACCTCAAACAGTGCTGGAAACAAGGCAGGTAAGAACCGAATGGTCATGCCACCGTACACCTGTAGGGAACCCCACCATGCCATGCATATGTCTGCCCAACTCTGGGCTCTGTATCACGTGAATGTGTACCTGACAGGCGGGTAGATCTGTGGAGGCATCAGCGACATCACCCACACACCAATATAGTGATGGCAGAAGCAGCTTGTTCTGTACGTCTAACAGGCTCAGATGGCAAGCACACAGTCACACGGCTATACCCTGAGGGTGCTGTATAGGGCACCCTACAAGTCACACCAGTGGGTAAAGGTAAATGTGCACTGTCTGCCCGTGCACCCTATAGGGCAGGGGTGGGGAACCCTGGTCCTGGAGAGCCGCAGACCAGTCAGGTTTCCGGGATATCCCTAATGAATATGCATGAGATATATATGGATTAGAGATATCCTGCCAACCTGACTGTTTTGTGGCCCTCCAGGGCTGGATTTGGAGACCCCTGCCTTACACCTCTGTCATTTAAGATTGTGAGTGGGCAAGGTGCAGATGTCCAAGACATCAAATGGGTTAGATAGAATGTGTCACATTCCTCCTCACTTCTCACCACCACCAAAATATTGTCAATTAGACAACCTTTTGGTGGTGGTGAGAATCGAGGAGGAATGTGACACATTCTATATACCCTTTCGATGTCTAGGACATCTGCACCTTTCCCACTCACAATCTTAAATGACAGAGGTGTAAGGCAGGGGTCTCCAAATCCAGCCCTGGAGGGCCACAAAACAGTCAGGTTGGCAGGATATCTCTAATGCATATATATCTCATGCATATTCATTATGGATATCCCGGAAACCTGACTGGTCTGCGGCTCTCCAGGACCAGGGTTCCCCACCCCTGCTATAGGGTGTGTTACAGAGAGCCCCACAGGTCATGCCATAGGGGTTCCGATGAGGCACCTTGAGGAGTCTGCACTGTGAGGATGGTGCTGCTGTCAGCACCAATGTCATGTAAAACTACAAGATGTCCCCCAAAGGGTCACCAAATTCTCCATATGTGGTCTGAAATCCATGACATAGGGGCCCCCACAGGTAATGAAACAGCTAGACGCCCATATTGTCCGTGAAAAGTACACAGTCCCAATAATGAGGTGGCCAGCTCATGGAGCAGAACTGTGAAATGCTACAAATCACCACACCAGACCCCCAGCAATTGACCCATGCACATACAAAGAAAGCCTGTCAATGGAACAAAACAAGGTCTCAGCAAACAAGGGCATATGGCAAACACAACACAGACCAAGGTCAAGATCATTACCAAATATAAAGGGCCCATTAACATCACAGACCTGTTTCATTAACCGAAAGCCACTGGCGAAATTAAAAGCAAACATGAAAATACTATGAATATGTGCAGAAAGAATATGCAGATGGCTGTACCACCAGAACCCACAACCCCCAGACTGTGCAAAGAAAGTGCGCCATGTCACCACCCAGACTGCAAATAAATAAATAAATAAATAAAAGTGACAGCTGGGGGGTAAGGATATGGTTGTAAGCAAAAACATTCATGGTGCACTGCACATGTACATCAGCAGTTTCGAGAGGAACATATGAGGGGGTAGGCACCCCCACAGCGCCGTCCCATGAATGGGCAAATGAATGTGTGCGTCACTGCAATAGAACAGGAAAAGACAGTAGCCCAACAGTGTGCCCAAGAAGAAGTATGAGAAAGATGACCATTATGGTCCCGAGAAGGGTGCCCCCATGCTAAGTGACATATGAGGTACACACGGATACGAGAGTTCAGATGGAACCCTGGCTCACAGAACCATGTGTCATGGTGCCCCAAAAAGGGTATGTGGGACAACGTCAGTGTGCCCTAGGGACTACAAGTGGTGTCTGCAGGACCTGTGGAACCAGCGTGCAACAGAGACAGATGTAGTACTAACACCACACAGAACCCACGGTAAAGACAATGGATAGGTGACTGACCGAGGGACAGTAGGGAGTTACTGGACCCACATCCCTGTGGACATCCCATGTATCAGGAAGCAGCGCAGACAAACATGTTGCTGCCAAAAGCAACACAACAAAGGGTGTTGGCAACCTAGAGTACTAGAACAAAAGTGTGTGGCAGCTGAGGAGAAAATGTGTCAACCTGTGTAGGCGGAGGTGGCCAGAGGAGTGGCCCTGCCACGCAGAGCAGGCACAGGCCCGCCAAGAACACAGAGATGCAATGCAGACAAGGGTAGCAGTGTAGGATACGGGGTGACAGTGCACAGCAACATACAGGACATGTCACATCACACTGATGCAGATAGATGTACCAAAGGATGATACCCAACGGTGATGAGGATGATAAGAGCGGGCAGGACCTAAAAGCAAAGAGATGACTGTTACAGTGACTACAGGTACCAGTGAAGGAAAGACATAAAAACAGGGGAACAGAGAGAGCGAAAAGCCATGAACACTAGGATGGAAGGTGCAGCAGGAAAAGAATAACTACTGTAACACCAGTAGGCATACAGAAATGGATGCAGACAGGACCACAGCATGTCCCCATACATAACCACAGCTGTGTGCCAGGTGAGGGCACCCCAAAGACCAAACAAGATGCACCACACATTCTGAGCAGGGGTCCATAGCCAACATCACAGTCCACAGGTGGGATGGGAGGTAGATATGAACCGGTCCATACACGACCCACGAAATATCATGCAGTGCAAACCAAATGCAATATATCAGGGGAGCGACAAGTAAGGGCCAGAAGGGGTCAGGGCAATAGAGAGCCATGTGGATGGGCTGTGGTCAGGGACAAGCGACCGTAAGAGGAGCATGTGCCTGACCAAACAGTTGAGTGATGGCGGCCGGACCAAACGGCAGCAGCGGCCCCAGTAAACAGTCAGGCCTGTCACATGCCCCGCCACATGTGTGACAAAACGAAGCTAAGGGTGATGGGGTAGTGGGCCAGAGAGCAGTGCAGCACCATAGGAGCAGCGGAGAGTAAGCAACATATATGGGTCAGACCATGGCGACAGCAATGCAAACCGCACTGTATTGCAACTCACCCAAGTCACCTGCCTGTTGCAGTTGTTTACACACAAACCCCACATGTAGCACAGCATCGGGCAGTATGATCTGCAAAGTCCTGGGGGCCCGGAAAGCAGAAGCCCATCCTGGGGAGGCAAAAAGACATCAGACATGTTGACACATGACACGGTACTGCTGCACAATCCATACACCTGCCCACACATGGGCAACCCAGATAAACGTCACCAGCAGAAGCAGAACTTACAGGAGAAGAGCTCCCCGATCAGATGTTGCCTGGCCGCCATCCCAGCACGTGTGTCAACATGGCCAGGTGCAGGAGGGCACACAGGATCCACCCCAAGATCCTCATTAATATCGACTGGAACATTGTGCCTGAGAGCAATGTTGTGCAGGATGCAACAGGCTAGTATGATCTTTGCCACAGTCAAGGGCCCGCACTGTAAGGCCCCGCCAGTCCTATCCAGACACCTGAAGCGACTTTTGAGAACGCCAAAGGTTCGCTCAATGACTGAGCGGCTGGAGGCATGGGCCTCATTGTACCGCATCTCTGCACCTGTCCTAGGGAGACGCACAGGGGTCAGCAGCCAGGCGCGACACCCATATCCTGCATCACCTGCAAACAGAAATGGAAGTAAGGCACATCTGAGAAGAAGAACCTATGGAAACCATGATGTAGCAATGCACAAATGGACAGCAGGGAAACATGGTCACACACATATGACGGCACAGCATTGCACACAATTGTGGTGCACCAGAGTCTGCATCTGGGAGATCAAAATAACACTGGCCGGTACAAAGATGGTCAGGTGGGCAAGTCGCTGGGACATGATGTGATATGGCACACAGGGGATATGTCAGTGTACCACAACCTGGGTGGGCAAGGCGGGGGTGTCAGCGCAGACAGGCCAAAGCAAACTGTCATGCAGCAGACATGTGTGATAGCAGGTTCGCACATACACCCTGACACGTGCCACCCCCTACATGGCGGATGAGTAGGCCACATACACACTGTACAGCTGGTCTATGGTCCTGTTCCCCGAGTTTCCCAAAGCCCCCCCCCCCCCCCAGCTGGCACATGCACAATCCCGTGGCACATTGGGCATGAGATGGACACAACACACAGGCCAACATATGTGAAACCTTTGCACCATGCATGCCCCGAATGACCATGAAAAAGGATGATAGCGAAGTAAGCAGCTAAGGCAGGGTAGACATCACATGGGTGCGGGGTGACACAGATGAGCAAGAATAGGCACATGGTAGGGAAGGGGATGTGTGTTGCCGCACAGAGGTACGTGAGCACAGTCCAGGTGACAGGGCGTGCTGTGGTCACAATCCCAGAATAGTCAGCACAAGGACACAACAGCACCATGTCATGCATGCAGAGGACACAGTTGACAATGGTGCCCCCGTGAAACACATATGTTCATTACACACAGGATGCGGGGAATACCTACCCAGCAGGATATAGTCCTCATATTGCCCGGCCTCAAACAAGCCAAACAATGCTGAGTTCTGCAGGATATAGGAGTCATGGGCTGACCCTGGGAACCACGGGACCACATTCAGGATACGCATACCTGCATCACAGACAACCTGCACATTGAGGGAATGGAAGTGTTTGCGGTTGCGGTACACAACCTCCCTGTCGCGTGGCGGGATGAGGGCAACATGTGTGCAATCTATTGCACCCATCACATGTGGTATCCCTGCAATCTGCTGGAATGCATGTCCCAGGGCCACCCAATGTTGCCTACTGTTGGGAATGGCAATGTAATTCCCAACCCGGCTGACCATGGCCCGCAGTACCTGGTGGAGGCAGCGAGAGAACGTTGGCCGACTCATCCCACCCACTGCGGCCACTGAGGTTTGGAAACAGCCAGAGGCAAAGAAATGTAGGGCAGCAAGGAGCTTGGCCATTCCCGGTATAGCATGTGACCGGGCAGTCAGGGGCTCGAGGTCAGGTTGTAGATCCTCATAGAGCTCCCTAATAGCCCCTGTGTCCAGCCGGTAGAGGGAGATCACCTGGTCCTCCCTGATGTTCTGTAGCATGGCCCTGGGCCTGTAGAGGCGTTGCAGGCATGGCCGCCCCTCAGGACGCCTACGGTGCCGTAGTTCCACCACACCCGCCTGTGGACCCTCCACAGCTGCAGGCCTGTGTTGCATCGGGTGAGGACCCATGCCCAGGGCCTCAGCCCCTGGGCCATCATCTCCCTCAGCCGGAAAGCGCAGCCCAGCTAGCTCCAGCAATGCAATGACTGCACCACCTGCATTCACAGTCTGAGCCATGATAGACACAGGATGTGGGACAGGTGGCTGTGAAATAGGGTACAGGGTGGGAACACAAATCACACAAACAATACACACCTGGTCAACCAGGAACATCCACCACACCCAACACCCTGTAGTCAGCACAATTCTGTAGTCGGCAACGTAGCGCGTGAAGGAGCGCGCGTACCCCCGCAGTGAGCGCGTACCCCCGCAGTGCTCCAGAGAAGAGCCATTCCGATAATAACCAACTCCCTGTGACGCAGCATAGTGTAAAAGTACTGCGAGGTATACACCCTGCCAAATAAGGAAGACGCCAAGATGTGACAGAGACCCCAACCGCGTTCACACGCGCGTACCACATAATGCGCCATATGTGACCAGAAGCCAACGCGCATGGTTACGCGCAAAACAAATATACACGGGTACCCCAAGAGAAAAGATATGTCGTACTTACCATCACAACATGCATTGTAGGAGGAGGCCACGTGTAATGTGTACATCGAGGGACGAATTTCTGGAGAATAGGCAATAACCATGCACAGTGCATCACGTAGGACACATATCCGCCTTACGTCCGTGCGTGCGCAGGGGGAGAGCGCAGTCTTACGCGCATACGCAACACGCATACGCAACGCGCCCACGCAATGCGCCCAGAGCCACACCCACACGGGACCTATATAAAGCTGGGGAGGACAAAATGGCACGCACCTCAGCACACAATCTGGATGACTATGACAAGCCAGATGTCTGACAGTGCCGGGGCAGAGCAGGTGCCATCGATGGACCCCCCCAATGAAGATGGTGAGAGGCCAGGCACATCAGGTGCACATGGAACACCATGTGCACAGGGCACTGCCACAATGGGGCAGAAGAGGCGCAGGCCCACCCTCCCTGAAGAACTCCGCAAACGAGCGATATGGTTCAGCCAGGAGGAGAATGACCTACTCCTCACCGCCATTCTGGAGTGATATGACCTTCTGTTCGGTCAGCTGAGCTCGACAACAACTGGTGCAACACGTGCTCGGGCATGGGCGGAGGTACAAGCGGAGGTGGCAACCGCTAACGGGCCACACAGGGATGTGGAGAGTTTCGCAAACGATACTGCGACATTAAGAGGAACATCAGAAATGAGCTGGAAAGAGAGCAGAGAGGGGCACAAGGCACAGGAGGAGGCCCAGCACAGGTCGCCAACCTGAGTCCACTAGAGCGGTGCTTGGCGGAGCGCCTGGGCACAATGTACATACATGGCCTTCCCCCAGAGTTGGACACAGCGCACCAAGGTGCAGGTAAGTGTTTGAGTGATCTGTACCAGTATGAGCCTGCAAGCGCACATGTGTGTGGGTGACCAAGGGTGGACTGGGGTGTAGGTGGCATGATTGTGCAATATGAGGACCCAGGGGGCAGCACAGGCATACAACCAGCCCCTGGGCCATGGCCCATTTGGGGAGAGATGTCCATGGTGGTCAGGGAGTGGAATGGCACAGTGGATGTGTGCTGTGTCAAGGGGAAAGGTCCCACAGTATCAGCAGGGGCTGTCAATGTGTAGCAGTGGGTAGGGTGTAGGGCTGGTGGGGGCAGCATGGCCACATAGGTGTTGACAGGGACGATAGGACAGCACTATGCACCTGGGTTGAACAAGGACTGTGTATGCAGGGCTGATAGCGTTGACGGGGCTGCATGGGGGGCATGGTAGCATGCACGGGGGGTGGTCACTTGACGTTGCAGGGCAACGGCCCCTCTCGGCAATGGGGAATAGGTGAGGGGGGGTGGGGGGGAGGGGCCCCCACCAGGACCCATGTGGCTCACCCACGCACATGTGCTCTCAGGGGAGTGGGATGGGTGCAGACAGGCAGCCCTGCCGCATATGACCTATATGATCTTGGGTCCCACAGGTAACATAGCTGCCATAGATGCAGCTGAGGAGGCGCATGGGGACAGCCAGCCCTGGGCGTGCACCCCCATGGACACAGTGCCGGAGGTGTCCAACGTGGAGGTAGGAGCTTTCCCAACCTCCCCTGGTGAGGACAGAGGGACCATCCCTCAGCCAGCCTGTGCAGGGGACACACACACCGATGGCGCCACCGGGAATGAGTTTGAAGAGGCAGGGCAGCACAACAGTGCTGCGGCGCTGTCCGCAGTGGAGAACGTGATCCAGCAGATGCAGGCGCACACCGCTGAGGCACACAGGGATGCGGAGGGTGAGTCTCACACTGTGTTCTGTTGACAATGCGTGGGCAAAGGTAGGCGATTAGTTTCACGACACCAATGCACTACCTGATGTCTCCACAGGTATATGGCATTTACTGCGTGCATGTCTGCGGGAGCAGCGGCGGCAGAGGCATGCACAACGCAGACACAATCGCATGATGTCCAGGGTCATGATGGGGGTCCCGAGGCTCGTTGTAGCTGCAGAGAGCATTGCAGAGAGCCTGCATATCATCGCAGCATACATGGGGGTGACACCACCAACACCACCACCACCTCCTCCTCCACCAACACCAGTGGAAGCAGCGGCAGCAATGGCAGCAGCAGGGCCACCATCATCACAGGGTGGGAGGGGCCGCGCAAGGCGTGGTAGGGGCAGGGGCCGTGCAAAATAAAACGCATAACATGCGGATGAAGCACATGTCATGTCTCCTGTGTTGTTTGAGGGGACAGTGGTACGCACAGCCCACACGTGCATGACCCTGGGGCGTGCCCAATGGGAACTATTATGCCAGACGGTGTAGACACCGACACTGCTGTGCCCAGCATGGGATGCCCCACTTGCTCCTGGGCACACACCAGCAGGCACACACTACCCAGCATTTGCACCCAACATCTGTTCCCCGCATCCTATCCCTGTGTGCAGGGGGGGGGACATCCGGTCCTGGGCTATGGGGGGGGGAAGGGCATGACATTAGGTGGGCTGTGGGTGATGGGGGGGGGGTTTGGACCGGTAATGGGCTGTGGGCTGATGGGGGGGGGGTTAGGGCTGGCAATGGGCTATGGGGGGCTGATTGGAAATGAGTTGATGGGGTTAGGAGTGGAATTGGGCTGATGGGGGTTAGGACAGTAAGTGGGTTGATGGGGGGGCTAGGATTGGTCTTGGGTTTGGGGGTTGCTAGGACTGGAACTGGGCTGATGGGAGGCTAGGAATGGATATGTGCTGCTGCAGGGACTAGAAGGGAATGGATGCTGGGTGAGGCTGGAACTAGGAGGGAGCTGATGGTGGGGGTGGATCAGAATGGGATGGGGCTGGAGGTGGAAAATGGAGAGGTGGAAAATAATTTGAGTGGGAGGGGGCCAACATCTCCAATTGGCCGGGTATTGGGTGAGTACCTGGAGATTGGGGATGGAGGGGTAAGAGTTGAGTGTATGGACTAGGAATGCGGAAAGAGAATAATGAGAAGGATTAGCATGTTAAATCAGATGTTGCGAGAGAATGATAATCAACTACAAGATGGAGGAAAGGACACATGGACAGCAGACGCTGGAGAGTTAGAAGAGGACACGAGGAAACCAGGAGAAAATGGCTGGGACACTTGCAGCTGAGGAAATTGCACAAAAGGTAGACACATATCCCTTTCCATTGCATTTCCTATCTGGAATAGGTCAGCTCTGGTAACTGTGCATCATTAACGTCTGAGCTTTGTTTAATACAGGAGCAAATCAATGTATAGTTTTATCGCTACAGTGATATACATTCCAAGTTAGGCTGTTGTGATTCCCAGTTTAATGGTTGTCTTCCTGTTTCAAATTAGTGCTTACCTGTTTGGTGATGGTCTATGTTCTGCATGTGTACGTGGGCGGAGGTGTTCTGTTTTAATTATTCCAATGTGGCACTTCCACTTGTTCTCTCTCCCCAGTGGTTCAGGTATTGTGGCCCTGTGAAATGTGTTGGTGTAATATTTGCAGTGTTACCTTTTGATTGGTAGAGTATGGTGCTTAGTGAGTCCTGGTATTGCTGTTAGGATACAGCGGGTTTGCAATGGGTTTCACATGGACAGTGTCCATTAGCCCACCTGCTGTGTCCATGCCATCCACCGCCCTGGTCTGCACCCATCACAGATGCTGCACATAGCCTTGCAGGTGCCACCACTGCTGACCCCTGGGCACAGTCACATGTCTGTGCATTGCTACATGTGTGGCACCAGCCCATGTAATGGCCGTAGTATGGCTAGACGCATGACACGTGTAGAGTACCCTGCACGCACCCTTTGTATCTCACACTGACACACATGTGTGTGTCCTCATGTGTCTCTCACACAACACTGACACATAGCACAGAGTGATATCTGGACAGCACAGTTAACAGGTAATAATGTCAAACTTTATTTACAGAACAACTTGGGGGTGGGGGTTTTCATTGGCCCACATGCGACCATCGCTGTCAAACAGCTCTGCTGCCCTCCGTGTGTGGGGTAGGCCATGGCATGGGCTGTCACAGGGCAGGTGTGTACTGCGTATCCACGCGCTACACACCCCGGGGACCCCTGTCACATGGTGGCTGCTCCGGTGTGCCCCCAGCTACACGCTCCTCCAGCAAGCGTAGCCGGTCAGCCACCATGGTCAGGGTCGCCAGGACCTGCCCCATGATAAGGGCATTCTGCCTCTGGGCGTGTGCATGCGCACGCACAGCTGTGGCCACGTGCAGCCCGCACATGCAGCCACACAGACACAGGTCTCACCGTGTCTGTGTGGCTGCATCCACGGTGCGCATGTCCTTGGCTATGTGTGCCATGCCCACGTCCAGGGGGTGTGCGTCACCATCACCATGGTGCAGGTCGCTGGCGCCCCCATAGCCCTGTGACAGCTCATGTAGCTGGGCACCCAGCACACATGCCCCCCCAACCCCCCCACCCAACCCATCCCCCACCAGCGCCACATTGGGCAGGTCACCCCCTTCAGGCCCCTGTCCCACCACAGCAGGGCCCCTACCCGCCCGACCCACCTGCGCCCGCCCCTCCTCCCCCTGCCCCCCCAGCACCTCTGCCCTCCCCCCTCCCCCGCCTCCTCCCCCACCGTATCCGCACGGGGTACCTGCATGTGCTCCTCAGCCGGCCCCCCACCCTGCCCCACATTCGTCTCCTCCCCCTCTGCGTCCGAGGATTCTTCTGCCCCATGAGGTGGTGTGTGGCGCTCCACCACCATTTCCGCAGTGTCAGGCAGCACATCCATTTCTTCTGCTCCTTGCGGATCACCGGGCCCCGCATCCTGCACCACCTGTTCCTCCGCAGCGCGTGCATCCACTGTGGGAGAGGGGGACACGTGTCATTCCCATGTTCACACATGTGCCACAGCAGTAACATACATCCTGTGGTCATGTCAGCCACTGGCCCACAGGGCCATATCACATCACTCACCGTCCTGTTGGGCCAGCCGCTCCCTCTGCACTTGGCGCACAAAACGGGGATATCTTGCCCGCAGCTCCTGTGCCTTCTTGCGGAGATCCTCGACCTATTGGGGTGGAAACACATATTGACATTAGTGGTCAGACACCCTTTGCTGGCCTCTGCCGCTACACATCTACAATTATCAGTGTGCAATATGGTTTGACACAATGGGTCACGAACCTGGGCATTTCCCAGACCACCAGGATGAGGGGTAGGGCTCTGAGGTGAGGCCTACTGCATCCTGGGGATCTGGTTTGCCTCTTGTGTTGACTGTCTGGGGCATTCCCCACACCACCAGGATGAGGGGTAGGGCTCTGAGGTGAGGCCTACTGCATCCTGGGGATCTGGTTTGCCTCTTGTGTTGACTGTCTGGGGCATTCCCCACACCACCAGGATGAGGGGTAGGGCTCTAAGGTGAGGCCTACTGCATCCTGGGGATCTGGTTTGCTTCTTGTGTTGACTGTCTGGGGCATTCCCCACACCACCAGGATGAGGGGTAGGGCTCTGCGGTGAGGCCTACTGCATCCTGGGGATCTGGTTTGCTTCTTGTGTTGACTGTCTGGGGCATTCCCCACACCACCAGGATGAGGGGTAGGGCTCTGCGGTGAGGCCTACTGCATCCTGGGGATCTGGTTTACTTCTTGTGTTGACTGTCTGGGGCATTCCCCACACCACCAGGATGAGGGGTAGGACTCTGAGGTGAGGCCTACTTCATCCTGGGGATCTGGTTTGCCTCTTGTGTTGACTGTCTGGGGCATTCCCCACACCACCAGGATGAGGGGTAGGGCTCTGCGGTGAGGCCTACTGCATCCTGGGGATATGGTTTGCTTCTTGTGTTGACTGTCTGGGGCATTCCCCACACCACCAGGATGAGGGGTAGGGCTCTAAGGTGAGGCCTACTGCATCCTGGGGATCTGGTTTGCTTCTTGTGTTGACTGTCTGGGGCATTCCCCACACCACCAGGATGAGGGGTAGGGCTCTGCGGTGAGGCCTACTGCATCCTGGGGATCTGGTTTGCTTCTTGTGTTGACTGTCTGGGGCATTTCCCACACCACTAGGATGAGGGGTAGGGCTCTGCGGTGAGGCCTACTGCATCCTGGGGATCTGGTTTGCTTCTTGTGTTGACTGTCTGGGGCATTCCCCACACCACCAGGATGAGGGGTAGGGCTCTGCGGTGAGGCCTACTGCATCCTGGGGATCTGGTTTACTTCTTGTGTTGACTGTCTGGGGCATTCCCCACACCACCAGGATGAGGGGTAGGGCTCTGAGGTGAGGCCTACTTCATCCTGGGGATCTGGTTTGCCTCTTGTGTTGACTGTCTGGGGCATTCCCCACACCACCAGGATGAGGGGTAGGGCTCTGAGGTGAGGCCTACTGCATCCTGGGGATCTGGTTTGCCTCTTGTGTTGACTGTCTGGGGCATTCCCCACACCACCAGGATGAGGGATAGGGCTCTAAGGTGAGGCCTACTGCATCCTGGGGATCTGGTTTGCCTCTTGTGTTAACTGTCTGGGGCATTCCCCACACCACCAGGATGAGGGGTAGGGCTCTGAGGTGAGGCCTACTGCATCCTGGGGATGTGTGTTGTTACTGTAGTCACAACCAGGCCCAGCTACCATAGCACAGGGACAGGGGATGGGCTCCTCATATGGGATCCTCAGCATCCTGAGGCTATGGCCTGATCCTTGTGAGCACTAACAAGGCCTGTATCCATAGCACAGGGACAGGGGATGGGCTCCTCATATGGGATCCTCCGCATCCTAGGGCTATGGCCTGATCCTTGTGAGCACTAACAAGGCCTGTATCCATAGCACAGGGACAGGTGATGGGCTCCTCATATGGGATCCTCCGCATCCTAGGGCTATGGCCTGATCCTTGTGAGCACTAACAAGGCCTGTATCCATAGCACAGGGACAGGGGATGGGCTCCTCATATGGGATCCTCAGCATCCTGAGGCTATGGCCTGATCCTTGTGAGCACTAACAAGGCCTGTATCCATAGCACAGGGACAGGGGATGGGCTCCTCATATCTTTATCTTTATCTTTATCTTTACATTTAATATACCGCCCTTGTCGAAACGTAAGGGCGGTTTACAATAAAATAATATAAATAAAAGCATTAAAACAGAAAGGAAATCCATTAAAATAGAGAAAAGATGGACCAAAGAGGTCACAAAACACAACAAACAAAAGACAGACCAAACAAACAAATGAGACATAATCAGACAAAGACAAAAGAACAAAACTATTGGGAGGGAAGGTCATAAGCCTGTTGAAACAGGTAGGTTTTGAGCTGATTCTTGAATTGTTGGTAAGAAGATTCCAAACGGAGTGAAGAAGGTAGAGAATTCCAGAGTGAAGGACCCAAGAAGAAGAAGGCAGCATGCCGTGTCTGTTCGAGGTGAGCGCGAGACGGGGGGGGGGAAGAAACAGGCGGTTGGCATGCAAAGAGCGGAGCTGACGATAAGGGGTGTGAAGGGAAACCAGATTTGCTAAATACTGAGGATTGGAAGTGTGGATGACTTTATGTAATATAATAAGGACCTTATATTTAAACCGGAAGCGTAATGGAAGCCAATGGAGACGAAACAAAAGAGGAGTGATATGGTCTGATTTACGAGCAAAAGTGATAATACGGGCGGCTGTGTTCTGTAGAAGCTGAAGACGTTTGAGCTGGTAGGCAGGAAGGTTGGCATAGATTATATTACAATAGTCCAGCCTGGACATGACTAGAGCTAACACCAGAGTGGTAAGGGAATCCTGGGACAAAACTGAACGAACTGAACGTATTTGCCGTAAAGTAAAGAAGGAGCGACGGGACAAGGCAGATACATGGTCATGGAAGGACAGGGATGAATCTAAAATCACCCCTAAGTACCGGAGAGAGGAAGTGAGAGGAATGGGCGTAGAATTGATTTGGGGTGCAATGACCGGACAAGAAGAACTCAAGGACACCCACATGGCGGAGGATTTAGTGGGATTTAGATGTAAATAATTAGATGAGAGCCAGGTGGCAACATGGGAAAGACAATCATTGAGGGGGGTGATATCAATAGCGACTGGAGAAGTGTGAAAGAGAAAGACAATATCATCAGCATAAATGTAGGTGGAAACTGGAAATTGTTGGGCCAAAAGGGGAAGAGGGGCAAGAAAAATATTAAAAAGCAGAGGGGAGAGAACTGATCCTTGGGGGACTCCACAGACCAATGGAATAGTCGGTGAGGTCTGGTGAGCAGCATGGACAACATAGGAACGGGAAGTGAGAAAGGAACGGAACCAACGTAACACCACACCCCGAACACCAATATCAGAAAGACGGGACAAGAGGGTCTGATGATCAATTAAGTCAAATGCGGCCAGATAGATCCAATGAAACCAAAAGTGTGATGTCACCCCGTTCATGTGCAACGTGAAGTTCGTTTACCAAAGCAAGAAGGATAGTTTCAGTGCTGTGTCCTGGTCTGAAGCCGGCCTGACGGGGGTGGAGAACATTAGTAGCCTCAACATGAGAGGAAAGTTGCAGAAAAACTAGGCGCTCCAACATTTTGGCAAGAAAGGGGAGGTTAGAGACTGGGCGCCAATGGGACAACACAGAGGGATCAAGGGAGGGCTGCTTCAGCAGGGGATGTACTACGGCAGATCTCCATGCCAAAGGGAAATGACCTGAAGATAAACTGGAGTTAAACAGAGTAGTGATGAGAGGTATAAGCTGAAGAGAAGGGTCCACCAGCCAAGCAGAAGGGACTGGATCCAGAGCGCAGGTGGTCTTCCTAGACTGGGATAAGGTGAGTAATACCTCCGCTGAGGTAAGGGAGTGGAAAGAAGACCAAGTGTGAGATAAAGTCCTGTTAGTAGAGCTAGTCACACCAGGAATAGCAATACCAGAGGATTCAATAGTAGCAGGCTCCTCCAAGGAGAGGGGCAAGGGAGAAGCTGAGGAGAAAATGGATGGTGACAAAGGAAGCGGGGGAGCAGCAGGAAAGGAAGAACGTAAGTTCTGGACTTTATCAGAGAAAAAAGATGCTAAGGATGCGGGGGATGGCATGGCAACTTGAGAGGCAAAAGGGGAAACAGTAGAAGAAAGTTGCCGTAGAATTGTGTGCAATTGTCTTGAGGAATTGGCAGCTTGTGAAATACCTAGAGTGTAATATGAGCGTTTGGCAGATTGAACTGCGGAACGATATTCTGAAAATAACAGTTTAAAACGAGCCATGGCAGATGTAGATGGGTGAGAACGCCAATGCCGCTGGGCTTGGCGCAATTGAGTGCGTTGCAAACGTAGGCCCTGATGAAACCAAGGTGATCCTCCGCATCCTGGGGCTATGGCCTGATCCTTGTGAGCACTAACAAGGCCTGTATCCATAGCACAGGGACAGGGGATGGGCTCCTCATATGGGATCCTCAGCATCCTGAGGCTATAGCCTGATCCTTGTGAGCACTAACAAGGCCTGTATCCATAGCACAGGGACAGGGGATGGGCTCCTCATATGGGATCCTCTGCATCCTGGGGCTATGGCCTGATCCTTGTGAGCACTAACAAGGCCTGTATCCATAGCACAGGGACAGGGGATGGGCTCCTCATATGGGATCCTCAGCATCCTGAGGCTATGGCCTGATCCTTGTGAGCACTAACAAGGCCTGTATCCGTTGCACCAGCACAGGGGATGGACACCCTTTAGGGGCCTGCAGGATCCTGGGATGTCCTTGTGCTTTGTGCTAGCTGACAGGAGCATATGACAGACCCCTGTGTGTATCTTTGCCTTCGTTTTGGCCCAGTGGTTTTCTGTTGATTGGCCACATCACTGAGGATGCAACTGCGCCCAGAAGCATACCAATGGGGTCATTTGTTCATCTCTGCCATGGTTGCACCTACCCCCTGTGGGCTTGTGGGTTCTGCTATTGGGTGTGTTGATGACCCAGCTACAAGCAGCCCACGGTAACACCAGACATTCTCCAGCAGTGCAGATTCTAAGGGTGCTTTGGTTACAGGCTGTTCTTCACCACGTCCTCATTTGGGGTGCCTGTCCCCAGACACTTACCTCACGTGGGTAATCAGAGCTCCTGTTATATCTATTTGTGAGGCGGTCCCAGGCCCTCCTCACCCTTGTTAGGTTCTGCCTCCTGGAGGAGCCAGGGAAGAGGCGTTGTTGGCGGAGACAGAAGAGCTCTGTCAGCAGGTACAAGTCTGCTTGTGTGAATGCAGGCTTTCGTGACATGGCTGCCATCTGCTCAGAGTGTATTTCAGCTGCGTAGCCACGTGCGTTTATAAGGGCGTAGCAACGTGCGTTCATGGAGGTGTAGCCACATGCGTTGAGACAGCGTTTTGAGGCCATGACACGGCGCGTACCTATGTGCGTTGATGTCGGCCTATGGGCGTTGGCTCGTGCGTTGGCTCGTGCGTTGGCATGTTTGATTTCAGATCCTCATGGTGTACTGCAACTCACATTAACACTACCACCTATACATGTGTTGGCCTATGGCTTATCCTAGCCTGTGGGCATGGGCTGGGTTTTACATCCCCCACATTTTTGGCCTACTGCTATTTCTTGCAGGGTCAGCAGCATGTGTTCTGATACCTTCTGCCTCTGACATCTCACATTATGGATATTTCACATTGCTTTGTAGAGGGCTGACCTTGATGAAGAGATGTCTCTGACATTTGTAATGTCCCTTTTGTTTACATGGATTGAGGGGGGGGGGATGGGGACCAGGGCACAGTGAGTGTCCCTGATTGGCATACTGTGGAGGTGGCATCCGGACCACTGTAGAGCTTCTGTTTATCAGTCTATTTTGATATGTATATCATTAGTTGTAGCCTTCTCATGCGTGCTCTTACACCCTTTCTCTCTGTCCTCTCTTGCTCTTTGCTGACAAACAAAGGCTTGCAGTCTGTACTTAACCTCTGATATTTTGGGTTACAGACACCACTACTCCAAATGCAGCTGCACCTGGCAGTCCTGCCATGTATAACCACAGTGGCCTCATACCCATAGGTTCTGGCTGCACAGTCAGTGCATTTGCCAGTGGAGTAAGCCTCTGTAGCTCCTTCTACATGCCTAGCTGGCTACAGAGCGACTTCAGTTCACCGCACAGTCCATCTGCTGTGATTCACAGAGTTTTATTGGAGCAGTCACAACCATGATGCACTACACATGCAAATCAGCTGTTCACTGATTGACACGAGATGTGAAATGCAACTCTACAGCAGCTCGGCCTGGTGGGGGTAACTGACCATGTGCACCCCCACAGCACCTCAGCCTGGTAGGGGGCACTGACCGTGTGTTTTACTGGCACACAGTGGCTACACAACGTCACATTGTGCGGTTGCTGTGCTCACCCTGAGGGTGCAGTGAGGCGCCCAGCACCAGGTCCACCGAACCATCCATGGCAAACATAGGCCATGCTGGAGATCCACAGCAGTGATAATGTGTGAGATAGGTGATGTCTGCCCAAACACCTTGGATATATTTGCCTGTCTCAGTCAGGTGTAGTCCCTAGAGCAGGGGTGTCCAAACCTGTCCTGGAGGGCCAGAATCCTGGCAGGTTTTTGGGATAGCCCTAATGAATATGCATGAGATATATATGCATTAGAGATATCCTGCCAACCTGACTGGTTTGTGGCCCTCCAGGGCTGGATTTGGAGATCCCTGCCTTACACCTCTGTCATTTAAGATCGTGAGTGGACAAGGTGCAGATGTCCAAGACATCAAAAAGGTTAGATAGAATTTGTCACAGTCCTCCTCACTTCTCACCACCACCTAAAAATTGTCTATTAGCCACCTTTTTGGTGGTGGTGAGAATCGAGGAGGAATGTGACACATTCTATATACCCTTTCGATGTCTAGGACATCTGTACCTTGCCCACTCACAATCTTAAATGACAGAGGTGTAAGGCAGGGGTCTCCAAATCCAGCCCTGGAGGGCCACAAACCAGTCAGGTTGGCAGGATATCTCTAATGCATATATATCTCATGCATATTCATTAGGGCTATCCCAAAAACCTGCCAGGATTCCGACCCTCCAGGACAGGTTTGGACACCCCTGCCCTAGGGGGATTATGGTGGTAGACCATTTCTCCCATCAGCAGATCCACATTCCACCTCCCTGCAATGGGAGCAGTAGGGGGTTCCATCAACCTCAGTTCTGCTGTGGATAATCACACCTACAGTGCAGTCACTGCAGCACTCTACATATCCATAGCACAGTGGCAGACAAATGGTAGGGCTGTCTATACTAGGCTGAACCCAGACACTATCTGGTATTTTCCTACAGCAGCCCTTCAGCCACTGCACCCTGCTATGCACTCCATCAAGACACATACCAGCTGCAGACAGTCTGCTAGTTGGTCCATTACTACATGTTCCTGTTGGACATGCATGCACCCAGACCTGGGATGGCAGCAGACACAAGACACAGATCAGTCAGTGACTGGCCCCCAAAAGGAAACACATACATATCACATAACAGAAGTACTATATGGCACTATGGGGATGCCTAGCCATGCCGTGGTCACTGCACAGTCAGGGTGAGATTGATCTCCCTGCAGGACATACAGCGGTCGCCCTGTCTGTGTAGGTGGTGGCCAGGCACTGCTATGTCACAGTCAGTGCCCTATGCGCTGTGCAGATGCAGCCTGGCCAGGCCACCCTTTCTGGGCTGTACCCATGGTACCTTGCTCCTCATTATGCATTATTTGTGGCAGCATTGACTCTGACCGTTGTGTGGCCCTCCAGGACTGCATTTTGGAGACTCTGCTCTAGGTTATGCGCCTGTTTATGGTGTCTGTGCTCGGTGTGGTTAAAAATTGGCATATTAACCATGCGTATCTTATCAGCAATAAATTGTTTTCCTTACTATCACGGTTTAATTGTGAGAAAAATATGGGTACTGGATTGGCAGTAGCCCAAGCTGGGCTTTGAACCTGTAACCTTCTGTTCTTGCACACACTGTCTGTGTGCACTGCACCACTGTGTTGCCACAGATAGGCTGCATCCCCTAGGGAGTCCATGACTGTACATCCGACAGGGCCTGTGTGTTGCGGTGGGCGTGCCAGCCTCCATATGGCTGGGCAACTGTCTGCTGTGGCTAAAAGCCACTGGCCCCTCCACCACCTGTACCCTTCCACCAACATGATGACATGTCGTTATCTTGGCAAATGCCTATGAACTACTAAGGTGTTGCACTCCGGGACTGCATTTGTGGAACTCGGCTGTGGGAACTGCCCATTGTTAGGGGGGGAGGGTAAAATATAGTTCTTTGTCCCATGTTCTCTGGGATGAAGGGGTGTCTGTACTATCTCTGTTGTGTGGTGGGTAAAATATGGGAACAGGGTTGGTAGGTGCCCCAGCTGGGATTTGAGCCCATGACCCTCTGGTCTTATAGGTACTGGCTGTGTCTGCTTCACCACACTGTAGCCACAGAGACAGTGAAGTCCCTGGAGATAGGAAACCTGGCAGAGTGAGTCAGACACCCTGCTGTGCACATTTTTACTGTCGGCTCATTCACCTTGTATGGCGATACACGTGCATAGACCCCACAATTGACCTCGGGAAAAGGGGATAGACCCTCACCAAACTGGCCAGTGGTGATAGTAATGGGCAACCATAGCAGACACTCCCAGGAGAGCTCAGGGCAGGACTGACTGGGGAATGATTTGTGGACGGGTCTACGCTCCATAGACCCTTACAAACATCATATTTCGCTTTTTGTAGCTTTCCAGGAATTGTTTGTTATGGTTGCCCACTAATATCTCTGTTGCCCAGCTGGTTTATACTTTCTTTTGGCTTTTGTTATGTTCTTTTTACATTTCTATTTGCTATTTTGTTCTGTGCACATGTATCACACTGCTCACGTTTTTTTAGGTTTCCCCGGTTTTGCTGTACATTGCTGACGGAAATGGTTTCTCTTCCCTTTAATATGCCTTTAACGGCAGGTTTTCATTTGCGTTGGGGTTGAGCTCTGAAATTCAGCGCGTTAGTATGGGGGGAGCCTCTCCCCACCCACTCTCCGCCCATTGACCCCTTCTCTCCGCCCATTCTCCGTCTTCTGCGCTGTTTTAACGCGCCGCGGGGGTTTACGATCGTTATATGCAGTTAACGTGTGTAATGTACGATTAACGATCGTTCGCACGTCAGAACGCGCGTTATGATGTGCGAACGATCGTTAGTCGTACATTACGCACGTTATTCACGATTACCGCGGTTTAGTAAACATACCCCCTTATCTCCTGGTATCAATTTCACCGTTTGGGCTTTCCAGTCAAAATTGTGCTTGATCTTCCAGAAATTTTTTTTTTTAATTCTCTCGAGCAATTTCTCAGGCAACATTTAATTTCTCTCTTTGTATTTGGACCCAGTGTTCGGGACTATTTACCTCATAATTGTATGTCATCTCCTCTGTTATTAACGGACAGAAGGGTAGTAGTTTCTCCACCCCTAAAAACAGATACACAGGTGTGAAACCGGTTGATGAATGTATGGAGCTGTTTAAATATTTGATTTACTTCTGTAATATATTCTGACCACTTTCTCTTTTTATCTTCGGGAAAGGTTCGTAAGATGGAATGCATTGTTTTGTTAAAACGTTCACACCTCCCATTTCTTTGCGGGTGGTATGGGGTGATTCTTGTCTTAGTTATATTATACCATTTGCATAGCTCTTTGATAACTGCAGATTCGAAATTTCTACCCTGGTCTGTATGTAATCGCTCAGGGATACCATACACTGATAACCACCTCGTAATTAGCATTTTAGCAGTTGTCTTTGCAGTTTGGTTTCTGGTGGGCACTGCAATAGTGAACCTTGTGAACATATCAGTTAAGATTAAAACAGATTCATATCCTCTATTATCCTTTTCCAACACTGTAAAATCAACAGCCAAGACTTCTAGGGGTTTAGTTACGTGGAAACAACCTAATTTTTCTCTCTCTTGTGGACGTGGCAATTTAGCAAAGCAACATCTAGAACAATTCCCTATCCAATTTTCAATATCTTTCTTCATGTGTACCCAGAAATGTTGTTTGCGGATGTTTTTGAAAGTGGTTTCCAGCCCAAAGTGACCAGCTTTGTTATGGAAATTAGACAATATTTCACTTTTTAAAGCATCTGGTACTACCACTTGCCATATAATATCTCCATGACGGCAATCTTCATATTTACGATATAATATATTGTTTCTTACTACCAATCTATCTCTTTGTTTCCACAGAGTTTTCACAGTTACTGTAGCCTGTCTCCACACTTCCTCAGAAGGATTGTCCTCTACCCAACCTAACACTACTCTTATCACCGAGTCCTCTTGTTGTCTCTGAAAGATCTCTTCTTGAAGTTTTTCTATAAGTATAGATCTATTTAACACAGATAATTGCTTTATCTGTATTACTTTGTTTGGCTGGCTTCCTTTTCCCGATTTTACTGTTTTTAACCATAAAAAAAAATTTTTCTTCAGTATCTTCAACTTCAGGTTCTAGCTCTTCAGGCAGACGGGACAGGATATCTACATTCTGGTTTAGTCTCCCTGGCTTATATTCAACCGTGAAATTCAACTCCGCTAACTGGGCTAACCACCTTTGCTCAATGGCCTGAATCTTTGCGGTCTCCAAATACTTCAATGGATTGTGATCGGTGCGTAATATAAACTTCTTGTAGATCAGGTATTCCCGGAACTTATCTGTTGCGGCCCACTTTAGTGCCAGTAACTCTAGTTTAAAGGCAGAATAATTGCTTGCATTCCGTTCTGTCTTTCTGAGGCCTCGACTGGCATACGCTATGACACTTTCCTCCCCTGCTTGGTATTGACTCAGTATAGCTCCTAGCCCTCTGGAACTAGCATCTGTGGTTAGTATGAAAGGTTTGTCGAAGATTGGGAATGCCAAAACAGGAGAAGATACCAGGGTTTTTTTCAGCATTTCAAAAGCCACTTGACATTCATCGGACCAGACAACTTCATTTTTCTTGTTCTCTTTTTCAGCTTTTCCCGTGAGACAATGTAGAGGTTTTGCAATCTGTGCAAAATTAGGGACGAATCGGCGATAGAAACTTACGAAGCCCAAAAAATTGCGTACTTCTGTTTTGGTTTTGGGAACCTTCCAGTACTGTATGGTTTGAATTTTTTCCAAGTCAGCTGATACTCCTTTTTTAGACATTATATAACCCAAAAATTTTACTTCTTTACTCAGTAATTTACATTTGCTTGGTTTTAATTTGAGCCCACATTCTTCTAAATGCTGAAATACTTTTCCTAAACGTTCCAAATGTTTCTCAAAAGTTGGTGCATATATAAGGATATCATCTAAATATAAGAGTAAGATGTCAAATACGTATTCATCCAGTACAGTCTCCATTAATCTTTGGAAGCTAGCGGGCACATTACAAAGTCCAAAGGGCATCCTTGTCCACTCGAAAAGTCCAAACGGAGTAGTGACGGCAGTCTTCTCAATATCTTCCGAGGCCATTCCCAACTGGAAGTAACCAGAGGTTAAATCTAATGACGTAAACCAAGTCGAAGTTCCTAATACATCCAATGCTTCATCAGTCCTTGGCAGTGGGTAAGCGTCTTTAATAGTAACAGCATTAAGTTTACATAACTCACAGCAGAAACAAAGACTTCCATCCTTCTTTTTAATGATTACCGCTGGACTGGCCCACGGACTACAACTTTTGCGAAGGATCCCTTGTTGCACTAGCCCATTGATGTGTTCTTTAAATTCTTCAAATAAATGTGGAGATACCCTACGGTAAGGCTGTTTGATGGGTAGTGTATTTTGCATTTTTATTTTATGTTCTACTATATTTGTGAACCCAATATCACTATCACTTGTCGAAAAGACGTGTCTATGTTTCCACAATAATTGTCTTAATTGCTCTGCTTGCTGTTCATTCAATGAATTCCAATCAATTTTAAGTTTTGACAAGCACTTTTCCCAATTGCTTTCACTAGTCGACTCTGAATTCTTTAACTGTTTCAGCTCCATGATCTCAGCCGGCTTACTTATCTCCGCTACTCTCATCCTAGGAGGTAAGGTTATGTCTTGCTCTCCTACGTTGATCACCCAAAGAGACACTCTCCCTGCTGTTTGCTGCACCAAAACTTTAGCCACTATCAGTTTGTTCGGGATACTTGCAGTCGGAGTAGCTGTTACTACCAATAGGCCATCCCATTTCCTAACACTATTACATCTCCCTAGGATAATTTTTTCAGAACATGCGGGTACCAGCTGTCCTACCCTTCCCAAGACTTTGACAAAACCCGCATTAGGCTCTATTTGTTTCTTCTGTGCGCATATCTCCGTTATTACTCTTAAAATTTTTACCGGTTCGAGAGTGAAACAGGATAAGTCTCGGAATAACCCCTCTAGGTGTGTCAAAACATTCATACCCACTATTCCTTGGGCAGCACTTTCTTCCATTTTTCCTTCTTTAAAGTTATCTTGCACCACAAAAATGCATCGTTGTAATATTACTTGTCCAAGACACTGCACAGTCGCATCTATATATCCTAATACTGGTAGCTCTGTCCCATTCACTGCCATCAATTTTATTTGGGAGGCATCTTGCAATTGATTTGGGCTCGGAAAGTTTTTGTAATAAAAACTAGCCAATATTGTCGATACGCTTGATCCCGTATCCAGCGTACAGGTTCCTTCAATTCCATTGATTTTTACTTTTACCAATGGACTAGATCCCACAGCCTTTTCTCCAAATAATTTGTCTTCCTGTCCATCTCCCTTATGTTCTGTCATTTGTCTTCTCACGGTAGCCTTCCTTTCAGTTTCTCTTTCTGCAGCTTCACCTAAATGACTTCTCCGAAGAGATTCATTATTATCACTTTGCGTATTAACATTACTGCAAGTACTATTTCCACTGTCTGATGGAGCTGTACGAGGAAATTTTTCATTCCTACAATAACGAGCAATGTGTCCTGATTCATGACATTTGAAACATATTTTTGTCCTGTCGATAAACTACTAGAAACTTCTCTAGCCAGGAATTCACCTCTGTTCTCTCTATAACCGATATGTCCTTTGCCATTATATTTGCTTCTCACATCTCTATTCCACCTTTCCCGTCTCTGCATTTCCCATTCGTGTTCTTGCCTTTCTGTCCACTGTGTAAATAATCTTGTTAACTGCCCAATCATAGCTGCAGCTGTATCTCCACCCACTGTTCCATCTCCTGCAACTTCCCTCAGTCTCTGTAGTATTTTCTTAGGTTCTATCATTGTCGGGACTCTCTCCTCTCTGGCCCACCTTATAGCAGCGTGTAACAAATCCGCGAATCCCATATTTGGATTATCCTCATGCCTCTTTGTTATTTCTCTTCGGAGTGCAGCATCCCTTAATCCCAAAATGAACTGCTCTTTCAATGTCTCTTCTGGTGTTCCCATTCTTCTTCTATCTCTCTTTAATATAATGTCCATTTTCTGCTGTAATTTATATCAGTACACTCGTATGGTCTCCTTATCTTCTTGTTTTGCATTGTAGAATTCTTGAATCCTCAATCCCAATGCCACCTTATCTCCATACACTTGGCATAGCATATCAAAACTTTCATCCACCGTACATTCTCTCAGTAAGGAATATTTAACTGTGTCCGCCGCCAAGCCTTTTAAATGGTCACGAATCACATCCACTTGGTCCTCTGGTGAGATCTTTAAAATTCCCATTCTAATTCTAACTTTCTCAATCCAATCTTCTACATTCAGATCTGACATCTCCTTCTGAAACCCCGAAAATTCTGAGATCATCTTATCTTGCGGGATCACCACTATATTCGTAATTATCTGAGGCCTCATTCCACCATTTCCGGCTTCCGCTTCCATTGTTCAATTACTTCTTCTTTTCACCTCAGGAGATAAGTATGCTTACCAAACAAAATTTTCCCCACTCTTTCCCACTAAGAATAAAACTTCAAACACAATACAATCCAATTTTTTATTTCACTGCTCCTCAGTGTCTGCTGAAACTTTCAATGTTGATTAATCACTGTATAATAAATGTCTTTAACCAAAAATTCAGTCTTTAATACCTAGTACCAAATTCAACTTCTTATTTACCCTGTTCTTAAGCCTGAAACTTGTCAGAAAATCCTGCCGACTATGCCAAAATTTTATAACCTTGCTGTGTCTGAGTTCACCTTCACCTCTAGATATGATGGTGGTAGTCGTGGCCAAGACGTGACGTAAACCCAGACAACAAGGCACAAATAAACTAACCTCGTTCACTGCTCAGAGCAAAATGAAGGAAATAAACTAAAAGGATTTCTTGAGCTCAAGTTCCAAGTGATAAGTATAACAATTTTATTTGTTATTATAGATGGTTATACCTAATAACAGATTTAATTTTACATTGCATTCAGAATCTTTTTCTTTTTTTTCAAAACCTGAACATTTATATAACTTTTATCATTACAGAAAACTTCATACAGAACTTCTATCAACTTCTATTCACAGGTATGTATCTATTTTCCATCTTCTCACAAAACAGAGTCTCTATGAGCACTTAACTCTCCGTAGTTGCAGTAGTTGTTGGTATCTGTAGCTGTAGAAATTTCTTGATAGATTTGATGACTTTGGTATTCCTTTCGTGAGAGCTGTTGTGGATGTAAACGTCGGTGTTGCTCAGCTGATGGTAGTTCCCGAACACCCACCTACTACCTAAGCTTTAAATAAATCAAAAATAGAAAACCCTATCTATCTTACAAACCAGCGAACAATCACTGTAAAACTATTCAGTACAGATTTAAAATTCCCTAACTGACTAAATAAAACAAAGTATAATTAATGTCCCTAAATAATAAAGCCTATTCTTTACTGTTTTCCCTAACTACTAACAGAGCTTCATTTAAGAATTCACTTCCCAAGACAATGCACCCATTCATCAATCTCATAATATGGTTTCAGGCATATTTCTCATCATCAACGACGTCAGTCACTTACTGTGCAGGTAGCCTTTCACTTTAAGATTTCAGGCACAACATACTATAGGCTAGGTAATAGCAAAGCACTCCTCAAATGACACTTCCACTTCCTCTTAGTCTCTTTCTCGTAGAGAACTCTCATGGAATCTTCAACCAATGTCACTTGCTTCACTACCTGGCAATACTTCTCAATCAGTACTGTCCAGTGCCACACAAAATCAGGGTTATCGTTTACTTAGCCTGATTTTCATATAGTCCTAACAGCAATTCCACTCTCAAAAACAATTTCTCACATATTGATACCTTTTTACTGGCAAAAATAGTACATCTTTCCAGACACAGCACAACACACTTCTGCTTTCTTTCACTGTCCAAGCTCTTCTACAACTATATTTTTGCCTGTTGCCAAGGTTACGGTGACTCTTCTGACATCACCTATTTGCATTCCAGAGCCGCTAACCAATCACAGGCATGCTTTAGGAATATGCAAATGAGGCATTAAAATATGTTTTGAATTCTGCAAAAATCAGTTTTCTTTTCAACTGTATTTTCCCATTAAAGTGAATGGCAAAACCTTAGCTTGGAAGTTTTGCACATTAAAGACTTTCCAAAATAGTCCTGTCGATAAACTACATGCATGTACCTTCCAGTGGGTATGGTGATGGGATGTGTGTAGGCAGTAATTATACTTTTTTTTTTCATATTTATCCCTTAGGTCACAATTGTTTGGCAATCTCTTGGGTGCCTAAGGCCAAAGTGCCATCAGCAATCCAAAGTCGAGTCACTGTGCACCGGACACACAAGGGCTGAACTAGATTGGCTAAAGGTTTTCCAGACTTATTGCTCCATTGTTGAAGCTTTTATTTATAGAGATGTATACTCTGTAGGGCCCACCACTGCAAGGGCGTGTTCACCTTATTGCGCTGTTCCTGTTACAGTTGCTGGTGTTCTGCCAGCCGCACGGCCACAAACTGAGCGTGATGATGCCACAGCTTGCAATGCTCCTACAAAAGCTATTGCCCTTGTTCTTTCCTTTTGTGTCAGATAAAATGATATGTGGCCTCGGAGCACCACTTTGGCAGCCACCCAGTACAAGACTGGCTCTGCCTCATCACTGCTACTCTCTGCCACGTAGTCCTACCAGTATTGCCGGAAAAACCGGAAAAATTTGAGGTCCTGTCTCCAGAAAGGGTTCAATTGCCAGATTCAATCACCCCATTTGCCAAGCCCCAAAGGTCGAGCTGCACTGCCGCATGATCAGAGACCAACTGGGGATGAGTGTCGCTTCTTTGCAGTTTCCCAAAAAGGCGCATTGATATAACTTATGCAGGCCAGAGTAATGGGTATACTCAAAATCGCTAGGCTGCAGCCTGTGCCACCCATCAATAAGCTCCAACTCCCAACAAAGGAAATTAATTCCACAGGCTCTTGCCCTCTGGAAGTGGTCCGGAGGGGCCCACAATCAATCTTGCGATCTGCTACCATGTTAAAGTCGCCTCCCATAATCAGGGAGTAGTCTGATTGATCCGCCAGCTTTGCCACTAACTCCATGAAGAAGGAATGCCGATAGAAATTCAGTGCATATATGCTACATAGCACCACCTTCATGCCCACACCAGAACATAGTGGCCTTCAGGATCCTGCAGCACCCTATGATTTTCAAAAGCCACCGCTTCCCCAATAGAAATGTGACCCCCCGTTGTCTAGATGTATATGCCGCCCAGTGGACTTCCCCACTTCAACATGCTTCAGCTTGGCATGCTCCCTCTCAGTAAGGTGTGTTTCCTGCAGTAGGGCAACATCAGCCCCAAGTTTATGCAGATAAGCGAGGGTTTACTTGCATTTTATGGGTGAGTTAAAGCCACCGACATTCAGAGCCATCACTCGCACTTCAGTCAGTATCCTTTACCACAGACATGATTACCCATCCATTTAAACTAACAGGCCACCCTCTGAGGCCTCCCAGCTGAGCCACAGGGGAGCAACACCAAACAATGGTCTTTTCTGTTATACGCGATTCCCTCCTGTGGACTACATCCCTCCTACCCCTTTCCCCTTTGCAGGCCCCACCCCCTCTCCATCCCCCCCCCCCCCCGGTATCTATCCCTATCACACACACCCAGTTATCCATACACAGTAACTCATCATCAACAATCCCCTAAGCATAGCTCCTAGCCTTCCCCCCACCGTCCTGCTCCCTCACTCACCTTCATCCCCAAAGGGCCCTCAATCCTTATCTACTACCCACTAAACTCACACCCTCCGCACAACCCACCCCAGCCACTTAGCCCAACCAGTTACACATGCAATTTGAAACTACCTAAAAGGAAGGAAAACATTGTTAACAGGCACCAGTTAAAACAGCTGTAAATGCATGGTCCAAGTCCAATGCTACTGTGGGGGAGAACACACTCATCAGGCTCAAGCAGTCTTCCCCACCTTGGAACCAAGACGGCAGCAGTCGCAAGCAAAATAGGCCGTGGCCCGCTCAAGTCCCCAACTACCACACTGTCTCACTTCCCCCCCATCGGTGCTTTCTGCAGTTCTGTGGCCCAACCTCCAGTCCAGGTCCAGCAAGATGACAGCCAAGCAGTGCAGATGAGATGGCCGCCAGTGCAAGAGAATGCATCCATAAGGGCGCCCGAAACAAGGCCCCAGTACTGTCTGCCCTGCAGCACTCAACTTGCCGCCATTCTCACCGGACTGTCATGACACTCCAAGAAGCGTCTTCCCTCCTCTACACTGTTGCTGAAGATAGTGGATCTGCTATGCTGCACACAAAGCCAGTGTGGGAAGAGAAGAGCAAACATAATGCCCTGCTGATACAGAGCATTGCAGATAGGTACGAATTCCTGACGTTTTGTGGCCACACAAGCTGAATAATCATTAAAAAGTAGGATCCAATGGTTCTTATACTCCAGCGATCTCTATTGCCGGTAGGCCCGCATGATGCGTTCCTTCTCCACCCACACCAAATAGCGGGCGATTGTAGGCCACAGCCTGGTGCCAGCCTCTCTCCCCAGTCCCATACATTGGGCACGCACACAGCACCAAACTACCTGATCCCCTTACAAACCTAAAGCATTCGGGAGCCAATGTTCATTAAAGTCATAAAACTTGGCATCTGACATTGTCTTCGGCAATCCCACCACACAAAGGTTGTTGCGACGAGATCGGTTTTCCTAATCTTCAAGACGTTCAAGTAGCTTACTTGTTGCTGGTGGCAAGCTGTGTAAATTGCATCGAGAGGTGCCCTACAATGGTTTCCTGCATCACTACATGCTGCTTGACATCAGATAGCAGATGTAATTGCGCCTCAAATTGATCCTTAATTCCATCCACAGTAGACTGTAGATGGTTGAGCCTGTCCTCCAAAGTGGCTGACACCAACCTGGAGATCTCTGCTGCCAAGTCACTAGTGGCTGGTAAGCCGCCCCGGGGGGGGGGGGGGGAGGGTATCAGCGGCCATTTTATGTACTGGACTGAGTTTCTTTGCTGGTTGAGCTTTTCACAGGCATTTTGGTATGCCCCACCAGTTGCAGACTGTCCTGTCCGTGTCACTGTCATGCTTGTATTCTCTCCCCCTCGCTCCAATCTCTTCCATGCATAGATGCAGTATTTGGCAGATATTTTTGCTGATTTTGGGGCCCTAGCCTGGGAGCTCTAGACAATCACGTCCTTACATAAGATATGCCATACTGGGTCAGACCAAGGTCCATCAAGCCCAGTATCCTGTTTCCAATAGTGGCCAATCTAGGTCATACGTTGTCGCGAGCACCGCCCTGGCGTATAAGCAGCGCTCACGCATAAAAATTATGGGGAGAAGATTGGCCAGTAATCCTGTGGCCTGTTTTACTTTTGGCCTTATTTGTTTCCTGGTCCTAATCTTCAAAGAAACATGCACGAGTGGTGGGTAAATTAAAGGCTTTATTTCCCTTTACGCTAAGGTCAAAGGGTTGGTTAATAACAACGCAAAAGAGTCCTTCATTCAGGTAAGAAAAATAACCAAAAACTTAAAGACACACTGTTATCTTCACAGTAGTGCTGGGCTTCAATTACACACTATTCTAGGCAATCATTCATGCAGCATATACATCTGGCACAGACTCTAGGCTTCCACTTGTACAATATGTGCAATCCATTTCATAATCTGAAGCCTCACTGGCCAGGTCCACTTGCATCTGTTCGTGACTAGACACCTCGGACTCTGAGTCCCTGGGTTCTGATAAACTATATTCAGGCTCTCCGTATATCTTCTCTAGTACAGCCCAATGTTCTAGAGTATTCTTTGGGTGTTGGCTTCATGCTACTCTACATGGAGAAAAGTTTTCTCTTCTGGGAGCTTTTGTGGCAGTTCTATAAAAATGTCTATTATCCAGGCCCTTCTTATCACAGAAGCTTTTTCTATATCTGGATTCAATAAAAGTTTTACCTTCAGAGCTTGGCCTCTTGGACTCCAGCGGGGGTTGAGGCCTATACCAGTCCCTCCTTTGGCTGGCCTGTTGAGCGTGTCTTAGAGCTTCCTGCTGTGGCCCTGGGGATTCTGGACAGCCACTGTAGTAATGCTTTGACTGCTTTGGACAAACAGCTTTTTCCTTTCTAGGAACTGAAACCTCCTCCAGTTCCTCCTTAGGTATCAGACCACCACCTTTCCCTTTAGGTGATCCTTTGGCAAGGGGATACTCGGGTTTGCTTTCCAATCTTCCCTCAGACTTGCCTTGCTTCCAGCTGTACACAGTCCTGCTGCATTTATTCTGGCTATTTCCTCTCCAGCCGTCACTCCACTTATCTTCACAGCTGCCTTTCCATCTGCTGCTGCTTCCTCTGCTCCCTTTGCTCCTGCCACCACTGCTCTCTTTGCTGCCACCACTGCTCTCCTTGCTCCTGCCACCACTGCTCCCTTTCCTGTCTTCCACAGCCTCCTTAAGAAGTTCCTCTGTGCCTGGATTGGAAGCTAGCTGGGATTACATCATGCTCAGTAGGGCGTGGTTCTGTAGTGGCTCTGGAGTCTCTCTGGCTCCCTCTACCTGGTTCCTCCAGATATTGCGGCTTATGTGCACTTTTTTCTACATTTAAAACATTTTCTCTTCTTTCAACCAGGTCTGCTGGGTGACAACGTACCTAGCAGTTTCCCCAAAAGACACAAGTTCCACAATGCTTGTACTGGGTCAAGCATTGATATCCTGGGTCCCTTCTTAATAATGGTTTATGGATACTTTCCTCCAGGAACTTGTCCAAACCTTTTTTAAACCCAGCTACACTAACAGCCTTTACTACATCCCCCAGTAACAAATTCCAGAGTTTGATTACACATTGAGTGAAAAAATATTTTCTTTTATTAGTCTTAAATAGTTTACCCTGTAGCTTCATTGCATGTCCACTAGTCTTTCTATATTCTGATAATGTAAACAATCGATCTACGTTTACCCGTTCCACTCCGTTCATTAATTTATAGACTTCTATCATATCTCCCCTCAGCCTTCTCTTTTCCAGGTTAAAGAGCCCCAACCTTTTTAGCCTTTCTTCATAGGAGTATCCTTCCATCCCCTTTACCATTTTGGTGGCTCTTCTCTGAACCTTTTCTAATAATGCTATATCCTTTTTAAGGTACGGCGACCAGAATTGCACACAATATTCAAGGTGCGGTCTCACCATGGAACGGTATAGAGGCATTATAATATCTTTTGTTTTATTTTCCATTCCTTTCCTTATGATACCTAGCATTCTATTTGCTCTCTTGGCTGCCGCTGCACACTGGGCAGAGGGTTTTAACATGTTATCCACAATGACGCCTAAATCTTTTTCCTTGGTGGTGGTTCCTAATGTGGAACCTTGCATCGTGTAACCATAGTTTTTGTTGTTCTTCCCTAGGTGCATAACTTTGCACTTGTCCACATTAAATTTCATCTGCCATTTTGATACTAGGTCTTCCAATTTATCAAGATCCTCTTGCAATTTTCCACAATCCTCTTGGGTTTTAACAACTTTAAATAGTTTTGTGTCATCTGCAAATTTGATAACCTCACTCATTCCCTTTTCCAGGTCTTTTATGAATATGTCAAAAAGCAGCGGACCCAGCACAGATCCTTGGGGTACACCACTATTCACCTTTCTCCATTGGCAAAATTGGCCATTTAGCCCTACCCTCTGCTTTTTATCTTTTAACCAGTTCCTGATCCACAATAGTACACTGCCTCCTATCCCATGACTCTTTAGTTTTGCCAAAAGTCTCTTCTCCTCTCCTGTCATCATGTTATGACTAAAATACTGTTGAAGCAGATGTGTACTTTACTACTTAAAGTATGTACCTTCTTATAAAAGTACCTCCTTCATCTCTCACTTTAACATTGATGCAAAAGGACTTGTCTTCACTTCCTGGCTCAGGTCTTCTGTCCGGGTCAACTGAGGGCAGAGATCCTGTGGGTTTTCTTGGCAAAGGGTAATTGGAAGTAGATTGCCAGGCCTTTCTTCCAAGGCAATGGAAGGTAAAGTGATTTGCCCAAGGCCATAAGGAGTGGCAGTAAAAATCAAACCCTGGTCTCCCTGTCAGCAGGTCCCTGCTCTAACCACTAAGCTACTCCTCCACTCCACAAGGAAGTCATAGCTATTGTGAGAATGGTAGCACCTAGTGGCTGAATTTATGGCCCATGATTGTAGGGTTCAGGATGGAGTACTAGTTCATATTCCTTGGCCAAGGATCATAACTGCAATGACTAGACTAAAGTAACTTGAAATGTGGTATAAATATTTTCTGAATAGTAGATAAATATATAAATTTTACTTTAGTTCCTTTACATTTATATAAATCTACTTTTATTGATGTTTAACATTAATGTTCTGTCTATCAAAATAATAGCCTTGCATCACTAAGGAGTCCTTTTACTAAAGTGTGGTAAGCTTTTGCATTTACCATGCATTAGGAGCAATAATGCATAAGTGCAATTGTCTACACTGTCGGGTGCATACCCAGCATGTTCCCCGCAGTACTGCACTGAAACGTCCCTTACCACATGTTAAAGTGTGCTAAATACAGGGTGCCCACTGCAATGTGCAGTGCATACCCACTCTCTACCCATAACCTACCCATTCCCCATCCTGTCGCACAATGAATAGTTATTGCAGGAATTAGCACATGGTGACTTCATGTCAGCGCAGTAACAGTTACCACAGTCTCACACTAACTGCTTACCACTTGCTAACCATCAGCAAAATTTAGTAAAAGGGCCCCTAAATTTAATTCAATATAGTCAAGTCTATAATAAAAAGAAGTGGGCGGTCCAAGATGGCATCTAAATGAAATGCAATAGCAGCTGCTCCATTTTCCTTTCTGTGTTGTCTTACTTCGTTGGCTATGGGAAGAGTAAGGGCTTCTGTCAGAGCAAACCCTCTGCTTCTCCAGTGGTAGAAGTTCTTTAACACCCTCTTTTTTAGGAGCTGATCACATTGCACCTCCCCTTGGATCCTGGTGCTTCAATCACTGCTAGCACTACTGGTGCAGCCACCTGGCCTGAGCTGGATGTTACTTTTTCTCTAGACCAGAGGATATCACACTGCTGTTGCCTTCCGTCAAGAATCACCGGTTTTGGAAAAGGATCACTCTTTAGTAATATGATTTTAGTAGCTGGGAGGAGTCACAGACGCATCCTTGCCAGAAGCCTTGGGAGAGGTGTGATATCTGGAACCCAACAACTGCGGGACAGGGGAGGTTTGGAGGCTGTCACTGCAGTGGTGGAGAGTTTGGCATCTGCTGTGGTGGGGGATGAGACAGCTAGCCCCCAAAAATAACATCTATAATTACTTGCTCAAAGAGCAACCTGCTCTTTGTTAAACCTGCAGCAGCTTGTGGAACTATATGACCTCTGTGAACAGCTGGTTACCTTGGTAACTACTTTGACTTTGGATATGCATTCTAAAATGCAGCTCCAGACTGTATTTTAGAACACAACAGATTTTATCCAAATTTAAATGCAAGCGGCCCTTATTTGACAGTTTGACCCCTAGCAATAGTACCATGAGACCACCGCTAGATGTCAACCAGCCCCATTTTAAACCCGGTGCCCAGTCGGACAGGAACCACTGTGAATCGCTTCTGTCCTACCTGCTAGACACCAAGAAAACCCCCAATAGGTCTTGAGGAGGGGTCATCGGGAAGTAGGAATCTGGGCAAGTGCCACCAGGGGAGGTGGGTGGTCTTGGTGAATAGGTCAGGCAATACCTTTGGGGGGACTGGGAATCTTGCTGGAGTGGGTACTCCGTGCAGCATTCTAGTCCCAGCCCCTTTAAGAAGGCTCCTTGGAGTATTGAGCCATATGCCACCCTAGGGCTGATGTAAGTGATCATGTCTTAAATTAACAAAGCGTTTTACCACTTATGCTAGTATTTTATAAAGAAAAGTAGGCCCCTACTTTTAAAATAGCACCAAAGTAGGCACCTATTTTCGGGCATAAAGAAGGCTTCTCCTTTTCAAAGTACCCTCTTATTAGTGTTGGTATTCTGTATAAAATGCACATGCTATGATTTTTCTTGAGAGTGGTAAGAAGTGTGATCAGGCACTATTTGTAGGTATGGTTCGATGGCAATTTATATCGTATGTTGGTGTTTTTTTAATAACATGATCATCATTCATTTTAGATATGATGTGTTGAGATATTGTATCTCAACACATCATACAAAAGTTTCATACAAACGTTACTACTTGTTTCAATGTAAATTTCTACCAATTAACTGTACATAGCTCCAACTGTTCCATGTAAATGTTACTACTTGTTCAATGTAAACTGTTTTGCCTTGCTGAAAAACGGTATATAAAACCAGTTAAATAAATAAATATCCTGAAACAGTGATCAATATGTCGGCCATTGTCAGATGTAGATCTATTCACTGGCTTCAATCAGAAGCATTAAGATTTATTTAAAGATATTGTTTGTGTACAGTTCTTTTATGTCTATGATTTGAAGCATGAGACTCAAGTAGCTCATGTGCTTTAAATGTTTTTTTCCTGAGGTTTTTTCCTCTTGATTTCAAAATCTTAAATTTTCATACATTTCAACAAATGGACATAAATTAAAATGGGCTCCTTATAGTTTTTATTGAGTGAAGTACTGTGGTTGGCCTTTATAAAATAGACACAGCCTACTGTGTGTGCCTTGTTATATAAATTACTCTCCGTTTCTATGCTTTTTCATTGTTTCATATAGGTTTCAAAACAATTCCTAGCACTTCCAGCATAAGAATAATCTATTCAGTGTCAATATTCTTTTGATATGAGTCAATAATCTGCAAGGATTTTGGAGAATGCAAAAGCTATTTCAGCATTCATTCACATCAAATGGCATTTTCGATGTCATGGGAACTGATGCAGAATGTTATTTGTTGACAAAGGCTGGGAATGAATACAACAAATACTCCCAAAGGACCCTGGCACTAGCATTCTAGTATGCAGGCATTGTTATTGGAAATTTAGTTTGAAAGAGATTTGCTTCGGTGTACAAAGTAAAAAGTCATCCTAATTGTATTGTATTTTGATGAACTTCATAAGAATGGGGTTTTTTTAACCTGTTCACATGAATGCCACCTGACCTTGTTTTGAAAATGGTTAGGAGTTAAAAATTTACTTAACCACTACAAATGCAAAGAAACTAAGGGGTATGTTTACTAAACTGCGGTAATCGTGAATAACACGCGTTGTATAACGTTAACGCTCATTAACATTATATAACGCACGTAATAATGCGCTTACGACCGTTAACATTATATAACGCACGTTAACCACAGTTAACGATCGTAAACGCCCGCCGCGCAGAAATACATCGCAGAAGGTGGAAAGAGGGCGGAGAAAATGGGTCAATGGACGGAGAGTGGGCAGGAAGAGGCCCCATTCACACTAACGCGCTGAAATCGAGGGCACAATCCCAACGCGAATGAAAACCTGCCGTTAGATGCACATTTGCAGGGGAGGGAAACCATTTCAGTGTCAGCAATGTACAGCAGAGGCAGGGAAACCTACAAAACGTGATAAGTGTGATACATGTGCATGGAAGAAAAGGGCAAATAAGCAGTGAAAATGAGCAGAACAAACGATGAAAGAAACAGAACTAAGCAAGCCAATAGTGACAACAATGGGAAACAGCAACAAACACTAGTGAGAAAGCCCCAGAAAAAGATAGTAATTGTGGAAGGATGTATGCTCTGTCCCCATACAAGGTGAATGATCCCACAGTGAAATAGTGCAGATCAGAGTCAACCCATGTTGATGGACAGGTTACCTATGGCGTGCACATGTTCTGCAACTGCAGGGTGGGCACATCCTAACGGACTACTGGGCGGGTGCCGGAAAAGGGGATACAGAGAGCCTCAGGTGGCACATGCTGTGGTGCAGCTGGGCCACAGTAGGAGACCAGGGTGATGCTCAGTTGGCCCATAGGAATGCAGAAACAGCATAGACAGACAGCAACTGATGAGGGTCCAACATGGGCAGGACTGTGTCCCCTGCAGTGTCACAGGGGATAGTACCCAGCAGCTACACTCAAGGGCACAGAACATTGGCAGGCGGTGCTGGGGGGAAGCGTGCACGTCTATGCAGGCACCCCTACCCCAGAACCTGCACCATAGGCAGCTGTCACCTGCACACTGGCTGGCATGAGATTGTGCACCACGAACACCACCAGCAGAAAGGCATGGCAGCATGGCGGCAGAGGGCCACTGGTGGCGGAGGGGGCAGTGATATCTAACCATAGCAGGCCATGGCCCAGACCCATGTAGGTATGCGCTGTGCACTGCAACAGACAGGATCTGTATGACAAACAGACATGGTATCTCCAGGGAATGAAGCACCCCTGTGGCATCACCATGGTGCAGTATGCACAGCCAGTGTGCTCATGACCAGAAGGTCACAGGTTCAAACCCTTGCTGCACCCCCTGCCAACTCTCACAACATATTGTTGTATCTAGTAATAAACCGTGGTAAGAAAGACAGAACCTTTTAGTGCCGAAACAATAAACATGCCTGAAACACCTACATTCTAATCAACAGGGCACAGACACCCCAAACAGACACATAACCGAGAGCAGAGTCAGCCAAAAGCATTTCGGGAGGGCCACAAAACATGCAGGTGTCATGCTGTCAGTAATAGAAGCACTTGTTAGCATGGTGGCGGAGGCCGTAAAGGCGGTGGAGGGGGCAGTGCCACCTGTCTGAAGCAGACCATGGCATAGTCACGCCTAGGTGGGTGCCCTGCACCGCAGCTCACAGTCCCTGTATGACAAACAGGCATGGTATCTCCAGGGAACGAAGTACCCCTGTGGCATCACCATGGTGCAGTATGCACAGCCAGTGTGCTCATGACCAGAAGGTCACAGGTTCAAACCCTTGCTGCGCCCCCTGCCAACTCTCACAACATATTTTATCTAGTAATAAACCGTGGTAAGAAAGACAGAACCTTTTAGTGCCGAAACAATAAACATGCCTGAAACACCTACATTCTAATCAACAGGGCACAAACACCCCAAACAGGCACATTACAGAGAGAAGAGTCTCCCAAATAAAGTGCAGGATGTGCTAACAACAGTCAGGTTCCATGCTGTGGGCCAAAAAGATGCCACTGCTGCATGTCTAAGCGACACCCCTATAGTAGGCATATGTATTGTATGCATATTTAGAATGGACATCATGAAAAACCAAACATGGTACAGCTCACCAGGCCCAGATATGGGGAACCCCTGCGCAAAGGCACTGTACAACAGGGGCGCAAACACCTGAACCCACAAAGCCCATCAGACACACCCTCTGGAAAGGCAGAATGTTTGGACCTGTGTGCATCCCCCAGAATCAGCACTTGCATACACTAGCAATGCCATCCAAAACCCTGGAAGATGGTACACATTTTGCAAAAGGTCGCTATAACAAGTGCAACATAGCTAGCCATAAGGTTAGCACAAGCTACCCAGTGGACTATAGCATAACAACCTCTGTGATGTCTGTGGAGTGGGTGTCAGGTATGGTACCTGACAGTGTGCACCACCTTGGGGAGAGACACCAACAGTACTGCGTACCATAGCCATGCCTGCACTGTGTCCTGGACTGGTGAGGTGCATGGGGCTGTCAAAAGCCTCTATGGGTGCACAATGATCGCAGATGTGTAGCAGTGTGTGTCAGTCCATACATTTCGTGTTTTTATAAAAAAGCCTCTGCAGCACACAACACTGGCACTGTTGTCAGTATTGGCCTTCCAATGTGCATAATGAGGAGCAAGGTATTGTGGATATGGCAGGACAGGGCAGCCTGGGCTGGATGCACCTGCACAGGGCACAGAGCAATGGCTGTGACAGCGGAGTGCCTGCCCACCACCTACACGTTCATGGTTGCCATGGCATCTCCTGATGTGAGGTCACGCTCACCCTGACTGTGCTGTGACCACGGCATGGCTGGGTTCCCCCATAGTGCTCCATAATGTCTCTCTTTCAGTGTGATATATGGGCTCTGTCCTCTGGAGCTCAATCACTGACCTATCTGCTTGTTGTGTGTGTGCACACAGCACCTCCAGGAGCATGCACTATGGACTAGCAAGCAGACTGTCTGCAGTTAGTGTGTGTGTGTCTGGAGCACCTTGTAGGTTGCAGTGGCTGGTGACTCACAAGCCTTGCTGCTAGAGAATGTCAGATAGTGGTGTGGGGCAGCTTTGATGTAACAGGCCTACTGTCTGCCACTGCCCAATGTTGGGGGGGGGCTGGGGGCTGGGGCTATTCCCTCCCATGACACGGGTGAATGTTGCCCACTACATTTAATAGTGCAGGTTGTAAAATGTTGATGTTTTGTCTGTGAATCCTGTTGGCCACACAGACCCACAGAGGGTGTGTTGGCTGTTGTTACGGAAACCACCTAGGGGTCTATAAACATCTACACCTCTGCCATGAAGTCATGTGATCATGGCACCCACACCGTTCATGCACTATGTCCGTAGCAACAAAGTCACCACGTGCATGATGTGATATACAGATAAACACAGGCATATGCTAGGACTATCTACAGCAACCACTTATCACACAGTGGCACCAATGAGGACCCACAGCATAGGCCACTACAAGCAAATGAGGTGCTGCGGACATGGTGCTAGGCACCCAACCTCAGCCTCAGGGTGAGCACAGGACCCGTCCAATGTGACAGTCACTAGGCACTCTGTGACAGTGACACACACAGTCAGTACACCGTACCATGCGTAGGAGCTGTGGGGCTGAATATGGTTAGGACCAAAACCAGTCCTAGGTGATGGGGGGGGGGGTGTGCACACCTCAACCTGAGCCCATCTGTAAACTGCTGATTTGCATGTGCAGTGCATCATGGGTGTGACTGGCCCAATCCAACCCTGTGAACTACTGTAGATGGACTGTGTGGTGAACTGAAGTCCCTCTGTAGTCAGCCAGTCATATAGAAGGAGATACAAATACAGACATAACTTTAACCCACTGGCAAATGCACTGACTGTGGAGCCAGAGGTTATGGGTTTGAACCCACTGTGGTGATACGTGGCAGGGCTGTCAGATGCATTTCCTCTCGGAGCAGTGGTGTCTGAAAAACATTAATAGATGAGGTAAAGTACAGAATCAAAGCCAATGTATTCTGCACAAAGCCCAGAGAGAAAAGAGTCCAAAGGTGAATGAGCACGCATGAAAAGGAGCAAATCCATGCTATACATTCCCAAAAAGTCCAATACACACCAGCTTTACATTGTTCCCAATGTCACCCCTACATCTAAGTAATCTGGGACTCCCTCTGTGCCCCTGTCTCCACACATCCTCCTCAATACATCTAAACAAAAGGGACATCAGAAATGTCAGATACATCTCTACGTCATGGTCATCTCTAGGCAAATGAATGTGAATGTATGCTAATGCGAGATGTGTGAAGCAGAAGGTGCTATGAAACATAAAGCAGACCCTGTAATGAGCAGAGTCCTAAAGCCTTCAACCAGGATATGTAGCAGCAGTACTAAAACCTGGGTGTTTAAAATCCAGCACCTGCTCACAGGCTCTGATAAACCATAGGCCATCACACTTACATCTGGTAGCACAAATCATAGGTGCAAGACACCCTAAAGGGTCTGTAATACAAAGTACCCACGCTGGCAACAATGCACGTACCCACGCACGATTTTACGCCCGCACCAACGCACGTGGCTACGCCTGCAGCAAAGCACGTGGCTACGGCCGCAGCAAAGCACGTGGCTACGGCTGCACCAACGCACGTGGCTACGCACAAGAACTTCAATCAGAAGACATGGATGTAATGTCGAGAAGCCTGCATTCAATCAAAGGGAGCTGTACCTGCTCACAGAGCTATTCTGCCTCAGACAGAGACGCCTATTCCCTGGATCATCGAGAAGGCAGAATCTGGCCAGGGTCAGGAGGGCATGGGAGCGCCTCACAAATAGGTACAACAGAAGCTCTGACTACCCACGTGAGGTAAGGTCATGGGAGCAGGCACCCCAACCTAGGATGTGCAGAAGAACACCCTGTAACCAAATAAACAATCAACTATGCACTGCCAGGGAATGCAAGGTGTCTCCGCGTCCAGCTGGGAGTTACGTCTGCCCTACCCCCCAAAACAGAATCCCCCTGCCCACAGGGGGTAGCTGCAAACATCGTAGAGGTGAATTACAGACCATATTGTTATGGTATGTGCTGCTGTTGTAGCCTCAATGATATGCCCTATCCACAGAAGACCACTGGCCCATCACAGATGCCAAGAGACACACAGGGGTCTGTCACTTGGCCTAGTCTGCGATCACAAGGCCAAAACACATCCCAGGATACAGCAGGCCCCACCTCAGGGGCCATCCCCCGTCCTGGTGCTATCGTATCTGTCCCTGTTTGTGAATACAAGGTTCAGCTATAGCCCAAGGATGCTGCAGGCCCCAAATGAGGGGTCCATCCCCCGTCCCTATGCTATGTTATCTGTCCCTGTTTGTGAATACAAGGTTCAGCTATAGCCCAAGGATGCTGCAGGCCCCAAAAGAGGGGTCCATCTCCCGTCCTTGTGCTATGGTATCTGTCCCTGTTTGTGAATACAAGGTTCAGCTATAGCCCAAGGATGCTGCAGGCCCAAAAAGAGGGGTCCATCCCCCGTCCTTGTGCTATGGTATCTGTCCCTGTTTGTGAATACAAGGTTCAGCTATAGCCCAAGGATGCTGCAGGCCCCAAATGAGGGGTCCATCCCCCATCCTTGTGCTATGGTATCTGTCCCTGTTTGTGAATACAAGGTTTAGCTATAGCCCAAGGATGCTGCAGGCCCCAAAAGAGGGGTCCATCTCCCGTCCTTGTGCTATGGTATCTGTCCCTGTTTGTGAATACAAGGTTCAGCTATAGCCCAAGGATGCTGCAGGCCCCAAATGAGGGGTCCATCTCCCGTCCTTGTGCTATGGTATCTGTCCCTGTTTGTGAATACAAGGTTCAGCTATAGCCCAAGGATGCTGCAGGCCCCAAATGAGGGGTCCATCCCCCGTCCTTGTGCTATGGTATCTGTCCCTGTTTGTGAATACAAGGTTCAGCTATAGCCCAAGGATGCTGCAGGCCCCAAATGAGGAGTCCATCCCCCGTCCTTGTGCTATGGTATCTGTCCCTGTTTGTAAATACAAGGTTCAGCTATAGCCCAAGGATGCTGCACGCCCCAAAAGAGGGGTCCATCTCCCGTCCTTGTGCTATGGTATCTGTCCCTGTTTGTGATTAAAAGACATAACTATAGCCCAAGGATGCTGCAGGCCCAAAATGAGGGGTCCATCTCCCGTCCTTGTGCTATGGTATCTGTCCCTGTTTGTGAATACAAGGTTCAGCTATAGCCTAGGGTTGCCAACTGGTCGGTTTTCAGCCGGCCTGGCTGGTTTTTCCATGGTCAGGCCGGCTGCTGGCGCAGATGCAAAACCGGCCCTTGAAAAGCCGGTTTTTTGCTCTGGCCGCAAGATCGGGAGCGGCCAGAGCAAAAGACCGACTTTTCTTCTGACCCGAAGTAAAAAAAACAAACCCACCCAGGGCCGGCCCACACACCGGAGGGCTTCAGAGGGAGCCGGGGAAGCCTGCGCGAGGCCCCGGCTCCCTCTGTACAGCCGCCAGCGTGAAGAGCCTTTTCCTTCACACTGGCGGCTGTTTCTGTGAAGCCGCGATTGCTGGGAAAGGTTAAAGGCAATGCTCTTTAACCTTTCCCAACATTCGCGGCTTCACAGAAACAACCATCAGCGTGAAGGAAAAGGCTCTTCACGCTGACGGCTGTACAGAGGGAGCCGGGGCCTCGCGCAGGCTTCCCCGGCTCCCTCTGAAGCCCCTCAGACAGCTGCGGTGCTGGTTGGGGGGGGAGGCCAAGGACTGCATGGGCTGTGATGGGGGGGGGGGGCTAGGACTACAAATGGGCTGTGATGGGGGGGGACCTGGACTGGAAAAGGGCTATGGGGGGGGGACTTGGACTGGAAATGGGTTGTGATGGGGGGGGGACCTGGACCGGAAATGGGCTATGGGGGGGCCGTGGACTAGAAATAGGCTGTGATGGGGGGGGGGACCTGGACTGTAAAAGGGTTATGCGGGGGGGGGGACATGGAATGGAAATGGGTTGTGATGGGGGTGGAGGGGACCTGGACTGGAAAAGGGCTATGGGGGGGGGTGAACCTGGACTGGAAATGGGCTATGGGGGGGTGAACCTGGACTGGAAAAGGGCTATGGGGGGTGAACTTGGACTGGAAATGGGCTATGGTGGAGGGAGGGGGAACTTGGACTGGAAATAGGCTGTGATTAGGGGGGCTAGGACTGCAAATGGGCTGTGATGGTGGGGGGGGGGACACGGACTGCAAATGGGCTGTGATGGGGGGGGGGCCTAGGACTGGAAATAGGCTGTGATGGGGGACTTGGACTGGAAATGGGCTGTGATGGGGGGGACCTGGACTGGAAAAGGGCTATGGGGGGGGGGACATGGACTGGAAATGGGTTGTGATGGGGGGGGCCTGGACCGTAAAAGGGCTGGGGGGGGACATGGACTGGAAATGGGTTGTGATGGGGGTGGAGGGGACCTGGACTGGAAAAGGGCTGGGGGGGGGAACTTGGACTGGAAATAGGCTGTGATTAGGGGGGCTAGGACTGCAAATGGGCTTTGATGGTGGGGGGGCCTAGGACTGGAAATAGGCTGTGATGGGGGACTTGGACTGGAAATGGGCTGTGATTGGGGGGGGCTAGGACTGGAAATGGCCTGTGATGTGAGGGCTAGCACTGGAAATGGCCTGTGATGTGAGGGCTAACACTGGAAATGGGCTGATGAAGAGCTGGAATAGGACTGGAATTGGGCTGATGTGGGGCATGGGAGAATGGGACTAGAAGGGAGTGGATGCTGGGTGGGTCTAGAACTATAAGGGAACTGATTTTGGGGGAGGACTAGAATGGATGGGGAATGAGAATGGAGAGGGGAAAAAATATTTTGTGTGGAAGAAAAGTCTATGATGGGCCGGGTATTGGGAGAGTAAGAGGGGCTTGAGAATGGAAGGGTGACATTTAAATGGATGATAAAGGAATAAGGAAAGAATTGGGGGAAAGAGCAAAAGGGAAACAATCAGTATGTTAAAGCAGAAATAGAGAGAGAATGGAAAAACATCTAAAAGAGAAGAAAGGACAAATGGATAGCTCGCAGAAGATACAAAGAAACCAGAAGAAAGTGACTGGAGCAATTGCAACTGAAAAATAAAACGCCCAAACAGAAGGTAGAAAAATACTTTTTATTTTGAATTTATTAACTGGAATATGTCTGGTCTGGGAAGTGTGTATTGCTAACATCTTTGCGTTTTTGTTTAGTGCAAGAGGAAATTACTTTATAGTTTTATTTCTCCAGTGTTGTACATTTCATGTTTGGATTTTGGGGTTCCCAGTTTAATTATTATCTGACCAAGGAAGTTAGCCTACACGTATCCTCGGTAATTTTGTGGGTGGGGCTGGGGGCGGGGCAGGGGTGGGACTAGGGGCGGAGAATGGGTGGAGCATGGCGAGCCACAGGTGTCGGGTTTTTCTCGGTGAAAAAGTTGGCAACCCTACTATAGCCCAAGGATGCTGCAGGCCCCAAATGAGGGGTCCATCTCCCGTCCTTGTGCTATGGTATCTGTCCCTGTTACTGATTAAAAGACATAACTATAGCCCAAGGATGCTGCAGGCCCCAAATGAGGGGTCCATCTCCCGTCCTTGTGCTATGGTATCTGTCCCTGTTACTAATTAAAAGACATTACTATAGCCCAAGGATGCTGCAGGCCCCAAATGAGGTGTCCATCCCCCGTCCCTGTGCTATGGTATCTGTCTCTGTTTGTGAATACAAGGTTCAGCTATAGCCCAAGGATGCTGCAGGCCCCAAATGAGGGGTCCATCTCCCGTCCTTGTGCTATGGTATCTGTCCCTGTTACTGATTAAAAGACATAACTATAGCACAAGGATGCTGCAGGCCCCAAATGAGGGGTCCATCCCCCGTCCCTGTGCTATGGTATCTGTTCCTGTTTGTGAATACAAGGTTCAGCTATAGCCCAAGGATGCTGCAGGCCCCAAATGAGGGGTCCATCTCCCGTCCTTGTGCTATGGTATCTGTCCCTGTTACTGATTAAAAGACATAACTATAGCCCAAGGATGCTGCAGGCCCCAAATGAAGGGTCCATCTCCCGTCCTTGTGCTATGGTATCTGTCCCTGTTACTGATTAAAAGACATAACTATAGCCCAAGGATGCTGCAGACCCCAAATGAGGGGTCCATCTCCCATCCTTGTGCTATGGTATCTGTCCCTGTTTGTGAATACAAGGTTCAGCTATAGCCCAAGGATGCTGCAGGCCCCAAATGAGGGGTCCATCCCTTTTTCTGGCGCCATGCTATCGTGTCCTGGTTGTGTTTACGAGGCTCAACTGTAGACCCAGAACAGTGCTGGAAGCACCTCAGATGTCCACCACCCAACAAGGAATTGCCTAATGGGCACTGTCAGATGTGTGGAGGTGTCCCAGCGAGATGTTCTGTTTCTGGGCCGATGGGGCCCACACACTGGGCACATGGGGCCAAGGCCAGACATGCGTGTGCGCATGCCACACATGTAGGCGCCCCGTGTGGCAGCATGGGCCATGAAATTATCGCTCAATAGGGTCAGGCACCCGTTGCATAAAGATATCGATATGTTGTGTGTCTGAGGACCCTAAACTGTCTGTGCTAGCTAATGTCAACGTTCGTTCTCAACCCCACAGGTGGAGGATCTCCGGAAAAAGGCATGGGAGCTAAGGGCTCGGTAGCCGCGCTTTGTTCAACGTGTGCAGCGTGAAATGTTGGCTCAGAGGAATGGTGAGTAATGCAACATGGCCCTGTGGGGCTATGGGTGGGGGATCCACAGAATGCATGTGACCGCTTCATCTGTTGTGTAAGCATGCAGATGATATGTGTGTCCCTCTCCCACAGTGGATGCACGTGCTGCCGAGGAGACAGAGGGGCCTGAGGATCATGATGTAGCTGTTGGACCAGAGGGGGATGCTGCTGCTGTGGCCCAGGAGGTTGAGCTCGGACACGAGGAACTGGAGGTGGCCAGTGGCGGCGGAGGCCATGAAGAGGAGCCCGCAGCACTCACCGAGGGGGAGGGGGAGGACGGGGAGGAGGATGAGGGGGACAGGGAGGTGGGGGAGGGGGATGAGGAGGGGGAAGAGGATGGGGACTGGAAAGGGAGGGGGAGGGGGAGGAGGGGGAATGGGATGTGGAGAGGGAGGCGGGTGCATGTGGGGCGGGGGGGCAGGTGGGGGAGCGGGTGGGTACGGCTGAGAGGAGGGGTTTGCTGCGGGTCCGAGCCAGGGGCCAGGGGGCGACCAGGTGGTCAGGGTGGGTTTGGAGCAGGTGGGGGACGGGGGGGTGGAAGGGGATGGTATGGGTGCGGGGATGGGTGCGGGGATGGGGGGGTGGCTATGGCAGGTCCCCATTGGCATGGGCCGCAACAGGGCAACGGGGGCACCAGCCACTTGCCCCTGGATGTGGGCAAGGCTTACCTGCCGGACGTGCGACTGCCACACATGGCCGCAGACAGGCGCACCATGCATGCAGCCACACAGACAAGGGGAGACCTGTGACTGTGCAGCTGCATGTGCGGGCTGCACCTGGCTGCGGCTGTGCGTGCCCAGGCGCATGCTCAGAGTCAGTATGCCCTCATCCAGGGGCAGGTGCTGGCGACCCTGACCATGGTGGCTGACCGGCTGCGCCAGCTGGAAGGTCGGATTGCCGGTGGCACACCTGGCCAGCCACCATGTGACAGGGGTCCCCGGGGTGTGTAGTGTGTGGATACACATGTCACACCCGCCCTGTGACGGCCCATGCCATGGCCTGCCAGCCACAACAGGGACAGGGATCCCTGGGTCAAACAAATTTTGCAATGTGCGGCCCTGTGATGTATTGCCAGTGTAAATAAAGCTGTAAATAGTTTGAAGATATGAAAGGTGGCCAGATGTCCCTCATTGCTATGTGTCAGTGCTGTGCGAGTGATGGGTGTGTCAGTGTGCACTCCGAGAGGTGAGGGAGGACGTGGACCAGGTAAGGGCAGCGTCGACAGCAGTTCCCCTGACAAATCGCAGCGACGTTGTTATGAAGGGGGGAAACGAGCAGGGGGGAGAGTGGCCTGCAGGATGGACGTGCGATGGCAGATGTCCACGATGGTGGGGTGCTCAACACAGGGGGACAATGGTGCATATGGCGGGGGACAGTAGGAAGGCCTGTGTAGCGTATCAGACATAACCCCATAGGGGTGAGTTGTGGGAGGGAAGGGGTCTGTGTTGAGGTGTGGTCAGAGTAAGATCACAGAGGGTGCACCTCAGGAAGTGGGGAAGCTGGCGACCGAGTAGGGGGTGGAGGGAGCGGTGACGGCCTCTGAGGTCGGTTAGGCTCCGGCTATGGTTGGCTACATGGCAATCCCGTATATGATCATGCAGGGTGAGATAGGGGGATGACAATGGAGGTCCGCAATGGGTTGCTGCAGGGTGCGGAACCACCACGGTCTATGGAGGGGCGGGTGTAACGGCTGCCCCTAGGGGAGGGATAGACCATACTGTCTGTGGAGTGTACTGGCCCATCTGGGGTGGTACCCACATTGGGTGAGGTGGGGTGGGGATCCGGGGGCGCGGCCCCGCCGAGGGTGGGGAGGGGGGTATTGCTCGGATGATGGTATGTGGAGCGCCACAGGGTGCCGTGGGCGTGGATGGGGTGGAGTGCAGTGCGAATGGTGCGACTGGTGACAGGTGGGTTTGTGGATATACCCTACGGGGCCTACTATGGTATCGGGAGTTGCCTGACGGGGGGCATGGGGGGGTGGGAGGATGGCGGGGCCACAAGTGCACAGGGTGGTGGGGGGGCATAACGGGGTGGCACCCCATGGTGGGGGGGACACTCCAAGGGGTTTTTTAGGGGCACACAGTGGACATGTGGTACGGGAGATGCAATGGTGGGGGGATAGGGCTACCTGGAGAACCTGAGTTTGTGACATGTGCAGTGCACAGTCTGTTCGGGTCCAGCGTGGTGGAAGCGGCCCATGTGGCTCCCCATGCGGGACACACAGTGCACCTACCTTGGCCCAGGGACAAAAGGTGGGTTGGGGCGCCCCAGGGTATTAGCCCACGGGGTCTGGGCACTCCCAAGGCACACAGCGCACCACCCAGGCATGGGCGCGGTGTTCCAGCATGGCAAGGTAAACGATCTGATGCCTACCCATGGTGGACATGGCTGGGGAAGGGGGGGGCAAGGGCCAGTTGCGTCAGTGGCACAGTGTCGTCCCCTGGTCTCGACATGGGGGGGCTGTGTGTGTAGTGGACCCACAAATGAGACACAGGACACATGTCATCAGCAATGACCGCCTGTGTAGTACTTTATTTCCCCCTCCCCCTGCCATGCCTTGCTCGTCCCCGCCCAACCCGTGGTGCTGGTGGCACGCCTGCCGCCGCTGGTGCTGCTGCCGCTGGTGGTGGTGGTGGCGGCGGTGGTGGACACTGCTGACCTGTGGGTGGACCTACGACTGCCACCAGCCGCTCCAGGCTGTCAGCCATGAGCTCTGATGATGTGGCCATGCGCTGCACCCCCGCCAGGACCCCTGACATGGTGCGCTGCAGGCGACGTGACCAACGTCGTTGGCGCCGCTGTTCCCGGACCACCGCCCACAGTACATGCCGTATACCTGTGGGGAGAGCCCATTGTACAATGTGAGACAGGGGGTCATCCAACACCTGTACAGAGGATAGCCACCCTAGCACAGTAGGACACTCACCCTCCGCATCTCTCTGTGCTGCCGCTGAGTGCGCCTGCATCTCCTCGATGACCTCGGCCACTGCAGCCAGCGCATCATGCCTGTGCCGCTCTGCCTCCTCCGCAGCCCCCTCCCCCATGCCTGCAGTGGTGGGTGGTGTCCTGTCGCGTGCAGGCTGTGGGCCCTGCATGCTGTCCTCCCCCAGGGGTGCGGCTGGACCCCCCGCTCCCACCTGGGCCACCTCTGGCACAGGGTCCATCTGGCGGCACGGCCCTGGGCCTGTCTCATCTGGCGCCTCCTCTGGCACCTCAATGGCGCAGATGTCACCTGTGTGTCACAATGTTACATAGGTCAGATGGGGTGTGACTGCCTGTCCACCCCATCATACCCCCCTACAGGCGCATGTGTGTTGGTGAGCCGCATGGGTCTGGTCCAGGACCCCTGTGCCCACCCACAATGTTAGTGCTCTCTCCATGCCAGTGGCCCCTGTGCCCTGCTCCCCCGGGGCCCACCTCCCCCCCCCTGCATGCTGCCACACACCCCATGCATGCCCATCACCGCCTTCATCCCTGCCACCACTGAGCATGGTCGGTGCAGGTGCAGTGTGCCTCACAGTTGACCACTTCCCTACCCGTGTGGCCCTGCTGCCCCCGCCAGTCCTGCACCGTGCACCCTGCAACATATTGTCACCTTCTACTGCCACTGTGGGCCTGCCCCCCTGCCCACACACCCATTCACTGAACTGTGCTAGCCACTGCCCACCATTGACACGTCCCCCCACCATGGGTCATGAATGGAAGCTGCCTCTGTGCCTGAGTCGCCCCCTGATTCCCAACCAGACACGTACTGCCCCCCCTTTGGTTTGCCCCAACACATGTGCGTGTGCTGTCTCCCACTGGTGCACCTCACCCACACATACTGGCTTGTGGATGCGCTGTGTCCAACGCAGGGGGCAGGCCATGGATGTACATCGGCCTCAATCATTCTGCAAGGCGACACTCGAGGTCTGTTAGGTTGGCCACCTGTGCTGGGCCCCCTCCAGTGCCCTGGGCACCACGCCTCTCCCTGGCAAGCTCGTTTCTTATGTTGCGCTTGATATCGAAGTAGCACTTTCTTAGGTTCTCTATGTCCCGATGGGGCCCCTCTGCTGCTGTCACCACTGCCTGAACCTCGGCCCATGCCTTGGTGCATGTGACAATGGCAGTGGTTGCGCTGTGGCGTCCAAAAAGGAGATCATATCGTTCCAGGATGCTGGCCAGGAGGAGATCGTTCTCTTCCTGGCTGAAGCGCACCGCCCTCCTCTGGACCTCCACTGGGACTGGGGTCCTGTGCTGCTTCTGTCGTTGTGCACCCATTGCCTGTGCACTGGGGTTCTGCTGTGCCCCAGATGGGCCTGGCATCTCCTCATCACCATCAGGGTTTGGCAATGGTGGGTGTGGTGTTTGCTCCACTGCAGCCTCTTGTGGTCCTCCGTCGCTGCACTCCATACTTTAGCGGGTAGGTGTGCTGGGGGGTTTGCCATTCTGAGCTTATCATACATATAGGTATACCTTGGTTGTGGCTCGACGGCTGTTGTCTACGCGCGTTGCGACGCGCGTGACTCCTGCGCACGCAGCTACGCCCGCAGCTATGTGCCGGGGATGACGTCACCTATGTGAATTAATATCGGCGGCAGACAGCGTTTCAGTGTTCCTCCGCATTGCCACGAGTGGTGTGCACAGCACCTTACACGCGCTCTCCTAACACTATTGTGGTTTCTACTGCTGACCCACATACTCTACAGGTTCGAGATGTTATTTTGTTTGTCGGCGCGTTACCAGACGCGTTGGTAGCTGTTGCGATGTTTGCCGCACACGTTACGTCATACAGATGTTGCACGCTACGTTACGCGCGTGGCAACGCCTCTTGCGTTTTACGCTCGTAGGAACGTTTGTTGTATGCCTGTCCCACTTTGGCATCTGGGTGTGGTTTAGGGTGTACTACGCAGTTTCTTTACACCCTGCTTCATCACAGGGACTCACGTAGATGACTCTCGTCGGGTGCATTATGGGAACGCACGCTCCCGCGCGTGCTGCGGTGATGCGTACAGGGTGTTGTCACCTTTGGCTTATGATGGACCTTGCTGTCTCACCAGGTGTGTATCGTTCATGTGATGTCCGTCCCCGCCCCAATCCCTATTTCCAACCCAGCTGTCCTCCATCCTGTGTCTATCATGGCTCAGACTGCGCATGCAGGTGGTGCACTGGTTGCATTGCTCGAGCTGGCTGGGCTGCGCTTTCCGGAGGAGGGAGATGCTGTACCTGGGGCTACAGCCCTGGGCATGGGTGCAATGCCGCTGCAACTCAGGCCTGCATCTGTGGGGGGTCCACAGGCGGGTGTGGGCGAACAACGGCGCCGTAGGCGTGCTGAGTCATGGCCCCACCTGCAACGCCTCTACAGGCCCAGGGCCATGCTCCATGACCTGAAAGAGGGCCAGGTAATCTCCCTCTACCAGCTGGACACAGGGGTCATTAGGGAGCTCTATGAGGAACTCAGACCTGACCTAGAGCCCCTGACTGCCCGGTCACATGCTATACCGGGTCTGGCCAAGCTCCTGGCTGCCCTACATTTCTTTGCCTCTGGCTGTTTCCAATCCTCTGTGGCCGCAGTAGGGGGGATGAGTAGGCCAACTTTCTCTCGCTGTCTCCACCAGGTACTGCGGGCCATGGTCAGCCGGGTTGGGAATTACATTGCAATTCCCAACGGTAGGCAACATTGGGGGTCCCTGGCACAGGCATTCCAAGGGATTTCAGGGATAGCACACGTGATGAGCGCAATAGATTGCACACATGTTGCCCTCATCCCACCACGCGATAGGGAGGTTGTATACCGCAACCGCAAACACTTCCATTCCCTCAATGTGCAGGTTGTTTGTGATGCAAGTATGCGTATCCTGAATGGGGTCCCGCGGTTCCCAAGGTCAGCCCATGACTCCTATATCCTGCAGAACTTGGCACTGTTTGGCCAGTTTGAGGCCGGCCAATATGAGGACTACGTCCTTCTGGGTGGGTATTCACCATGTTTAACGTGCACCTACTGTAGGTGGTTGACGGGACCCCATTGTCACCAGTGTCCACTGCATGCCTTACATTGTGGTGTTATTTCCGGGTGCAGCCTATTGTGGCCCTCACACTACATCACGCCCTGTCACCGGGGATTGGATCACATACGTCTGTGCGCTGCCACACATCTCTCTGTCTGCCATGTGTGTGTGGTGTATCTCGCCTGTGTGTCCCAGCGGGCACGTGGTGTGGGCTGTTCCCTGCCTCCGCTGTTCATTTTCAGGATTACGGTGTCCAGGGTCACTCGTGATGCATATGATGTGTCCCCTCCATGGCAGTGGGCAACACCTGAGGCTTGCCCATGGCTCCCACACCTGGCCACAGGCATACTGCATGGGCAGTTGTACATATGTTTGCCTGTGGGGTCTGTCACTCGCCCACCCCATATGCCACATGTTTGTGTGTGTACCATCTTGGTTGGGGGTGGATGGGGACACAGACACATCCACGTGGTGGTCAATGTGTGTGTGTGGCCTCTTCTCTCTGGCCATGCTGGGGGCTACACGTGACATGTGTTGTGGGCGCTTCTGCTATGACACATGTCTGCTGCATGTCTGGGCACCTCTCCGGTCTCGACTGCCACCCCCATCTGCCCCCCCCAGGATGTGTTCCATTGGCCTCTGCTCTGTGTGCGCTGTAGAAGGCCAGTCACCTACTTGCACACCTGTGCATCCATGCACCTCCGAGTGTGCTGTGCCACTGTCGGACATATGACCTCACAGCTGCCACCACTGCTTTCTGGGCACAGGTTTGGGACATGTCCTGGGGCACGGTAACATGGATGTGCACTGCCCCTATTGGCATTCCATGGTGATTTGGTTGTGCCATCATCAGCCTCTGGTGCACTGGCACTGTGTGCACTGATGTGGCGTCATATCTGTGTGCACATGCCTCTCTGCTGTCCAGTTGTGGTTTGCTACGTCAGTAATTCCATTGGTGCATCATCACACATGTAACTTTGCACCGTTTTTTTTTGCAGGTGATGCAGGATATGGGTGTCACGCCTGGTTGCTTACCCCTGTGCGTCTCCCTCGGCCAGGTGCAGAGATGCGGTACAATGAGGCCCATGCCTCCAGCCGCTCAGTCATTGAGCGCACCTTTGGCATTCTCAAGAGTCGCTTCAGGTGTCTGGATAGGACCGGCAGGGCCTTACAGTACGGACCCATGACTGTGGCAAAGATCATTCTGGCCTGTTGCATCCTCCACAACATTGCTCTCAGGCACAATGTTCCAGTCGATATTAATGAGGATCTAAGGGTGGATCCTGTGTGCCCTCCTGCACCTGGCCATGGTGACACACGTGTAGGGATGGCGGCCAGGCAACATCTGATCGAGGATCTCTTCTCCTGTAAGTTCTGCTTGTGCTGGGGGCGTACCTCTGGGTCACCATGTGTAAGCTGGTGTATGGATTTTGCGGCACTATCATGACATGTCTCGATATGTCTGTTGTGTTTTTGCCTCCCCAGGATAAGCTTCTGTGTTCCGGGCCCCCAGGGATTGGCTGCCAATACTGCCCGATGCTGTGCTGCATGTGGGGAGTGTGTGTACATCACTGCAACATGCAGGTGACTGGGGTGAGTTGACATACAGTGCGGTTTGCATTTCTGGCAGCACCGTTTGACACATATATGTTGTTCCCTCTCCACTGCTCCTATGGTGCTGCACATGTCTTTGGCCCACAACTCCATCACCCTTAGCTTCCGTTTGTCACACAAGTGACCATTGCCTGTGCACATCTTGGGGGTCTAAATGGTGTATCTGCTGCACATAATACCAGGCTGTGTGTGTCTGCAGGCACAGGGCATTGTATTGTTTGAGCGCATGCGGATACCTCACTGCCATTGTGCCATTCGCAAAACTCAGTGCACTCATGCATGTACTGTGATGGCTATCTCCACTTGTCGCTGATTGTCGGGGTTCTTGCCATCTGCAGCTGCTGGCATGCATACCTTGTCTCACAGTGTATGTCTCTGTGTTTGTGTAACGTGTCTACATGACAGTTCCTTCTGCTCCACCCTGCCTTTGTCTGTTTCAGGGATGTGTATGGCCACCTGTCCAGTGATGTTCCCTCATCTCTCTTTTACCTTCTGCTTCTGGGCTACTGTACATTGTGAGCATGTGTCATATATTCTTTTCAGACGTGTCTCAGGTTTGCTGGTGGACCAATGTACGTCAACATTTTGTTTCCGCACAACACAACGCACTTGGACATGCTCCACTCACAGCTACCCATGCGGACGTGGTGATGTCCGCAGTTCAATGATGTCTGCAGCCTCTATTGGGGCTCTTTGTGCTCTTGCCTGACACGGACATTCCCAATCAGGCCACAGCTCTACCTTTCAGGTAGGCCTCAGCTTCCATCCTCTGGGACATACACCACGTGCTGATGCTGCATTTGGCCTGTTGATATGAACATGTCTTTCGGTGTTATCTCTGTGCACCACCACTGCTAGACAGGCTCTGGACCCCTGGGATGCCTGTGTGTCATGTGCATTTACATGACCATTTTGGGATGGTGTCCTGGTCTTCAGAGCCATCTCCTGCAGTGGTCCATGTGCACTGTGCTCAGTGTTGTGGCCATGTCATATTGTGCTATCTATGCATTCTGGGGACAACTCTTTTTATCTCACTGTCTCCTTTGTGACCTAATGGAGCCGGGGGTGGGTGTGCCATTCCCTTACCTAATATCTAAACCTTTTCACACAGGACACAGACAACATACATGGCACATCTACTACACTGCATCTGGAGATCCCATCATCCATATGTGCTTGGACACAGCACCTCTGTGAGACTGTCCCTGGATGTTGTTGCCACTGGGAGATGGGCCTCTGCGATTTGGGCACAGGCCTTTTTTCGACCTCATTGTTGGCCTATTTTGACTGTCACTGGGGGGACTGGCCCACCGTTGCTGCCATGAACTGTCTGGTTGTTTCGTTTATTGCAGCAGGGGGTGGATGAGCTGTACATGATTGTGTAACCCTGATACGTCAATGTTGACATTGCATGGTGCCTTCTCACTCTGCATGCTTTAACCTGGGTCTGTTGGTGGCTGGGGATGGTGACTGCTGTGCATATTTATTTATTTAACTGTATTTATATCCCGCTTTTCACCGGGTCAAAGCGGCGTTACATATAAGGGTGGGGAAATCAAGTAGAAGGGTGGGGGCCATCACCAGGTGGTGGGTGCGAACACTGTGGGGACATGTCGTGCTGAAACCCTCCGCATCGCATATTACTGTCTGTTTGTGACAGCTGATGAAATGCGGGCTAGGATTTGGGGTGGCACCAGTGGTGGGTGGTCAGGGTGGGTAGGCTCCACGGGCAGCAACAGGTGGGTGGCCTCGCAACATGGATTGGGTGTGTGCTGACGACGTTGACTGCCACACAGGCCCCATGGCTTTCTCCATGGCATATGGTATACCGGGGTGCAGGATACAATGCCTGCTTGGGTCTGGTGACTGCCTTTTGTGGACCATTGTTTGCACTTTAGTTGTTTGGGATATTTGGGATAGTGGTCACACAATTTTATTGCCACTCGGGAGCTTGCCAGTTTGGACACCACATGACATTTTTCTTTTCCTTCCTTGTTTGCTGCTTACCTGCCCATATGCTGTGTGCAGCCCCATCACATCTCCGCCCACCCTGCCATAGTTGAGCTGTGCATGTCAGTGTGGCCTGTCTGCAGCCTCTCTGCCACATCTTCTGGATTGCCTGTAGGTTTCCTCCTGGGGACAGGCATGTGACCGGGCTGCCTGTGTATTGGTACTGCTGCTGCCGGTTTGTCTGGGCCACATCACTGATCAGGTTGGTCATTCACATGCTCCTCTTTCAGTCCATTGCTCTTGTCCACAGGCCATCCACATAGCTTTCCATTGAGCTGGCCCTTTCCACCCCTCATGTGTCGCTCCCCTGCTCTATTGCATGTTGTTTACACTGCATTATATCTCCTGGTGTGTGTGCACCTGTTCATATGTGCCTCCCATCCCACCTATGGACTGTGATGTTGGCTGTGGACCCCTGCTCTACCTGTGTATTGCATCATGGTGACTCTTTGGGGTGCCCTCACCTGACACACAGCTGTAGGTTTCTAAGGTGACATGCAGTGGTCCTGTCTGCAGCCATTTCTGTGTGCCTCAAAGTGTTGTTGTGGCCTATTGTTTTCTGCAGTGCTTTTCATCCTAGTGGTCATGGCTTTGCACTCTCTTTGTTCTCCTGTTTTGATGCCTTTCCTGCACTGGTACCTGTGGTCGCTGTAACAGTCATCTCTTGGCTTCTATGTCCTGCCTGCTCATATTGTCCTCATCACAGTTGCGGACCATCCTTTGGTCCATCTATCTGCATCTGTCAGCTGTGAGATGTCCTGTATGTCGCTGTGCGCTGTCACCCCGTATCCTACACTGCTACCCTTTTCTGCATTGCATCTCTTTGTGCTTGGCGGGCCTGTGCCTGGTCTGCATGGCACCACCACTCCTCTGTCCACCCATCGGTGGGACTATCCTGCCACCTCCACCTCCACAGGCGGACACATATTCCCTTCACCTGCCACACACTGTCTTTCCAGTACTCTATGGTGCCAACACCCTTTGCTGTGGTGCTGTTGCCCCCACCATGTTTGTCAGCACTGCTGCCAGACACATGGGATGCCCGCAGGGATAGCAGGTCCAGTAACTCCCTACTCTCCCTCCGTCAGTCACCTGTTCATTGCCTTTACTGTGGGTTCTATGTGGTGTTCATACTACATCTGTCTCTGTTCCACGCAGGTCCTGCAGGTCCTCCAGATGCAACTTACAGTCCCTAGGGCACACTGACCTTGGCCAACATACCCGTTTTGGAGCACCTTGACATATGGTTCGATAGCCCAGGGTTCCATCTGCACTGTCTTATCCATGTGTACCTCATATTGCACTTAGCTTGGGACTCCCTTCTAGACACCGTACTGGGCACCTTTTCAAGCTTCTTCTTGAGCACACTGTTGGGCTACTGTCTTTTGCTGCTCTATGGCAGTGACGCACAAATTCATTTCTCCCTTCCGGGCCAAGGTGCTGTGAGGGTGCCTACCCCCTCCTATGTTCATCTCTGGACTGCTGATGTACATGTGCAGTGCACCATGGGTATTGTTGCATAAACCCATATCCTTACCACCACAGCAGGCACTTTGGGTGGTGACATGGCGCCCCTCGGTGGCCAGTCAGGGGGTTGTTGGTCCTGGGGGTACAGACGTCTGGGTATTCTTTATCCACATATTCATAGTATGTTCGGGTTTGCTTTTGCTTTTGCCAGTGGCTTTTAGTTTTTGGAAAAGGTCTGTGATGTTATTGGGCTTTTAATATTTGGTAATGATCTTGGCCTTGGTCTTGATTGTGTTTGCCATATGCCCTTGTTTGCTGAGACCTTGGTTTGTTTCAATGCCAAGCATTCTTTGTATGTACGTAGTGCAACTGCTGTGGATCTGGTGTGGGGGTTTTGGCCGTTTCACAGTTCTACTCCATGAGCTGGCCACCTCATTATTGGGGCTGTGTTAGTCACACTAGCAATATGAGCGAATAGTTACTTCAATGCCTGTGGGGGCCCCAAGGTCATGGGTTTCAGCCCACAGTGGATTGTTTGGTGTGGCTTTGGGGGCATTTTGTTATTTTGCTTTACATTGGTGCTGACAGCAGCACCACCCTCACAGTGCAGACTCTTTACGGTGCCTCATCGGCCACACTAGGACGTGCCCTGTGAGACACACTGTGCTGCAACCTATAGGATGCCCCATGGGAGACATTATAGGTTGCCTTGGCGGACAGTGCCCATTATACTGTGCCTCTGGTGTGTCTTGTAGGGTACCTTATGCGACACCTGTGAGGGTGTGTTTGCCGGAAACACCTATTAAACTTCCAAAAACAACTGCTTCAGACAGCGCAGAGTTAGTGTAATAGGTACTGTCTCAGTCCACTTCTGTCGTTATACCCACAGGGGAGTTGAACTCACAACCCTTGCACCACCAGTTGGTGTATTAACCATTGTGCTATGGTCCTGGCTGGCTTGCTGGGCACCTTTTCATGCACTTTGTGGGGCACCCTGTTTGGCTACTGTCTGTCGCTACTCTGTGGCAGTGACGCACACGGTCATTTCGCCCTGCTGGGCCAGGGTGTTGTGGGGGTGCATGCCCCCTCTTGTGTTCATCTGTGGACTGCTGATCTATGAGTGCAGTGCACCATGGGTATGGCAGACGTTTTGGGTGGTGGCCAGACATCCTTCAGTGGCCGGCCAGGGATTTGCTGGTGGTTCTAGTGATTTGGCACACTGCCTAATGTGCTGCTGGTGGAGCCAGAGATCATGGATTGCAGCCCACAGTGTGGTTTCTAGGTTGGGCTGTCTGCGGCAATTTTATTTATGTTACATTGGTGCTACCAGCACCACCACCCTCACAGTGCAGACTCCTCACGGTGCCTCATCGGGAACCCTATGACATGCCCTATGGGGCGCTCTGTAACACGCCCTATAGGGTGCCCTGGCAGACAGTGCACATTAAACTGTACCCTCTGGTGTGCCTTGTAGGGTACCCTATGCAACACCTTCTGGTTATAGCCCTGTGAGTGTGTGTTTGCCAGCAGCACTTCTTAAATGTACAAAAGAAACTGCTTCAGACAGCACTGAATTTGTGTAAGGGTAATGTTTCAGGCAGCTTTGGTCCTTAGACCCACAGGGGGAATTGAGCTCACAACCCTTGCACTATCTGACAATGTATTAACCATTGTGCTATGGCTCAAGCTGCCTTAAGGGGCACCTTTTCTAGCTCCTTATGGGGCACCCTGTTGGGCTACTGTCTGTTGCTACTCTGTGGCAGTGACGCACACAGTCATTTTGCCCTACCGTGCCAGGGGGCTGTGTGGGTACATACCCCTTCTTGTGTTCATCTCTGGACTGCTGATCTGCATGTGCAGTGTACCATGGGTATGGTTGCGTTGACCCAGATCCTGGCCAACACAGCAGGCGGTTTGGGTGGTTGCCTGACGCCCTTCAGTAGGCAGCCAGGGGGGGTGTTAGCAGCTATGGGGCTGTAGCCCAGTGGTTCCTTCACTACCTGTGGGGCCAGTGGTCATGGGTTCAAACCCACAGTGGGGCTATTTTATAGGGCTGTCTGCAGCATTGTCTATTTTTAATGTACATTAGTGCTGCCAGCGACAACCCCTCAGCGTACTGTAACCTTACAGTGCCTCATAAGGCGCCCCATGCGGCACCTTATATGGCACCCTATAAGGTGCCTTATAGGGTGTTCTATAGGGGACATTATGGGGTGCCTCAGCGGACAGTGCACTTTATAATGTAGCCTATGGAGTGCGTTATGGGGTGCCTTATGCGGCACCTTAGGTTACGCCACTGTGAGGGTGTGTTTGCTGGCAACACTACTGAAAATAAACGTAAAATGCCTCCTCATTCACTACTTAAATGTACAGGGTGATGCCTCAGCCAACCTTATGCATTAGGCACACTGGGGAATCAAACCCATGATGCCTGTATCATCAGTCAGTGCAGTAACCATTGTGCTACAGCTCTGTTTCAGTGATTTGTGTCTGTGCGCCTTCTTAAGATTAGCGCACGGTAACGCGCCACGGCGCCCTGTAACGCTCTTTAGTTTTTGTAACGCGCGTTAGCGGTAACGATGTACCGCCCATGTCCTTATTTGGGATTTCTGTCTCTACCGCGGCTCCTAACGCGAATCGCACTAACGCAGTTTAGTAAACATACCCCTAAATGTGCTTATGACTTCTTCACTATATTTAATAAATCCCATAAATTTATAATGAGATGAACCCATTTCCTTCTCCGCTGAAGGTGGATACTTACTTTGCCTCGTTAAATGCACAATATTAAATTCGGGAAATGTAACAAATTTTAACTATCTACTGAGGGAGTATATTAACTGTAAAGTTAAATACTTATGTCAATGAGAAAGAAACTAATTTAAAAGCATTACAGATATCATCAAGGGCTTCCACTGACAAAACAAGATAGAAATAGAACCTTTGAATTACTTTTGAAAAATATTTGTTTACATAGAAATCATAGTAACATGGTATAAAAATGGCAGATAAAGACCAGTATGCTCCATCAAGTCTTCCCAATAAGGTGGCTTGAGCAGTTGTACCTACTGTTCCGTGCAGGTCACTGTATTTGTTGAAGTATAAAAGTAAGTTTATTTTTATTTTATCCACTGTGTCTGTCCCATGGCATTTTGAATTCCATCACTGTATTGGCCCCCACCACCTCCATCGGGGGTTTACCCCCTTGCAGCTTCATTTTATGCCCTCTAGTTTTACAGCTTCCCCTTCTTTGAAAAAGGTTTGTTTGTTCATTAATACCCTTTAAGTATTTAAAAGTCTGAATCATATCTCCCCTGTCCCTCCTCTCCTCTAGGGCATACATATTTAGGTCTTCAAATCTCTTCTCGTATATCTTCTGGCGCAAGCTCCAAATCATTTTGGTCACCTTCTTCTGAACCATTTCAAGTATTTTTTATCCTTTGTGAGATATGGTCTCCAAAACTGAATATAATACCCCAAGCGAGGCCTCACCAATGACTTGTACAAGGGCATTAATACCTCCTTCTTTCTGCTTATAATTCCTCTCTGTATACAACCCAGCATTCTTCTGGCTTTGGCCTCTGCCTTGTCACATTATTTTGCCACCTTGAGATCCTCAGACACTTTCACTCTGAGGTTCTTCTCCTGGTCTGTGCACACCAACCTCTCGTCCCCTCCCCCCTTTGGATTTCTGCATGCCAAGTACATGATTCTGCATTTCTTTGCATTAAATCTTAATTGCCAAGCATTAGACTATTCTTCCAGTTTTTGTAGATTTTTCCTCATATCCACACTGTTGCAAATTTTCATGTCATCTGCAAAAAATCCTTCAGTAATATTACTCACAAATACATTGAATAGTGCCATAGTAGCGGCACAATAAACCTGATCCTAAAAACATTCTGGGGCATGTTTACTAAAGGATAGTGCACATTAATAAACGTTAATGCGCAATAAGTGCCATTGCAACCACAGAAATGAAAGGGCCATAAGGGCACTTGGCATGTGTTAAAGTTCACTAGCATGTATTAACCTTTTGTAAACATTCCCCTCTATATAAACGAGAATTTAATTCAAATGCTGACACATATAATCAGGATTTACTTATTTTATGCTTTTTAGGTTGTTAGTAAGTATGATTTTTTAAATAAAAAGGTCCCAAATTTCTCTATAATAGCAAATCTCAAACATCTTTTTTACACATATTTTTATTGTCAGTCTAACCACTTCAGTTACAATCATAATAACTCAGCACAATTAGCAGTGCTACAGTTTAAAACAAATATAATACATGTTAGAATCTGCTTTATCCCTTGTTAACTAATTAAAAAACAACTACAACTTTTAACCTTTACCCCTCTCCCCCATCCATAGCTAGTACATATTCACACTCCATTTGCCCCATGCATTCCTGTTTCATGTTCTCTAATAGCGGAGAGACTGAATGAATTCTTTGCTTCGGTCTTTACTGAGGAAGATGTAGGGATGTTACCAATGACTGAAGTGGTATTTAAAGGTGCGGAAGAATTGAAGGAAATATCGATACATTGGAAAGATGTATTACAACTATTTGATAAACTGAAGAATAGCAAATCACCTGGGCCGGATGGTATACATCCAAGGGTGTCGAAAGAACTGAAATATGAGATTGCAGACCTGCTATTAGTAATCTGTGAACTATCATTAAAATCATCTGTAATATCTGAAGATTGGAGGATGGCCAATGTAACGCCAATTTTTAAAAAGGGTTCCAGGGGTGATCCAGGAAACTACAGACTGGTGAGCCTGACATCAGTACTGGTAAAAATGGTAGAAACCATCATAAAGAACAAAATTACTCAGCATGTAGATAGTCATGGCTTAATGGGAGACAGTCAACATGGCTTTAGACAAGGAAGATCTTGTCTTCCTAATCTGTTATGTTTTTTTGAAGGTGTGAATAAACAGGTAGATAAAGGTGAGTCGGTTGATATAGTATATCTGGACTTTCAGAAAGCTTTTGACAAGGTCCCTCATCAGAGATTTTTGGCAAAACTAAAAAGTCATGGGATAGGAGGCAGTGTACTATTGTGGATTAGGAACTGGTTAAAAGATAGAAAGCAGAGGGTAGGGCTAAATGGCCAATTTTCCCAATGGAGAAAGGTGAATAGTGGTGTACCCCAGGGATCTGTGCTGGGTCCGCTGCTTTTTGACATATTCATAAATGACCTGGAAAAGGGAATAATGAGTGAGGTTATCAAATTTGCAGATGACACAAAACTATTTAAAGTTGCTAAAACCCAAGAGGATTGTGGGAAATTGCAAGAGAATCTTGATAAATTGGAAGACTGGGCATCAAAATGGCAGATGAAATTTAATGTGGACAAGTGCAAAGTTATGCACCTAGGGAAGAACAGCCCAAACTATGGTTACACGATGCAGGGTTCCACATTAGGAACCACTACCCAGGAAAAAGATTTAGGCGTCATTGGGGATAACATGTTAAAACCCTCTGCCCAGTGTGCAGTGGCAGCCGAGAGAGCAAATAGAATGCTAGGCATCATAAGGAAAGGAATGGAAAATAAAGCAAAGGATATTATAATGCCTCTGTATCGTTCCATGGTGCGACTGCACCTTGAATATTGTGTGCAATTCTGGTTGCCGTATCTTAAAAAGGATATAGCGTTATTAGAAAAGGTTCAGAGAAGAGCCATCAAAATGGTAAAGGGGATGGAAGGATACCCCTATGAATAAAGGCTAAAAAGGTTAGGGCTCTTTAACCTGGAAAAGAGAAGGCTGAGGGGAGATATGATAGAAGTCTAAAAATTAGGGGGCGGAGCCTGATGTCCAGCGGGTTAGACGCTTCGCGCTGAAGCTCCCGAGGGGCCTACTCAGAATCCTGACTTAATACCTACATAAACTCAATATTTTGCTCCGAACTTACCGGGGTGCCTCGGGGGGGATGGCGGCCCACAAACCAGCGCGCTTCGACTTCGGGTCTCCCTCTTCTTCACACGGAAAACGCTCCAAAACAGAGTTGTCTTCCCCACAAAAGATGGTTCCACTTCGGGAAAACCCCGAAATGCAACAGGAGATCTTGGAGGAAATACGCGGTGTGAAGGAACTGGTACAGTCCAACGGAGAAGCGCTCCGAGCCATGCGAGAAGATTTCGGTATGCTTCAGGACCGGCTTGAAGGTCTTTCATTACGGCAGGACAACATGGCGGGGGTCCTCGACTCGCACGCGGTGCGCTTGGTGAAACTGGACAAGGCTGAGCGTCAGATACAGAATCTTCAAAAAGAGTTAGAGGATAGCAATAATCGAGCCCGTCGCAACAATGTAAGGCTCATTGGAGTACCGGAGGGGGCGGAAGCAGGAGATATAAGAGAATTCCTGGTCAAAACTCTTCCCTCCTTGCTGAAGATCACTTTTCACAGAGATCTGGAAATTGACCGAGCACATCGTGTTCCTACCAACATGGCGCTCAATCGGTCGACCCCCCGGCCTATCATCTTTCGCTTACTGAGATATCAGCAAGTTGAGCAAATTCTAAATGCTGCCCGGGCGAACCATCATCTGGAGTTTGAAAGTCATAAAGTCTCCTTCTTCCCTGACTTGGCAAAGCCCACAGTTGACCGTCGGAAGAGACTCCTTGCTTTTCGACCTAGACTTCAACAGCTACAGGCTCGCTTTGGCCTATTGTATCCAGCGAAGCTCAGAGTGACTCTCCATAACCAAACTAGAACCTTCGAAGATCCTGATCTGCTAGCAACATTTTTAGATTCCAAAGAAGCAGACCAGATGCGCTAATCCAACAACTTGGATCTGTAATCCGCCGGATCTGCCCGCCATTTTGAATGGCCCGACGCGGTGATCACTGCCTGGAACAGAGACTGCCTGGACTTTTCTTTCTTTCTATATATACCTTTCTTGGTCTCCTTTCCCTCCATGATGTGCACCTCGGTTGGATTCGGAGCACGCACAGCTATACAGGTTATATGTTTCAATTTAGGCCTTCTCTGGGGTTTCTCCCCGCAGACATATGGTCGCCAGTAATTTCTGGGGTTCTGCTTCTTCTCTAATGCACTTCGGTGCTTATTTTGTTATATGGGGCGCTTCATTGTTTTTCATTAGCTTATTTTCTATCATGTCATGTGTACAGCCATATACAGTTAATATGAGGGACATTGTGCAATTATGTGCGTTATCATGTTTCTTTCTCAGAATTTTTAACCCTTCTGAATGGCCTTATCTAAGATCTTATCACTGAACGTAAAAGGCATCAATAGTCCAATCAAAAGAAAGAAAATCCTTAGCTATCTTAATCATGAACATGCTGATTTAGTGTTTCTTCAGGAAACGCATTTAAACTCCGTTGAAACACTGAAACTTAATGCTAAGCCTTACATGGTGGCTGCCTACTCTCCCGCCGTTTCCAAGCGGTGTGGGGTAGCCATCTTGGTTAAGAAGTCTTTGCAAGCTACTGTAATGGATACTAGTTCTGATAAGGAGGGCAGATGGGCTCGTGCACACCTTAAGGTTGGAGATAGTGAATTCACGTGTATTTGTATTTATGCTCCGAATGTGGATAACCCTGCTTACTATGCAAATATTGCGCAGTTGGCACAGGCCTCTGCCAATACTCCATTAATACTTGGCGGCGATTTCAACCAAGTACTTGATCCTTTGATAGATAGACTGCCGCCTAGAACGAGTGGTCCACCCAAGAGTCTTGATACCCTTACAGCTCTGATGAAAGATCTAGCGTTAGTAGATATATGGAGGCTGCTTCACCCCTCCGACTTAGAGTTCACCTTTTTCTCAGCCCCCCATCACTCACAATCTAGAATAGATTTTTTTCTTATCTCCAAAGCACTGATATCCCAAGTGGACATGGCTAGGATTCATCCTCTCCACATTTCAGACCATGCTGCCATATCTTTCTCATTACATGTCACTACGCAAGGTGAACATCCCCGTGCTTGGTTTTTTGATAGATCCCTACTAGACCAAAAAGATTTTCAGGTTGACATAAAGGCCGCTATCCAAGACTACTTTCATTTTAATTCACCCCATGACACTGCGAGTTGGGCTTGGTGGGAGGGTTTCAAGGCGTCCATCCGTGCAACTATAACTAGCTATCAAATTCGACAGGGGAAACAAAGAAAGCAACATTTACTGATTCTAGAACAACAGATACAAGCTGGAGAGCGTCTCCTCACGTCCCGTACTGACCCATGTATTTTACTTCGCTTACAACGCCTTCGTTTTCAATACAATCAGCTTTTATATACCGCTGCTGCTAAAAATATTGAATCACAACAAGGGACATACTATCGGGAAAATAACCGTGCCGGCAAATTGTTAGCCAATGCTCTGAAAGGTCAAAAAGAAGCCAAGCGCGTTACCGCTCTACGCAATCCGTCGGGGGGGAGCCTGGTCACTAAAGATACAGAAATCTTAGAACTCTTTCGTGATTTTTACACTCGGCTTTATCAATCTGAATGTGACTTCGAGCCGGAAGCATTTGAACGATTACTATCAGGGGTACAACGGCCGACCCTATCTGACGAAGATAGAGAGGCCATGGACAAACCATTTACTTTATCAGAAATTCAATCTGCACTCAAGAGATGTGCCACAGGTCGAGCCGCAGGCCCGGACGGTCTCCCAGCTGAATTCTACAAAACTTTTAACGCTGACTTAGCTCCGTTTTTGAAACTTTATTTTTCTGCTCTGGCCGAGGAGGGATCTCCTTCTGGATCCTTCTCAATGGCAAATGTAGTAGTTTTTGAGAAAGAGGGGAGAGATCCGCAACTAACGGCTAACTATCGTCCAATTTCCCTGCTAAACGCAGACTATAAAAATATTTGCCACTATTCTCTCCACCCGGCTCTCCGACAAGATGTCTACTCTAATACACCCAGATCAATGCGGTTTCATTCCCGGTAGATCAACTGCTGATAATGCTAGGACTCTATGTCATGTACTGACTGCCGCAGTTAATCTTAATCGACCATTGGTTGGCCTCTCACTTGATGCTGAGAAGGCCTTCGACCGCTTAGAATGGCCCTTTTTGTTTGCAACTCTCCGCTGGTACGGATTCGGAGAAGGCTTTCTCCGTTGTCTCCGCATCATGTATGCACAGCCTACAGCTAGCATCTGTGCTAATGCTTTAAATTCTCAGCCATTTCCCCTGCAACGCGGTACTCGCCAGGGATGCCCACTGTCTCCACTTCTTTTCGATCTCGCACTCGAACCCTTAGCTTTACTAATCCGGCAATCCAAGGATATTCATGGAGTCCCCTTCTCTCATAGGGAAATCAAAATTTCAGCATATGCTGATGACCTTATGCTCTTTGTCTCCCTAGACTCAGTGCCGGCTGTCCTTGAGCAAATTGGTAACTACTCACAACTCTCGGGCTATACGATAAATTGGACCAAATCGGTAGCCTTTCCACTAAATTCTCTGATCCATCAGGCAGATATGCAATCCTTTCCCTTTTTATGGCAACCTCGCATGGTCAAATACCTCGGGGTGCACTACTGCTCTCCTTTGGAAGACACCATCACCTTTAATGCTAAAGACTTAACCTCTAAGGTCCGGGCGCTTACTCAACGCTGGACTCCCTTAACACTTACTTGGTGGGGCCGCCTAGAAACCATTAAAATGATGATTGTTCCCAAAGTGAACTACATTTTAGAAATGCTGCCATGTCTCCTACCTCGACGTACATATAAAGATTTAGAGGGTCTTCTGACTAGATACTTATGGCAAAACAAGACACCTAGGATAGCGAAACATAAGTTACAAGCAGATAAAGAAAATGGTGGTGTCAGATTCCCTGATTTCCTGAAATACCACCATTCTTTTCTTCTTAAACAAGGCGCTCGTTGGCTGGAAGACCTCACACCGAATAGACCTGTGTGGCTAGATATAGAGGAGGACCTTTGCAAACCAATTCCTCTTACTTATCTCCCTGGTATGACTCTCCCATCAGACTCCCACTATCCACCAATGCTCTTAGACACTTTAGGTGCCTTTAATACCCTTGAGCAATCTCTAGACCCCCGACTTTGTCCGCTAGATAGACTCCCGCTTTGGCACAATGCTCGATTTCAAATACAAAATAAACCGATGGCGTGGAGCCCCTGGTACACTAGGGGCATTTGGATCCCTAATCAATTGTTCTATGATGGTCGCTGGAAAACTTTTAGCGAATTACAACTTGAATTTGGTCTCCCAGCGAAACACTACTTTCAGTTGGTGCAACTTCAGCATTGTCTTCGGAGTGCTAAGGTGCTCCCGCCATCGGAAACCCATACCCAAGGATTGTCGGAGATAATCCGGTCTATCGGGAGCTCATCGGGTGTGGCATCTAACTTTTACAAAACTTTATGTAATACTGTAAATAGGGGCCCTCCTACAGCACAGAAATCCTGGGAGCGGGAAATGCATGTAACTTTGACCCCGGAGCAATGGAGCCTAGTCTGGAGCAAGGTGACACGGGTCTCTCGATCCGCCTCACTCACTCAGACACTTTTCTTTCTAGCCCACCGTTGTTTCTATACTCCTGACAGGTTAGCCAAATGGAACGCCACCCAGAGCAATAGATGCTGGACATGCCATGCGGCCATTGGTTCACTAACTCATGTTATGTATGAATGCCCCGCATTACAGTATTACTGGAGTCGGGTCTGGGGTCGTATTCAATCTATTTTGCACTTTCAGGAGCCCCTCTCTTGGAAGATAGTGGGACTCCGCTCAGCTGCGGGGATCCCCTCTCTTCCTAAATCGGCTTACTTCCTTTTAGACTTTATGCTGGGCATTGCTATTTCCTTAATTACGAAATACTGGAAAAATAGCTCCCACCTGAGCCCCAATGAATGATGGAATCATGTCTGTCTCTACAGTAAATATGAGCAAATACCTCGTATGTCAGCCTCTTCCGCTCAGACCCCCCACCACTTGTCTAAATGGAAGATGCTCAACGACTATGTTCAAACTGCTAAATGCTCTCATTTGACTGTTTAAATCTGTGTTAATCTCTGTCACATGATCATTCTGTATCGTAGATACTATTTCTGTTTGTTTGATGTACAATAACTGTTGTTTGTAAGCGCTTATATGATGATACTTATCAGTTTAGAGAAGAAGCATAGGGGTGGGGGGTAATTGGGGTTGCTTTTTCCTTATTGTATGCTTGTATTTGTTTCCTTTGGTGTGTTGTTACTTTTTGCTTGTTGTAAAATGAAAATAAAAGTTAAAAAAAAAAAAAAAAGAAGTCTAAAAATTAATAAACAGAGTGGAAGGGGTAAACGTAGATCGATTGTTTACATTATCAGAATATAAAAAGACTAGGGGACATGCAATGAAGCTACAGGGTAAACTATTAAAGACAAATAAGAGAAAATATTTTTTCACTCAATGTGTAATCAAACTCTGGAATTTGTTACCGGAGGATGTAGTAAAGGCTGTTAGTGCAGCTGGTTTTAAATAAAAAAGGTTTGGACAAGTTCCTGGAGGAAAGGTCCATAAAGCATTATTAAAAAGGGACCCAGGATATCAGTGCTTGACCCAATACAAGTATTGTGGAACCTGTGTCTTTTGGGGAAACTGCTAGGTACTTATGACCTAGATTGGCCACTGTTGGAAACAGGATACTGGGCTTGATGGACCTTGGTCTGACCCAGTATGGCATATCTTATGTTCTTATGTTCTTAATATTATTCATCTCCACACCATCAACACTCCATGTGGCCACATTTAAAACAATTCAGCAAAATTAGAACAAGTTAATTTGAAATTATAACTCTGATTCACATTTAACTAAAGGACAATCTGAACATCCATGTTTTCAATCCCTTCTTAAACTTGCAAAGATCAGACCCGCCCTGTAAGTCCCTTGACAAACCATTCCAGCAGACTGGTGCAACAACTAAAGAATGCCAGTCTCATCTCTCTTGTCTCTAGAACTTTTAGAAGGTCTTTATCCTGGAATCTAAAAACTCTTCCTGACACATAATACAACTTTGCAGTCCTTCAAGTTACCTTTTCCAGACTGTTGGTATAGTATTCTATTCAAGCTTGATCCAGAAATCTACATAATCCTTGTTACTTTTACCCACTTGTTCTTTTGCCAGCTTTTTCTCAATGGTTGAGCAATGTTTCACCTGATTTTGCCGGTCTCTATAGTTTGAAAGTATGCACCTACTGGTATTTGGTCTCCACACAGGCGTTCCAAAGGATGTAGTTGGGGAGGAACAGAGGTGGAATTGCAGTGTTCATGCATATTTTATAAAATATGCAAGCATACACAATGTGGCAAACGATATTAATACAGCCCATAAAATCTTACAATATATCCATACATAGGGACACTTTTACTAATGAGCACTATGGCGTTACAAATAACATGCTGATAACATTCAAAACCATAGCAGCTTTAAGTGCAACACCACTGCGTTACCTGTCAGTGGTGTGGAAAGCATGTTTCTGGCAGTTAACATGATGCGCCCTGCCCTAATGCAGTCTAATATTAGCAGAAGTACACTTTTTTCCACGTACGGAGATGGTGGTAGGTACACATACATTAATTGCTCACCTTGCAGTTAGCATGGGGCATGTTGACTAGAAGGCGCATATCCCACCCATTCTTCATCCTTCACCTATCCACTTACCACCCCAATGAGCGAAGCACAGTTACCATGACAATCGGGCTGCACTAACAGTGCTGGCCACACACTAACGGGGAACCAAAGAGCTTATGGGCAGAACACTGAGAGGTGCCATATCTGATGCAGACAAGAGATGTGGAGTTACAGCATTACATTTAAGATAAATCATTGATGACCTGCACAGAAAGCTGGAACGTGAGCACGAGCTTTCTCTGTTGTTGGTCCTGCCGGTTTGAATTCAGTTTAAAGATTTCTTTGACTATTCTACTACTACTTATAATTTATATAGTGATACTAGGTGTATGCCGTGCTGTACAAATACACATAAAAGACAGTCCTTGCTCCACAGAGCTTACAGTCTGCTAAGACAGAACAATTGGGGACTAGGGAATTCTCAAGGGAAATTCTCAAGGGAAATGATTAAAAACACCTATGGGTGTAGACAGGAGAACAATGGGGTCAGGATCCAAATGCAGATGAGTTTTTACTTGGATTTGAAAAGGATCAGGGATGGAGCCTGAAGTATTGACTCAGGTAATCTATTCCAGGCAACAAGGTAGAAGGTACAGATTCTGAGGTTGGCAATAAAAGAGAAGGATGTATATATGTGTGATTTTCTTGATGAATGGAGTTGCCAGGGAGGGGTATAGGGAGAGATAAGAGAGGAGAGGTAATCAGGAGCCACACAATGAATGAATTATTGTGGATCAGGAACTGGTTAAAAGATAGAAAGTGACTTTCGTTCTGGACAACGAGAGGGGAAGACGTGTGTGAGTGCAGCTCCCCCCTCACCCACCCAATTCACCGAATAAAACCCAGTTCCGGCAGAAACTTCGGCAAAAACGTAGACAGAATGCCAAAGATAATGAAAATAAAATCAACAAAAACGATAAGAGACCTTTATGAAGCAAAAAAGAACACAGCCTGGACTGTGCGGTCAGTCGGGTCTCGAGCAGAATCGCCAAACTCCTCAGTTGCATGATTCAGCCCCTCATGACGGTGCTTACAGAAATCAGATCGTGAAAAAGAGAGATTGTGGAGACGGTTCTGCAAAAGCTGGGAGAAAAAAATTGTTGGAGTTGGGGCCCGGATATAGGAGGCAGAGAGCAGAATCGAGCAGGTGGAGAAGGCCCAGAAAACAACAGAGAGAGAGGCCCAAACCCTGAAAAAGCAAGTAGCCTGGTTGAAGGATAAGGTGGAAGATCAAGAAAATCGCGAGCGGAGGTCCAACTTGCGGATATTCAGGATCCTGAAGGGGGAGGAAGGAACCAACCCAGTAAGCTTTATAAGAGAACTGCTGAAAACATGCTTTCTGGGTTGCCCCGTCGCAGGGAACTATGAGCTGGAGCAGGCACACCGCAAACTAAGGCCCAGACCAGAAGCACACGCCAAACCAAGAGCTTTTATAATAGAATTAGTTCATTTTCAGGATAGAGAATATATAATAAGGGCAGCGAGAAAGATGGACCATGTCGAATATAAATCCTGGAGAATGATAGTGTTCCTGGACTTAGGCAGTGGAGACGGTGCGGAGGCACAGAGAGCTATTGCTATGCTGTAATCAATTGCTACAAGGCAGCCCTATAGTACCCTGCTAGACTTACCATTAATAACAACGGGATCAGGAAGTTTTTTTTACTCTCTGGATGCAGTGGCAACTTGACTGGTGGAGATTGAGGTACAGAAGGAAACGCTGCAGAAAAGCAAGGCACCCATCGAAAACAAAAAGCGGGATGGCGGGACCAGTCCTGTGCAAGTCAAGCGCAGGAGAGACCACAGCAAGTGGAGAACAGGGAGGCATGGTTCCACAGGCAGGGGTGGAGATAACCCCAACTCCCACAGAGGAGGAAACAAGATCCTCAGCAGGCACAGGGAGCCCTCAGGAGCAGCCGATGATCTCAAAGGGAAAAGAAGGCAAAGATTGAGTACCAAAGACTTTAAACTTAGTGCATATTGTGTCTTAGTAGAGTAAGGTCATTGAAGGCTAAGATTGCTGATGAACTAGGTTGGTATAAAGCTGGGCAACCGAGGGATAAAAGGGGGAAGGGGGAAGGGGGAGAGGAGGGAAAAAGTAGCAACAAGAGGGGGACTGGCTGCAGAGGGAGGGATGGTAAGAAGGGGAGAATGAGGACAGAAGGAATAGAAAATGAGAAAGGCCGGACGGGTAGGGAACCAGGACAGAACAGAAGTCAAGTGACTAATAAAGAACACCTAAAACTGCAAGCAGGGGGATACCAACAGATGGTTTGCTCAGCCTTTAATTCTAAAAAGAGAGGAGTAGCTATCCTAATGCATAAGCAGGTGCCTTTTGTCTTGTATGCCACAGGGGGAAATACAGAGGGCTGGGCAGTCTGGCTGATGGGTAGGGTGGAAAATGCGGAAATCTCTATCCTGAATATATATGCCCCTAACGGGCATAAAAGAGATTTCTTCGAGATGGAGTTCAAGAAATTCATCAAGGAAGCGAAGGGTGACTGGATTATAGGAGGAGATATGAATTGTGTAATAGGCAAATTAGACCGGAGTAACTATGAAACGAAGACCCATAGAAGAAGAAGAATTCCAGCTATTTCAGGGTACACGACAAGGATGCTCGCTATCACCCATGTTATTCGCCATTGTCATTGAAGCGCTAGCAGCTAGGGTGCAGCAAAATCACTATATACGACCGATCAGGAGTGATAATTGTGAGCATAAGATATTACTGAATGCGGATGATACCCTTCTGTTCCTCATGGAACCTAAGGCCTCCCTGCCAAAATTGCTGGAGGAAATAGAAATATTCTCTGGTTTGTCAGGCTGCAAGGTTAATATGGGGAAGACAGAAGCTCCAAATTTAGGCAGATTAAGTAAAACAGCATTCCCAGACTTTCCATTTTGGTGGGCGGAGGGGAAAATCAAATACCTGGGAGTCCACTTGACAGCAGATCCAGTTTCCCTGTACAAGTATAACTATACCACATTAGCTCAACAAATAGAGGGAGACATTCAAAGGTGGGCCCCTTCACTTAAGTTGGATGGGCCGGCTGGCAGCAGTAAAAATGAATATTCTCTTGAGGTTTTTGTTTATGTTCAGACAGCTCCCGATTTATGTACCAGGGGCATTATTAAAGCACTGGGCACGGAAAATTATACGCTTTGTATGGGGAAAAAAAAAGAGCCAGGATAGAGGTCCAATGGTTGACTAAAGGGAGAGAGTATGGGGGAGTGAACTTCCCAGACTTTAGAAGATACTACCAAACTGCAGTATTGAAGGTGATGCAGTTCTACTATACACAGCCGACAGAGAAACTTAGGCTAACGCTAGATAACAAGGTAATAGCCGCGCGATCTCTGTTTGAGGTGATGGGGGATTGGGGAGGGGAGAGAAGGGGGAGGAAGCTCACCTTTTAGATCCATTCATAAGAATGGGAAAAATTGTTTAAAGACAGGAACTATACCGTCCTTTTCAACAAACTGGTCCTGGCTGGATGACTTTACCGCCTTCATGGGAATCAAATTTAAGCCAGTGATGCAATGGCTAAGACAGAAGGGGAAGGGTAAATTAGAAAACCTAATTGGCACTGGTGGGGTGTTTCCAAAGAAATCCTAGATAACCTGGTGGGCGTCACAACCCCCTTCTATCAGTACTTCCAGATTCGCCATTTTATTCAAGGGCATGAATATCGTCTAAAGCCTAACCGAGGGTTAACTGACTAAAAACAGTATTGTTTAAAGGGAAAAGTATGAAAGGATTAATGTCCAAAATATAAAAGAGTTTGGAGAAGGAGAAGCAGGTAGGGACCCTGCCTCACGTGGCCGACTGGCACAAAAAAGGGGAACAGGTTGTTGTTGTTAAGTGCCTTTGAGTTGGTGTCGACTCATGGCGACTCTCTGGATAGTTGTCCTAAATTGTGTTTATTTATTTATTTACATTCTCTTATATACCGCGCTATTCTGCATCAGTGCGGTTTACATTGAACAAACTGAAATTACATTGAACAGGGCATTATAACTTGGAAAAAATAACTATTTTACAGGGAACAGTCAGGTGGCTGATTATTGACAGACTGGTACACATAGCTGCTGTTATTGTATCGGTCTATCTCATTGCTATCCTTCCTCTTTTGCGTTGACCTTCTATCTTGCCAAGCATGATGGCTTTCACTAAAGACCTCTCTCTTTGCATGATGTGTCCAAAGTATGAAAGTCAAACTCTTGTCATCTGAGCTTCTAAAGAAAGCTTAGTTTGATCTCCTCTAGTACTGACTGGTTTGTTCTTTGGGCATTCAATAGTATACGCAGTATTCACTGCCAGCACCATAATTCAAAGGCATCAATTTTCTTCCTGTCTATCTTTTTTACTGTCCAGCTTTTGCATCCATATGATGTTATTAAAAATACCATGGCTTGAACGAGTTGAATTTTTGCATAGAAAGAGACATCTGTGCTCTTGAGTATCTTGTCTAGGTCTTTCATAGCCATTCTTCCAAGAGCAATGCATCACCGGATTTCTTGACTGCTTGTTGCTTCTTTATTGATAGCTATTGATCCAAGTAGGTTTAAGTTGTCCACGATTTCAATTTCTTCTCCTTCAACGATGAACTTATTGATTTTGCCAGTTGTCATGATCTTTGTCTTCTTTACATTAAGGTGCAGGCCCATTTAAGACTATGTTCTTTGATTGTGAGAAGCAAATGTTTCAGATCATCTTCATGTTCAGCCAGTAATGTGTTATCATCAGCATAGCGAAGGTTCTTGATGAGTCTTCCATCGATCTTCACTCCTCTGTTGTCTTCATACAATCCTCCTTCTCTGATGATTTGTTCTGCATATAAATTAAACAGGTAGGGGGAAAGTATGCAGCCTTGTCATACACCTTTGCTGATTTTAAACCATTCTGTTTCTCCTTGTTCCATTTAAACTGCTGCTTCTTGATCAATGTACAGATTGTGAAAGAGAACGATCAGGTGTTCTGGTATACCCATGCTTCTTAATGTGGCCCAGAGTTTCTCATAGTTTACACAGTCAAAAGCCTTGCTATAGTCGATAAAGCACAAATAAATATCCTTTTGGTATTCTTTAGTCTTTTCAAGGATCCATCTCAAATCCACAATGATGTCTCTCATTCCTTGCCCTTTCCTGAACCCTACTTGCACTTCAGGTAGTTCTTGTTCAAGGTATGGTTGCAGTCTCTGTTGAATAATCTTCAGTAGAATCTTGTTGGCATGTGGGATCAGAGCGATTGTGCAATAATTTCCACAGTCAGTTGGATCAGAGCCTTGTCAGTATGGTAACAGCTGCATCAGATTGCTGTAATACTGCTATGTGAATGCCATCAATGCCTGGTGCTTTGTTCTTTGATAAGTCTTTCAATGCTGCTTCTACTTCTTCTTTCATCACCAATGGTTCCGGATCATAAGGTACAGGTTGAAACCGCTGTTGGTCCACTTGATCTTTATCATATAAAAACTCCGTATATTCTTTCCACCTTTTCTTGATCTTCTCAGCATCATTCAACATATTACCTTGAGCACCTTGTAACATTCTAATTCAAGGTTGGAATTTTTTCTTTAACTCTTGTAGCTTTAGGAAAGCTGATCTTGTTCTTCCTCTAGTAGTTTCTGCTTCTATTTCCTTGCATGTGTCATTGTAGTACTTTTCCTTGTCCTGTCTTGCTGCACATTGGAAATCTCTGTTGAGGTCTGCGATTGCCTCTCTCTTTCTCCTCTGGCTTTAGCTTCTCTGCATTTCTGGGCAATTTTCAGAGTTTCTTCCGTCATTCATTTTGGCCATTTTTGCTTTTTCACCTTTTGTAGAGACTTCTCGCTTTCTTCCAACACAACCTTCTTATGTCATTCCATAGCTCTTCTGGAGCTCTCTCATTTGTGTCTAAAGCAGCAAATCAATTTTGCAGGCAGTCTTTAAATTCCAGTGGTATATTCTCAAAGTCATATTTTGCTACATTCATGAGTGGCTTGTTCTTTTTCAACTTTAACATGAGTTTGCATACTAGTAGTTGGTGATCTGTACCACAGTCAGCTCCAGGTTTTGTCTTTGTTGATGTTATAGTCAATTTGATTTTTGTACAGTCCATTGGGTGAAGTCCATGGGGTATGTTTACTAAACCGCGCAACTGTGCGGGGGCGCACTTGAGCGTGCGCTAAGGCACCTTAGCGCACGCTAATAGTGCATTTTGGTGCCTCCGCACATGTGCGCACCGCCCGCACACATGCGTGCCGCCCGCACACGTGCACGCCGCCCACAAAAGTGCGCAGTGCGCTGATGTGCTATAGAGGCGTGGAAAGGCATTTCGAGGGCGGAGGAAGGCTCCCGAGGGGTGGGGGTACGGAGTCAATGGGTGGAGAGTGGGAGGGGAGAGGCTCCCCGCACAGGAGCGGGGCTGAATTTCGGTCCAAAAACTACCGCGAGTGAAAACCTCGCGTTAGAGCCGATTTAAAGGGAAGAGAAACCATTTCCGTCAGCAATGTACAGCAAAACCGGGGAAACCTGAAAAACGTGAGCTGTGTGATACATGTGCACAGAACAAAATAGCAAATAAAACATGAAAATGACCACAACAAACGTCTAAAAAATGATAATCCAGCTGGCCAATAGTGATATCAATGGGCAACATTAAAAAACACTCCCAGGAAAGCTCCAAAAAAAGGAAATGATTTTTGGAAGGGTCTACGCTCCGTAGACTCTTTCAAAAATCACTGCATTTTATTGGAGATTTCCTGGGAGTGTTTTTTATGTTGCCCATTGATATCACTGTTGGCCAGCTTGGTTTTGGTTTTTTCCCCCTTTTTCGGAGGTCATTTTTGAGGTTTATTTGCACCTTTGTCCCCATACAAGGTAAACGAGCCCACAGCAAAATTGTGCAGAGCAGGGTGTCTGACTCGTGCGGCCAGGTTTCCTATTTCCAGAGACTACACTGTCTCTGTGGCCACAGTGTGGTGCAGCGGACACAGCCAGTGCCTGTAGGACCAGAGAGTCACAGGTTCATAATCCCAGCTGGGGCTACTGCCAATCCAGTCCACATATTTTTCCTACAACTAAACCGTGATAGTAAGGACAAACCTTTATTGCTGAGAACATACGCATGGTTCATACGCCTATATTTTACCACACCAAACACAGACATCATAAACAGCCGCATTACCTAGAGCAGAGTCTCCCAAATGCAGTCCTGGAGGGCCCCACACCATTCAGGATCCATGCTGCCTCTAATAAAGATGCCTGTGCTGCATATCTATGCACCAGCCCCATGGTATGCTGATGTAGCTCATGCATATTTATGAGGGACAGCATGAAAACCCGAACAGTGGTTTGAACACCAGGACTGGAGTTGGGACACTCTGCCGTAAAGCAGCAGCCAACAGGGCCAGACACACCCACACAGACACCCACAGGCCCCATTGGCCAGTGCCTCCTGGAGAGGCAGGACATTGGGCCCTGCCTGTATCTCCCAATACTAGCAGTTGCATACCTTAGCAATGCCACCCTACACCTGGGTATATGGTACACAGCTATCAAACGTTGCCCATGATAACTGGCAGATATCAATTCCTACGTTGAGCACATTTTGCTCATTGATCTCCACCATAACAATCATTGTGATGCCTGTGGTGTGCGCTGCAGGTCTGGTCTCTGACAGTGTTTACCACCCTGGGGAGTGACCCCCAACAGTATTGCGTACCATATCCATGCCTGTACTGTGCCCAGGACTGGTGTGGTGGGTATGGCTGCTGGACTCCTCTATAGTAGCACCATGCTGGCATAGGTGTGGGGGTGGCTGTCTGTCTATCCAGTGTGTGGTGGCTGCAAACACTTTCCACAGCCCACACTGCCAGCAATGTTGCCAGTATTGGGCTGCCAATGTGCATAATGAGGAGCAAGGTACCATGGGTATAGGCCGGACAGGGTGGCCTGGCCAGGGTGCATCTGCACAGGGCATAGGGCACTGACTGGGACATTTTAGTGTCTGGCCACCACCTACACAGACAGGGTGACCTCAGTATGTCCTGCTGAGAGATCACTCTCACCCTGACTGTGCAGTGACCACAGCATGGCTAGGCACCCCCATAGTGCCATATAGTATTTCTCTCATGTATTAGATAAGGGTTTCCTTTTGGGGCCCCAGTCACTGATTTGTCTGCTTGCTGACATCACAGTTCTGGGTGCATGCATCTCCACTGGGAACATGCACTATGGACTAACTAGCACACTGTTTGCAGCTGGTATGTGTCTTGATGGAGTGGCTTGCAGGGTGCAGTGGCTGATGACCTGTTGCAGGACATTATCAGATAGTGGTGAGGTGCAGCTTACCATATTCAGGCCTAATGTCTGTCTGCTATTGTGTTATGGATGTGTGTAGAGCTGCAGTGATGGCCCTGTGGAGTATTCCTCAGCAGGACTGGGGTTGATGGTTCCCTCTGCTGCCACCTTTGCAGGGAGGTAGAATGTGGATCTATTGATGGGAGACCCTGTTTGCCACCCTCAGCCCTGGAGGAGGGAGGTGGTGGTATATGGCCCACCTAGGGGTCCATGGGGGCTGAAATAGGGACATACCAGGGTGTTTGTGCAGAAACTACCTATCTCACACATTAACACTGCTTTGGACCTCCAGCATGGCCTCTTTCAGCTATGGAAGGTGTTGTGGACCTGGTCCTGGGTGCCTCATTGCACCCTCAGGGTGAGCACAGTACCCGCACAATGTGACGGTGTGTAGCTACTCTGTGCCAGTAAAACCCACGGTCAGTACCCCCTACCAGGCCGAGGTGCTGTGTGGGTGCACATGGTCACTTCCCCCTACCAGGCCGAGGTGCTGTGGGGGTGCATTGCCCATCTTGTGTTTATCTGTGGACAGCTGATTTGCATGTGCAGTGCATCATGGGTATGGGTGGGCTAACCCTATCCTGGTGACCACAGCAGACTGTCTGTGTGGTGACGTGCAGGCTCTCTGTAGCCAGCCAGGGGCTTGCTGGCAGCTATAGAGCTATAGCCCAATGGTTACTTCTCTGCCGGTGAAGCTAGAGGTCCTGGGTTCAAACCTACAGTGGGGTTATTTGATAGGATTGTCCAACTCATTATCTTTTTTTAATGTACATATTTTGATGCCAGCAAAAACACCCTCAGCGTACTGTACCCATAAGGTGCCTCTGAGGGTGCTTTATAGGGCGCCCTATAGGGCACCTTATGGTTCCCGTCCATATAAGGTGCACTATACATTATCCTGTGGTGCAACTTATAGGGTGCCCTATAGGGAACATTTTAGGGTGCTGTGGTGGACAGTGCAATTTATATTGTGCCCTATGGAGTGCCTTTTAGGGTGCCTTATACGGCACCCTCATTTACGGCACGTGAGGGCGTGTTTGCTGGCAGCAATTAATAAAATAAAAATAAGTGCTGCAGGAACAAATATGTACAATGCAAAGCTGATGCCACAGTCAGCCTTACGTATTAGGCACACGGGGGAGCAAACTCATGACCCCTGTATCAGCAGTCAGTGCCTTAACCATTGTGCTCCACTGCTGCTCCTCCTTGCCTGTCAGCGCATCTACTTATGCTTTTCGTTCCTTAAACTGCACAGTGCTGCCATAACAAACAGTACTCTGACCTTGCGGTACCTCAAACGGCACCCTCTAAAGCGCCCTATACGCAACAATCTAGGGTGTCTTGGCCTGCAGTGCCCTTTAAAATGTGCCTTATAGGGCGCCTTATGTTAACACGCTTTGAGAGTGCGTTTGCTAGTAGTGATAATTAAAAACAAAATAAAGTGCCTCCTAAACCACTCTTCCCCATGACATGCAATGCCTCAGCCAGCCTTGTTCAGTGGGCACTTTGGGGAATTGAACCCCTGTTCTCTGCACCATTGGTTAGTATCTTAACCATTGTGCTGTGGCTCTGCTCCTGTGATTGCACATCAGCGCGCCGCCTTATGCCTTTCAATATTGATTTTCCTCCTAAATCAATAGCACACCACCTTATGCCCATCAGCCTGCCGCCTTATGCTGCCCAATAGTAACCTGGCTCCTAAAGTAATGCCTCAGACATCGGTCTTCATTGGGCATTGTGGGGGATTGAACCCCTGATCCCTTCGCCATTGGTAGGTACTTTAACCATTGTGCTGTGGCTCTGCTGTGCTGTATACCCATCAGCCTGCCACTTATACTGCCCAGTATTAATATGCCACCAAGAACATTAGTGTGCTGCCTTATGCCACCCAGTATTTATGTGCCTCAGAAATTTACGCCTCAGCCAGCTGTCTTCATTGGGCACTGTGGGGGATTGTACTCCTGATCCCTGCACAATTGGTAAGTGCCTTGACCATTGTGCTGTGGCTCTGCTCTTCTGTGTACACATCAGTGCGCCACTTATGCCTCCCGCGCAGCTTCCTCATGCGCTAATGTGCGGGGCGCACATGGGCGCCGCGCACCTTAGCGCATATGTCAATCACGGCTTTTCTTTTTCAGGACGGAACGCCCACTCCTTATATGGCACCCACACACTACCGCGGCCCGCACATTACCGGGGTTTTAGTAAACATGCCCCCATGTGTACAGTCACCGCTTGTGTTGCTGGAAGAAGGTGTTCGAGATAAATAGATCGTTGGTCTTGCAGAATTCTATCAGTCTTTCTCCAGCTTCATTTCTGTTGCCCATATTTTCTAACCATTTTGCTGCCTTCTTTATTGCCAACATTTGGGTTCCAGTCACCCATGACCATCAGGATATCCTGTTTGCATGTTCTGTCAATTTCAGCTTGCACTTGTTCATAGAACTCATCAATTTCATCCTCTTCTGCAGCTGTTGTTGGTGCATATACTTGAATTATAGTTGGGTTGATAGGCATTCCTCGTAGACGAAGAGATTAAGCGTTCACTGACTGCATTGTATTTCATTACAGTTCTTCCAAGTTTTTTCTTTATTATAAATGCAACACCATTTCTTCTTTGTTTTTCATTTCCAGCATAGTAGACCATGTGATCATCTGATGCAAAGTGCCCAATGCCAGTCCATTTCAGTTTGCTGACACCCAACAGATCAAGTTGTACACATTCCATTTCATTCTTGATCACCTCCAACTTCACTTGGTTCATGCTTTGTACGTTCCATGTCCCAATATGTAAGACATCTTTACAGCTTCTGACATTTCATGGCCTCAAGTGGCCGGCTGGCACAAAAACTGTGGATGGGTACTAGGAGACAAAGATTGGTATAACACTCATATGGGTATAAATAAATGGATTATGGTCACATCATGGCGTCAAACACAATTGCAGCTAGTACACAGAGCATACGTTACCCTACAGCAACTAGGGAAGGCTGGTTTTCAAAGGGAAGAATTATGTTGGCATAACTGTGGGATGGTTGGAGACCTTTTCCATCTGTGGTGGGATTATCCGATCTCACAAATTTTTTGGGCTGGGGTGGTAGCAGAGAAGGGGAGAATAGTGAAAAGGAAATACATCTTGACCCCATAGAGGTGCTACTAGACCCAGAAGGAGACAGAGGGGCCAAGAAAAACACAAGGCAGTTGAGAGCCAAACTATTGCTGGCGGCTCGAGTAGTCCTTGCTGGGCAGTGGAAACACCCTGGGGGAGCCACTCTAAAGGAATGGTGGCATAAGGTAGGCGAAGCATTTCAGTTTGATAAGATCACTTATGGGCTGCAGGGTCGAATATGGAAATGGGTGAAAATCTTGGCACTCTACAGGAAAGAGGGGGTGGTGGATAAATCTAATATGGAACGGGGATTAGCGATAAACATAGGGGATTAAGTACAGACAGCACTAGGATGAACTAACAGCGCAGCGCAACGCCAAGTTAAAGTTTAAGTTAAAGTTAAAGTTAGAGTTAAAGTAAAGGGTAAGTTAAAATCAAGTCAAAGTTATAGTGGAATAGGCGCACGACCATTGGATTAATGAATCATTTTTACCTGTGTAAGAGTTAACCTGCTAAACTTGAAATGTAGTAGCAGAATCTGTTGTATGTACTATTAATCTGTGTGCGGTTCGCCTAAGGGGAGAGGCAGAGGCTACACCACTTTCTCTCTTTCCAAAAGAATGGATTCTCTTTGTGTATCGGAACTGTGGAGGACAACCCAGTTTCTAGATGCAAGGGGCAAGAAGGAATAGAACTCTGCAGCGAGTGGCTGACCTCGTGGACACAGGAGTAAGGCAAGAGAGTAACATGGGAGAAGGATTATAAAACATATGCTGGATTATATCCTCCCCTGAGCAAGTGGCTAAGTGTGAAGAAATGTGTTTGTATGTGTAACATATGACTGTATATGATCCAATGTTCAATAAAAACATTATACACAAAAAAAAGATAGAAAGCAGAGTGTAAGGCTAAATGGCCAATTTTCACAATGGAGAAAGATGAATAGTGAAGTACCCCAGGGATCTGTTCTGGGTCTGTTGCTTTTTAATATATTCTTAAATGACCTGGAAATGGGAATATTAAGTAAGGTGATCAAATTTGCAGATGACACAAAATTGTTCTAAGTTGTTAAAAACCAAGAGGTTCATGAAAAATTGCAAGAGGACCTTAATAAATTGGAAGACTGGATATTCAAATGGCAGATGAAATTTAATGTGGACAAGTGCACCTAGGAAAGAACAACCCAAACTATGGCTACACGATGCAAGGTTTCACATTAGGAACCACCACCCAGGAAAAAGATTTAGGCATTATCATGGATAACACATTGAAACCCTCTGCCCAATGTGCAGTGGCTGCTAAGAACGCAAATAGAATGCTAGGAATCATAAGGAAAAGAATGGAGAATAAAACAAAGGATATTATAATGCTTCTTTATCGTTCCATGGTGCGACCACACCTTGAATATTGTGTGCAATTCTGGTCGCCATATCTTAAAAAGGATATAGCAGAATTAGAAAAGGTACAGAGAAGAGCCACCAAAATGGCATAGGGAATGGAAGATACCCCTATAAGAGAGGTTGAAAAAGAGACGGCTGAGTGGAGATATGATAGAGGTCTATAAATTAATGAATACAGTAGAAAGGGTAAACATAGATTGATTGTTTACGCCATCAAAATATAGAAAGACTAGGGGAGATGCAATGAAGCTACAGTGTAACCCATATAAGACTAATAAGAGAAAATATTTTTTCACTCAACATGTAATCAAATTCTGGAATTCATCATCGAAGGATTTATTTATTTATTGTTATTTTTATACCGCTCCTTCCCAAGATCAGGGGCGGTTTACAAAGGAACAGTATTTCTTACATCGAACATGGTTTAACATGATTAGGTTGTAACAGCTTTAACTTTGTACAAGGTAGGATTGTTACTTAAGGAAATCATCTTACAAAACTATGTACAATTACAGCAGTCAGTATTGTTTACAGTTGGTGTGGTGAGGGTGTCTTTGAGCGGGTGATATTTGTGTTGGTTCGTGGTGCAAGCCAGCATCTTCTTTATGATCACTGAAATGTTGGGTGAATAGCAAGGTTTTTAGTTATTTTATGAACATTTTGATGTCTTTGGTTGCACGTAAATATGTTGGGAGGTTATTCCATAACCTGAGTGCAGTTAGTGAAAATGCTCTGTTACTTGAAACTTGCTTGGTTTTGTGGTAGGTGGGTGGGAACGCTAAGGTGTTCTGGGAATATGTTCTTGTTGATCTAGTGCTGGTTGATTGGGTTATTAGTGTTGACAGGTATGATGGAGCAATATCGTTAATCACCTGCTCTGTGTTTACTAAAGAAGATCCTGGGGATGGACCAGCTGTGACTCCCAAATATAAAAATGGGAATGAAGTAGATACCACACCATTCACAGAAGAAGAGGTGTTAGAACAACTTGCTAAACTGAAAGTGGACAAGGCCATGGGACCGGATGGGATACATCCCAGGATACTGAAAGAGCTCAGAGAGGTTCTTGCAGGACCGTTAAAGGATGTCTTCAACAGATCCTTGGAAACAGGAGAGGTTCCTCAGGACTGGAGAATGGCTGATGTCGTACCTCTACACAAAAGTGGTGACAGGGAAGAAGTGTCAAACTACAGGCCCGTGAGCCTTACCTCGGTGGCGGGAAAAGTAATGGAGGCACTCCTGAAAGAGCGAATAGTGAACTTTCTGAAAACCAACAGCTTGCAAGACCCGAGGCAACATGGTTTTACCGAAGGACGATCTTGCCAAACAAATCTGATCGAGTTCTTTGACTGCGTGACCAGGGAACTAGATCAGGGGCATGCAATGGATGTCATCTACCTGGATTTCAGCAAAGCCTTTGATACTGTTCCTCATAGGAGGCTTGTCAACAAACTCAGTAGCTTGGGGATGGGTCCCAAGATGGTAAACTGGATTAGAAATTGGTTGACTGACAGACGACAGAAGGTGATTGTACATGGAGCTCACTCGGATGAGAGGAAGGTGATTAGCGGGGTGCCCCAGGGTTCGGTCCTGGGCCCAACACTGTTCAATGTATTTGTGAGTGATATTGCTGAAGGACTGAATGGAAAAGTCTGTCTTTTTGCAGACGACACAAAAATTTGCAACAAAGTGGACTCCCCCGAGGGAGTGGTTAACATGAAGAAAGATCTACAAAAGCTGGAAGACTGGTCTAAAGCTTGGCAACTACGATTTAATGCAAAAAAGTGCAGTGTCATGCACTTGGGTAGCAGAAATCCAAGAGAAATGTACGCGATAGGGGGAGAAAGGTTGGTATGCACAGTTCAGGAAAAAGACCTTGGTGTGATTATCTCTGCTGATCTCAAGGTGGCAAAACAGTGCGACAAGGCAGTGGCAAAAGCCAGGAGGATGTTGGGCTGCATACAAAGAGGGATTACCAGCAGAAAAGAAGAGGTACTTATGCCACTGTATAGGTCACTGGTGAGGCCTCACTTGGAATACTGTGTTCAGTTTTGGAGACCATATCTTGCAAAGGATGTAAAAAGACTGGAGACTGTTCAGAGGAAGGCGACCAAAATGATTTGGAGCTTGCATCAGAAGCCTTATGAGAAGAGACTTGAAGACCTAAATATGTATACTTTGGAGGAAAGGAGGGACAGGGGAGATATGATTCAGACCTTTAAATACTTAAAGAGAAATGATGAACAAACAAACCTCTTCCAAAGACGGGGAACCTGTAAAACTAGAGGGCATAACATGAAACTGCAAGGGGGTAAATTGAAAGGCAATGCCAGGAAATATTTTTTCACTGAAAGGGTGGCGGATGCTTGGAATACCCTCCCGATGGAAGTGGTAGGGGCGAACACGGTGACGGAATTCAAAAAGGCATGGGACAAACACAGAGGATCCCTTTACAGAAATAGGAAAAAAACAAAATAAACGGTACCATCTAACTTCTGAACCATATAACGTCTCAACAAATAGGGGTGTCCTACATGGAGTGGTGGGTTTACCCCTGAACAAGGATATGGGGAGGGGTGGCCTGTGCGGAGCGACAGGTGCACCTACTCTTGCCATCTTGCTGGGCAGACTGGATGGACCATGCTGGTCTTTATCTGCCGTCAACTACTATGTTACTATGTTACTATGTTACCTTGAATATAAACATTATTGTTTTATATTGGATTCTGCTATTTACTGGTAGCCAGTGAAGGGTGTATAGTAGGGGTGTTATGTGGTCCGATAAGCGGGCTTCACATACAATTCTTGCAGTTACATTTTGTGCTGTTTGTAATTGTTTGAGATTTTTTTTGGGATACTGTTTAGGAGTCTGTTGCAAAAGTCAAAGTGGGGTGTGATCAGTGCGTGAACTACTGATCTGAAATCGTGGGTGTCTAGGAGGGGTCTGAGGTGTTGTAATGTTCTTAGCTTGAAGTAGACTGACTTGGTTATTTGTTTTATATGGGCAGATAACGTTAGGGATTGATCCAATATGACGCCTAGATATCTCACTTCTTTTTTAACAGGGAGGGTTGTGTCAAGGGGGTATGTTTACTAAACCGTCTTAACGTGCACCCGGCGATAGTGTGCAGGCTGCCATAAAAGGAGTGGGCATTTCAGTCTTAAAGTAGCAAAACGGGATTATCGCTCGATAACACGCGCTGCTGCGCACATTATCGGGCGAAGCACAGCTAAGCGCATTAACGCGCGGTAATCTTAAGTAGGCGCCCAGACATACAAACATAGAAACAGAGGTGTAGCACAATGGTTAATACACTGACTGATGATACAGGGGTCATGAGTTTGATCTCCCAGTGTGCCTAATGCATAAGGCTGGCTGAGGCATCAGCTTTGACATGCAAGTATTGTTTCTTGAGGCATTTTATTTGTATTTTAATTATTGCTGTCAGCAAACACACCCTCACGTGCCGTAACCTAAGGTGCCGCATAAGGCACCCTATAAGGCACTCCATAGGGCGCATTATAAAGTGCACTGTCTGCCACAGCACCCTATAATGTCCCCTATAGGGCACCCTATAAGGTGCTCCATAGGACACCTTATAAGGCACCTTATATGGACTGTAACCATAAGGTGCCTCAGAAGGCGCTTTAGAGGGCGCCCTCTGAGGCACCTTGTGGTTTCAGTACTCTGAGGGTGTTTTTGCTAGCAGCACTAATGTACATTAAAAATAGACAATGCTTTGGACAGCCCTATCAAATAACCCCACTGTGGGTTTGAACCCATGACCTCTGGCTCCACAGGCAGTGAAGTAACCAGTGGGCTACAGCTCTATAGCTGTAGACAAACCCCTGGCTGGCTGCAGAAGGACTGCACGTCACCACACAAACAGTCTGCTGTGATCACCAGGATAGGGTTAACCCACCCGTACCCATGATGCACTGCACATGCAAATCAGCAGTCTACAGATGATCACAAGATGGGGTATGCACCTCCACAGCACCTCGGCCTGGTAGGGGGAACTGACCGTGTGTGTTACTGGCACAGAGTAGCTACACACTGTCACATTGTGTGGGTACTGTGCTCACCCTGAGGGTGAGGTGGGGCGCCCAGCACCAAGTACACAGCACCTTCCATGGCAGAAATAAGCCATGCTGCAGGTCCCCAGCAGTGCTAGTGTGTGAGATAGGTAGTTCCTGCAGACACATCTGTATTTCTTAGTCAGGTTTAACCCTTATGGACCCATAGGCAGATTATGTACCACCACCCAACCCACCCAACCCACCCACAGATCCACATTCTACCTCCCTGCAATGGTGGCAGTACAGGGGACCATCAACTGCAGTCCTGCTGGGGAACAGACACCCTACAAGGCAGGCAGTGCAGCTCTGTACACATCCATAAAGCAATAGCAGACAGACATTAAGCCTGGAAATGCTCAGCTGTGCTGCACGGTCTGATATTCTCCTGCAGCAAGCCTCCAGCCGCTGCACCCTGCAAGGTGTTCCAGCAAGACACATACTAGCTGCAGGCAGTCTGCTAACTAGTCCATAGTGCATGTTCCTGGAGGAGGTGCATGTACCCAGAACTGGGATGTCAGCATACACACCAAGCAGATAAGTCAGTGATTGGGCCCCAAAAAGGAACCCATAAATATCATGAGAAAAAAACCATACAGTACTATGGGGGAACCTAGCCATGCCATGGTCACTGCTCAGTCAGGGTGAGAGTGATCTCCCAGCAGGACATGCTGTGGCCACCCTGTCTGTGCAGGTGGTGGCCGGGCACTACAATGTCCCAGTCATTGCCCTATGCCCTGTGCAGATGCATCCTGGCCAGGCCACCTTGTCTGGGCTATACCCATGGTACCTTGCTCCTCATTATGCACATTGGCAGGCCAATACTGGCAACAGTGCTGGCAGTGTGGGCTATGGAGGGTGTTTGCAGCCACCACACACTGGATAGACCAGGGGTGGGGAACCCTGGTCCTGGAGAGCCGCAGACCAGTCAGATTTTTGGGATATCCCTAATGAATATGCATGAGATATATATGCATTAGAGATATCCTGCCAACCTGACTGGTTTGTGGCCCTCCAGGGCTGGATTTGGAGACCCCTGCCTTACACCTCTGTCATTTAAGATTGTGAGTGAGCAAAGTGCAGATGTCCAAGACATCAAAAAGGTTAGATAGAATGTGTCACATTCCTCCTCACTTACCACCACCAAAATATTGTCTATTAGACAACATTTTGGTGGTGGTGAGAATCGAGGAGGAATGTGACATATTCTATATACCCTTTCGATGTCTAGGACATCTGCACCTTGCCCACTCACAATCTTTTTTTTTTTGAGAAATCTGTTTATTGATAGTAAAGAATACAATAACAATAACAAGCAAACAACCAAACAATATCCAAGTAGGTGCAATCGGCCTGTTCCATAGCACCTCCCGGGTAGGGCTGTGTCTTGTCCACCACCCTGGGAGTATAGCAGCAGCAACAAATACAGCAAGGTATCACATCAAGTGCACCCAATCATCCCCCTCTTACCCCCCCTTATCCCCCCCCAACCCAAGGTCACCGATGCATTCCTAACTAAGGAGCCCCCCCCCTTTATTCCTCCCACGGCACTATGCTACCCTGAGTATCTCGCTGCGGATTTTGGGCTCTAGTGACTGTATATAAGGCATCCAAATTAACAAAAAGGTGGCCCATCTCCGGGGGTGCCGCTGCGCACTCCGCCGTTCCAAAAGCATAAACTGATGCAGGGTGTTGCGCCATTCCCAAAACGTAGGGCCCGTAGGTTCCCTCCACCGGTGAAGGATGGGACCCTTACCCACCAGACAGGCCTTTCGCACCAATAAACCTTCCCATCTGCCCTTAGGGTGGAGTGGTCCCGTCTGATCCAAAAGTACCGACAGCCCGGACCAGCTAATCCGCTGTTGTAGCAGACCGCCCAGGTACTCGCCAATCCGAAGCCAATACCGGCGGATGACTGGGCACCCCCACCACATATGGCCCAAGTCCGCCAGGCCACAGGAGCATTTAGGACACCCCCCATGTGTTGTAAGACAGCTTCTCAGTGCTCTTCGCGGCGAAAAATGGGCTCGAAGAATGCTTTTAAACTGGATTTCGCGCCACCGGGCCCCCTCCACAAGGCATGCAATCCTACCCAACGCGCCCTGGATCGAGCCCGCGGGTATCTCCCTACCTAAGTCTCTCGCCCATGCTTGTTCTACCGTCGCATGATCCGGGGGTGGGTCGAATGAATCAAGTTTTCTCTTAAACAGAGCAATCGTCGGGGGCGTTTCCGACCCCAGGGCAAAAAAATCCAAAATCTTCGCAGAGCGCTCCGCTTGCAGTTCTCGCCCAGGCAGTGTTCCAATATAATGAGACAATTGCATGTATGCAAAGACTGAGTTCCCAGGGTTCAGATCATATTCCCCACAAATAACGGCCAGGGCCTTACATCGCCCCTCGGTGTCCACCACATGGCCTAACCGCGTAATCCCCGATTGCTCCCAACGCTGAAAAAACACCGAGTCTGACCCCGGCGTAAAGGAGGGATTTCCCCGCAGGGGTAGCCAGCTGGAGACCTCCGGGCTACTCCCCCAATATCTGTTCAACTGCTGCCATGTACGTATAGTAGCCTGCAACAGAACACTTCCAACCAGGCGTGCCGGCATAACCCCCCGCCCAAGATGCAAGACCGCATCAAGAGTTTGCGGCGCCACAAAGGCCTCCTCTAAGGCCCGGGGGGTGTAAACCTCCGTATCCCCCATCCAATCGGCAAGATGTCGGGCCTGACATGCCAAGGCATATTTCCAAATGTCCGGAACTCCCACCCCTCCCGACTTCCATCCCCCCTTCATCCGGACCAGCGGAATACGTGCTCGGCCACCTTTCCAAAGAAACCCCCTAATAGCTCTTTCAACCCGCCGCAAATCCCGTTTCAATAACCAGACCGGAAGGGTCTGCAGCCAATAAAGCATCCTGGGAAGAACCACCATCCCTAAAGCTGCTACTCGCCCCAGAAGGGACAATGGATGGGTGCCCACGCCTGCATCTGCGCTCTGATTTTGGAGAAGATGCGTTCAAAATTCGCTTTATAAATCTGAGATGGTATTCGAGTCAGCAAAATGCCGAGATAAACGAAGGAATCCGTAGCCCATCGAAGCGGAAAATTCCCAGGCCAGCTATCTTTCAAGTTCCCACCCACATCTAGCGCCTCCGATTTAGCCAGGTTAAGTCTTAAGCCTGCGAATCTACCGTAGAGGGAAAACTCCTCCAACAACCGGGGTAATGTTTGTTGAGGCTTCGTAAGATGCATCAGTAGGTCATCGGCAAAGGCCGCCACCTTGAACCCGTAAGAGCCAATGCGCACCCCCGGGATATCGGGCGACCCCTCTATGCGCCGTATCAGTGGGTCCAGGGACAGCACAAAGAGCAGGGGGGAAAGAGGGCAGCCCTGACGCGTGCCCCTCTCCAGGTTAAATTTCTCCGATACCTCCCCGTTGCATAATATTCCCGCTGTTGGATCCGCATACAATAACTCCACCATCCTACAGAAGGAATCTCCCAACCCGTAATACGGTAAGAGACCGTGCAGATAGTCCCACTGCACTTGGTCGAACGCCTTCTCCGCGTCGAAGCTAACTAACAACGACGGCGTCCCGCGCTCGTGCACCCATTCCATCGATAGCAAGATTTTACGCAGGTTGCGCACGGCATATCGCCCTCGGACAAAACCAACTTGGGAATCATGTACCAGATCCCCTAATATCGATGCCAACCTGTCCGCCAGGACTTTAGCCATCACTTTAAGGTCAAAGTTCAGCAAAGAAATCGGCCTATAGGACGACGCCTGCGTGGGGTCTTTGCCCGGTTTGGGGATTAAAGTAATATAGGCATGGTTGGGGCCCCATTTAAATCTACCCTGTGCCACGTGCTGTTGATACATTGCCACTAAGGTGGGGGGCACGCAATCCCCCAGGATTTTGTAAAACTCTGCCCCGAATCCATCTGGGCCAGGCGCCTTACAGCAGGCAGCTGTCTGTATAACCCTACAAACTTCCTCCACTGTGATCGGGGCATCCAGATAGGCCCGTTGGTCCGCCCCCACCTGGGGCAGGTCTAGTTTACTTAAGTAATTCTGCATGGCAGCCGGAGACCCGTCCCGCCGTGCATATAGCTGTTGAAAAAAGGCACGGAACGTATGGGCTATTTCCCTCTTCCCCCTCTGCAGTCCCCCCGCTCATCCCGAAGTGCCACAATCAGCCTAGATGCCCGACTGCCGCGGAGGCAGCGTGCTAATAATTTCCCCGGCTTGTCTCCAAACCGGTATAGCTGATAGCGGTAGTACTCATGGGACTTCTTCGCCCTCTGATGATGCACCAATTCATTGAGTGAAGTTTGCAATTCCCAAAGCCTGCGCTTATGTGTTCTACTGGGATCCCCCGCACAGCGCCGTCGGGCACGGACTACTTGTTTTTCTAGCTGAACGATTTGCGCCGCAAGCAATTTACGCTTCCGCGCAGCATATTCGATAATATTACCACGCAATACAACCTTGGCTGTCTCCCAGAACAGTTCTGATTCTGATTCATGTTGCTTATTGTACGTAGTGAAATCCTGCCAACACTGTCCAAGGTGAGTGCGAAAATTAGTATCGTAGTACAGGTCCATGGGAAACCGCCAGATACGCGTGGAGGTGGACAGGTCTCCCCATCGGAGTTCCACCCAGACTGGGGCATGATCAGAGATTACCAACGGGGCTATGTGCGCATCCATTACCCTTTCGAAAAGCCTCTCCGAAACCAAAACATAGTCAATGCGCGCATTGGAACCGTGCGCCCGCGACTGGTGAGTTAAAATCCTTTTCGAGGGGATGAAGTAAGCGCCAGGGGTCTACCGTCCCCAGACGACGACACAACCCTCGCAGCGTTTTAGTAGTTGCAACCCGCGTTCTCACACTCCCCCCTCCACATGTATCCAGGTCTATGTCCAACACCCCGTTCAGGTCCCCAGCCAGGATTAACGGCACATCTGGCAGCTGCTCCACCCAGGATGCCAGTCGGGCATAGAACGGCCGATCCACAACGTTGGGTCCGTATACATTGCCCAGCACAATAGGCCTACCCTCCAAGTAGCCATAAAGCAGGATAAATCTCCCCTCTGGGTCCGAGCACTGCTGTTCCATCTCAAAGCGGACCCGGGAGCTGACCAGAATGACCACTCCACCCTTTTTCCCCTAAGCCGGGGCGCCCCAACTCTGCCCCACCCACATTTTCTGTAGTTTAGCATGCTCGTCGGCCGTCTGGTGGGTTTCTTGTAGCATGGCAACATCGCATTTTAGTCTGGCTAGATTCTGCAACACTTTATATCGCTTTATGGGATTCCCTATACCACACACATTCCAGGAGACTACTTTCAGGGTGGATCATATTCAAACAGGATATATATGTCCAATATGTGATAGTAGTGGGGTAGGACCTCCCCAGCCTGAGGTCTCCCCCTTAGGAAGACATTGCTCCATCCATCTATTACTACGAACAATCTGGGTGCACTCGGTGACCTTGGACCCCCGCCCCCCCACTCACCCACCCCCCCTCCCCCTCCCCTCCCCTCCCAGCCCCCACCCCAGACCCCCTCCCATCCCCCACCCTCTCCCCCCTCCCTAACCTGTCTCCCTATCCCCCCACCCTTGCATACTCTCCCCTTCCTACCTATGAGACACGTTAGATGTGAGCAGGGCCCCCCCCCCCTGTTACGCTTTCCCAGGTGTTTTACCCACCACTAAGCACCTTCCGCCAGGTCCTATTCCCGCTACTTTCCCCCCCCCCCCCCCAATACATCCAACCCCCCCCCTAAGGAGCTATACTCAACCAATCCCGTTACCCCAACTCCCCTCTCTCTATCCCCCTAGTCGGAATCATCCACCCACTTCGCCAAAAGAGGCCAAGGGAAGGATAACGGTCAGCAAAGGTAGAGCCTTCCCATATCCCCTATAAAGCCCATCTCCCCTCACTACCCTTGTCAATGCTAACACACTGCTCTGTGGCTTGAAAATTGTAAAATAATATAACCACACTGTAAGCCATCTCTACCACTTCTAAGTCCAGCAGTGCCCACAAAAAAGATTAGCTCACTAACCGGGTCTTTCAACCTGGAGAGCAGCAGGAAGACTCAAGTAGCTCAGTACAGAATTCCCCAGATGGAGTAACGGCTGCTGCCCAAAAGAGTCTGGCGAATAATTAACACCTGTTTATAGACTGTGCCTTCCCCATACATCATAAAGAACATACCGAGTTGTAACAGTTATGAACGTTCAATATCAATTTAAACAGGGATGCATAGTACGGCAGATAGCTAGGGAAGTGCTGCTCTTACAGTACATTCATATACAATACAGTTTACATTGCAGATGAAATGGGCGTGGGCAGCTGATAAGCTACCATGTGTAGACGTATGCACAAAGAAGAGCTTGTAAAAACTAAAAAAAGGTAATAAACTATAAAACATCCAGCAGTGCCCACAAAAATAAAGGAGCTCACTAACAGGGTCTTTCAATCTAGAGAGCAGCAGGAAAGACTCAAGTAGCTCAGTACAGAATTCCCCAGATGGAGTAAAGGCTGCTGCCGAAAGGAGTCTGGGTAATAGTTAACACCTGCTTATAGACTGTGACTGCCCCATACATCATAAAGAACATACCGAATTGAGATAGTTAGGAACGTTCGGTATCAATTTAAATAGGGATACATAATACAGCATATAGCTAGGATAGTTCTGCTCTTACAGTACATGTATATACAATACAGTTTACATTGCAGATGAAATGAGCGTGATCAGCTGATAAGCTACGATGTGTAGATGCAAGCACACAGAAGAGCTTATAAAAACTAGAAGAAAAGTAATAGACTAGAAAACCTCCACAACTAGTGGGGCGCACCCCACCAGGCAAAGGTCGAGCACCTCGGAGAGGGGGCTAGCAAGGTGCATGGCTAAGGCCTCCAAGGCCCACTTGGTGTCGCTCCCCCCCCCGGCTCTAGCCTCGCCGGTCAAGGGGCCTGGCCGCAGGGAAGACCAAAAAAACCGCATGGGGTGCACCCCACTTACCGTTACGGTGGGGATCCCCCACATCAACACCCGGGATCGTATTTGGGTCCAATGCGCCCCTGTACCTCACCAGTATCGATCATAAGGTAAAGGGGGGCACGTTGAGTGTCCACAAAAAAGTCATTAGCCGGTCAAATAATAAGGCCTTCCCCCGACGTTGCCCCGAAAGGTGGGAAACAACAAAACATGCTGTGAATACACAGGTTTTTCACTGAGACGGTCACTCCGCCGCTGGTCGGTTAAGCTGCTCCACATAGAGACTCGCCTCTCCCGCCGTCTCAAAGATCCGTCGGGTTCCTTGGTGCCAGATCACCAACCGCGCAGGGTATTGTACGCTAAAGCGAATCTCAGCGTTGATCAGTTTTTGGCAGACCGAGGCATAACTTTTCCTGCGGTGGCTCAAGGCAGCCGAATAATCCTGAGCAATCCTAATACGCATGGTGTCATGTTCCACATGGCCTTTCTTCCGCGCTACCTTAAGCAGTTCTTCCTTTTGGGGGTAGGAGAGGAACCGCGCCAGGACAACCCGGGGCCTACGTTCCGTCGCCGATTGTTTGGGCCCAATCCGGTGGGCGCGTTCCACGATGACGGGGCTATTTCCTCCCGTGGTCTCACAAAGGGAAGCTGCCAAGGTCTCCACAAAGTGTCGAAGGTCCTTGTCTGGGACCGTATCGGCAATGCCCAAAAATCGTAGGTTATTACGTCTCGACCTGTTTTCCAAGTCGTCCAGCTTGAGCACATGGTCTTGGGAAAGTTTTTGTGCGGCCCGGAGCTCCTTTCGCAGCGTCTCCAACTCATCCTCCGCTTGGGAGATACGCTCCTCAGCATGTTGTACGCGGGACCCCAGTGTATTAGGGAGGTCTGAAGGGCGTCCATCTTAAGGTGCAAAGCATCGAACTGTCCCGATAATGCCGCCGTGACCGCTGCCGAAACCTCCGCAGACATCGTGGGGGATTCAGCCGTCTGGCTCTGCTGCGGGGGAGAGCTCGCCATCTTGGAGGGCCCTGCGGTGCGTTCTTTTTCTCTGCGCCCAGCTTTCGCCGCGGAGGCCATGCCAAGGTTCGAATTATAGGGCCTTGGAGGTAGGTATTATCAGCGATCCAATGAGCTGGATTGAGTAAACCGAACCGGTTCCAATCTGCAGTTTAAGGATGGGGGGCCCGGAGCTCAAGCTGCACACAGCCGCTCCAGCTCACCACATCACGTGGTCTCTCGCCCACTCACAATCTTAAATGACAGAGGTGTAAGGCAGGGGTCTCCAAATCCAGCCCTGGAGGGCCACAAACCAGTCAGGTTGGCAGGATATCTCTAATGCATATATATCTCATGCATATTCATTAGGGATAGCCCAAAAAACCTGACTGGTCTGCGGCTCTCCAGGACCAGGGTTCCCCACCCCTGGGATAGACAGACACACACTCCCACACCTATGCCAGCATTGTACAACTATAGAGGTGTTTGGCAGCCCTGGCCACCGCTCCAGTCCTGGGCACAGTGCAGGCATGGCTATGGTATGCAATACTGTTGGGGTCACTCCCCAGGGTGGTAAACACTGTCAGACACAAGACCTGTAGCACACTCCACAGACATCAGAAAGGTTGCCATGATGCAGCTCAATCAGAAAATTGTACTTAACTTTGGAATTGCTATCTGCCAGTAATCATAGCAACTTTTTGATAGCTTTGTAGCGTAATCCCAGGTTTAGGGTGGCATTGCTAAGGTATGCAAGTGCTAGTATTGGGAGATGCACGCAGGGCCCAATGTTCTGCCTCTCCAGGAGGCATTGGATAATGGAGCCTGTGGGTGCGGGTGTGTCTGCCCCTGTTGGCTGCTGCTTTATGGCAGAGGTTCCCAACTCCAGTCCTGGTGTGCCAAACACTGTTTGGGTTTTCATGCTGTCCCTCATGAATATGCATGAGATACATCTGCATACCATGGGGGCGGCGCATAGAAATGCAGCACAGGCATCTTTATTAGAGGCAGCATGGAACCTGAATGGTGTTTGGTCTGGGGTAGGGGTGCCTGCATAGTCGTCCACGCTTTCCCCCCAACACTGCCTGCCAATTTTCTGTGCCCTTGGAGGTACCTGCTGGGTACTATCCCCTGTGACACTGTGATAAACACACTCGTGCCCATGTTGGGCCCTCATCAGTTGCTGTCTGGCTGCTGTACAGTTTCAGCATTCCTAAGTGCCACCTAGGCATCTGCCTAGTCCACACTGTGCCCCAGCTGCACCACAGCATGTGCTGCCTGCAGCCCTTTGCATCCCATTTTCAAGCATCTGTCCAGTTGGCCATTCTGACATGCCTGCCCTGCTGTTGCCACACATGTGCACACCATAGGAAACCTGTCCGATGGAGAGGAAAACCCTGCACAGTGCAATTTCACTGTGGGCTCATTCACCTTATTTATTTATTTACATTCTCTTATATACCACGCTATTCTGCATCAGTGCAGTTTACATTGAACAACCTGAAATTACATTGAAGAGGGCATTATAACTTGGAGATAACTATTTTACAGGGAACATGGGCTATGGAGGGTTAAGTGGCTTGCCCAAGACCACAAGGAGCACCTGTGGGACAAGAAACCCCAGTCCTTCTGGCCCAAGGTTGCTGTTCTCTAGTGGGATTTGAACTCCCAACCTTCCGGTCTGAAGTACCTTGCCCCAACCACTAGGTCACTCCTCCACTCCACCTTGTATGGGGACAGAGCATGGACCCTTCCAGAATTCATATCCTTTTTTTGGTGCTTTCTTGGGAGTGTTTTTTTATGTTTCTCATTGAGATCACTATTGCCCAGCTTGGTTATTTTATTTTTCCATTTTCTTCTGTTCATTTTCACGGTTTATTTGCCCTTTTGTTCCGTGCACATGTATCACACTTATCACTTTTTTGTAGGTTTCCCTGGTTTTGCTGTACATTGCTGACAGAAATGGTTTCTCTTCCCTTTAAATCAGCTCTAATGCCAGGGTTTCACTGGCGTTAGTTTTCAGCCTCGGATTTCACAGCGTTAGTGTGCGGGGAGCCTCTCCCCTCCCACTCTCCACCCATTGACCCCTTCTCTCCGCCCCTGGGGAGCCTTCCTCCGCCCTCCGGGAGCCTTTCTCTGCCTTCAGCGCTCGTTTGCGCCGCTGCGCACGTTATCGCGCGCTAAGGTACCTCTGCGCCCGATAAAGCGCCATTATCACACGATAAGGTACCTTATCGCGCGATAACGTCACAGAGCGCACATTAAGACGGTTTAGTAAACATACCCCAAGGAGTTCGAATGTTTGGAGCGGGGTGAAGTTTGGGTTTCTTGATATGTAGAGTATTTCTGGGTTTTTTTAGTTTATGGATAGGTTGTATAATTCTGTCCAGGTTTGCACTTCTGAAATGCAGGATTCCAGTATGTGAGTGGTGTTTGAGTCATCTATGGGGAGGTATACCATGATGTCATCTGCATAGATGTGGTACTTTACTTTGAATTTCTTGAAGATATTGCATATTGGTTGCAGGTATATGTTAAATAATAGTGCGGATAGTGCATACCCTTGTGGGATTCCTTGTTCCTTCTGAATTTGTTAGAGGTTTCGTTCCCCATTTGGACTTGTTGAGTGCAGTCTGTGATATATGATTGGAACCACTTGTGTGTTGTACCTGTTACTCCAATTTGTGTGAGTCTTGCAAGGAGGTTGTTGTGGTCGACATTATCAAAGGCAGCAGTTATGTCTAGGAAAATGAGTATGAATGTTTGTTTAATGTTGTCGATGCCACGCATAAGGGCATCGAAGAGGACCAATAATAGTGATTTGACCCCGTGGAAGGGGCGGAATCTGTATTGTTGTTCATCTAGGGGTGTAATGGTGTATATAAAGTCTTGCAGTTGATTTTGAATTGTTTTCTTGACTAATTTTACTACAAATGGTATATTGGCAATGGGTCTGTATGAGGTAGGGTCTTTGCTGTCAAGGTTTTTGTTCTTCAGGATTGGACGAATCATGGATTGTTTTAGTTCATTTGGCATTATCCCTTGTTGTATGAATTGATTGGTTATCTGGAGTAGGTATGGGGCCAGCTCTGGTTTACTTGCCTTGATCCAGGACACTGGACAGGGGTCTAGTGGGGATGTGGTGGTGTTTATTTTGGTTATGATGTTCAAGAGTTGTTGTTTGTCTATTGAATGAAAGGTGTTCAGCGTTGTGGGGTTTTGGGGGTGGTGTGTTTGTCTGAGGGGGTTGTTGGGGTTCTTCACTTTTAGGGGTATGTTTACTAAAACCCCGGTAGAGTGCGGGCCCCGGTAGTGTGCGGGTGCCATATAAGGAGTGGGCGTTCCGTCCTGAAAAAGAAAAGCCGGAATTTACATATGCGCTAAGGTGCGCGGCGCCCATGTGTGCCCCGCACCTTAGCGCATGAGATAGCTGCATGGGAGGCATAAGTGGCGCACTGAAGTGCAAGCAAGAGAGCAGAGCCACAGCACAGTGGTTAAGACACTGACCAACGGTGCAGGGATCAAGAGTTCAATCCCCCACAGTGCCCAATGAAGACAGCTGGCTGAGGTGTTAATTTATGAGGCACAGAAATACTGAGCATCATAAGGCAGCACACTAATGTTTTTGGCGGCATATTAATTCTGGGCGGCATAAGGCGGCGCTATGATGTTTATGGAGGCATTATAATACTGGGCGGTATAAGTGGCGCGCTGATGTGCAGGAAGAAAAGCAGAGCCACAGCACAATGGTTAAGGCAATTACCAATGGTGCAGCGATCAGGGGTTCAATCCCCCACAATGCCAAATGGAGACAGCTGGCAGAGGCATCATTTTAGGAGGCATTTAAATGATGGGCGGTATAAGGCAGCGGGCTGATGTTTTAGGAGGCTTTTTAATACTGGGTGGCATAAGGCGGCGTGCTGATGTGCAATCACAAGAACAGAGCCACAGCACAATGGTTAAGACACTGACCAATGGTGCAATGGTGCAAAAAGTGCCCAATGGTGCAATGGTGCAAAAAGTGCCCAATGAACAAGGCTTGCTGAGGCAGAACATATTAAGGGGAAGATTGCTTTAGGAGGCATTTTATTCATATTTTAATTATCACTACTAGCAAACGCACTCCCAAAGCGTGTTAACATAAGGTGCCCTATAAGGCACATTTTAAAGTGCACTGTCAGCCAAGGCACCCTAGAATGTTGCTTATAGGGCGCTTTAGAGGGTGCCGTATGAGGTACTGCAAGGTCAGTGTACTGTTTTTTATGGCAGCACTGTGCAGTTTAAGGAATGAAAAGCATAAGTAGGTGCGCTGACAGGCAAGGAGGAGCAGCAGTGAGCACAATGGTTAAGGCACTGACTGCTGATACAGGGGTCATGAGTTTGCTCCCCAGTGTGCCTAATACGTAAGGCTGGCTGTGGCATCAGTTTTGCATTGTACATATTTTGTCCTGCAGCACATTATGTTTATGTTATTAATTGCTGCCAGCAAACACGCCCTCACGTGCCGTAATGGAAGGTGCCGTATAAGGCACCCTATAAGGCACTCCATAGGGCACATTAGAAATTTCACTGTCCGCCACAGCACCCTAAAATGTCCCCTATAGGGCACCCTATAGGTTGCATCACAGGATATTGTATAGTGCACCCTATATGGACGGGAACCATAAGGTGCCCTATAGGGCGCCCTATAAAGCACCCTCAGAGGCACCTTATGGTACGCTGAGGGTGTTTTTGCTGGCATCAAAATATGTACATTAAAAAAAATGTGTTGGACAACCCTATGAAAAACCCCACTGTGGGTTTGAACCCATAACCTCTGGCTTCAGAGGCAGTGAAGTAACCATTGGGCTACAGCTCTATAGCTGTTAGCAAGCCCCTGGCTGGCTGCAGAGAGCATGCATGTCACCACACAGACAGTCTGCTGTGGTCAACAGGATAGGGTTAGTCCACCCATACCCATGATGCACTGCACATGCAAATCAGCTGTCCACAGATTAACACAAGATGGGCAATGCACCCCCACAGCACCTCGGCCTGGTACGGGGTACTGACCGTGGGTTTTACTGGCACAGAGTAGCTACACACCGTCACATTGTGCGGGTACTGTGCTCATCCTGAGGGTGCAATGAGGCGCCCAGGACCAGGTCCACAACACCTTCCATGGCTAAGAGAGGCCATGCTGGAGGTCCAAAGCACTGTTAATGTGTGAGATAGGTAGTTCCTTCACAAACACCTTGGATATCTCTGTCTGACTCAGTCAGGTGTAGCCCCCATGGACCCCCAGGTGGGCTATGCACCCCCACCACCCCTCTCCCCCCCAGCACCGAGGGTGGCAAATAGGATCTCCCACCAATAGATCCACATTCTACCTCCCTGCAAAGGTGGCAGTAGAGGGGTTCATCAACCCCTGTCCTGCTGAGGAGCAGACACCCCACAGGGCAATCAATGCAGCTCTATACACATCCATAACACAATAGCAGACATATATTAGGCCTGGTTATGGTGAGCTTCACCACACCACTATCTGATATTCTCCTGCAGCAAGTCATCAGCCACTGCACCCTGCTCCATCACAACACATACCAGCTGCAAACAGTGTGCTAGTTAGTCCACAGTGCATGCTCCCAGTGGAGATGCATGCACCCAGAACTGGGATGTTAGCATACACAGCAAGCAGATAAATCAGTGACTGGACCCCAAAAGGAAGCTCATATCTATCATAAGAGAGAAATACTATATAGCACTATGGGGGTGCCTAGCCATGCTGTGGTCACTGCACAGTCAGGGTGAGAGTGATCTCTCAGCAGGACATACTGAGGTCACCCTGTCTGTGTAGGTGGTGGCCGGGCACTAAAATGTCCCAGTCATTGCCCTATGCCCTGTGCAGAGGCACCCTGGCCAGGCCACCCTGTCCGGCCTATACCCATGGTACCTTGCTCCTCATTATGCACATTGGCAGCCCAATACTGGCAACATTGCTGGCAGTGTGGGCTGTGGAAGGTGTTTGCAGCCACCACACACTGGATAGGCAGACAGCCACCCCCACACCTATGCCAGCATTGTGCTACTATAGAGGGGTCCAGCAGCCATACCCACCACACCAGTCCTGGGCACAGTACAGGCATGGATATGGTACGCAATACTGTTGGGGGTCCTCCCCAGGGTGGTAAACACTGTCAGAGACCAGACCTGAAGCACACACCACAGACCTCAGGATGATTGTTGTGATGGAGCTCAATCAGCAAACTGTGCTTAACGTAGGAATTGATATCTGCCAGTTATCAGAGGAAACGTTTGCTAGCTGTGTACCGTATACCCTGGTGTAGGGTGGCATTGCTAAGGTATGCAACTGCTAGTATTGGTGGATACAGGCAGGGCCCAATGTCCTGCCTCTCCAGGAGGCATTGGCCAATGGGGCCTGTGGGGGTGTGTGGTGGTGTGTCTGCCCCTGTTGACTGCTGCTTTATGGCAGAGTGTCCCAACTCCAGTCCTGGTGTTCCAAACAGTGTTCGGGTTTTCATGCTGTCCCTCATAAATATGCATGAGCTACATCAGCATACCATGGGGGTGGTGCATAGATATGCAGCACAGGCATCTTTATTAGAGGCAGCATGGATCCTGAATGGTGTGGGGCCCTCCAGGACTGCATTTGGGAGACTCTGCTCTAGGTAATGTGGCTGTTTATGGTGTCTGTGTCTGGTGTGGTAAAATATAGGCGTATGAACCATGCGTATGTTCTCAGCAATAAAGGTTTGTCCTTACTATCATGGTTTAGTTGTAGGAAAAATATGCAGACTGGATTGGCAGTAGCCCCAGCTGGGCTTTGAACCTGTGACCTTCTGTTCCTGCACACACTGTCTGTGTGCACTGCACCACCATGTTGCCACAGATATGCTGGGATCCCTGGGGAGTCCATGACTGTACATCCGACAGAGCCTGTCTGTGGTGGACGGTGCCAGCCTGCGCAGGCCTAGGCCACTGTCTGCTGTGGTTTGCAGCCACTGCCCCCTCCACCACCTGTACCCTTCCGCCAACATGCAGACATGTCCCTATCTGGGAAAAGGCATATGACCTGATTGAGTTGTGGCACTCCAGGACAGAATTTTGGGGACTCGGCTGTAGGTAATGCCCATTGTTATGGTTTGTGTGCGGTGTAGGGTAAAATATAGGTGTTGGAACCATGCATATGTTCTCTGCAATAAAGGAGTGTCTGTACTATCACTGTTTGGTGGTGGGTAAAACTAAGGGGACTGGGTTGGCAGGAGCCCCAGCTGGGATTTGAACCTGTGACCCTCTGGTCCTACAGGCACTGGCTGTGCCCCCTGCACCACACTGTGGCCACAGGGACAGTGCAGTCTCTGGAGATAGGAAACCTGGCCGCACGAGTCAGACACCCTGCTCTGCACAGTTTTACTGTGGGCTCGTTTACCTTGTATGGGGACAAAGGTGCAAATAAACCTCAAAAATGACCTCCAAAAAAGGGGAAAAAAACCAAAACCAAGCTGGGCAACAGTGATATCAATGGGCAACATAAAAAACACTCCCAGGAAAGCTCCAATAAAATGCAGTGATTTTTGAAAGAGTCTACGGAGCGTAGACCCTTCCAAAAATCATTTGGTTTTTTTGGAGCTTTCCTGGGAGTGTTTTTTAATGTTGCCCATTGATATCACTATTGGCCAGCTGCATTATAATTTTTCTGGAATTTGTTGTGGTCATTTTCAATTTATATTTGCTATTTTGTTCTGTGCACATGTATCACACTGCTCACGTTTTGCAGGTTTCCCCGGTTTTGCTGTACATTGCTGACGGAAATGGTTTCTCTTCCCTTTAAATCGGCTCTAACGCGAGGGTTTCACTCGCGGTATTTTTTTGTGCCGAAATTCAGCCCCGCTCCTGTGCATGGAGCCTCTCCCCTCCCACTCTCCACCCATTGACCACGCCCCCCCCTTCCCTTCCTCCACCCTCGAAATGCCTTTCCACGCCTCTATCGCACATCAGCGCACCGCACACTTGCGCGGCCCCGTCAGTGTGAGGGGCACGTGTGCGGGGGCCCGTTAGTGTGACGCGCACGCGTGTGGGGCACTTAAGAGCACTTAAGTGCATCATTAGCGTATGCTATTGTGCGCCACGCAAGTGTGCGCGGTTTAGTAAACATACCCCTTAGTTTGTTAAGGTCTCCAGTGACTTGTTCCTGGCTAAATCTAAGGGCCTCTACTCTGTACTTATCCTCCTTGACCTTTCTGCTGCTTTCGACACTGTTGACCATGATCTTCTTGACACTCTGTCCTCCCTTGGCTTTAGGGATTCTGTTCTTTCCTAGTTCTCCTCCTATCTCTCCCATCGCTCCTTTAGTGTATGTTCTGGTGGCTCCTCCTCCTCTGTTATCCTCCTCTCGGTTGGTGTCCCCCAAGGTTCTGTCTTGGGTCCCCTCCTTTTTTCTCTCTATACCCAATCCCTTGGTGCGCTCATTTCCTCTCATGGTTTTCAGTACCATCTCTATGCTGATGACGCCCATATCTTTCTCTCTAATCCTGATCTTTCTTTTGCTTTTCAATCCCGGATCTCTAGCTGTCTCTCTTCCATCGCTGCTTGGATGTTCCTTTGTCGCTTGAAATTGAACATGTCCAAGACTTAACTTCTCATTTTTTCTCCTAAAATTTCCCTTTCTCCTTCTTCTTTTTCTGTCTCTGTGGATGGCTCTGTTCTCCAACCTGTTTCTTCCATTCGCAATCTTGGTGTTATTTTTGATTCTTCGCTCTCTCTCTCCTCTCATATCCAACTCATTGCTAAGACCTGTCGCTTCTTTCTCTTCAACATTGGAAAAATCCACCCCTTTCTTTCTGAACTCACAACTAAAACCCTCGTCCATTCCCTAGTCACCTCCCGTCTTGATTATTCTAACCTGCTCCTTGCTGGTCTCCCTCAGTCTCATCTCTTCCCCCTTCAGTCTATTCAGCATTCTGCAGCACGTTTGATTTTCTGTCACCCTCGTTTTGCCCACATCACTCCACTTCTCAGATCTCTTCACTGGCTCCCTATCCGTTTTTGTATTCACTTTAAACTTCTCCTTTTGACTTATAAGTGCATTCACTCTATGGCTCCTCTGTACCTTGCTTCTCTCATTTCTTCTTACCTTCCCCCTCGTGAACTCCGTTCTTCTAACCAGTTGCTTCTTGCTATGCCCTTCTCCTAAATTGCCAACTCTAGATTCCGCTCTTTTCACTTTGCTGCTCCTTATACGTGGAATAAACTTCCTTTGTCTATACGTCAGGCCTCTTCCTTGTCCCTCTTCAAATTTAAGTTAAAAGCTCATCTTTTCGCCTCGGCCTTTGGCTCTTGATTTTGCTTTTCTCCTTCCTTCCCCTCTTTTATTTTCACCTTTCCTTCCTCCTCTTATCTGTTTTGTCTTTTTAGATTGTGAGCTCTTTGAGCTGGGACTGTCTCTTGTGTATTTTTACCTTGTACAGTGCTGCATGCATCTGGTAGCTCTTTATAAATGCTTAGTAGTAGTAGTAGTTTCTCCTGAAAGTGGTCTGCTAGGGTCTGTATGTTTATGTTTGTGGTGATTGTATCATTTTGGGTTGTATTTGTTAGGGTTTTGACGATCTCAAATAGTTCACGCAGTCGGTTAAGGGAGTTTGTTAGTTTTGTAGTGTGGTAGTAAAAACTGTTTGTAAAGCTGGGTTTAAATAAGGTTTGGACAAGTTCCTAGAGGAAAGATTCATAAACCATTATTAAAGGACCTTTAATGATGGTGGTCCCAATACAAGCATTGTGGAACCTGTGTTTTCTGGGGAAACTGTTATGCACTTGTGATCTAGATTGGCCATTGTTGGAAACAGGATACTGGACTTGATGGACCTTGGTCTGACCCAGTATGTCATATCTTATGTTCTTATGTTCATTTGTAGGTCAGAAGGAGAAATTTTAACTGTATGTGGAAACAGATAGGCAGCCAATGAAATGACTGAAGGAGGGGGATTAAGTGAGCATAGCGGCATTGACAGAAGATTAGCTGTGCAGCTGAGTTTTGAACAGATTGAAGGGGAGATAGATTATTCAGTGAGAAACCAGTGAGGAGCAAGTTGCAATATCTAGATGGAAGTGATGAGAAAATAGATACAAGCCTTGGTAGTGTATTCTGAGAAGAAGGGATGAATTTTGCTGCTGTTATAAAGAAAGAAATGGCAGGGGTTTTGTAGCTATCTGTTAGATATGTGCAGAGAAAGAGAGAGAAGAGTCAAAGATGACCCCAGATTGTGAGCTGAGGAGATAGGGAGGACAACAGTGTTATCTACCGAAATAGAATGGGGAGGAAGGGGAGAGGCGGATTTAGGAGGAGAGATAAGAAGCTCCATCTTGGCCATGTTCAGTTTCAGATGGCAGTGGGACATCCAGGCAGTGATGTCAGACAAGCAGGCTGAAATTGGGGCCTGGATTCCTGGAGCGATTTCAGGGGTAAAGAGGTAAATCTGAGATTCATCAGCATAAAGATGGTACTGAAAACCATGGGAGGAGATCAGAACACCAAGGGAATGAGTGTAGAGAGAAAAAAGAAGTGGTCCCAAAACTGAGCCCTGAGGTACACCAGCTGAAAGCAGGATAGCAGCAGAGAAGGATCCACAAGAGCGTACACTAAAAGAGTGATGCAAAAGATAAGAAGAAAACCAAGAAAGAATAGAGCCCTGAAAGCCAAGTTAAAAACAGTGTCAAAAGCAGCAGATAGGTCAAGAAGCATGAGACTCTAGAACAGTGGTTCTCAACCTTTTTTGTACCGTGACCCCTTTTACCATTGGTCAACTTGTGGTGACCCCCAATGATAAAATCAAATGCGTCTCTCTTCCTTTACCGTTAACGCATTGTCGCTGTAATCATTTGTTGAATTATTAATATATTATAGGCCTTTGCAATATATTTTTATTTATAAAATTTACTTATTTAAACCACAATAATTAATCACAACAACAAGTAACAATATTTGATTTCAAAATTATGATTTTGTAGTCAAATCACTAATATGAAATAAAATTATTTTTTCTACCTTTGTTGTCTGACCAATTTATTCTCTGATCATGCTGGTCCCGATCTGAGGCTTTTGCTTTCCTGTCTTCTCTTAGCTCTCTTTCTGTGGTCTATGGTCCATCTGCCATTTCTTATCTCTTCTTTCATTTTCTTCACTTCTTTCCATCAGCCTATTTCCAGTCCCAGTAACCCTCCCCAGTATCAGCCCCTTTCCAGTCCTCACTCTCAGTACCTTCCAATGTCAACTTGCATTCCCATGACTGCCACTGGTGTCCATTCCCTTCCAGTCCCCCTCCTTCTCCACTGACCAGTCCCTTCTAGTACAAATACCATGGCAGCCCCTCTCAGATCCACTCCCTTCCAGTTCCATTCTCCCATTCCCTCATATCAGCCCATTTGTAGCCTTAGCCCCCAGTTTTCTTCCAGGGCCAGCAGCTCTATCCTCCCCTCCCCACAATCAACCCATTCCCAGTCGAAGCCCCCAATCAGCTCGCTTCCAGTGCTAGTCCCCCCTCAACCCCATTACCAGTGCTAGCCTCCCCTAATCAGCCCAATACCAGTCCTACCCCCATCAGCTCATTACCAGTACTAGCCTCCCCTAATCAGCTCATTTCCAGTGCTAGTCCCTCCTCAACCCCATTACCAGTGCTAGGCTCCCCTAATCAGCCCATTACCAGTCCTACCCCTCCATCAGCCCATTACCAGTCCTAGCCTCCTCTAATCAGCCCATTTCCAGTCCTAATCTCCCCGATCAGCTCATTTCCAATGCTAGCCCCCCATCAGTCCATTACCAGTCCCAACCCCCCTTGATCAGTCCATTCCCAGTCCTAGCCTTCCCTAATCAACCCATTACCAGTCCTAGCCCCCCCATCTGCCCATTATAAATCTAACCCGCACTGTCTCTCCCCTCTGTCCAGCATTTATCCCCCATCTGTCCAGTATGTCCCCCTGTCTGTTCCCTTTGTCCATGTCAGCCCCCCTCCCTCTCTCCATGTCAGACCCCCTCTATCCATGTCAGCCCCCTCCCTCCCACACTCCCACCAGGTCAGCCCCCCTGTCCATGTCAGCCCCCTCCCTCCCTCCATCCATCCCTCCCTCCATGTCAGCCACCCTCCATCCCTCCATGTCAGCCCTCTCTTCCTTCCCTCCCTCCATCCATGTCAGCCCCCTCTCTCCATGTCAGCCCCCCTGTCAATGTCAGTCCCCTCCCTCCCTCCCTCCCTCCCTCCATCCATGTCAGCCCCCTCTCTCTCCCGCCATCCCTCCATGTCAGCCCCCCCTCTCTCCCTCCCTCCATGTCAGTCCCCCCTCTGTCCATGTCAGCCCTCCCTCCCTCCATGTCAGCCCCCTCCCTCCCTCCATCCCTCCCTCCATGTCAGCCCCCCCATCCCTCCATTCCTCCCTCCATGTCAGCACCCCCGCCATCCATCCATGTCAGCCGCCCTCTCTCCATGTCAGCCCCCTGTCCATGTCAGCCCCCATCCCTCCCCCCCTCCATGTCAGCCCCCCTCTCCATGTCAGCCCCCTCCCTCCATCCATCCATCCATCCATTAATATCAGCACCCCCTCCATCCATATCAGCCCCCCACCCCCGTGTGAGCCCCGGTGCAGGTTCCCTGCTCCCCACGCCCCATGTCTGTCTCCTTCTAGTGCACAAGTTGTTGCCGCTGCCAAGTCTGCTTCTTGGCAGTGGCAAACTCACCCCCTCCCTTCTGATGCAGCCGTGGCTCCCTGCCTCTTAGGGAACCGTGGCTGTGCCTGTAAAACCATTGCGGAGCCCTTCCTGTCTCTCGACGGGCTCCGTGCAGCATTGTCCTGCCTCCAAAGAAGGGAGGGGGTGAGTTTGCCGCTGCCAAGAAGCAGACTTTTTTTTTTTTTTTTTTTGAGGCGGAGTGAGGCGACCCCCGCTAAATCCTGTGGCGACCCCCATGGGGGTCGCGACCCACAGATTGAGAACCGCTGCTCTAGAATCTGGCAGGAACAGGATACTGGAGACTTTGGCACTGCTCCACCTCAGTGAGCTGCACTGGCTGGCCATCAGGGCCCACAGCCCACGCCCTCCACAGGCCTTGCAGCAGACCTGCCTCCACTTCCTCTTGATGTCCTCTATGTCCCTATTATTGTGGAAGATAGCATTGATTTTATGACAGATGACCAGCCACCTCCGTTGGCGCTCGTAAGCACCTACATAGGCCTCCCCTGTGCCCATCAGGATGCCATGGTTCACAAGCACCTCATCTATGAGGATGGCCTGCCCCCCTTGGTGAAATTCCACTTCCTAGAGACCTTTGGTGCCATTCTGTATCCAAACAGATCTCTCTGAAGGAGGCGTGTCCATGTCAGAGTTTCACGTTTTATAACGGTTAGACTACAACACTATATACGTCTAACTTCACGGAATCGCATACATGTTTGTACATCCAAACGCACATGGACAATGGCATATACAGTACATCATGAAATCACATCCTGATTTGTAGATGTAGATGTGCACCAGCATATAAATACGCCTACGGTCTTGAACGACTGGAAAGGGGACTGCTACTTCTGGAGAGAGATCTGCAATTGTAAATATTACTTCTGGGAATTTTTCTAAATCTTGGTGAAAAAGGAATTCTTTAGATTAAAGCTGATTAATCTCTGAACCCAGTGTATTTGTTAAATCAAGCAGGGCCTAGTAGCAGCAAAGAGTTTCAGTTTAAATTTAAAACACAGAGGAGAGCTTTCTGGTTAACTTTAGAACCCAGCAGAGAGCTTCCAGTTTAAATTCAATAGTCGGTCAGGGCCTAGTTTACTTACATTTAAAACACAGAGGAGAGCTTTCTGGTTAAATTTAGAACCCAGCAAAGAGCTTCCAGTTTAAAGTTAATAGTCAGCCAGGGCCTAGTAGCAGCAAAGAGCTTTAATTTAAATCAAATCAGAATATAACATAGCGTAAACTGCAAAACAGTGTCAGTATTCCTTGAGCAATAAATGATTTCTAGAGAACCTTAAAAAGAGGCCTTCTACATAGGGGCAAGAGACCTGTGAAATTTTTTATATAGTTGTTAAAGCCAGGCAACAGATCAAAAGGCCATTTTGAAAGACTCACACCTTCCAACAAGGACAGTGTTAATCACTCAGGAAATTGGTCACAGTTTACCTCAGAAGCACAGGCATAAATAGTTCAACCAGAGTGCTGTGCTGCTCTCAGTCTTGAAGAAATAGAAAAGGGGACTGCTACTTCTGGAGAGAGATCTGCTATTGTAAGTATTACTTCTGGAATTTTTCTAAATCTTGGTGAAAAAGGAATTCTTTAGATTAAAGCTGATTAATCTGTGAACCCAGTGTATTTGTTAAATCAAGCAGGGCCAAGTAGCAGCAAAGAGTTTCAGTTTAAATTTAAAACACAGAGGAGAGCTTTCTGGTTAAATTTAGAACCCAAGGCTACCTCTATCCATGCAAGGGCTGTGGGATTCCCTCTGAAGATTGGTCACAGATTACCTAAGAAGCACAGGAGAGGGCACTGTGTAGCAGTCAGCTTTTAATAAGTCTTTTTCCCTCCCTCCCTCCCTCCCCATCACCCACCCACCCCTGGTATAATCGTAGCTTTATGGGTGCTTAAACCTCTTAAAGGAAAGAAGGTGCCATATTCACTCTCAGATGCAGCTGTTTATTCTCATCAGCATACATTAAGAACCTGAGATTAATTAAATTTCAGGTGAACAAAGTACATTAAACGTATTAGGCATAGTTTTATTAGTATAGGTATCCCCAGCAACCCTTAGTACATAAAGAACTTAAATATCTAAACACACCCTTATAACCAAGATGCAGACAGCAGTCCAGCAGCGAGATGGGGGTTTTCCAGTCTTTTGCATTGAGTGTCACATGTATGATTTTCTCCCAGTTGGTGAGGGGGTCTTCCGTGTGCACAAGGTGCAAGGAGCTCTTTGCTCTCAGGGAATGAGTCCGATCTCTAGAGGCAAGAGTAGCAGACTTGGAAGACATAAGGAAGACAGAGAGGTACATAGACGAGACCTACAGGGATATAGTCCTGAAGTCCCACCTCCAGTCTGGCAGCATCCCTGCTGCCTTGGAGAAGAGAGGTCACGTGACATTAGAGCATCACCCTGGTGTGGTAGGAAGTGATCCTATAGCTAGAACCTGTCCTCTAGGTGATGTAAAACCCTCTCGCACCGAGGAAGTTTCTCCAGGGCCAAGTGCTCATGAGGGAAGGGCTAGGACAGCTGTTATAGTTGGTGATTCGATCATTAGGCATGTAGATAGCTGGGTGGCTGGTGGACATGAGGATCGCTTGGTGACATGACTGCCTGGTCCGAAGGTAGCGGACGTCATGTGCCAGCTAGACAAGGTCTTAGATAGTGCTGGGGAGGAGTCTGCTGTCTTGGTACATGTCGGTACCAATGACATAGGAAAATGTGGTAGAGAGGTTCTGGAGGCTAAATTTAGGCTTTTAGGTAGGAAGTTGAAATCCAGAACTTCCAGGGTAGCTTTCTCCAAAATGCTTCCCGTTCCACATGCAGGACCCAAAAGGCAGGCAGAGCTCCGGAGTCTCAATGTATGGATGAGACAATGGTGCAAAGATGAGGGTTTTGGATTTGTTAGGAACTGGGGAACATTCTGGGGAAAGGCTGGGCTCTTCCAAAGGGATGGGCTCCACCTTAACCGGGATGAAACCAGGCTGCTGGCATTAACCTTTAAAAAGGAGATAGAGCAGCTTTTAAACTAGATAATAGGGGAAAGCCAACAGTTGCCCAAGAGCGCATGGTTCGGAACAATGTATCCTTGAAGGATACTACCAAAAACAGAGAGGTTCCAAAAATGAGTTAAGTAGCCCAAATGCCATTGAGTATGGAGCAGAGAGAGCTTAAAGATTCCAAATTACCCATGCCTACCGATAGCCAGATTAATATGAATAAATTACAGTCTCTAAAATGCTTGTATGAAAATGCTAGAAGTCTAAAAACTAAGATGGGAGAGTTAGAATATATAGCACTAAATGAGAGGCTAGATATGATTGGAATCCCAGAAACATGGTGGAAGGAGGACAACCAGTGGGACACTGTGATACCTGGGTACAAACTATATCGTAATAATAGAGCTGATCAAATTGGTGGAGGGGTTGCGCTCTATGTTTGAGAGGGCATTGAGTCAGAAAGGATTAAGGTTTTGCAGGAAACAAAATTTCTTGTAGAAAATCTATCGATTGAAATTCCATATAAAAAGGGGAAGGCGATTTGTGTTAGCAAAGGTTTTTGTTGTTGCAAATGTTGTATGGGGAAGCCAAGCTCCTCATGAAACCACAGCTTCCTTTTTACTCCTCATAGAAAATGCTAAACAGAATAAACTGGGGACTCCACCTGCTGGACCATGATGGAAAGCATTGTATCAAGTACACCTAACTGCAAGCCAGTCAGTCTCTGCCCCAGACACCAACATGCCCACTCCTACCTGCCCTGTGGTATGTACCTGCGCAGGACACCTGGCTTCCGCACCCAAGTCCATGCATACCTTGTCTCCTACAGGGCCACAGACATGCATCAGAATCACAGGGCCCAGCATATATACCATTGCAGGTATATCAGAGACCCTTTGTACCTACCTTGTCAGTGGCAGTATCGCTATAGAGGCGGATAAGGATAAGGCACTAAGAATCAACTCCCACGATGTCCAAAATGCATTGCACACGGGATACAACAAAAACCTTTGCTAACACAAATTATCTCAGCAACGTTTGCTTTATTTATGAGCCCTATTGTTTCCTGGCTGATCATATAGGATTGCAATTAGGCATGGCAGGTCCTGCCCCACCCACACATTCCCAGACCCATACTGTTGTCACTGTTCATGCACCCCACAGCAGCAGCAGCATACCATGCTCACCTTCAGCGAGGTGGCAGGGTTCCCGTCCATCCTTGGGGCCATTGACTGTACACATGTGGCCCTCTGCCCACCATGCTGGCATGAGGCAGCCTTCCGGAAATGGAAGGCGTACCACTCATTGAACATGCAGGTCATCTGCAATGCCCATATGGCGATCTTGGATGTTGTGGCACGCTTCCCCAGCTGGTGCCATGATTCCTACATCCTGGGACAGTCAGGGATATATGATGACTTTGAGGGTGGCAGAATCACTGGTGGTTGGCTGCTTGGTGAGTAGACACAGGTCAGTGATGCACGCAGAGGGGACCACACCATGGCTGTAGGCTGTTCATATGTGGTGGGGGGCGACTGGCACCCCTACCGGTGTATGGTGGGGGGGCCAGCTACACAAATAGCATGGATGTGGTGGGGGCTAGGGATGAGCCACAGCAGGAATGCATAGGGGTCAGGGCTGGCTGGCCCCAGGTATGGGTGGTGGGGCATCACATGGCATGGGTGAGGCACACATGCATGTTGGGCCTGGTGGGGTGGCACCTGGTGCATGGATATGATGACACCCGCATAGCTGGCCATGGCACTCCTGCCATGTTCCTCTACACAGGTGACAGGGTCTACCCACTGTGGGAATTGCTCATGACCTCTCTCATCAACCCACACACCCCAGCAGAGATGCACTACAACCGGTCACACCAGCTGTCGCGCTCCATCATAGAGCGAACATTTGGGCTACTCAAGAGCCACTTCTGCTGCCTTGACAGGTCTGGTAGGGAGCTTCTCTATCCCCCAGAAAAGGTGTCCAGAATATTCGTGGCATGCTGCATGCTACACAACTACGCCCTGCACCGGAGGCAGCCCGAACCTGATGCCATGGTCAGCAATCCCGAGGGCGAGGAGGATGCCATGGCAATGAGGAGGTCCCTCATAGAGATGCACTTTGTTTGAGGTAGGCCTGTGCCACTGGGACTGGGGGGTGGGTGGCAGGGATGGGCAGCTGCAGCCACATCCCATCAGTACAATGCCATTCTGGACATCCTGACCCTTTGTGTGCCCTGTCAGAACTGGACACACAGAGGGAGCCGCAGTTCTGATCCCGCAGGATACCCCTAACCCCACAGGACCAGACCTGCAAACAGGCCTGTACGTGCTGGCCATGTCCACAAAGCAGCCTTGCCTTCATATATAGGCCTTCCCCAGCTAAATTGGTTTTGGCTGTATAATGGAGCTGCGGCGCCATCGCATCCAGTCACCATGACACTGTTGCTCCATTGTATAGCCACGATCCCCAGTCACCAGTGCCTGTGATCCTGTACCCATAGCTTGACCCCTGATCCTGCCTCCCTAAGCTGGGGACAGGTTGTGGGGGAGGCCCTCTGCCCCCACCCACTGCTCTACAGCCCCTGACCTGTGGTCCATTGCCACCAAGGTTCCCTCTAATTTTCTGTAGGCTGTGTGCGCATAAAATATCAGCTGTGCAGCTTTTGAAGGAAGGTTAAATTTTTGTGCACCACATAACGACACTTGGAGTTATATACTTTAAAATTTGACTACACGTCAGAATGCAGTATGTACGCCACATTGATTTTAATCAAATTAAATTAAAATAGATGATTACGAAATGAAGTGGAAAATTTCTAGTAATTACAATCACAACTTTTAAATTTTAAGACGTCTGTGTTGTTTTCTATCAGAATCAAAACCGTAATTTTTGTGCGCTCTGTTGTAAAGTATGTGTGCTCGCTCGGCGAGGTGTGTGCGCGCACACGCGCACAGCTTAGAGGGAACAGTGATTGCCACATCAGGGAACCTATTCCACCTCAGAGGTGAAAGATGTTCCTCGTCTATGCTGTTGGCTCCAGATGTACAGGGACAGTACAAAGAGAGCAAAGCAACTCTCGCAACACCAGACAGAAGTCACAAGGAGCAAGAGAGATGATGACACAGATGCTTGATCCAAGAAGTTTTTTGGGGAACACTAATAAAACTTCTTGGATCAAGCATCTGTGTCATCATCTCTCTTGCTCCTTGTGACTTCTTCCAGATGTACAGGGCCAGCATTGGAATTGGCCCTGTATGTCGGGGGTCAGCAGATACTCATGTCCCACCCTGACATCGCCCCTGTCCTCCCCTCTGCCACCTCCGTCTACCTTCCCCATATGTGTGGGGACATTAGACTGGATCAGGAGGGGGTGCAGATAGCAGGGATGGATATCCCAATGGGCCGTCCATCCCCACTATTCATGGCATGGAATGGGCCTGAATGTGTACACATCTTGGCCCACCATGCTGTGAGCCATTCAGGCCACTGCAGGCAGTCCCCACCCCCCACCCCCTTACCCCCCTTCTGCTATAACATGCCCTCCAGCCCCAGGTGACCTAGGCCAACATCCGTACCAGCCCTGTATGTCCAGGTAGATATTACATACATGTTTTTTCCTGATAGGCAGACATCCCATAAAGCATCATTGCGATCACCTAAGTGGGGCCAGGAGTGCCTCCATGAGCCACTCCATGGCCCGTGTGAGGGCCTGGAGGTCACCCTCGATCCCACATAGGTGATCAGAAATGAGCCCCAAGTGCCCCTCCATACCTTCCCCCTGCCCCCTGCCCCCTGCCCCCTCCTGTCCCCTCCCTCTACCTTCTGCCCCCTCCTGTCCCCTCCCATCTGCTCCCTCCACCTCCTGCCCTCTCCCATCCCCTCCCTCTGCCTCCTGCACCCTCCCATCCCCCCCTGCACCTTGCCCCTCCCATCCCCTCCCTCTGCCACCTGCCCCCCATTCCTATCTTCCACCCCTGCCCTCTCCCATCCCCTCCCCCCATGCTCCCCCTCCTCCACCCACTGGGTGCCCCTGGGTGGAGTGGCCCTGAGTTACCACTCCTCCAGGGATGACTACTCCTCCTCCTCCCCCTGCTCCTCAGGGCCACCTACCCAGGGGTGTCCAGCCTCCCACCCTGGGTGCCCTGGCCAGACGCCATAGCACTGTCCAGCCTCTCCCCCTCAGGGTAGTGGGGTACCTCCATGAGGTCCAAGGTGTACACCTTTTCCCCACCCTCCTCTGATGGGGAGGTGCTGGATAGCACTATGGGGCTGGGTGGGGTTGCTATATCAGCCGTGGTAGCTGTCACTGGCTGCTCCCCCCCCCCCTCAGCTGCCATCATGCTGCTGGCTTCCTCCTCCTTCTTCTCTTCCTCTTCCTCCTCCTCCTCTTCTTGCTCTGCTACAGGTGGGGGACTGTCCTCAACAGGGATCGCTATGGAAGGGATGCAGAGAGGTGGCTCTTAGTTTCGGTGAGTGGGGATGTCCAGCTGCCATATCCCCATTGTCAGATGCCATGTTGCATGTCAAGACTCCATTCCTGTGCCATTCCCCCACATTCATCTAATCTCCCTCTGCAACTGGCACTGGATACAGCACAGGAGCCCAGGCCGGTTGCACCATATCACATGGAAGCGTACTCTCAGCGCCTCCACCTCACGCAGGACATGGAACCGTCTGTGGAGGAAGGAAGGAGGTGTCATACATATGCATGTTTCTTTCTCCCCCCAGGTCTGTCACTGCAGCTGCTTGCCTGCTTGCCACAACACCACCTGCATACACTGGACCCTGTCTCATCCTGCTGACACATCTCCAGTGCTGCCACATCCTGGTCCGGGGCTTGCCCTGGTCCCTCAGGCCTCCTCTGTCCTGTGTGCCTGCATTGCTGACTGGCCAGGCCATGGGCTGAGGGGACCAGAGGGACGGTGCTGCCTGCGACATTCATCTGGGACCCTGCTGCATTTGCTTCCTGCCCTGTGCTGCACATCATGGGCTTTGCATGCTGGTGCCGGACCTGGCAGCTGACATATCAGTGGGTATTCTGGGGTGGAGAGTGGGCGGGCAGTTTGCGGTCGCTAGACCTGGATGTACAGGATATAACGCGGAAGTCGAATGTACATGTGAATCTGGACGTACATGTGTGTTCGGTATTCTGGGAATTTGCATGTATACATCGTTGTATGTATAACCGCGTCAAAACGTGTAACTCCGGCATGGACATGCCCCCAGAAAGGCACCACTATTCAGTGTTCTGGCATGTGAATATGGCTCCAAAGGCATCTCCAGTCTTATTTTTAATCACCTTCACAGTAAGTGGGTCAGAGAGGGAGACGTTTCCACCCCACTATTGAGACATACCCATTGTTGAGATATAATACTAGTTTAGAGATAAGCCTCCCAATTCTTTATCATTCCCCAGGAAATGTATTTGACCTTTGCATAAGCAATTGATAAAACAGTGTATGGCCTTTGATAATGGTGGGTGCTTAGTTTTTTAATGGGAAGATGTTTTAGATGGAGAGAGATTACTGATTTGCACTTAGGTCTGGAAAATGTCATATGCATAAAGTTTACCTGCTTGGCATAGACATTTTTACACACCAATCAGTTGTGTTGTCTGTGAAAATGCCCTCTGTTCCTGACTACCATTGGATCCCTATTGCTTCCAAATGGTTCAGTTTGTTTCCCTTCGGTCAAAGGTCCATTCGGCCTATTATGATTTCCAGACATAGCCAATCTGGATCACATTTAAAGTGTAGCATCCCCAAACAATAGCAACATGCTATATTGCTTACCCTCAGGGTACATAGTTGTTTTTCCCATGTCTATGTTATGGACTTTTCCTTCCGGAACTTGTCCAGATCCTTTTATGACACAACTATGCTTTATTTAAACATAGATGTCCTTCTGTGTTGTTACAATACAGTGCTACTTTAGCTGACATAGGCTATTATTCCATCTTTTAGCAGATCTAATCTACACATCTAGGTTGTACATACACATTTTCGTCAGAATATGGTTTAGACGTTTAAGTGACTCGACATGCCCACGCTCCTCCCCTCCATGCCCACATCTAGATTAGCTGTCTTTCTCGACTGTATATGTACATAAGAACATAACATAAGCCATACTGGGTCAGACCAAGGTCCATCAAGCCCAGTATCCTGTTTCCAACAGTGGCCAATCTGGTTCATACATAACTAACAGTTTCTCCAAAAGACACAGGTTCCACAGTGCTTGTACTGGGTCAAGCATTGATATCCTGGGTCCCTTCTTAATAATGGTTTATGGACCTTTCCTTCAGGAACTTGTCGAAACCTTTTTTAAAACCAGCTAAGGAGACCACGTGATGCGTGAGTAAGGAAGGACGTGTCCTGCTCGCTCCGGGGCTGCCTCAGCGATTATTCGGCATTTCATAAATCCCTAACTTAGCAAATCTGCCTCTCTACCTCCCCGGGAGTTCCCCTCCTTGAGTGCTTTGTGACCGGCAGTTGCATTTGGTCTTGATGCCGTTGCCCGCGAGGAAAGACCGGGAGAAGGTGACCAGGTCTGGGCCTACGTCCTCCGCCACGCCACAGCCGGCCTCGCCGGGCGTGGAGAGCATCGATTCGGCCTCGGTGGAACTAGCGAAGGAGGTTGTCAAATTGTTGGAACCAAAATTTGACTTGCTTTTAAAAAAGTTGGATGGCATGGAAGAGGCGCTTACCGATTTTGGACACCGCGTGGAGGAATTGGAGCAGCGTGTGGCCTTGGTCGAGGAAGGAGAGGGGAAGCGTGATAAGGAGGCGGCAGAATGGAAGCGGCAACTGGCGGAGCTTCAACAGAAAGCCGACGATCTTGAAAACAGATCTCGCAGAAACAACTTGAGGTTGGTGGGGCTGGGAGAGGAGAAGCCTGAAAGGGAATTGCTGCAGTTTTTAGAAGGCTGGCTGCCGGCGGCTCTGGGAGTGGAGGAGCTGCGCGGGAACTTTAAGATTGAGCGAGCGCATAGAATGGGGGCCCGACGGGAACCGGGGGCCCGCCCCCGGGTGGTGATTTTCCGGGTCTTGAATTTCCAACACAAAGTGCAGCTTTTACAGGCATACCGTAAACTACCGGAGCTCCAATTGGACAATCACAAGATTCTGCTTTTTCAAGACTACTCGGCGTCGGTGGCAGCCCAACGCAGAGAGTTTTCCCCGATTTGTGCAGAACTCTTTAAGCGAAATATTCGCTTCACGCTAGCGTTTCCGGCGCTCTTGAGGATTACTGTGCAGGGACGAACCAGCATTTTTGATCAAGCAGCGGCGGCGAAGTCCTTTCTACAGCGCTTGGGGGACACGGGAGCAGAGGGCTGACTGCCATAGGGTGGGATGTGGTCGTTCTCCTGTTCCCGGGAGTGTCCCTTATGGACCCAGCGAGAATGGACTGTGTGTGTGTGTAAGCTGCGGGCCTTGACCCTGGTTTGAGTTTTGGGTTCGAGTTCGGGACACTGCTGTGATTTGCCCCAGAGGGACGCGCTGGAGCTCGTGGGGTGGAGCGTTCTCCCCTGCGAGGGCAGTGTATAAGTTTAAAATGGCTAGTTCTCACTATGTTAATCTTAATTTGCAAAAGTTGATGTGTTTGGTGTGTTGTGTATATGAGATCACATTGGGTGACCGGGGACTTGGGGGGGGGGGGGAGGGCTGAGGCAGTCCTGCTGCATCACTTGGGTCTGGGCCTCAGTGCAGTTAACTGAGGGCTTTATTTGGTTTGTTTTTAAGGGTCAGGGGGGGGAAGAAGGGGGGGGTGGGGAGGTGGGTGAGGGGGGAGGGTGAGGGGGGGGGTGGGTAGCTGTACTGGGTGGTAGGGGGGAGATGGGAGGGGATGTGGGGGAGTGGGGAAGGGTGGGTATTCTCCAGGGCAGTTTCTCTGGGACGGAAGTCTGGTTGTTCGCATTGTGGCGGGCCTCTGGGAGACCCGGGCTCTTAGACCTGTGCAGCCTGTGTGCGTTTTGCTATGGCGTGGGGTGGGGTGGGGTGGAGGCTGGGCTGCCCTGCGCTCATCTATCAGTTTGACTATTGGGATATACCCCCGGGTGTATGGTATGCCTTCTGATTTAAGATTTGTCACTTGGAATGTGGGTGGGATAGGCACCCCTGTGAAGCGCACGAAAATCCTACAGGCTCTTAAGAGGGGGAAGGCGCAGGTCGCTCTGTTGCAGGAAACGCACCTGAGCAAGAAGGAGCATGACAAACTGCAGAGGGACTGGGTGGGGAGAGTCTTTTCCGCGTCCTCTGGGGGGCGGCGGAGGGGGGTGGCCATTTTAATACACAAAAGTGTGTCCTGCGAAGTGCTCACACAGGTGGACGACCCACTGGGCAGATTTCTGTTTGTGCATGTTAAACTGCAGGGGGAAGAATTTTTTATAGGTAATCTCTATGCCCCCAATACCTATGATCATTTGTTTTTTCAGCGCATTTTGGACCATGTTCTGGCTGCCCCACGGGCCCCCATAATTCTAGCTGGGGACTTCAACTGCCCACATGATCCGGCCTTGGATAGGTCTGCGGCGCTCCCCGGGCGTCGCTGGTCTGGCAAGGGAGTGGATTATTTGTGTGAGTTGGGAGCCCTGGTGGACTCGTGGAGGGTGCTACATCAAGAGAGTAGGGAGTACACACATCTGTCCAGGGCACATCAGACCTGGTCGCGAATAGACTATGTATTGGTTTCAAAGCAATGGTTTGGCAAGGTGATTGCGGTTGAGATTGATCCCATTGTGGTCTCGGATCATGCTATGGTACGCTTGGATTGGCGGGGGGAGCGGTCGATGGGAGGTAAATGGTCATTTCCGGTCTCTCTATGGCGGAAAGAGGATTTTCGGAGCTATGTGGCTCGACATTGGGCAGAGTACCTGGCCTTCAACGAGGGTACGGCCAGTTCTGCGGCTGTGTTTTGGGAGGCGGGAAAAGCCGTTCTCCGAGGTCATATTATAGCGTATGTGACTGCGGAGCAGCGACGGCTTAATGAGGAACTTCTAAGCTTGACCCGGGAGCTCCGCGTGGCGAAGTCCGCTGCGGAGCGTCAACAGGGTGGGATAGCAGCGTATCTTGAGATTCAGAAGCGGATGAATTTACTGTTGCAGGAACGCGCAATCCATTCTTTGCAGAATTATCAACATCAATTCTTTCGATACGGAGATCGTTCGGGGAAACTGTTAGCTAGGTTGGTACGGGATAAGGCAGGCCCCAGAGGGGTTATGGTGATCCGGGATACTCAGGGACAGAAACACAACCGGGCTGTGGATATCGTCAGGGTGCTTCGTACCTTCTATGAGGAGCTGTACGCGGCGGATGTGAGTGATGTGGAAGCCATGGCTGCCTTTTTAGACGGGGTGCAACTGCCGACACTGTCGGTAGACCAGCAGGAGAGTTTGAATCGGCCGATAGGGGGAGAGGATCTCCAAAGGGTGATTCGAGCGGGAGCCCCTAATAAGGCCCCGGGACCCGACAGGTACCCGGTAGAATTTTATAAAATGTTGGAGGGGCAGTTGGTTCCGACTTTGGCCGCAGTGTACGGCGAGGCTGTGGAGCTAGGTAGTTTCCCCCGGGATATGCGCACGGCCAGCATCATTCTTTTACCAAAACCCGGGAAGGACCCGGAGGAGGCGGCCTCCTACCGGCCGATCTCGTTGATCAATGTGGATATGAAGCTCTTGGCCTCGGTGTTGGCGCAGCGCTTGCAGATGTTCCTACCGTCCCTGGTGGGTGCCCACCAAGCGGGGTTTGTGCGGGGACGGGAAGCTGGGGTAAACATCAGTCGGCTTTTGTTAGGCCTGGAAAAAAGCTTGTTAACTTGTGACCCTGTTATTCTGGTCAGCCTAGATTCTGAGAAGGCCTTTGATCGCGTGTCGTGGAGGTATATGTTTGCGGCCATGCAGAAGTTTGGTATCACGGGTAGCTTTTTGGCGTGGCTACACACTTTATATGCGGACCCGTTGGCAGTGGTGGATGATGGGGGGGCTCGTTCGCAGCCCTTTTCGTTGCATCGGGGCACTCGGCAGGGTTGCCCGCTTTCCCCGCTGCTCTATGTCTTACAATTGGAGCCCCTTCTGAGGTCTATTCTTGCGTCACCTCAAATTGCGGGTATCACTTGGGAAGGGGGTTCTATCAAGCTCAGTGCGTTTGCGGACGACCTGCTGCTCTGTCTAGGTGCCCCTGAGAGTTCATTGCCGCAGGCCTTGAGGGTCATTGAGCAATTTGGGGTTTTTTCTGGGTTGCGTATTAACCGGGCGAAGTCCATGGTGCTGGATGTTGATGGGCGTTCCAGAGAGGGGTGGCGGGGGGTGTTTCCACTCAGTTGGGCGTCTGGGCAAATTCGTTACTTGGGCATTCAGATCCCTGAGCACCCGCGGCGCCTGTACGAGGTGAATGTCGTGCCGTTACTTGACTCTACGATTAGGAAGATGCAGAGATGGCGGGACCTACCGGTTTCGTTGCTAGGTCGCGTGGCTCTCGTGAAAATGATTGAGTGGCCCCGTTGGTTGTATCTGTTGAGGCATGTACCGGTGTGGCTGCGCCGAAGGGAGCTTTTGGTGCTACATACCCATCTTGGGAAGTTTCTATGGCGGCATCGCCGGGCGCGAATCTCCCTGACTACGCTTATGCGTCCTGTGGAAGAGGGCGGCGTGGGCCTGACTTCTCTGCGCTCCTATAATCTGTGCTATTTGGCGCGGCGTCTGAGTGATTTTGTTATCGGTTCGGAGGAGCGCCTTCCGATTACGCTGATAGATCAGATGTCGGAGAAGTGGCATAGGGTCTATCTGTTGCACTGTACTAGGGTATCGCTGCCGCAGTTTTGGAAGGAATCGATAATCATGGGAGCACTGCGAGCGGCCTGGCAGGCTCTGTGTAGGGGGCGTGGTGGCCGTTGGGAGGCCACGGATTGTCTTCCGTTGCGGGGTAATAGGGCTTTTCCGCCGGGCTGGGAGAGGGGGATGGCACTGACTTGGTGTAGGGCAGGACTCGAGTATCTCGGCCAGCTGAGAATGGTCGATGCTGATCACCTAGCTTCGTTTCAAATGTTGGTTCAATGCTATCAGTTGCCGTTGCGAACCTTCTATTTCTATTTGCAGGTACGCCACTATCTGCTTAGTCTTTCTGAGGGTGGCAAGTTGCTCGCACGGCCGGGTAGTCTCTGGCTATTGATGGAAAAACTGCAGGAGTGTAGCTCGGCACGGCTTATGAGGGGAGAAATAATTTTGGAGGGGAATCTTGCACATTTGTCGCCGGTAGTGCTGAGGTGGCAGGCCGATGGGCTAGAAGGACTCACTGTGGAACTCATGGGACGGGCGTTTCAGAGGGTGCGGTGTATGTCTGAAGCCGTGCGCTATCGGGAGATGCAATATAAACTACTGTGGCGAGCCTATGTGGCGGAGGTTGGGGCTGTGCGGATGGGCCTTTTGAAAACAGATGTGTGTAGCTTGTGTAGTAGTGGGAAGGGTTCATTATTCCATCGATTTTGGTCTTGTTCAATAATACAGACTTATTGGGGGGAGATTTGGGAGTCCCTTGTTTCCTGGACGGGCACCCGGATTGAAATGCGCCCCCTCTGGTGTCTTTTTCAGCTTCCATACCCGGGTATTGTGGGGTCTAGTCCACACCGACAATTTTATGAGAAGGGCTTCTTAGTGGCCAAGCAATGTATTCTACGACGTTGGCTGTCCGGGGTACGTCCCACACTCTTGGAGTGGGAAAATCAATTACGGGCAGTTTTGCTCCTGGAAAGGAAAACGGCTAAACTGCTTGGGGGGAAGGCCTGGGCGAGGCATCTCTCTATTTGGGAGTCTTTGCAGGGGGATCCTGGGGTACCTCTAGGAGGGGAGAGTGGGGGTGGGCAGACTGCTTCCTAGTGGGGCCCCTTAGTGCAGTGTTTGGTGGTACGTAGGTGGGTGAGGTGTTTGTCCTGGAGGGGGGTGGGGGGGAGGGAGGGGGGGTGGAGGGGGGGGAGTGGGGAGGGTGAGGAGGGTGGGTAATCTTGCTCTTTTGTATAGCACCCATACTGTCGTTCTGTTGTATTGCTATGCTTGAGGCTGTTCTGCCCTCGCTGTCTGTTTGCGGGGTGTGTGGATGTTCTTTCTTGTTCTCTATTGTTATACTAAAAATAATAAAAATGATTTTCTCTAAAACCAGCTAAACTAACAGCCTTTACTACATCCACCAGTAACAAATTCCAGAGTTTGATTACACGTTGAGTGAAAAAATATTTTCTTTTATTAGTCTTAAATAGTTTAACCTGTAGCTTCATTGCATATCCCCTAGTCTTTCTATATTCTGATAATGTAAGCAATCGATCTACGTTTACCCATTCCACTCCATTCATTAATTTAAAGACTTCTATCATATCTCCCCTCAGCCTTCTCTTTTCCAGGTTAAAGAGCCCTAACCTTTTTAGCCTTTCTTCATAGGAGTATCCTTCCATCCCCTTTACCATTTTGGTGGCTCTTCTCTGAACCTTTTCTAATAACGCTATATCCTTTTTAAGATACGGTGACCAGAATTGCACACAATATTCAAGGTGCGGTCTCACCATGGAACGATATAGATGAATTATAATATCTTTTGTTTTATTTTCCATTCCTTTCCTTATGATACCTAGCATTCTATTTGCTCTCTTGGCCGCCGCTGCACACTGGGCAGAGGGTTTTAACATGTTATCCACAATGACGCCTAAATCTTTTTCCTGGGTGGTGGTTCCTAATGTGGAACCTTGCATCGTGAAACCATAGTTTGGGTTGTTCTTCCCTAGGTGCATAACTTTGCACTTGTTCACATTAAATTTCATCTGCCATTTTGATGCACAGTCTTCCAATTTATCAAGATCCTCTTGCAATTTTCCACAATCCTCTTGGGTTTTAACAACTTTAAATAGTTTTTTGTCATCTGCAAATTTGATAACCTCACTCGTTATTCCACTTTCCAGGTCATTTATGAATATGTCAAAAAGCAGCGGACTCAGCACAGATCCCTGGGGTACAACACTATTCACCTTTCTCCATTGGGAAAATTGGCCATTTAGCCCAACCCTCTGCTTTCTATCTTTTAACCAGTTCCTGATCCACTGTAGTACACTGCCTCCTATCCCATGACTCTTTAGTTTTGCCAAAAGTCTCTGATGAGGGACCTTGTCAAAAGCTTTCTGAAAGTCCAGATACACTATATCAACCGACTCACCTTTGTTCACCTGTTTATTCACACTTTCAAAAACACATAAGAGATTAGTAAGACAAGATCTTCCTTGTCTAAAGCCATGTTGGCTGTCTTCCATTAGGCCATGACTATCTACATGCTGAGTAATTTTATTCTTTATGATGGTTTCTACCATTTTTCCTGGTACTGACGTCAAGCTCACCTGTCTGTAGTTTCCCGGATCACCCCTGGAACCCTTTTTAAAAATTGGTGTTATATTGGCGATCCTCCAGTCTTCAGGTATTAGAGATGATTTTAATGATAGTTCACAGATTACTACTAGCAGGTCTGCAATCGCATATTTCACTTCTTTCAACACCCTTGGCTGTATACCATCCGGCCCAGGTGATTTGCTACTCTTCAGTTTATCTAACAGTCGTAATACATCTTCCCGATGTATCGATATTTCCTTCAATTCTTCCGCACCTTTAGATACCACTTCAGTCATGGGAAACATCCCTACATCTTCCTCAGTAAAGACCGAAGCAAAGAATTCATTCAGTCTCTCCGCTATCACCTTGTCACCTCTTAGTGCCCCTTTAACCCCTCTATCAATTAATGGACCAACTGACTCTCTCACAGGTTTTTTGCTACGAATGTACTTGAAAAAGTCTTTATTTTGCGTTTTTGCTTCCGCAGCAAGCTTCTTCTCAAATTCTCCCTTTGCCTGCTTTATCAATGCCTTGCATTTGACTTGCCAGTGCTTGTGGTGTTTCCAGGTTTCATTGTTTGGCTCTTTTTTCCATTTCCTGAAAGATGTTTTTTTGGCAACAACAGCCTCTCTGACTCCCCTTTAAACCATGCTGGCAGTTTTTTGGACTTCCTTCCACTTTTCTTAAAGCCTGGAATATAGCTGGTCTGGGCTTCCAAGATAGTATTTTTCAACAACACCCAAGCTTGATGTAAGTCTTTAACCTTTGCAACTGCTCCTTTTAGTTTTTTCTTAACTATTTTCCTCATTTTATCATAGTCTCCCTTTCGAAAGTTAAAAGGTAGTACTGTGGATTTCCTTACTATCCCTCCTCCATTAATTAAATCAAAGGCGATCATGCTATGATCACAATTGCCAAGTGGCCCCAACACCCTTATCTCTTGCACTAGATCTGATGTTCCACTAAGGACTAGGTCTAATATGGCTTCCCCTCTGGTTGATTCATGAACCAGCTGCTCCAAGAAGCAGTCATTTATTTCATCTAGTAACTTTATCTCCCTAGCCGTGTCCTGCCGTGACACTGACCCAGTTGATACCAGGATAATTGAAATCACCCATTATTATTACTGCGCTGTAGCTTTTGTTAGCTTCCTTGATTTCTTTGAGCATTTCAGCATCCATTTGTTCATTCTGGCCATGCGGTCAATAGTACACCCCCACTGCCATCGCCTTCCCCTTTTTACATGGAATTTCAATCCATAGAGATTCTACAGCAAATTTTGTTTCCTGCAAAACTTTAATCCTTTCTGACTCAATGCCCTCTCTAACATAGAGCGCAACCCCTCCACCAATTTGATCAGCTCTATCATTACTGTGATAAGGAAGCTTATCATAGCTCAGGAAAGAGCTATAGAAAAGGTGAAGTGACTCTGAACAAGCAACCTGTCAGTTCTGGTAGAAATAAGAAAACAGAATTTTCCCATAAAAGACTACCAGTCCCAGAATGCATCAGGTTTCCAACAGCCATTAGAGGAGCTGAAGTGGGGAAACGTGTGTTCAATCAGGAGGGCTATGAGGTAATCCCCAAGCACTCATCTCAAAGGGCAGGGCCTGATTCAGCACAGCTGCGCTGTGCTAGGGTGGAGCACTCATCAAAGCAGAATAAAGGTAGAGTTTATTCTACAGAGAATTATCCTCATTTTCATCTGGGAGATCCTCATCCTCAGATTCAGCTTGGAGATCCTCAGCTTGGACATCTTCATCATCTGGAGGATCATCAGAAGCAGAAGCCAGTGCGGACGGACAGAGAGGGCAAGAAACCCTTTGGAAGAAAGAAGAGGAAAGCATTTGGGAGGCCTAAAGGAGTCCAGAGCAGTACGTATACTGGGAGACATTCAAAAGGCCAGCATACACCATTGGACTGGGGAAAGCCAGAGGAATGGTGCTGCAGAGCTAGGAATCTCCAGACGGTACCTGTGAGGGAGACGGCTGCACGTGGAAGGGACCCTAGGACCCGTGCCAGAAGGTATGTGAAGAGAGATCCAGTGTCCAGGGATATGGATTGGAAGGCTGGACATAAGAACTGGACTACATACTGGCCAGGCTATTTAGAGAGGAACTCTAACAGCAATGGAAGCTCAGGTATGAACACTGATCTATGCCCTAGCTATAACCTTGAAAGACAGCAGGGAAACAAGTATTCTCCTGAGAGTGCTACATTGAGAAATTCCTCTGTGCCAATCCATGATATTGAACCCATGATTGTTGAAGAAGGGGGAGCGGTCTTAGATACAGGCTGTGAATATATGGATTGCTCTCTGTCTAAACTCCTTTGGTAATTTACTGTTACAAAGTACAAGAACCATCACAAAGAAATACAAACTTGTTCTTTAATCTACTCAGAAAAGCTCCTGAGTAGGATTTTTAGCCACGCAGTAGAAAGCAAGCCAGCTAAGAGGTTTCAGCTGGGTAACTGCTAGCAATTGAGCCTTACCTAATTGCTTGTGAGCTCTGAGGGAATCACTTCTGAGTCTATGTGTGAAGAAATAAGAAGTTAACCTGAAAAGAACAGTTTTTCCCTTCTTTGTGGGTTTTGCTTGTTGTTTAGAGCACTGCTAAGAAAATATTAGCTAAAGCCTACAGAAAAGACCAGTTTGTTACCAACCAGGTCTTTATTCTTTTGCTTTGATTGCCTGACAAGTTCAGCTGTTGTTTTCCTGATTTTGTTTTTCCAAGTTTAACATTGAAAGCAAATATCCTATTTTATGTGCTACCAAGCATATCTGTGTTGGGAGAAATAACCCCATAAATAAATATCTTATTGGCTTTACACTCAAGCACAACTAATTATTGTGAGCAGCTGTGTCTGGTGTGAATGGACTGCATTTCCCACAGTCCCTTGCAAATCATATTGATATATGCACTTGCCAAGACTGTGAACATTCTCACCCAGGCAGCCGTCTGACATTACGATATAGTTTGTACCCAGGTATCATAGTGTCCCACTGGTTGTCCACCTTCCACTATGCCTCTGATATTCCAATCATATCTAACCTCTCATTTAGTGCTATATATTATAACTCTCCCATCTTATTTTTTAGACTTCTAGCATTTGCATACAAGCATTTTAGAGACTGTATTTTATTCATATTAATTTGGCTATTGGTAGATATGGGTAATTTGGGATCTTTAAGCTCTGTCTGCTCCATACTCGAGGGTATTTGGGCTACTTTACTCTTTTTTGGAACCTCTCTGCTTTTGGTAGTATCCTTCAAGGATACATTCTTTCGAAACATCCACTCTTGGGCGACTGTCGGCTTTCCCCTATTATCTAGTTTAAAAGCTGCTCTATCTCCTTTTTAAAGGTTAATGCCAGCAGCCTGGTTCCATCCTGGTTAAGGTGAAACCCATCCCTTCGGAAGAGCCCCTCCTTTCCCCAGAATGTTCCCCAGTTCCTAACAAATCTAAAACCCTCATCTCTGCATCATTGTCTCATCCACGCATTGAGACTCCGGTGCTCTGCCTGCCTTTTGGGTCCTGCGCGTGAAACAGAAGCTCCCGCTACCCTTGAGAACGCTACCCTGGAAGTTCTGGATTTCAACTTCCTACCTAAAAGCCTAAATTTAGCCTCCAGAACCTCCCTACCACATTTTCCTATGTCATTGGTACCGACGTGTACCAAGACAGCAGACTCCTCCCCAGCATTATCTAAAACCTTATCTAGGTGGTGCGTGAGGTCCGCTACCTTCGCACCAGGCAGGCATGTTACCAGGTGATCCTCACGTCCACCAGCCACCCAACTATCTACATGCCTAATGATCGAATCACCAACTATAACGGCTGTCCTAACCCTTCCCTCATGGGCACATGGCCCTGGAGAAACTTCTTCGGTGCAAGAGGGTTTTACATTACCTGGACAGGTCCTAGTTACAGGATCACTTCCTGTCACACCAGGGTGATGCTCTGGAGAACATTTTGCTCTCAGAATCGCGTCTAGACGTTTTTGTGCTGAAAATGTCCAACTTATATATGTAAAAGGCTTATTCGTGGTTCAGAATAGCCCCCATATCATCTGATTTGTCTTAGTAGACGTAGTTTACATCTCTTGATTATATTATTTACTTGATTATCCATGGTCAGTTTTGAGTCCAGAATGACTGCTAACAGTTTCAAGGAACTTGTGATGGTACTTCCATTCAATTTAAGGTTATGATTAGAAAAATAAAGTCTAAGGAGTAGACTAACAATAAGATATTGGTTCTCTATGGATTGAGTTTTAAGTAATAATTAATCTGGTTATCTATGTACTCGAAGCATTAGGTTAGCAAAGCAAGGATAGTATGAATACGGTCTCAAAATTCAGACAATGTCATCAGCATAAGAACATAAGAAGTGCCATACTGGTCAGACCAAAGTTCCATCAAGTCCAGTATCCTATTCCAAACAGTGGCCAATCCAGGTCACAAGTACCTGACAAATTCCAAAAGTAGCCAGTTTCATGCTACTTTTCCCCAGGGATAAGCAGTGATTTTTCTCTTGGGCTCTATTAATATCAGTTTATGGACTTTTCCTCTAGGAATTTGTCCAAACCTATTTTAAACCCAGCTACACTACCTGCTTTTACCACATCCACTGGCAATGATTTCCAAAGGCTAATTATATCTTGAGAGAAAAAAATGTTTTCTCTCATCTGTTTTAAATATACCACTTTGTAGCTATGTGGGGTGTCCCCTAGTCCTTGCATTTTTTTGAAAGAGTAAACGATCAATTTGCATCTACTCTTTCAACTCCACTCAGGATTTTATAGACCTCTATCATATCTCCCCTCAGGCATTCTTCTCCAAGCTGAAAAGCTCTAACCTCTTTAACCTTTTTTCATAGGACAGTCATTCCATTCTCTTTTTTTTCTAACTACTTATGAAAATGAGGATACACCACCAAATTAAGCAACCAACAATATAAAAGTGAAGAAAACAAAATACAAAACATAAAGGGCAGTCACCGAACCAGACAGTCCCCCTCTACATAGCAGATGATAGCAAATGATAACAAAAAGCATCAACAAATAGCTGAGGGCTTAAGAAGTCTCCCCCCCCCCCCCCCCCAAAACTGTACGGGTTACAGTTTGACACAAAAATAAGATCTGTCAAGAACATATATCATCCAGTAACCCACCCCCAAAGTAACAGTGCAATGCCAATACATCCATACATCAATATCCCCTGGATGACCTGCCTTACTAATGCCAATAACTAAAAAAAATCCAAAAGAGCAAAAAAGAGAACCGATAAACCCCAGAAAATCCTGGAGAGTGAGAAGAGCAGAGAGGCTAGGAGAGAGACAGCAACACACTAACAAATGTAGGGCCATACAGGCTGAGGAAAAGGAACAAAGAAAATCAGAGAGAGCAGGCCAAGGTAAGAAGACACTACCATACACGCTGCAAAGGAGCAGGTCTGGCAAGAGGAGGGGAAGAACCCTACGCATACCACAATAGGAGTGGGGGAGGTATCCAGGCTGCACCCACCTCCCCTCCATGGCGAACACTATGGGCCCTATTCTGAGAAAGACATTCAGGGCGAATGTATGCGTCCAAGCATGTATGTCCAAAACGTAGATGTGATTCCCTGCTCACGCAGTTAGACGTGCAGCCAAGTGTCAGAATACGGGGCTATACGTCCAGTCGCTAAACGTGCAACTCGCGAACAGTGGGATTCCAGTTACGCGTAAGTACCACATGTAACCCGCAACAAGACGCGGAAAAATCTACTGTGCGTAACAGTGCAGCAACATGGCCCAAACATAGAGACTTGTGCTAGTAAAGACAACTACCCAAAGAAAAATAACTTATGTAATAAATAAATGGACATTTAGGGGCATGTTTACTAAACTGCGGTAACGTTACATAACGCGCGTTATGTAATGTTAACGATCGTTATGTAACGTTAACGCGTGTTCTGAGACGTTAATGATTGTTAACGTCTCAGAACGAGCGTTAACGTCACGTAATGATCGTAAAGCTCCGCAGCGCGGTATAACACCGCAGAAGGTGGAGAGAGGGCGGAGAGAAGGGGTCAATGGGCGGAGAGTGGGCGGTGAGAGGCTCCAGGCACACTAATGCGCTGAACTCAAGGGCTGAATCCCACCGCGAATGAAAACCTGCCGTTAGATGCACATTTGCAGGGGAGAGAAACCATTTTAGTGTCAGCAATGTACAGCATAGGCAGGGAAACCCACAAAACGTGATAAGTGTGATACATGTGTAAGGAACAAAAGGGCAAATAAGCAGTGAAAATGACCAGAAGAAACGAGGAAAAAAACATAACCAAGCTAGCCAATAGTGATATCAATGGGAAACAGCAATAAACACCACTGAGAAAGCCTCAGAAAAAGATATTAACTGTGGAAGGATGTATGCTCTGTCCCCATAGAAGGTGAATGATCCCACAGTGAAATAGCGCAGATCAGGGCTTCCCCTTGTTAGTGGACAGGTTCCCTATGGCATGCACATGTTCCGCAACAGCAGGGTGGGCATGTCGGAACAGGCAACCGGGCAGATGCTGGAAAAGGGGATACAGAGGGCTGCAGGCGGCACATGCTGTGGTGCAGCTAGGCCACAGTGGGGACTAGGGTGATGCTCAGTTGGCCCATAGGAATGCGTAAACAGTAGAGCCAGACAGCAACTGATGAGGGCCCAACATGGGCATGAGTGTGTCTCCCGCAGTGTCACAGGGGACAGTACCCAGCAGCTACCCCTAAGGGCACAGAACAGTGGCAGGCAGTGCTGGGGGGAAGCGTGGACATCCATCCAGGCACCCCTACCCCATTACCCACACCATAGGCAGCTGCCTACCCACACACTGGATGGCCCGAGACTGTGCACTACCAGCACCACCAGCAGAAGGGCATGGCAGCATGGCGGCGGTGGGGTACTGGTGGCGGAGGGGGCAGTGACATCTGACCATAGCAGGCCACGGCCCAGACCCATGTAGGTGGGTGCCGTGCACTGCAACAGACAGGCTCCATATGACAAACAGTCATGGTACCTCCAGGGAATGATCTGCCCGTGTGGCGCAGTATGCACAGCCAGTGCGCTCAGGAGCAGAAGGTCACAGGTTTAAACCCCAGCTGTGGAGCCTGTCAACTCTGTCCCCATAGTTTTTACCAGTAATAAACCATGGTAAGAAAGATGGAACCTTTTATTGCTGATAGAATAAACATGCCTGGAACACCTACATTTTACTCTACAGAGCACAGACACCACAAACAGGCACATTACCTAGAGCAGAGTCTGCCAAATGCAGTCCGGGAGGGCTACAAATCATGCAGGTGTCATGCTGTCTCCAATAGAAGGACATGTTAGCATGGTGGCGGAGGGCGTACAGGTGGTGGAGGGGGCAGTGGCACCTGGCTGCAGCAGACCATGGCCTAGCCCGGTCTAGGTGGGTGCCGTGCACTGCAACAGACAGGCTCCATATGACAAACAGTCATGGTACCTCCAGGGAATGATCTGTCCGTGTGGTGCAGTATGCACAGCCAGTGCGCGCAGAAGCAGAAGGTCACAGGTTCAAACCCGAGCTGTGGTCCCTGTGGTAAGAAAGACAGAACCTTTTAGTGCTGATAGAATAAACATGCCTGGAACACCTACATTTTACCCTACAGAGCACAGACACCACAAACAGGCGCAATACCTAGAGCAGAGTCTCCCAAATGCAGTCCCGGAGGTCCAAACAACATTTAGGTTCCATGCTGTCTGCAATAAAGATGCCTGTGCTGTATGTCGATGCGCCGCCCCCATGGTATGCAGATGTATCTCATGCATATTCATCAGGGACAGCATGAAAACACGAACATGGTGCGGCCCACCAGGACCGGAGTTGGGAACCCCTGTCCAAGAGCAGTGACCCACAGGGGTGGAAATACCCGCACCCACAGGCCCCATTAGCCACAGCCTCCTGGAGAGGCAGGATGTTGGGCCCTGTGTGCATCTCCCAATACTAGCACTTGCATACCCTAGCAATGCCACCCAAAACCCGGGAATACGGTACACAGATAGCAAAAGGTTGCTATGATAACTGGCACATAGCAATCCCTAAGGTTAGCACAAGCTGCCCAGTGGGCTGTAGCATACCAACCTCTGTGATGTCTGTGGAGTGTGTGTCAGGTCTGGTACCTGACAGTGTCCACCACCTTCGGGAGAGACCCCAACAGTACTGCATATCATAGCCATGCCTGCACTGTGCCCAGGACTGGTGCGGTGTCCTGGGCTGCCAAAAGCCTATATAGGTGCACAATGCTGGCATAGGTGTGGGGGTGTGCGTCAGTCTATCCAGTGTGTGGTGTTTGCCAACACCCTCTGCAGCCCACACTGATAGCACTGTTGCCAGTATTGGCCTGCCAATGTGCATAATGAGGAGCAAGGTACTGTGGGTATAGCCGGACAGGGTGGCCTGGGCAGGATGCACCTGCACAGGGCCCAGTGCAATGGCTGGGACACTGTAGTGCCTGCCCACCACCTACATGGACAGGGTGGCCACGGCATGTCCTGCTGTGAGGTCACGCTCACCCTGACTGTGCAGTGACCATGGCATGGCTGGGTTCCCCCATAGTGCTACAGTGTTCCTCTGAAGTGAGATATATGGGCTTTGTTCTCTGGAGCCCAATCATTGATCTATCTGCTTGGTGGGTGTGTACACATCACCTCCAGGAACATGCACTATGGGCTAACAAGCAGACTGTCTGCAGTTAGTATGTGTGTGTTTGGAACACCGTGCAGCAGCAGCTGGTGACTCGCTTTGCTTGCTGCTGGAGGATGTCAGATAGTGGTGTGGGGCAGCTGCGCAGTAGCAGGTCTTCTGTCTGTCACTGCCCAATGGATGGAGGCATACAGATCTGCATAGACTGCGCTGTAGGGGTGTCCATTCCCCGGCAGGACTGGGGTGAATGGTCCCCTCTACTGTCACCAGTGTAGGGGGGTAAAATGTCAATCTTTTGGTTGGAAATCCTGTTTCCCACCCTGAGCCACAGAGGGTGGGATGGGTGTTGGTACGTAAACCGCCTATGGGCCCCAACCCCCCACCCTGAAATCATGTGACCATGGCACCCACACAGTGTATGCACTATTCCGGGTGCATCATAGTCCACACAGGCAAGACGTGATATACAGATGGACACAGGCAAATGCTAAGGGCATCTGCAGGGACCACCTATCACACAGTGGCACCGATGGGGACCTGTAGCATAGCCCATCGCAGCAAAGCCAGGTGCTGCGGAAATGGTGCTGGGCACCCCACCTCACCCTCAGGGTGAGCACAGGACCCGTCCACTGTGACGGTGTGTAGCCACTCTGTGGCAGTAACACACACGGTCAGTACCCCCTACCAGGCTGAGGTGCTGTGGGGTTGCACATGGTCAGGACCCTCCACCAGGCCGAGGTGCTGGGAGGGTGCATACCGCAACATGTGTCCATCTGTAGACTGCTGATTTGCATGTGCAGTGCATCATGGGTGTGGCTGGTCCAATCCAACCCTGGCAACCACAGCAGACGGTCTGTGTGGTGACCTGTAGTTCCTCTGTAGCCAGCCAGGCATGTAGCAGGAGATGTAGGCCACTAGCAACTACACTGGCTGTGGAGACAGAGGTTATGGGTTTGAACCTACTGTGGTGATATGTGAAAGGGCTATCTGATGCATTTCCTTTTGTAGCAGCGGAGTGTATGCAACCAAATAATACCAGGAGTCAGAGCCTGACATCAGTACCGGGAAAAATGGTAGAAACCATCATAAAGAATAAAATTACTCAGCATGTAGATAGTCATGACCTAATGGGAGACAGCCAACATGGCTTTAGACAAGGAAGATCTTGTCTTACTAATCTGTTATGTTTTTTTGAAGGTGTGAATAATCAGGTGGACAAAGGTGAGTCGGTTTGAAATTGTGTATCTGGACTTTCAGAAAGCCTTTGACAAGGTTCCTCATCAGAGACTTTTGGCAAAACTAAAGAGTCATGGGATAGGAGGCAGTGTACTACTGTGGATCAGGAACTGGTTAAAAGATAGAAAGCACAGGGTAGGGCTAAATGGCCAATTTTCCCAATGGAGAAAGGTGAATAGTGGTGTACCCCAGGGATCTGTGCTGGGGCCGCTGCTTTTTCACATATTCATAAATGACCTGGAAAGTGGAATAACGAGTGAGGTTATCAAATTTGCAGATGAGACAAAACTATTTAAAGTTGTTAAAACCCAAGAGGATTGTGGAAAACTGCAAGAGGATCTTGATAAATTGGAAGACTGGGCATCAAAATGGCAGATGAAATTTAATGTGGACAAGTGCAAGGTTATGCACCTAGGGAAGAACAACCCAAACTATGGTTACACAATGCAAGGTTCCACATTAGGAACCACCACCCAGGAAAAAGATTTAGGCGTCATTGTGGATACCATGTTAAAACCCTCGGCCCAGTGTGCAGCAGCAGCCAAGAGAGCAAATAGAATGCTAGGTATGATAAGGAAAGGAATGGAAAATAAAACAAAAGATATTATAATGCCTCTATATCGTTCCATGGTGAGACCGCACCTTGAATATTGTGTGCAATTCTGGTCGCCGTATCTTAAAAAGGATATAGCGATTTTAGAAAAGGTTCAGAGAAGAGCCACCAAAATGGTAAAGGGGATGGAAGGATACTTCTATGAAGAAAGGCTTAAAAGGTTAGGGCTCTTTAACCTAGAAAAGAGACGGCTGAGAGGAGATATGATAGAAGTCTATAAATTAATGAATGGAGTTGAACGGGTAAACGTAGATCGATTGTTTACCTTATCAGAATATAGAAAGACTAAGGGACATGCAATGAAGCTACAGGGTAAACTATTTAAGACTAATAAAAGAAAATATTTTTTCACTCAACATGTAATCAAACTCTGGAATTTGTTACCGGAGGATGTAGTAAAGGCTGTTAGTGTAGCTGGGTTTAAAAAAGGTTTGGACAAGTTCCTGGAGGAAAGGTCCATAAACCATTATTAAGAAGGGACCCAGGATATCAATGCTTGAACCAATGCAAGCATTGTGGAACCTGTGTCCCTTGGGGAAACTGCTAGGTACATATGACCTAGATTGGCCACTGTTGGAAACAGAATACTGGGTTTGATGGACCTTGGTCTGACCCAGTATGGCATATCTTATGTTCTTATGTTCAGGAGTCACTTACAGAATCCAAGCCAATTTATTGTGCACAAGGCCAGACAGGAACGAGTCCAAAAGTGACTGAGCAAGCTTGAACAGGAGCAAATTCATCATATACATTTTCTAACAGTCTAATACACACAAGTTCTCTATTGGTCTCAATGCCCCCCCTATATTTATCCAATCAGGGACTTTCTCTGGGCCTCTTTCTCTTTTCCCCCTCAATTCAGCTGAACAAAAGGCACATTAAAAGTGTTAGATACATCTCTACTTCAAGGACATCTCTAGCCAAAGGAATGTGAAAGTATCTTAATGAGAAATGTTTGAAGTGAAAGTGTTGAAAGACATCATGCAGACTCTGCAATAAGCAGACTTCTCTAACTTGCAATTCTGATTCTTAGCAGCACTACTAAAAGGTAGGGGGTTCAAAATCCAGGCCTAACTTACAGGCTCTTATATGCCATAGCCTATCACACTTTTAGTTGGTAGCATCAATTAAAACTGCAAAACAGCCTCATGGACCTATAATCTCAAGTGCCCACGCACGCGGCTACGCATGTAACCACGCACGCGGCTACGCACGTACCCACGCACGTACCCACGCACGCGGCTACGCACGTGGCTACGCAGCACAAACAATTCGCGAGGAGATGGCTGCCATGTCAAGGAAGCCTGCCTTCACCATGGCAGATCTATATCTCCTGACCGAACTCTTCTGCCTCCGCCAGGATCGCCTCTTCCCTGGCTCATCCCGGAGGCAGAATCTGGCCAGGGTCAGGAGGGCCTGGGAGCGCCTCACCAGGAGGTACAATAGAAGCTCTGACTACCCACGTGAGGTAAGTGCATGGGGACAGGCACCCCAACCTAGAATGTGAAGGAGAACACCCTGTAACCAAACCACCTATCAGCCACGCACTGCCAGGGAATGTCATGTGTTGGTGCGTCCAGCTGGGAGTAACGTCTGCCCCCCCCCAAACAACAGAACCGCCCTGCCCCCAGGGGGTAGCTGCGACCACCACAGAGATGGAGTACCCAGTACAATGTTATGGTATGTGGCGCTGTTGCAGCCTCAGTGATGTGCCCTATCCACAGGACACCACAGGTCCATCACAGAGGCCAAGAGACACACAGGGGTATGTCACCTGCCCCTGTCAGCGATCACAAGGCTCAACTATATCCCCGGGATGCAGCAGGCCTCACATCAGGGGTCCATCCCCCATCCTGGTGCTATGGTATCTGCCCCTGTGTAGGAGTACAAGGCTCAACTATATCCCCGGGATGCAGCAGGCCTCACTTCAGGGGTCCATCCCCCATCCTGGTGCTATGGTATCTGCCCCTATTTGTGATCACAAGGCTCAACTATATCCCCGGGATGCAGCAGGCCTCACATCAGGGGTCCATCCCCCATCCTGGTGCTATGGTATCTGCCCCTGTGTAGAAGTACAAGGCTCAACTATATCCCCAGGATGCAACAGGCTTCACTTCAGGGGTCCATCCCCCATCCTGGTGCTATGGTATCTGCCCCTGTTTCTGATCACAAGGCTCAACTATATCCCCGGGATGCAGCAGGCCTCACTTCAGGGGTCCATCCCCCATCCTGGTTCTATGGTATCTGCCCCTGTTTGTGATCACAAGGCTCAACTATATCCCCGGCATGCATCAGGCCTCACATCAGGGGTCCATCCCCCATCCTGGTGCTATGGTATCTGCCCCTGTGTAGAAGTACAAGGCTCAACTATATCCCCGGGATGCAGCAGGCCTCACTTCAGGGATCCATCCCCCATCCTGATGCTATGGTATCTGCCCCTGTGTAGGAGTACAAGCTCAACTGTATCCCCAGGATGCAGCAGTCCTCACTTCAGGGGTCCATCCCCCATCCTGGTGCTATGGTATCTGCCCCTGTGTAGGAGTACAAGGCTCAACTATATCCCCGGGATGCAGCAGGCCTCACTTCAGGGATCCATCCCCCATCCTGGTGCTATGGTATCTGCCTGTTTGTGATCACAAGGCTCAACTATATCCCCGGGATGCAGCAGGCCACACTTCAGGGGTCCATCCCCCATCCTGGTGCTATGGTATCTGCCCCTATTTGTGATCACAAGGCTCAACTATATCCCCGGGATGCAGCAGGCCTCACTTCAAGGGGTCCATCCCCCATCCTGGTGCTATGGTATCTGCCCCTGTTTCTGATCACAAGGCTCAACTATATCCCCGGGATGCAGCAGGCCTCACTTCAGGGGTCCATCCCCCATCCTGGTGCTATGGTATCTGCCCCTGTGTAGGAGTACAAGGCTCAACTATATCCCCAGGATGCAGCAGGCCTCACTTCAGGGGTCCATCCCCCATCCTGGAGCTATGGTATCTGCCCCTGTTTGTGATAACAAGGCTCAACTATATCCCCGGGATGCAGCAGGCCTCACATCAGGGGTCCATCCCCCATCCTGGTGCTATGGTATCTGCCCCTGTGTAGGAGTACAAGGCTCAACTATATCCCCGGGATGCAGCAGGCCTCACTTCAGGGGTCCATCCCCCATCCTGGTGCTATGGTATCTGCCCCTATTTGTGATCACAAGGCTCAACTATATCCCCGGGATGCAGCAGGCCTCACTTCAGGGGTCCATCCCCCATCCTGGTTCTATGGTATCTGCCCCTGTGTAGGAGCACAAGGCTCAACTATATCCCCAGGATGCAGCAGGCCTCACTTCAGGGGTCCGTCCCCCATCCTGGTGCTATGGTATCTGCCCCTGTTTGTGATCACAAGGCTCAACTATATCCCCAGGATGCAGCAGGGAGCACTGCAGAGGCCCACCTCCCATCCCGGCAGTAGCTGATGGGCACTGGGAGATGTGTGGAGATGGCCCACACATGTGTGCTGTGTCTGGGTGTCCCGGCACACATGTGGTGTGGGCTGTTCCCTGCCTCTGCTGTTCGGTTACCCAGCTCCCGTGTCCAGGGACACTCTGGACACGTATGGTGTGTCCCCTCCATGGCTGCGTGCAACACCTCTGGCTTGCCCATGGCTCCCGCACCTGGCCTCGGGCATACTGCATGGGCACTTGTACATATGTCTGCCTGTGGGGTGTGTCCCTCTCCCACCCCATGTGCCACAGGTTTGTGCATGTGCCATCCGGGAGGGGGAGGATTGGGGGCACAGAACCATACACATGGTGTACAGTGTGTATGGGGCCTCCTCTCCTTCGCCATGTAGGGGATGACACGTGTCTTGAGCTGTAGGTGCACCTGCTATCACACATGTATGCTGCATGTCTGGCCACTTTATCCTGTCTCCACTGCCACTCCCACCTGGCCCCACAGGGATGTGTTCCGTTGGCCTCTGCTCTGTGTGCGCTGTATCATGACGGTCACATACTTGCACAACTGCGCATCTCTGCCCCTCCGAATATGCTGTGCCACTGGCGGACAGATGCCCTCACAGCAGCCACTGCTGCTGTCTGGGCACAGGTTTGCGACGTGTCTTTGGGCATGGTACCGTAGGTGTGCATTGCCCCCATTGGCCTTCCCTGGGGCTCTGGGTCTCCCAGCATCAGACTCTGGTGCACTGCCATCGTGTGCAATGATGTGACGTCATATGTGTCTGTCCATGCTTCTCTGCTGTCCAGTTGAATGTTGCTACATCAGTGATTCCATGGGTCCATCATCTCACGTGTGACTTTATGATGTTTCTTTCTGCAGGTGATGCAGGATATGGGTGTCGTGCCTGGTTGCTGACCCCTGTGCGTCTCCCTCGGCCAGGTGCAGAGATGTGGTACAATGAGGCCCATGCCTCCAGCCGCTCAGTCCTTGAGTGCACTTTTGGCATTCTAAAGAGTCGCTTCAGGTGTCTGGATAGGACCGGCGGTGCCTTACAGTACGGACCCCTAACTGTGGCAAAGATCATTCTGGCCTGTTGCATCCTCCACAACATTGCTCTCAGGCACAATGTCCCAGTCGATATTAATGAGGATCTCGGGGATGATCCTGTGTGCCCTCCTGCACATGGCCGTGGTGACACACGTGAGGGGATGGCGGCCAGGCAACATCTGATCGAGGAGCTCTTCTCCTGTAAGTTCTGCATGTGTGGGGATGTGCTTCTGGGTCGCCATGTGTGAGCTGATCTGTGTGTTTCACGGCACTGTCATGACATGTCTCTATATGTCTCTTGTGTTTTTGACTCCCCAGGACAGGCTGCTGTGTTCTGGGCTCCCAAGGATAGGCTTCCGATACTGCCCAATGCTGTGGTACATGTAGGGACTGTGTGTACATCAATGCAACATGCAGGTGATTGGGGTGGGTGGACATACAGGTAGGTGTGCTGTGGTGGCAGCACTGCATGACACATATATGTGTTTCCCTCTCCACTGCTCCTCTGGTGTTGCACATGTCTTTGGCCTACCACTCCATCCACCATATGTTCTGTTTGACACACATCTGACCATTGCCTGTGCACATCTTGGGGGTCTACATACTGTACCTACTGCACGTGTTACCAGGCTGTGTGTGTCTCCGGACACAGGGCATTGTACTGTTTGGGCGCACGTACAGACTTCACTGCTATTGTGGCATTAGACAACCTCGGTGCACCCATGCATGGACTGAGATGGTTGTCTCCACTTGTCCCTGATTGTCGACAGTCCAGCCAACTGCAGCTTGCAGCATGCTTACCTTGTCTCACGGTGTATGTCTCTGTGTCTTTGGGACGTGTCTACCTGATGGTACCTTCTGCTCCCCTCTGACTTTGTCTGTCTCAGGGATGTGTCTGGCCACCTGTCCAGTGATGTTCACCTGTCTCTCTATGCCCTTCTGCTTATGCCCTTCTGTACATTGTGTGCATGTGTCATATATTGTTCCCTGACGTGTCTCATGTTTGCTGGCAGGACACTGCATGTCAACATTTTGTTTCCACGCACCACAGCATTCCTCGGACATGCTCCACTGACAGCTGACCGTGAGGACGTGGTGATGGACGCAGTTCATTGACATCTGCAGCCTCTACTGGGGCCCCTTGTGCCCTTGCCTGACTCGGACCTTCCCCATCAGACCAATGCTATACCTTTCAGGTAGGTTTCACCTTCCATCTTCTGGGACATACACCACATGCAGATGCTGCATTTGGCCTGTTAGTAACAACGTGCCTTTCTGTGGTATCTCTGTGCACCACCACTTCTGGACATGCTGTAGACCTCTGGGATGCCTGTGTGACATGGGCATTTACATGACCATGTTGGGATGGTGTCCTTGTCTGCAGGGCCATCTCCTGCTGTGGTCCATGTGCACTATGCTGTGTGTTGTGGCCGTGTCATGTTGTAATATCTAAGCATTCATGATGCACATATTGTGATGTCACTGTCTCCTTTGTGATCTGATGGTGGGTGTGGGTGTGCCATTCCCTTACCTTATTTCTACCCCTTTTCACACAGGACACAGCCAACATACATGGCACATCTACTACACTGCATCTGGAGACCCCATCAGCCACATTTGTTTGGACACAGCACCTCTGTGAAACTGTCCCTGGGTTTTGTTGCCACTGGGAGATGGACCTCTGCGAGTTGGACACAGGCCTTTTTTGGACCTCATTGTTGGCCTGCTATTTTGACTGTCACTGGGGGAACTGACACACCGTCGCTGCCATGAACTGTTTGGGTGTTTCGTTGATTGCAGCTGAGGGGGATCACCTTTGCATTGTTGTGGAACATTGACACGTCACTGGTGACTTTGTATGGTCCCTGTTGACTTTGCATGCTTCAACCTGGGTCTGTGGGGGTGTTGGGGATGGTGACTGCTGTGCTTACGGTGGGGGTGAGCTCTGTGGGGACGTGTTGTGCTGGCACCCTCCTCATCGCATCTTACAGTCTGGTTGGGACGGGTGACGGAATTGGGGCCAGGGGTTGGGGAGACAACGGTGGTGTGGGGTCAGGGTGGTTGGGGTCCACGGACAGCACCAGGTAGGTGGCCTCGCAACATGGATTGGATGTGTGTTGGCAACGGTGCTGTCTCCTTATGGTGCCTCCTCAGGCGCCCTATAACGTGCCCTATGAGGCACCCTACCAAGTGCCCTATAGGAGACATTATGGGGTGCCTTGGCATACAGTGCACTTTATAATGTGCCCTCTGGAGTGCCTTATGGGCGCCTTATGTGGCACCTTAGGTTACGGCCCTGTGAGGGTGTGTTTGCTGGCAGCACTAATTAAAATTAAGAAACAAAATGCTTCAGACAGCACTGATTTAAAGTAAAAGGTAATGTCTCAGCCAGCTTTACTCATTAGACCCACAGAGGGACTGAACTCATGAACCCTGCACCATCAGTCAGTGTATTAACCATTGTGCTACAGCTCTGAATGCCTTACTAGGCACCTTTTCATGTGCCTTATAGGGCACCATGTTGGGCTATTGTCTGTAGCTACTCTGTGCCAGTGACGCACATGATCAGTTCCCCCTACCAGGCCGAGGTGCTGTGGGGGTGCATACCCCATCTTGTGTTCATCTATAGACTGCTGTTCTGCATGTGCAGTACGCCATGGGTATGGGTGCGTTAACCCAAATCCTGGCCACCACAGCAGACAGTTTGTGTGGTGACCTGACGTCCTTCAGCAGCCAGCCAGGGATTTTGTTAGTAGCACTAGCGATGTGGCCCACTAGTTACGTCACTTCCTGTGGAGCCAGAAGTCATGGGTTTGATCCCACAGTGTGGTTATTTGGTAGGGCTGTCTGAGGCATTCTCTTTTTTTAATTTAAATTGGTGCTGCCAGCAAAAAACCCTCACAGTGCTGTCTCCTTACGGTGCCTCATCAGGCGCCCTATAAGGTGCCCTATGAGGCACCCTATCATGCGCCCTATAGGGTGCCCCATAGGGGACATTCTAGGGTGCCTTGGCGGACAGTGCACTTTATAATGTGCCCTCTGAGGTGCCTTATAGGGTGCCTTATGCGGCACCTTAGGTTACGGCTCTGTGAGGGTGTGTTTGCTGGCAGCACTAATTAAAATTAAAAAACAGAATGCTTCAGACAGCACTGATTTAAAGTAAAAGGTAATGTCTCAGCCAGCTTTACTCATTAGACCCACAAGGGGATTGAACTCACAACCTCTGCACTATTAGTCAGTGTATTAACCATTGTGCTACAGCTCTAGACACCTTGCTAAGCACCTTATCAAACGCCTTATGGGTGCCGTACAGGGCACCTTGCCTGGCGCTCTACACGGTGTTTTTTAACGCTCGTTAGGCTATGGCGCCTGGTAACGCGCGTTATCTGTAACGATGTACCGCCCATGTCCTTATTTGGCCGTTTCTGCTTTTATCGCGGAACCTAACGCAACCGACATTACCACAGTTTAGTAAACATACCCCTTAAACTCATTAATATAGGACAAAACCCTCAAGAGATTCCAACACCTGTCCTTTCACAAAGTTTCCAAGCAGAGGAGAAAAGACCTCAGTAAGGCTATTTCTCCCTTTATGCAGCAAGAAGACTTGCCTGAAGGGGATGCGCTCTATCACACCATCATAAGTCTAAAAAAAACCCCTCCTGTTTCTTAAATCAATTTCATTAAATCCTATTTATTACATTTCAAAATACTGAAACCCTGAAAAGTCACAAATCCCAACTTCATGGAAACATCGTAATATACAGCCTTAGATACACATAATCCGCAGCAGTAAAATCACATGAACTGCATAGGCGCTATGCTGCAGAGCGAGCATTCCACCGTCATTTGAAACAAAATACAGTAGAACTCAGCCGGACACACACTCCAACAACAACCCAGCCCACCCCGTTCTATGTAGCTTTCAACCTGAAGATCAACATCCAGAGCTGCGGGGTGTTTCCAAATGATGTATCAACCTGGGAGGCCTCTCCTAAGGTCATATCACTCAATCTTCACCCTATAAAGATCTCCATTTTGCAGGAACTCTGCTTCATCGGGGGTATGGCTTACCCTGCGCACAACACATGGCTGACCTAGGCTTCCCCCCACTACCAACCGCCACACCAGTCCCCTAAGAGAACCCTGTGCCCACCCCATGCCCCATGAGGTCTGATACTGTCCACAACAGGACCACCTCCAATGGGAAACTGCCCCATGCAGCTACCACTGTGACCACAAAGAAACAGTCTTGCAGATGACGCCTGAGTATAAACCCACCACCCCCATCCCATGACACTGTGCAGCACAGCATGCACAAGGCCTAAAAGATCACCTCTAGAATGTAAATCATACAAATACTGCAAGGTATATCACTCTATCATTTGTCACACATCACATCAGGTAAACAGTGGATATGGAAGGAGCAAAGAGCCTCAGAATCCAAGGAGGTAGGGGCACTGGTAAAAGTTAACTGCAAACCAGGCCCAATCCTCCTCAAATCAATGGCTCTGCAATACACCTATCAATCGCCTGTGTGATATAATTCCAGTTTTTTTAAATAGTGAGTCTATATCAATAGTATCAGTAGTACCTGCCCCTTTCAAACCCTCAGAGCATAACACGTGAGCAAACTAAAATAAAGGAACACCTATCTTCCCAAGCCACTGCCCTCTACAGGCCCCCAATCACCGCTGAGGATTCTTGCGGCTGAAAAAACTGCTGTTGATACTCCAGTAGGAGGAGTATCAGCAGTGACTGGGAGCCTGTAGATGGCAGTGGCCTGGGAAGATAGGTGTACCTTTTATCTGGTTATTCTCACATGCGATATGGTCTGAGAGTTTACAGGGGACAGTTACTACCGACAATGTTGATGTGGAATCACTGTTCCAATAAAATGGAGTTATATTGAATAGGCAATTGGTAGAAGTATGTTAGAGCCGATGATGTGAGGAGGATCGGGCCTGGTTTGAAGTTATCGTTTACCATTGCCTCTAACTCCTTGCATTCTGAGGCTCTTCTCTCTGTTCGTATCCACTGTTTACCTGATGTGAAGTTACAGGCATGGAAATGATTTGAGTAGCACAGTCATAAAAAAAAAAAAGAGCAAGTGGGAATTGAACTCCTGGTCTCTGCTTATAGAGATATTGCATTAACCAGTAGGCTACCCTGCCGCACCCCAAAACATGGCAATGGCTGGATAAAAAAGAGACTGCAGGTCACTTCCTAGAATGTCTGCTGTGTGCTGGCATAGGGTAGCCTCCACCAGTAACCATGATGCAGTGCAGATGCCCAACAGCAGTCAACAGCTAATCCCCAGATGGAGAATGCACATATCCATTACCTCAGGTGATATGTAAGATGAACTGACAATATGTGCAACAAGCACACAGCAGATACAAACAGTGCCACCGAGCAGTTTCTGCAGTCACCCTGAAGGTGAGGACAGGTGCCCAGCACTAGGTCTCCAGTACCTGCAGTGTTAGAAACAGTCACTATTGCTCATGCTGTAAATCTTCAGTGTTGTCTTACAGAGACCCACCTAGAACAGTGTATGTCAATACCTGATACCAACTACCTGGGAGGGTGGGGTATCTAGACCTACATGGGCTTGTTGTCATGGCACTACCAATAAAACTGGGGGTAGGGCTGGAGTACTCCTATTCCAACTACAAAGAGCTAGCATTCACCCACAGCAAGAACAATTACACTGCACCTGCTGCCCACCACAGGGTTTACCAGCCATGCACATACCAACTGCAGATAGTCTGCTGGTCAGTACACATTGCATGAGCACCCAGCAGTTGGTTAAGTCATTGTGCCCCAAGGACAGGACATGCACCCACATCACTAGAACTAGACACTATGGGGTATGTTTGCTAAACTGCGGTAACGTAGCAGCAGCTACGTTAACACACGTTAGGTAATGTTAACGCATGCTATGTAACGTTAACGTGCATTGACGTTATGTTAATGCGCGTTAACGTAACCTAACTTGCGTTAGCGTTCCCGGCCGCGGTAAACACCGCACAGGGTGGAGAGAGGGCGGAGAGAAGGGGTCAGTGGGCAGGGAGTGGGCGGGGAGAGGCTCCCACGACACCAACGCGGGGAACTGATGGGCTGGAAACTACCGCAAGTGAAAACCTGGTGTTAGATGCACATTTTCAGGAGAGAGAAACCATTTAGGTGTCAGCAATGTACAGTCTAGGCAGGGAACCCGAGAAAGGTGATAGTAGTGCTCCATCTGCAGCAACAGTATAGTGGCCACGTATGAAAGGCCATGGTGATGGTGCAAATGGGGCATAGGGGGACTGCAGGCGGGACATGCAGTGGGGGCAGCTGGGGCACAGGGTGAACTAGGCTATTGCCCAGGTGGCACATAGGAACATAGAAACTGGAAATCAGCAGGACAGCAGCTGACCAGGGCCAAACATGCCCAGTAATCCGTGTTCCACAGTGTCCCATCCAGGGGACATTACCCAGCAAGTACCCCAAAAGTCACAGGTACCACTATGCCTGTAATAGGGCAAGCAGTGCACATCTGGGGACCACACTAACAAGGGTCCATAGACCACACCCAGGATGGGTCCCAAACAGTTCATAGACCCAGCTAACTGAACACACTTTACAGCAGCCCCTAGTAAGGCATTGCAGGGTGTGCCCATACGTTGTCAGAAACATGTATACACCCAGTAGGCCAAACTGGGTACACCATACCTGAGGTGCATACCCTAGCCTGTCCACAGTCGGTAGTAACAACACACTCCACCTACATCTACCCGGTCCACCCTAGCCAATAGTTGCTAGAGCTCCAGCCTGACATCCCCCCAGCCATCACTCCCCCATGTGGAAGGGACATAACATTGGTAGGCAGTGATGGGGAGGATGTGTGGATGTCCATGTATGCCTCGCCACCCCAGACCCCGCACCCTAGGCACCCACCTATCTGCACAGGGGATGGCCTGGAACCGCGCACGACCAGCACTGACAGCATATGGTCATGTCGGCATGGCAGGGGGAGTGTGTTTGTGCTGGAGGGAGCAGTGCCACCCACCAGCAGTGGACCTAGGCCATGCCCTCTACCAGTACGTGGTGTGCAGTGCAACAGAAAAGTTCTGCCTGAGGAAAGAAAGGGTAGCCCCAGGGACCACTACTCCTTTGGGGCAATAGTGTGGTGCAGTACACACAGCCAGTGTGTCCAGAAGCAGAAGGTCACAGGTACAAGTCCCAGCTGTGGATCTTACAGAGCATTTCCCCACATTTTACCCTACAATGCAGATACAACATCAACCAAAACAATCTTTTTCAAGCTTCGGTCTATCCAACAACTTAGGCCACTTTTAGAAAACGATGATTTTAGAACCATTACCCAAGCCTTAATAACCCTCCACTTTGACCACTGTAATGGCATACTAAAAGGTATAACAAAGAAGAATCTAAAAATTCTACAAATGGCTCATAACGTTACTGCATGAATAATTTCCAAAGCCAAGTTAACTGACCACATTACCCCAATTCTATACTCATTACATTGGCTGCCCATTGCTAGCAGGATCCAATATAAAATCATATTGACCACCTTCAAGTTAATTAATAAGTTTGCCCCATCATATCTATCCACACTGATTCATAGCCCTCCTGTAAACAGAATGAGAAGAAGAAGGAATCTTAATATCATCCTAGTGTCTGACTTAATAAGAAAGACAAAACAAATAACAAGCAACAGCGCCTTCTCATATGTAGTACCTACATTATGGAATAACCTCCCAGACCAATTAAGAGAGATAAAAGAACTATAAAAGTTCCGAAAAGAACTAAAAACATACTTGTTCACCCAACACTACTGCAACATGGATTGTGACCTGGATATGGCCTCACATCCTCCATAACACAACCTGATTACACTCCTGCAATTTGACTCCCATACAACTACTATTACCCATAATTCAACCAAAATATGATGCTTCAAATTGTATATATGTTAAAGTATGTCACAAGTTGTAAATAGCTCTAAACTCTATATTGTATCTGTATATAGTTGCTCAACCTGTACCTTATGATCGGGAACCATTGGTGATGAAAGAAGAAGTTGAAGCAGCATTGAAAGCCTTATCAAAGAACAAAGCACCAGGCATTGATAGCATTCCCATAGAAGTATTGCAGCAATCTGATGCAGCTGTTACCGTACTCACAAGGCTCTGCCAAGAAATATGGAAGACAACATCATGGCCAACTGACTGGAAAAGATCTGTGTTTATACCAATACTAAAGAAAGGTGATCCAACTGACTGTGGAAATTATTGCACAATCGCTCTGATCCCACATGCCAGCAAGATTCTACTGAAGATTATTCAAAAGAGACTACAACCATACCTGGAACAAGAACTACCTGAAGTGCAAGCAGGGTTCAGGAAAGGGCGAGGAACGAGAGACATCATTGCGGATGTGAGATGGATCCTTGAAAAGACTAAAGAATACCAAAAGGATATCTATTTGTGCTTTATCGCCTATAGCAAGGCTTTTGACTGTGTAAACCATGAGAAACTCTGGGCCACATTAAGAAGCATGGGTATACCAGAACACCTGATCGTTCTCTTGCGCAATCTGTACATTGATCAAGAAGCAACAGTTCAAACGGAACAAGGAGAAACAGAATGGTTTAAAATAAGCAAAGGTGTAAGACAAGGCTGCATACTTTCCCCCTACCTGTTTAATTTATATGCAGAACAAATCATCAGAGAAGCAGGATTGTATGAAGACAACAGAGGTGTGAAGATTGGTGGAAGACTCATCAACAATCTTCGCTATGCTGATGATACCACATTACTGGCTGAAAGTGAAGATGATCTGAAACATTTGCTTCTCACAATCAAAGAACATAGTCTCAAAATGGGCCTGCACCTTAATGTAAAGAAGACAAAGATCATGACAACTGGCATAATCAACAGGTTCATCGTTGAAGGAGAAGAAATTGAAATTGTGAACAACTTTAACCTACTTGGATCAACTATCAATAAAGAAGCAACAAGCAGTCAAGAAATCAGACGACGCATTGCTCTTGGCAGAATGGCTATGAAAGACCTAGATAAGACTCTCAAGAGCAGAGATGTCTCTCTCCATACAAAGATTTGACTTGTTCAAGCCATGGTATTTTCAATAACATCATATGGATGGAAAGCTGGACAGTGAAAAAGATAGACAGGAAGAAAATTGATGCCTTTGAAGCAGGCGGCGCATACTGTGTATACCATGGACTGCCCGAAGAACAAACCAGTCGGTACTAGAGGAGATCAAACCTAAGCTTTCTTTAGAAGCTCAGATGACAAGACTTCGACTTTCATACTTTGGACACATCATGCGAAGAGAGATCATTAGAGATAGAAGGTCAACGCAAAAGAGGAAGGCCAGCAATGAGATGGATCGATACAATAACAGCAGCTACGGGTACCAGTCTGTCAACAATGAGCCACTTGACTGAAGACCGAACACAATTTAGGATAGCTATCCAGAGGGTCGCCATGAGTCGACTCCGACTCGACGGCACTTAACAACAACAACATATAGTTGCTCAATGTTCTATGTATTGGTATATAGTTGCATATTGTTCTCTGTACCTTATGTCATGTAGAAGACCTTTCTGAGCTTATGGGGCTAAGTGAAGCAGAGGAATTTGCTTCAGAAACTGACAGGCAGGCAGAGCACATGGCCCAGGGTTTCCAAGAGAAACGTAAACAAAGTGAGTCACGAGAGGAACAAACACGCCCATGCTGCAATGTATCCCCAAGCTCAGGAGTTAAGGGAAAACACCTGGTTGGGGGAGGGGCGGTGCTGAGCCCTAAGAAGCAGGGATATAAAAAGTGCTCACTAGATTTGACCAACAGAGCAGCCAAAAGGAGAGCAACCGAGGGGAGAGCAACAGAGGAGGTGAAGAGAGCAACGGGAGACACAGCACAGGAAGCCAGAGTAAGAAGGACTCAGAGAGCCCTTGCCCAGAAGCCAGGTGGGAGCAGCCCAGGACCGGTGCCATACCTTGAAGGCAGCCGGAGGGAGAGACTGCCTGAGAGGCTAGTTTGGGAGCACTCAGAAACTCCAGAGAGAGAGAGGTGCTGGCCAGAGGATATTTGTATGTCTGAGGGAAGCCAAAAGGCAGGAAAACACATCCAGTGTTTGGAACCCTTGCTGGCCCAGCAGTGCTGAGAAGTTCTTCCTTTCTAAAGCCAAAAGGTAGGCTGCACAAATTATACAGAGGTGAAACTAGCTGTAAAAGATTTCCTTGTGCTTGCCAAGAAGTATTGGACTCTCCTTATACTAACTCCAATATATACGGTACTTCACAACCCTGCTCAGTAGAGTGCTATGAAGAGAAGCCTCGGGAAGACAGAGGGGGAGTGTACTTTGAAACGCCGTATAGCAGTGTGCAAACTTACCCAGCTGATAGTGATTCAGAGGAAATGCAGACAGGGCCTGTTATTGAGGATATAACAGATGAGCAAATGGACTGCACGTTATCACTAGCTGATCATATTATATCACTTTGCTGACCAGGCTGTTAAGAAGGCTATCTGAACAGCAGAAGAGAAGCAAAGTGTTTCTTTTGTATAAAAAGGGACTGTTACTTTTGTGTTTGAGTTAAGCACTGCATATTTTGAAGCTTGAAGCAAAAGAAGCTGTTTTGTCCTAAGTTCCTAAAATGTTTTCTTTATGCCAGTTGCATATGGCTCTTTGTCCTAAGTTTTCACATGCATTTAATCCGCCCGGAAGGGGAAATAAAAACCTTGTCATTTTGCCTGAAACCACTCGACTACAATTATTTCTTTCTTGGAGAGTAAGAGGAACTACAACTCCCATAAGGCAGTGCAGGAAAATGCACCACCATACTTTCTAAGTTAGGATATCCAGGCTGACCAACCCCACATGCCCTGGCTCTGGGGAGGTTACTGGTGACACTTAGCATTGTTCGATGTAAACCGCCACTGATCTTAGGAATTGGCGTTATATAAAAGTTTTTCAAATAAATAAATAAACATGTGCAAACCCCAAAGCCACGTTGAACAGGGGTCAAAACACCCACTCACACAGGCTCCACTATCCAAAGCTTCATGGAGAGTCAGGCTGTTGGCCCCGGCATGGAGCTGCAGTTATCAGCAGAGCACTACTACTACCCCTGCGCAGTTTAGCAATGTCTGCACTGTGATCAGGATCAGTGTGGTGAGCAGGATTGCCAACCACCCCTATCATTGCACAATGCTGCAATAGGGGTGTGTGTGTATGTCTATCAATTGTTTTGAGGCTGCCTACACCGCTCTGGGCCTACATTGTCCCACTGTTATCAGCGTTAGCCTGCAAATGTGCATAATGAGGAGCAAGGTAATGTGGGTATGGCCCAGACAGGGCGGATTGGCAGGATGCATCTGCACAGGGTATAGGCAATGGCTGGGACACTGTAGTGCCCAACCACCACCTGTATGGACAGGGTGGCCACAGCATGGCATGCTGTGAGGTCACTCTCAACCTGACCGAGCAGTGACCATGGCATGTCTATGCTTCCACATAGTGCTCAATACTATTTGTCTTCAGTTATACTTGTGTGTTCCCAGTTCTGAGGCCCAATCACTGAGATACCTGCTTGGTGTCTGTGCTGTACATACCATCGCTGTGTACACAGGGTTCCCCTGTGAGCATGCACTATGGACTGGCTTATAAGGCACCTTACACATAAGGCACCTTATAAGGCGCCTTGTAACACGCGTAAGTCTAAGGAGCCTTGTAACGTGCGTTAGCTGATATGGCTTGCTGTAATGATGCACCACCCATGCCTTTATATGGGCATCTGTACCTTGACCGCGGAACCTAATGCGGGTGACATTACTGCAGTTTAGTAAACATACCTCTATATAGCACTATGTGGATACATAGCTGTGCCATGTTCACTGTTCGGTCAGAGTGAGAGCGCCCTCCCAGCATGACATGCCGTGGCCACCTGATCCCTGCAGGTGGCAGTCAGGCACTATGACGTCCCAGCCATTGCCCTACCCCTAATGCAGACACATTCTGGCCAATCCGCAATACCCACAATACCTTGCTCCTCATCATGCACATTTATAGGCTAAAGCTGAAACAGTTTATGCCAGGGGTGGCCAACCCCAGTCCTGGTGCAACACAATCCAGCCCGGTTTTCATGATTTCCCCAATGAATACCCATAGTATATATGCATACAAGAGGAGGTGGTGGATGCAAATATATCTCATGAATATTTATTTATTTATTTATTTAACCAGATTTGTATACCACTTTATCCTTCAATCAAAGATAGTCAATGAGCATGCGCCAGCGTCTCTGAGAGATGGGGAAGCCGACATTTCGCTAGCAGTGGAATTGAGGGTTGAAGCAGGGCATTTCAATCTTTTTTTGCCCGAAACGCAGTGCTGTGTCCTCTTGAACTCTTGAAGAACTGCTGCTGAACCCCTGGGTGTTTCAGGTTTAAAAAGTTACTGACCCCAGTGGGTTATTCCTGATTGTAAACTATCTAGACCCAGTAACATCGGGATGACAGATAAGTGGCTTATGATAGTCTTTCTGTTTTGATCTCGTTTTCCAATAATTAAAAAAAAAAAATTAAAAAATTTAGGAGAATAAGATTTTTAACACTTCTTGATGTAGGTTTCACTTGTTCATGGTAATTTTGCCTACGTTTAAAAAAGCTTGTTTAGGGGCTTTGCAATTGAGTAAAATGGAAGGTTAAGCCTTAAGAGGTTTTTTGATCCTCACGGCGTATCTTCCGACATTAATATTTTTACATACACGTGTGCTCAAACTTTTAGGTTTACTCTATTTTGTTTTTCATCACTCTCCATCCCAGCAAAGGATAGTGGAGTCTGTCTCTGTGGGTGCTGATACCCTAGTTGGCTGATTCATTGCGGGTTGCACATGTTGGTATTGTATTTCCAGTGTGGGATAAAACTTCACTATACGGATATGCACTGCATAACCCACAGCTGAAACCCAAAACTGTGACCCTCCACTCATATATGCACCAACTGTATGGTATGCAACACAGTGTGTCCACATAATTACAACCGCCCCTGGGGATGACATGCTTTCCATCTGACAGACCTTGGCACATTGCACTGTGCATGGCACACTGGATCAGGGCATGGCATTGGTCTGCTGCAAGCGGGTGCTGCTGCCCCCACTGCCAACACCCCCACACCATACTGAATGCCAATGTGCTGTCAGTGTTGGTGGTATGCAGTAAGGCCAGCAAACATGTGGGTTGGCGGGTGCATAGGGAGCAGGTCCCGGGGGGGAGGCATACATGGATGGCCACACATCCTCCTCACAGCCATCTGCCTCACCAGGAATCCCATCACCGCCTGCCAGTGTCATGTCTCCCCAACCTGGGGAACAGACGGCTGAGGGGTGTATGTTAGAGGTCTATTAAATATTGCCTGGAGTGGATCTGGTAAACGTAGATTGATTGTCTATACCAGTGATGGCTAACCTTTTTGAGCCCGAGTGCCCAAACTGCCGCACAAAACCAAAGAATTTCCTCAAAGTGCCAGCACGTCAATTAAACCTCAGCTCAGTTACACATGCAGAACATAGACCATCACCAAACAAGGAATCACAATTTAGAAACAGGAAGGCAATAATTAAACTGGGAACCCCAAAAGCCAAACTTGGAATGTACAACACTGTAGAAATAAAACTATAAATTAATTTCCTCTTGTACCAAACAAAGCACAGACGTTAATGATGCACATTTCCCAGAGGTTTCATATTCCAGTTAATAAATTCAAAATAAAGAGATATCTTTCTACCTTTTGTGCATTTTTTTTCAGTTGCAATTGCTCCAGCCACTTTCTTCTGGTTTCTTCATGTTTTCTGCTAACTCTCCATCGTCTGCTGTCCATTTGTTCTTTCTTCTCTCTTCTAGTCTTTTTTTCCATTCTCTCTCTCTACATCTGCTTTAACATACTAATCTTTCTCCTTTTGCTCTTTCCTCATTCCTATTTCATCCACACAAATTTTACCGCTCCATCCTCAATCCCCACTTACTCTCCCAATACCCGGCCAATTGTAGATTTTTCATTCCTCCCACACAAAATATTTTTCCCCTCTCCATTTTACTCTCCCAGCCCCATCCCATTCTAATCCTCCCCCAACATCAGCTCCCTTCTAGTTCCAGTCTCACCCAGCATCCATTCCTTTCTAGTCCCTGCATCAGCCCATTTCCAGTCCTAGCCCCCCATCAACCCATTTCCAGTCCTAGCTCCCCCATCCATTTTCAGTCTGAGTCCCTTCATCAGCTCATTTCCAATCCTAGCCCCCCATCAGCCCATTTCTAGTCATTTCCTAGCCCCATCATCAGCCCATGTCAAATCATAGCTCCCCTCCACTCAGTCCAATTCCAGTCCAAGCACCCCCCATGAGCCTACTTCCAGTTCTAGCCCCTCCATGAGTCCATTTCAATTCAAGCCCCAACCACAGCCCATTTCCAATCTTAGCTCCCCCAACAGCCCATTTCCAGTCCTATCCTAGCTGCTCCATCAGCCCATTTTCAGTCCTAGCTCCCTTCCCTCACAGCCCATTTCCATTCCAAGCTCCCTCCCCATCAGCTATTTGCAGTTCAAGCCTCCCCTTCCACTCAGCCCATTTCCAGTCATAGCAACCCCCCAACCCATTACCAGTCCTAGCCCCCCATCAACCCACTTCCAGTCCTAAACCCCCATCAACCCCATTTTCAGTTTAAGCCCCCCCTATAACCCATTACCAGTCCTAACCCCCCATCACCCCATTTCCAGACATCCCCCATCAGCCCAAAGCCCATTACCAGTCTTAACCCCCCCATAGCCCATTATCAGTCCTAACCCCCCCATAGCCCATTACCAGTCCTAACCCCCCATCAGCCCACTTCCAGTCTTAACCCCATCAGTCCATTTCCTGTCCTAGCCCCCCCCCTTAGCCCATTATCAGTCCTAACCCCCCCCCCATAGCTCATTAGCAGTTCTAACCCCCCATCACCTCATTTCCAGACAGCCCCCATCAGCCCACAGCCCATTACCAGTCTTAACCCCCCATAGCCCATTACTAGTCCTAACCCCCCCAACAGCCCACAGCCCATCCAGTCCTAACCCCTCCCCATCAGCCCATTTCCTGTACTTGCCCACACCCTTAGCCCATTATCATTCCTAACCCCCATCACCCCATTTACAGACAGCCCCCATCAGCCCAAAGCCCATTAGCAGTCTTAACCCCCCCATAGCCCATTACCAGTCCTAACCCCCCATCACCCCATTTCCAGACAGCCCCCATCAGCCCACAGCCAATTAGCAGTCCTACCCCCCCTAGCCCATTAGCAGTCCTACCCCCCCAGCCCATTAGCAGTCCTACCCGCTGGCCCCCCCCCCATTAGCAGTCCTACCCCCCCTAGCCCATTAGCAGTCCGTACCCCCCCCACCCCCTTAGCACTCCTACCCCCCCCTAGCCCATTAGCAGTCCTACACCCCCCCCCTAGCCCATTTGCATTCCTAACCCCTCCCCCCCTAGCCCATTAGAAGTCCTAACCCCCCCCCCCCCATGGCATATTTAAAAAAAAAAAAAAAGCTGGCTTTGGCTGCTGCCGCGGCAGCGGCAGAATGCAATGTCCCGCGGGGCCCCCTCCGCCCGCTAAGCCCCTCTGCAAGGGCTTTCAGATTCGCGAGGGAGAATGTCTCCCTCGCGTCTCTGTTAAGCCCGCAGGGGCTAATGGGAAATTTCCCATCAGTCCCTCGCGTCTAAAGGGGCTGATGGGAAATTTCCCATTAGCCCCTGCGGGCTTAACAGAGACGCGAGGGAGACGCTCTCCCTCGCGAATCTGAAAGCCCTTGCAGAGGGGCTTAGCGGGCGGAGGGGGCCCCGCGGGACACTGCACTCTGCCGCGTCCGCGTCCGCGGCAGCAGCCAGAGCCAGCTTTTTCTTTTTTGCGGACCTACCCGCGTGCCAGCTGCAAGGCCTTCGCGTGCCACAGCTGGCACGCGTGCCATAGGTTCGCCATCGCTGGTCTATACCATCAAAATGCAGTGGGACTAGGGGACATGCAATGTGGCCGCAGTGTAGGCCATTGAGGACTATGGGGAGTGAATGGTTTCCCAGTCAATGCATAGTCAAACTCTGGAATCCATTCCAGAGGATGTTGTAAAGGCTGTTAGTGTGGCTGGGTCACAGGAATGTTGGGACAGGTTCCTGGGGAACGGTCCAGAAACCATTGCTAATGAGGGGCCCAGAATATCCCCTGCTTGTCCACTGTGGAATCAGTGTGTCCATTGGGGAACCAGCTAGGTACATGTGACCTGGATTGGCCAAGGCTGGACATAGGATGGATGTTGGTCTGACACAGTCTGCATATATTCAGGTCCTATGGTCCTATGTGCCACCATGGCAACTGCCTGGTCCATCCTGTGCACCAGCAGCCCTGACTACGTGACCCACGTGCACCCTCCTTTGCCCCATATAAACTATCAAAATAGTGCCTAAGATTTCCTGTGAGCTACACCTCTTTAATATTTTTGGAGCTTATTTTGGGCAACATATTGACACACTAGGTACAAATGGGCTCTAATGTAATTGCGATGGTATGTGTGCTGGGGTCTGTGGTACATGTAGCCCTGTGGGAGACAGTGGTATGCATGGACCTGGGTGCAGAGGCCAGGTGCCCTGCGCAGACACCCACCACGGGGCAGGCAGGTGTGGGCATGTTGCTGACTGGCTTGCATGTGGGCGTGGCAGGTCCTTCCCCAACACTACCTCCCCAGCCCCATACTGTGGTCGATGTACAGGTAGTGTGCATGTTTGGCCCCCACACTTGTATGCCTGTATGTGTTACATAGACGTTACATAGTATATGATGGAAGATCAAGACCAGTATGGTCCATCTGGTCTGCACAGCAAGGCGGCAAGAGTAGGTGCACCTGCTGCTCCTTGTAGGTCACCCCTATTGAGACTTAAGAGATGGTTATGTTTACTGTGATGTTATCCTGTTGCTATAAAGGGATCCACAGTGTGGGTTTTTTGTATATTTTTTTTTGTATATTTTTTTAAAGCAAGGTTACTTTCTTTTTGCTGCTTTAGGGGAACTTTCCTTGAGCACAGTAGGTTGCTGAACTCCAGTAACCTCCTCAGGTTTAGAAACTGCTAACACCTAATCAGGAGTTAGTGGGCCTGTTTCCTGAGTGAGTTGAAGCCTGCATAAAAGGCTCCAGTGCCCTGCCCTTTTGAGGCTTTCCTAACCAGGGCTCCACAGATCAAACAAACAGTAAGGATTTGAGGGTTTTGTTTGTTTGTTTTATTATATTACATTGCTAGCTCTCTGACTGGGAGCTCTTAAAAGGGATTTTTGTATATTTTTTTAAAGCAAGGTTACTTTCTTTTTGCTGCTTTAGGGGAACTTTCCTTGAGCACAGTAGGTTGCTGAACTCCAGTAACCTCCTCAGGTTTAGAAACTGCTAACACCTAATCAGGTGTTAGTTCCCTCCCTACCCACCCCGACTCCCACCCAGCCCTAGTGAGCAGTCTTGCTTTATAGGGCACCTCCCCCTTTAACAAATCACAGAGAATTGGACCAGCACATTTTGAATATAATTAAAGAGATTTAACTGCTTTTTCTCTGAAAGGACAGCTGCGAAACCGGCTGGTACTTGGTAGATCTCTCTTTTTTGCTTTAACAGATACCTAAGCTCCACGAACAGAACAATGGCTGGGAAAAATCGTATTGCTAAAGCTGTTGCCCCCGTTACAGCTTCTGCCTCAGTCCAGACAGAGGTCCTAATGCCAGTTGAAGGACCGGTTCCATGTGCAGGGTGCCTGCATGCTGAAGCTCTGAGGAAACAAGTGGAGGAACTCAGAGAGGAGGTGGCGAGGCTGAGGAGCATTCAAGACAGTGAGAAGTACATTGATGAGATGCTTCTTGCAGCAACCAAGCTCTCCAGCACAGGAGAAGATGGGTGCCAACAGAATGTCGATGGTTGGACACAAGTCACTAGAGCCTGCAAAATCACCAATCCAAATTCCCCAGCCCTTGAATTGAAGAACCATTATGCAGCCCTGGAAGTGGAGGAGGTGAAAGCATCCCTGGAAAGGGAAGAACCACAGCTCAAGTACCCCAAAGTGTACTGCAGAATCAGTGACCAGAAGGAAACGAAGGGTAGTGGTGGTTGGAGACTCTCTTCTGAGGGGTACTGAGGCGTCCATCTGCCGACCAGACTTGATGTCCAGAGAGGTATACTGTCTGCCTGGTGCCAAAATCCAAGATGTTATGGAGAGTTTGCTGAGACTCATCAAGCCCACTGACTATTACCCAATGTTGCTAATCCATGTTGGAACAAATGATACTGCCAGGTATACCTCGGAAAATATCAAAAGGCAGAGAGGCTCGCATCCTGGAGATGAATGCATGGCTGCGTGGATGGTGTCATCGAGAGCGTTTTGGTTTCCTAGACCATGGGATGCTGTTCCAAGGGCTGCAGAGCAGAGATGGCATCCATCTGTCCAAGAAAGGTCAACGCATCTTCGGTAGTAGACTGGCTAATCTACTGAAGAGGGCTTTAAACTAGATTCGTTGGGGATGGGTGAAGAAAGCCCCCAGGTACGTGAAAGCCCCCAGGTAGGTGATACATTAAATACCTTTATGGAAATGGGTAACAGGGGTAACATATGGAAAGCAGTGTGTATTAATGCCAGTAGCATAGGAAATAAGATCCCTGAAGTTGAAGCTTTGGTGGGAGTGGCTGACTTGGATTTAGTGGCAGTTACAGAAACATGGTTCACAGAAAACCATGACTGGGATGTAACTATACCTGGCTATACTTTATTCAGAAAGGACAGGGTAGGAAGAAGGGGAGGAGGAGTGGCACTATATGTAAAAACTACTATTAAAGCTTTGGAATTACAGAGCTTAAAAGGGAGAGAGGAGGCATTGTGGGTTAAACTAGAAAGAGGGAAAGAGAAATCTATTTGCATTGGTGTGATATACAGACCTCCCTCACAAGAGGAAGAGGTGGACAGAGAGTTAATTGAAGACATATGCAGCATTGCTAGGAAAGGGGAAGTGCTACTGATAGGAGATTTCAATATGCCAGATGTTGATTGGCACATTCCTGCTGCAGTATCATCTAGAAGTAAGGAGATCCTGGATTCTCTACAGGGAGAACTATTCAGGCAATTGGTAACAGACCCCACACGTGAAGGGGCCATACTGGACTTGGTGCTTACCAATGGTGAAAGTGTTTCTGATGTTGTAGTGGGAGATCATTTTGCATCCAGTGATCACCAGATGGTGTGGTTCAGTATTAGGACTGGGGCTGTTAGAATCCATTCCAAGGTGAGGATCTTAGACTTTAGGAAGACTAACTTGGCGAAGATGGGCCAATACCTCAGGGAGTCGTTAGTGGGATGGGAACAGCTGGGGGATGTAGAAAAACAGTGGACAAAACAGAAAGGGGGTATTTTAAGGGCAACCAACCTTTTTGTTAAAATGGTAAATAAAAGCAAAAGGAACAGGAGACCGCTATGGTTTTCGAAGGAAGTAGCTGAAAAAGTGAAGAAAAAGAGGAAGGCCTTCATTAAATACAAGAGATCACAGAGAGAGGAAGACAGGCATCTGTATTTGGAAAAACTTAGAGAAGCTAGCAAAGTAGTCAAGAAGGCAAAGATTCAAAAGGAGGAGGAAATAGCCAATGCAATAAAATGGGGGGATAAGACATTTTTCAGATATATTAGTGAGAAAGGGAAGGGCAAAAGTGGTATTGTCAGACTTAAGGGTGCAGGGGGGGAATATGTAGAAGCTGATGAGGATAAAGTGGAATTGCTTAACAAATATTTTTGTTCTGTGTTCACAGATGAAGAACCAGGAGCAGGACCTCAGAAAACACCCACAAATAGGAACAGAAGCGAGGGACATCTTGAACAATTTTCAGAAAACTGTGTTCGTGAGAAACTAGCTCAACTTAAAGTAGACAAAGCGATGGGACCGGATGGGATACAACCTAGAATACTGAGGGAACTTGGGGACGTTCTAGCAACTCCACTGACTGACCTTTTCAATGCCTCATTGGAGTCGGGAGTGGTGCCAAAGGACTGGAGAGAGGCTCATGTGGTGCCATTACACAAAAGCGGAAGTAAGGATGTGGTTGAAAACTACAGGCCGGTTAGTTTAACTTCGGTGGTGAGTAAATTATTGGAAACACTGCTGAAAGAGAAAATAATGACGTTTCTGGAGTCCAGCGGATTACAGGTTCCGAGGCAGCATGGAATCACCAGAGGCAGGTCTTGTCAGACAAATCTGATTGATTTCTTTGACTGGGTGACCAGGGAGTTGGACCGAGGGAGAGCTCTAGATGTGGTGTATTTAGATTTCAGTAAAGCCTTTGACACTGTTCCTCACAGTCGACTTATAAACAAACTCAGCACCCTAGGGATGGACCCTAAAGTTGCTGCTTGGGTTAGAAATTGGTTGGGTGGGAGGCGACAAAGAGTAAAAGTAAATGGAGCTCACTGTGAGGAGAAGGATGTTACCAGTGGTGTGCCCCAGGGATCTGTCCTTGGTCCAATTCTTTTTAACATCTTTGTTAGTGATATAGCGGAAGGGCCGTCGGGTAAGGTTTGCCTCTTTGCAGATGATACCAAAATCTGCAATAGAGTAGACACCCAGGAAGGTGTACATAACATGAGGAGGGATCTAGCTAAGCTTGAAGAATGGTTTAGAATTTGGCAGCTGGGATTTAATGTTAAAAAATGTAAGGTCATGCATTTGGGCTGCAGAAATCCAAGGGAGCAATACAGTATAGGAGGTGAAGTACTTTTGTCCACTAAAGAAGAGCGGGACCTAGGCGTGGTTGTGTCTGATGATCTTAAAGTAGCTAAACAGGTAGAAAAGGCGATGGCAAAAGCTAGAAGGATGCTTGGGTGCATACGGAGTGGAATGGCTAGCAGAAAAAAGGAGGTGATAATGCCTCTGTATAAGTCTTTGGTGCGACCTCATTTGGAGTATGGTGTGCAATTCTGGAGACCGCACCTTCAAAAGGATGTGAACAGGATGGAGTCGGTGCAGAGGGTTGCTACTAAAATGATAAATGGGCTTCATTATAAAGCATATGAGGACAGACTTAAGGATCTTAATATGTACACCTTAGAGGAAAGGTGGGATAGAGGTGATATGATTGAGATGTTTAAATACCTCCGTGGCATAAATGTTCAGGGAGAGAGCCTCTTTCAATTGAAAGCAAGTTCTGCTACGAGGGGACATGGGATGATGGTGAAGGGAGATAGATTCAGCAGTGATATGCGGAAATATTTCTTTACAGAAAGAGTAGTGGATCCATGGAATAGTCTCCCAGTAGAGGTGGTAGAGATGAGGACAGTAACTGAATTCAAAAAAGCATGGGACCAACACAGAGGATCTCTAAAGGTAAAAAGTGGACTGTTGTAGTTGTTGTTATGGAAGGACAGACTAGATAGGCCATGTGGTCTTTTTCTGTCATCATGTTTCTATGTTTCTATGTCCCATGCCAATTTGTGTTCTGTCACTGTATTTGCCCCCACCACTTCCATCGGGAGGTCATTCCAAGCATCCACCACCCTTTCAGTGAAACAGTATTTCTTGCCATTGCATCTCAGTTTGCCCCCTTGCAGCTTCATGTTATCCCCTCTAATTTCATAGCTTCCGCGTCTTTGAAAGAGGTTTGTTTGTTCATTACTACCCTGTATGTATCTAAAGGTCTGAATCATATCTCCCCTGTCCCTCCTCTCCTCCAGAATGTACATATTTAGGCATTTATGTCTCTTCTCATAGGTCTTCTGGCACAGGTTTCAAATAATTTTGGTCGCCATCCTCTGAACCGCTTCCAGTCTTTTCATATCCTTTGTGAGATATGGACTCCAAAATTGAACGCAATATTCCAAGTGAAGCCTCACCAGCAACCTGTACAGTGGCATTAGTACCTGTACCTTTCTGCTGGTAACTCCTCTCTGTATGCAACCCAGCATTCTTCTGGCTGTTGCCACCACCTTGTCACACTGTTTCACCATCTTGAGATCCTAAGAAGCAATCACTCCAAGGTCCTTCTCCTGGTCCGTGCACACCAATCTCTTGCCCTCTATCACAAACATTTGCCTTGGATATCTGATTCCCAAGTGCATAACACTGCACTTCTTCACGTTAAATCCTAACTGCCAAACATTATATTTTTAAAGCAAAGTTACTTTCATTTTGGTGTTTCAGTAGAAATATTTCCTTTAGTCGAGTAGGTTTTTAAACTCTAGTAACCTTCTCAGCTTTAGGGAACTGCTGACACCTAATCAGGAGTTAGTGGGCCTGATTACCTGAGAGCAGCTGAGGCCTGCATAAAAGGCTCCAGAGTCCTGCCCGGTTGAGGCATTCCTAACAGGGGCTCTACAGGTCAAACAACAGGTAAGGATTTGAGGGTTTATTTTTATAAAATTGCTAGCTCTCTGACTGGAAGCTCTTAAAAGGGCTTTTGTATATTTTTAAAGCAAAGTTACTTTCTTTTTGATGCTTCAGCAGAAATATTTCCTTTAGTAGAGTACGTTTTTAAACTCTAGTAACCTTCTCAGCTTTAGGGAACTGCTGACACCTAATCAGGAGTTAGTGGGCCTGATTACCTGAGAGCAGCTGAGGCCTGCATAAAAGGCTCCAGAGCCCTGCCCGGTTGAGGCATTCCTAACAGGGTCTCTACAGGTCAAACAACGGGTAAGGATTTGAGGGTTTATTTTTATAAAATTGCTAGCTCTCTGACTGGGAGCTCTTAAAAGAGCTTTTGTATATTTTTAAAGCAAAGTTACTTTCTTTTTGGTGCTTCAGTAGAAATATTTCCTTTAGTAGAGTACGTTTTTAAACTCCAGTAACGTTCTCAGCTTTAGGGAACTGCTGACACCTAATCAGGAGTTAGTAGGCCTGATTACCTGAGAGCAGCTGAGGCCTGCATAAAAGGCTTCAGAGCCCTGCCCTGTTGAGGCACTCCTAACAGGGGCTCTACAGGTCAAACAACGGTAAGGATTTGAGGGTTTATTTTTATTAAATTGCTAGCTCTTTGACTGGGAGCTCTTAAAAGGGTTTTTGTATATTTTTAAAGCAAAGTTACTTTCTTTTTGGTGCTTCAGTAGAAATATTTCCTTTAGTATATAGGTTTTTAAACTCTAGTAACCTTCTCAGTATTTGGGAACTGCTGACACCTAATCAGGAGTTTGTTCCCTCCCTACCCACCCCGACTCCCACCCACCCCTATTTATTTATTTATTTATTTAACTGTATTTATATCCCGCTTTTCACCGGGTCAAAGCATGCAGTCTTGCTTTACAGGGCACCTCCCCATCTAACAAAGCACAGAGACTTGGAACAGCACATTTTGAATATAATTGAAGGGATTTAACTGCTTTTTCTCTGAAAGGATAACTGGGAAACCAGCTGGTACTTTGGTAGATCTCTCGCTTTTGCTTTAACAGATACCTAAGCTCCATGAACAGAACAATGGCTGTGAAAAATCATATTGCTAAAGCTGTTGACCCCGTTACAGATTCTGCCTCTGTCCAGAGGTCCCAATGCCAGTTGAAGGACAGGATCCATGTGTAGGGTGCCTGCATGCTGAAGCTCTGAGGAAACAAGTGGAGGAACTCAGAGAGGAGGTGGCGAGGCTGAGGAGCATTCAAGACAATGAGAAGCACATTGATGAGATGCTTCTTGCAGCAACCAAGCTTTCCAGCAGAGTTGAAGATGGGTGCCAACAGAATGACGAAGGTTGGACACAAGTCACCAGGGCCTGCAGAATCACCAATCCAACTTCTCCAGCCCTTGAATTCAAGAACCATTATGCAGCCCTGACAGTGGAGGAGGTGAAAGCATCCCTGGAAAGGGAAGAACCAGAGCTCAGGTACCCCAAAGCTGCAGAATCAGTGACCACAAGGAAGCGAAGTGTAGTGGTGGTTGGTGACGCTCTTCTGAGGTGTACTGAGGCGTCCATCTGCCGACCAGACTTGATGTCCAGAGAGGTATGCTGGCTGCCTGGTGCCAAAATCCAAGATGTTACAGAGAGTTTGCCGAGACTCATCAAGCCCACTGACTATTACCCAATGTTGCTAATCCATGTTGGAACAAATGATACTGCCAGGTATCCCGCAGAGCGTATCAAAAGTGACTTCATGGCTCTGGGACAGAGGGTGAAGCAGTTAGGTGCACAGGTGGTGTTCTATTCAATCCTCCCTGTTGAGGGTAAAGGCCAAGGCAGAGAAGCTCGCATCCTGGAGATGAATGCATGGCTGTGTGGATGGTGTCATCGAGAGCATTTTGGTTTCCTAGACCATGGGATGCTGTTCCAAGGATTGCAGAGCAGAGATGGCATCCATCTGTCCAAGAAAGGTCAATGTGTCTTCGGTAGTAGACTGGCTAATCTACTGAAGAGCGCTTTAAACTAGATTCGTTGGGGATGGATGAAAGCCCCCAGGTAAGTGAAAACCCCCAGGTAAGTAATACATTACATACCTTTATGGAAATGGGCAACAGGAGTAACATATGGAAAGCAGTGTGTATAAATGCCTGTAGCATGGGAAATAAGATCCCTGAGGTTGAAGCTTTGGTGTGAGTGGCTGACTTGGATTTAGTGGCAGTTACAGAAACATGGTTCACAGAAAACCATGATTGGGATGTAACTATACCTGGCTATACTTTATTCAGAAAGGACAGGGTAGGAAGAAGGGGAGGAGGAGTGGCACTTTATGTACAAACTACTATTGAAGCTTTGGAATTACAGAGCTTAAAAGGGAGAGAGGAGGCATTGTGGATTAAACTAGAAAGAGGGAAAGAGAAATCTATTTGCAGTGTGTGTTATACAGACCTCCCTCACAAGAGACAGAGGAATGGGGAAGTGCTACTAATAGGGGATTTCAATATGCCAGATGTTGATTGGCACATTCCTGCTGCAGTATCATCTAGAAGTAAAGAGATCCTGGATTCTCTACAGGGAGAACTATTCAGGCAATTGGTAATAGACCCCACACGTGAAGGGGCCATACTGGATTTGGTGCTTACCAATGGTGAAAGTATTTCTGATGTTGTAGTGGGAAATCATTTTGCCTCCAGTGATCACCAGATGGTGCGCTTCAGTATTAGGACAAGGGCTGTTAGAATCCATTCAAAGGTGAGGGTCTTAGACTTCAGGAAGACTAACTTTGCCAAGATGGGCCAATACCTCAGGGAGTCATTAGTGGGATGGGAACAGCTGGGGGATGTAGAAAAACAGTGGGCAAAACTGAAAGGGGATATTTTAAGGGCAGCCAACCTTTTTGTTAAAATGGTAAATAAAGGTAAAAGGAAAAGGAGAAGGCTATGGCTTTCGAAAGAAGTAGCTGAAAAAGTGAAGAAAAAGAGGGAGGCCTTCATAAAATACAAGAGATCACAGAGAGAGGAAGACAGGCATCCATATTTGGAAAACGTGGAGAAGCTAGCAAAGTAGTCAGGAAAGCAAAGATTCAAAAAGAGGAGGAAGTAGCCAATGCAATAAAATGGGGGGATAAGACATTTTTCAGATATATTAGTGAGAAGAGGAAGGGCAGAAGTGGCGTTGTCAGACTCAAGGGTGAAGGGGAGGAATATGTAGAAGCTGATGAGGATAAAGCGTAATTGCTTAACAAATATTTCTGTTCTGTGTTCACAGATGAAGAACCAGGAGCAGGACCTCAGAAAACACCCACAAATGGGAACAGAAGCGAGGGACATCTTGAACAATTTTCAGAAGATTGTGTTCGTCAGAAACTAGCTCAACTTAAAGTAGACAAAGCAATAGGACCAGATGGGATGCACCCTAGAATACTGAGGGAACTTGGGGACGTTCTAGCAGCTCCACTGACTGACATTTTCAATGCCTTGTTGGAGTCAGAAGTGGTGCCAAAGGACTGGAGAGAGGCTCATGTGGTGCCTTTACACAAAAGCGGAAATAAGGATGTGGTTGAAAACTACAGGCCAATTAGTTTAACTTTGGTGGTGAGTAAATTATTGGAAACGCAGCCGAAAGAGAAAATAGTGAGTTTTCCAGCGGATTACAGGATCCGAGGAAGCATGGATTCACCAGAGGCAGGTCTTGTCAGACAAATCTGATTGATTTCTTTGACTGGGTGACCAGTGAGTTGGACCGAGGGAGAGCCCTAGATGTGGTGTATTTAGATTTCAGTAAAGCCTTTGACACTGTTCCTCACAGGCGACTTATATACAAACTGAGCACCCTAGGGATGGACCCTAAAGTTACTGCTTGGGTTAGAAATTGATTGGGTGGGAGGCAACAAAGAGTACAGGTAAATGGAGCTCACTCTGAGGAGAAGGGTGTTACCAGTGGTGTGCCCCAGGGATCTGTCCTTGGTCCGATTCTTTTTAATATCTTTGTTAGTGATATAGCGGAAGGGCTGTCGGGTAAGGTTTTCCTCTATGCGGATGATACCAAAATCTGCAATAGACACCCAGGAAGGGGTAGATAACATGAGGAGGGATCTAGCTAAGCTTGAAGAATGGTCTAGAATTTGGCAGCTCGGATTTAATGTTAAAAAATTTAAGGTCATGCATTTGGGCTGCTGCAATCCAAGGGAGCAATATAGTATAGGGGGTGAAGTACTTTTGTCCACTAAAGAAGAGCGGGACCTAGGCGTAGTTGTGTCTGATGATTTTAAAGTAGCTAAACAGGTAGAAAAGGCAACGGCAAAAGCTAGAAGGATGCTTGGGTGCATACGGAGAGGAATAGCTAGCAGAAAAAAGGAGGTGATAGTGCCTCTGTATAAGTCTTTGGTGCGACCTCATTTGGAGTATGGTGTGCAATTCTGGAGACCGCACCTTCAAAAGGATGTGAACAGGATGGAGTCGGTGCAGAGGGTGGCTACTAAGATGATTAGTGGTTTTCATTATAAAGCATATGAGGACAGACTTAGGGATCTTAATATGTACACGTTAGAGGAAAGACGGGATAGAGGTGATATGATTGAGATGTTTAAATACCTCCGTGGCATAAATGTTCAGGGAGAGAGCCTCTTTCAATTGAAAGCAAGTTCTGCTACGAGTGTACATGGGATGAGGGTGAAGGGGGATAGATTCAGGAGTGATGGATCCGTGGAATAGTCTCCCAGTGGAGGTGGTGGAGATGAGGACAATAACTGAATTCAAAAAAGCATGGGACAAACACAGAGGATCTTTAAAGGTAAAAAGGGGACTGTGGTAGTTGTTGATATGGAAGGACAGACCAGATAGGCCATGTGGTCTTTTTCTGTCGTCATGTTTCTATGTTTCTATTAGATCATTCCTACAGCTTTTGTAGATCTTTCCTCATGTTATCCACTTCCTCAGAAGAGTCCACTCTCAGCCTGCTTCTGTCCCAGATGTAGATCTCCTTTGTATGTTTGGGCTGAGCCAGATGTACAAAGGAGATTGCGATTCCGATCCCGTAGGCCATATCTTGCCCCATGGGATCAGAATTGCAAACAGGCATGTACATGCAGGCCAGGACTGCGATTCAGTCCTGGCCTGCACGTACTGCCACAGCTTGACTACCATGGCACTGCGGCTCCATTTCAAGGCTGCGATGCTGGCCGCCACAAAATAGAGTTCATTCCCCACAGTCCGACCCCTGATCCGGCCTCTTAAGGTCAGGGTCAGGCTGCGGGGAATTAACTCCTGCCCCCCCCCAGCCCCATCCGCGCTCCGGAGCTGAGCAAAAGAACATCCAGGGGGTGGAATAACCTCCACTGACATTTCACCAGCCCTGGACGTATGGGGCCAATATTAGAATCGGCCCATTGCCTGCCCACTCTCTGCCCCATCTAACTTCCCCACACAATTGGCGGGGACATTAAACAGGAGAGGAAAGGCGGCATGAATAGCTGGGATGGGATTCCCATTGAGACATCCATCCTCGCTATTCATGCCTCAGAATAACCCCCTCTGTGTTGTCAAGGGTGGCTGAACACTGTGCTGCATGTGTGGTGCATAGGACACCCCAGCGGTGCACACATGGGGGTGCACCCACCCCTCATTTTCATGTTCACAGGTAGGGCCAGCAGCAACAAAATGGAGCACCTATCTTCCCAAGCCACCACCGTCTACAGGCTCCCAGTCACCACTGAAAATCTTGCTGCTGGAGTATCAGCGGAAGGATTTTCAGCAGCAAGTATTCTCAGACGTGATTGGGAGCCTGTAGAAGGCAGTGACCTGGGAAGATCGGTGCTCCTTTTTTTGTTTTTTCTAGCATGTGCTATGCTCTGCGAGTTTGCAGGGGGCAGCTATTACTGATTTTGATCTCGATTCACTGTTTTAGAAAACTGGAATTATGTCACACAGGCGATTGGTAGGAGTATTTTCGAGCCTTTGATGTGAAAGGGATCAGGCCTGGTTCAAAGTTATCTTTTACCATTGGCTTCTGAGGCTCTTTTCTCCTTCCATTTTTGTTGTTTACTTGATTTGATGTGTGACAAATGGTGAAGTGGTATACTTTGCAGTATTTATATGGTTTACATTCTTTTTGGGCTTGTGCATGCTGTGCTGCACAGTGTCATTGAGGCAGCCATGAGGCTCTTACACAAGTGCCTGACCCTTCCCCCAAGCCATGAGGCTCTTACACAAGCAATCAGCCTGCTATTTCAGTAGACACCCTTCCCCCACTCCAGGTCTGAGCACAGTATCCCCTAGCCCAGAAACCAAAAGACCAGAGCACACCGGTTTGGACAGGTCACCCAGGTACCTTCCCCAGGGGCTGCTGATTGGTGGACAAGAAATACCTGTGGCAAATGGGATTACAGAATGAGTTTGAAATTATACTGTATTTAAGGCATTGAAGGACGTCCCTCGGGGCTCAGACTCTTGTGGAGGTTGCTGGTATCTCTGTCTGGGCCTGTGTGCACATTAAAAGTTCCTGTTTGCATTCCAGCCTGTCTGTGAGTTTTCCTTCTGTGGGTGAGTGATAGAATAAGAGCTTTTCACAGCGTTTGCTATAACATTTTGGTGCATTGGCCAGGAAAAATTAAAAGAAAAGCCTCTCTCATCACACCCACGGTGGGAAGACTACTGCTCTTTGAAGGATCAGGGCCTCCACCGGTCAGGGACCGACCCCTCCAGGTGATTAACGATCCTTGGCGCCACGGGGCCCCTTTGTGCTCCGAAGGACTCTTTGACTTGTCTGTTCAGTTGGTCCCTGTGGCTGAATCCCCGATTGAAAACCGGCTGGATAGACTGGCATCCAAACTACCTGTCTGATCAGAGTTCTGGTGAGTACTGCTACCTTACTGTTTGGGGCTAGTTCTGTACTCTATCTGTAAATCCTGTAAGCCTGTAGCGGCCCGATCACCCGCACGAGCAGTCCTAATAGGGGCCTTTGTGGCCCTGAAACCATTGCTCGTCCTGTCTGTATCTGTATCTGTATCTGAATCTGAATCTGAATAAGAAAGGGGGGCGCTTGCGAGTACCGGTAAATAACTGCAGTAAAAATTTAACTTTGTCACTTCGGGCCCCTTAAGGGTATTTAAAGTGCAGCGCTGCCAAAGCTATTAATAAAAAGTTGCCCCAAGCTAATTATTAAAAGTTTGTACTGACCGCAACTTGTCTTTCTCCATGGCCCGGCTGGCTCTCCTCATTTAAAGTGCCTTTTGCTTGTTTGATCTGTGCGCCGCTGCCCGACTGGCTCCCCGATGTTTTAAAGTGCTTTTTTCCCTCTCTTTTGCTTGTTTGATCTGTGCGCCGCTGCCCGGCTGGCTCCCCGATGTTTTAAAGTGCTTTTTTCCCTCTCTTTTGCTTGTTTGATCTGTGCGCCGCTGCCCGGCTGGCTCCCCGATGTTTTAAAGTGCTTTTTTCCTCTCTCCTGCTTATGAAATCTGTGCGCCGCGGCCCGGCTGACTCTCCGGCATTTATTCCCCTGCATGTGTGGTTTGCGCGCCGCGGCCCGGCTGGCTCTCCTCCACTGATTTGGTCCTTTGCCTGTCTGCGAGTGAGGGCTGGGCGTGCCGGGGCGTCCGTTTCGGGCCTGCTGCCACTTGTCCCTGCTGGCCCCTTCTGGTTGCGCCGGGGGGTCCCGATCTGTGTTCCCTTGCTTCCCTTTGCGATCCGGTGCTGTTTGGCCCAATGTCTGTTCCCTTGTTTCCTTTTTAGGGGTTCAGGAACAGCTGAGTCGTGTCCGGAGGTGTGCAGAGATAGAATCCGGTGTGGAACGCACGAGGAGGCGGCCATCTTGAAAAGACCACATGTAAGCTACACTCCAATGTACTTAAAGCGATTCTGGAGCTCCATCTAGTGGACATTAGCTGTATTTACTACTATTCCTCATGGTTAAAGTGATCCTGGAGCTCCATCTGGTGGACATTTAAGAATAGCTAGCTTACTCTTATCTAAATCAAATCTGAGTTTATATTTTGTAATTTTACAAGAGCTATTTTGTAAAATTTTGTGTTTTTTTGTCTCTCTCTCCCCTCCTGAATTAGGACTAGATAGGGTCTGTATTGTAAATTGTATTATTTTTCCTGGATTAAGTCTAGATAGGATCTGTATTGTAAATTGCATTTTTTTTTCTCTTACTGTAAATTGCATTTTTCCCCGAATTGAGATTAGGTTAGAAGATCTGATCCACATTGTATACTGTACTTAGTTATTGAACTAGAATTAGAGCATGGGGTCGGGAAAGTCTAAAGTGAAAACGCCCCTACAGTGCATGCTTCACAATTTTAAATCTGGGTTTAGAGAGGATTACGGGGTACCTCTCTCCGCCTCCAGATTATCCTTTTTGTGTGAGAGGGAATGGCCAGCCTTAGTTAAGCTATGGCCTCCCCAGCTATTGACCTGGCCACTGTGTCCTTGGTCCATCAACTTGTAGCAAAAGAGCACCCTGACCAGTTCCCATATATTGACTCATGGCTGACCATATGCCAACTCAGACCAAGGTGGCTCCAGTGCTGTCACGAGGATCAGTGTAGAGTAATGGTGGCGGCCATCTGTCGCCAAAAGGGACGGACACCCGCCCCTATCTACCAGGGACGGGACTCTCTTGATATTCCTCCACGCCCCCTCCCTCTACTTCAACCCCGTGTCCCGTCCGCACCACTGCGGGATCCGCCCACAGCTGAAAGGTCAGGAAGACCTCTTCCTGGGGTGGGTGATGCCAGATTTAGGGAAGATTCTACAGACTCTGGCCCCTCATCTTCAGATTCCCCTCCCACATCTGGTGCCACCTCCAGTGCCACCATCTCCTCCCCTGAGAGCACAGGGGCTGGGCTTGAATCGTCACCCCCGGTAGCCCACCGCCTGCGGTCGCAAAATCTCCAATTACCACTACGACAAGTACAGGGGCTCCCGTATATTGATGCTACTGGAAAGGTGGCAGTGGGACCATCAAGCCTGATTTATGTCCCTTTCTCCACTACGGACCTGCTCAACTGGAAAACCCACTATGCCTCATATACTGAAAAGCCCCAAGAACTGACAGAGCTTATGACCAGTATTATGCAAACACACCAGCCTACCTGGTCAGACACTAAACAATTGCTTTCCACCTTATTCAATACAGAAGAATGGGCGCGCATTGTACGGGCCACCCTCGAGTGGCTGGAGACACATCCTGCCCATGAGGGAGTTATAAATCCACGGCAGCAGGCAGAGGCAGATTTCCCAAATAAAGACCCCCGCTGGGACCCGAATGACCCTGTTGGAGCAGTGGCTCTCACTCGTTTCCGGACTGCGCTCCTTGAGGGCCTTAAGAAAGGGGGGCAACGAGCTATGAACATCAGTAAAATCGCAGAAGTTCTCCAGCTCCCTGATGAAAGTCCGGTGGTATTTTATGAGCGTCTGACTGAAGCATACCGATTATACACCCCCTATGATCCAGCGGCCCCTGAGAATCTTCAGATGGTGAATAATGCCTTTGTGACTCAGGCACAAGGTGACATACGGCGGAAGCTGCAGAAACTGGAAGGGTTTGCGGGCATGAATACAACACAATTGATGGAAGTGGCACAAAAAGTATATGTAAATCATGACCAGGAGCAGAAGCGAGAGCCGGAGCGCCGGATGAAGAAAAAGGCAGACTTCCTAGCAGCCGCCTTAGCCGAGCGACCACCAGTTCCAGCCTGGGCCAGAGGAGGAAATAGGAGACGAGGACGCGGATATGGGGGGCCGAGGATTTCCCTAAGCCCCACTCAATGTGCCTACTGCAAAGAGGAGGGACACTGGAAGAATGACTGTCCAAATCGTAACACAAGGCGAGGGAGATATCCATCCACGAGGGGTGTAAGAGCACCCGTACGAACTACACGGGAGCGAGATCAGCATGATGCTTACCCGCCTCCACCGGTTCCAGCTCTCGAAGGCCTTGCAGCTATGGAACATTATGACTCGGATGACTACTAGGCCGGACCGGACTCCAAGTTTCTGTTGGGTCCCCAGGAGCCTATGGTCAGCATGAATTTAGGGGACCGGAAAATGCAATTCATGGTGGATACCGGAGCAACACACTCAGTGGTCACCCAACAAGTAGCCCCGATCTCCTCCCAGTCAGTAACTGTTGTGGGAGCTACGGGGGAGAGGGCCCAGAGACCTTTCCTGCAAAACCGCACGTGCCAGTTGGGGGGACGGACCATCACTCACCAGTTCCTGTATATGCCTGAATGTCCCATACCCTTGCTGGGTCGGGATGTTCTGGCAAAACTCCAAGCCCAAATCTCATTCGGGTCTGACGGCCAGGCTGAGCTCGAAATACCCAGCCTGGGCCCAACAGTTTTGGTACTGTCCGTCCCCCGAGAAGAAGAATGGCGGTTATATGAGAAGAGGCCCAAATCTGATGTGGCTACCCTGGTTACGTGGGAATCAGTGCCCCCTGGAGTATGGGCAGAAGGAAACCCCCCTGGAATGGCCATTAACATCCCTCCCGTATGTGTTGAAATGAAGCCGGGAGCCTCCCCGGTGCATGTGCGACAATACCTGCTGCCACGGGCAGCTGTAGAAGGAATTCATCATCATCTGGTGCAGCTACTACAGCATGGTATCCTGCGGCCCTGCCAATCGGCATGGAACACTCCTTTGCTGCCAGTTCAAAAACCTGGAACCACCGACTATCGACCTGTTCAGGATCTCCGTCGTGTCAATGAGGCCACTGTGACTCTGCATCCAGTAGTACCAAACCCTTATACACTGTTGGGCCTCATCCCGGCGACTGCTTCTCACTTCTCAGTACTGGATCTAAAAGATGCCTTCTTTTGTATACGCCTGGCTACTGCAAGCCAGCACCTGTTTGCTTTCGAGAAAGAGGACCCTGCTACTGGCAGAAAGTCCCAAGTTACCTGGACTCATTTACCACAGGGATTCAAGAACTCTCCTACCATCTTCAGCACAGCATTGGCCCAAGATCTCGCTAGTTTCCCTCCGGGGGAGCCCGGCAGACGAGCACTTCTGCAGTACGTTGATGACCTACTAATCGCTGCTGACTCTGAGGCTGAATGTGTATTGGCAACCACAGAGCTTCTCCAACTTCTGTACAATGCGGGATACCGAGTCTCCAGAAAAAAGGCTCAGTTATGTCAGTTGGAAGTGAAGTATCTGGTATTCCATCTGTCAAAAGGAAGCCGACGGTTGGGGAGCGAGAGGAAGGAAGCAGTGTGCCGGATCCCAGTGCCAACAACCCGCAAGCAGGTACGTGCTTTTCTCGGGGCCGCTGGGTACTGTCGTATCTGGATTCCCAACTTCGCAAAGATCGCAAAGCCCCTCTATGAGTCTACAAAGGGCCCAGAGAAGAGCCCCCTTGAATGGGGTCGTGACCAACAGGAGGCCTTCGAACATTTGAAAAGGGCATTACTGTCATCACCAGCCCTAGGCCTTCCGGATGTCACCAAGCCTTTCACCCTCTATGTGCACGAAGCAGCAGGAACAGCTTTGGGGGTCTTGACCCAACAACTGGGGTCTTGGCCGCGACCAGTCGCCTACCTGTCAAAACTGCTGGATCCAGTGGCCAAGGGATGGCCACCTTGCCTGAGAGCAATAGCAGCAACAGCCTTGTTGGTGGAAGAATCTGATAAACTGTCCATGGGCCAAGGCCTTCTAGTCACCGTCCCGCATTCAGTCCAAACATTGCTAGAGCATAAAGGAAGTTACTGGTTCACCAGCTCCCGAATGTTGAAATACCAGAGCATGTTATGGGGAAATCCCAGGGTGCAGATAACTACCAGCCAAGCCTTGAACCCTGCTACTTTCCTGCCTGTTGGCCCGGGACCACCTGATCACGACTGCCTGGAAGTGATGGATACAGTCTTCTCCAGTCGCCCTGATCTGACGGATGTGCCGTTAAGCAATCTGGATGAGACCTACTACGTAGATGGAAGCAGTCTGGTGCTGGAGGGTCGCAGGTGTGCGGGGTACGCGGTGGTGACGATGGAAGAAATAGTTGAAGCCCAGCCTTTGCCCCCTGGAACCTCCGCACAGAAGGCGGAACTCATTGCCCTTACCCGTGCCTTAACCCTTGGGACTAACAGTCGTGTAAATATATACACAGATTCCAGATATGCCTTTTCCACTCTCCACGCCCATGGGGCCCTGTACAAAGAAAGAGGGTTAGTTACTGCAGCTGGCTCTGAGATAAAGAATGGCCCCCAGATATTGGCCCTGTTAGAAGCAGCCTGGCGTCCAAAAACAGTAGCCGTAATGCACTGCAGAGGCCACCAGAAAGGGAACAGTGAAATAGCTAAGGGAAATAGACGGGCTGATGTAGAAGCCCGGCGAGTAGCAACCACATCCTTGTCCCAGTCTTTCCCGCAGAGCTCCCAGGATCTACAAGCCCCCCTGTTTCCAGTCCCACTAAGCCATTGGGCCAAGAGGTACACTACACGAGAGCTAGATTTTTTCTGTCAGGAGGAGGGTGGGGTGTTACACACAGATGGTTGGATAAGGTTACCTAGAACAGGGACAGCTCCAGTGATAGTCATCCCAGACAGCCTTGCCCCAGCATTCCTATCATCCTTTCATCAGGCCACTCATATGGGCAATACAGCAATGGAAACTGCCCTCCGCCCATATTTCTTCATTTCCTGCTTATCCTCGTTGACAGCTGCAATTGCTAGACAATGCACCACATGTGCTAAAAACAATGCCCGTCAAGGCCCAAGCCAACCCCCAGGGGTCCAGTCTTATGGGGTCACCCCTATGGGAAACATCCAGGTTGACTTTTCAGAAATGCCCCGAGCAAATGGGTACCGGTATCTGCTGGTATTGGTCTGTACTTTCACGGGGTGGGTGGAGGCCTTCCCAGTCCACACAGAAAAAGCCAGAGAAGTGACTAAGGTGCTGCTGCATGAAATCATCCCCCGGTTTGGGCTTCCAGTAGTAGTGGGATCTGATAATGGACCTGCATTTGTGGCCCAAGTGATACAGCAGGTAGTAAAGGCCTTACAGATCGATTGGAAGCTACACACAGCTTACCGCCTGCAGAGCTCAGGGAAAGTAGAACGCATGAATCGCACCATAAAGAGCCAGTTAGCAAAATTGTGTCAGGAAACCTCACTGAAGTGGCCCCAATTGCTCCCTATAGCTCTGCTCCGCATACGGTCAGCCCCACGAAAGGGTATCGGTGTTTCCCCCTTTGAAGCTGTATATGGTCGCCCTGCACCCCTCATACAGGGCGTCCATGGAGATTTAATGCAGATAGGTTCAGAAATAACCCGGCAGGAACTTTCGGCTCTCAGTTCTGTATTGCAGAAATTGCACCGGTGGATCCAGGAGCGACTCCCCATCAACCTGACTGAAGCGCTCCATACGCACCAGCCTGGTTCCCAAGTGTGGGTCAAGGAGTGGAAGAAAGATCCATTGACCCCCCAGTGGCGCGGCCCGTATACTGTTCTGCTGACCACCCCCACGGCTGTTAAGGTGGCTGAAGTCGCTCCATGGATCCATCACTCTCGTGTCAAGGCCGCTGCACCAGAAGTTGTTCCAGCCTGGACCGCAGTCCCGATTCCAGATCAACCCCTGCGTTTGAAACTGAAGAGGGACCTTTCTGCCCAGTAAAGGGCTCTAACAGACTGCCGACGAGACCCCCGGAGAGACTGATCTACGAGACCCCCTTTTCCAGAACCGGGAGCAGAATGAGAAGCGGTGCCCTAGCCTTACTCGTTTCCCTGACATGGGCCCGTTTTCCAACAAGTGCAGAGACTACTAACACAGCAGTATTACTCGCCCAAACTGCTCTGAACATGACAAACTTTTGTATACGCAACTCTTTACAAACCTCTCTTATTGCTGTACCGTCTAGTTTGTGTGAGATGCAGAACTTCACTATGCTTGCTAATTTAAACTGTAAACAACCTGGAATATATTTCTACCATATTGGGGTTACCCGACCGACTTCTACACTTTTCAACCAAGTGCCTTTTTCCTTACAGGTAGTTTCCACTCTAAATACTACTGATTGTTTCTTTTTTGTCAATGCAAAGAGGGGAGGAAACAATGTATCAAATACTGTGTTATCATGCAGCTCTGTTACAAATGTATCCTATTCACACTCAGAAATGTATCTTCCCTTAGGCTGGTTTTTAGTATGTGGCAAAATGACGTACACTTACGTCCCTGCAAATGCCACTGGTGGTCCGTGCACTTTTGCTAGGCTTACAACTGCTGCCTTTGTCCGGCCCCCCAGTTATCCCCGCTCTGCCCCCATGCCCTTGACCTGTAACTCAAACGTAGAGCCTTACAGTGATGAGACAGCTCTTGGACTGTCAGTATCAATCCTTGGGACACCTGGGTTGGCCCTACACAACTCCCTGGAGGTAAGCCGACTCGCTTGCTCCCTAGCCAAGACCATTAACCTCACCTCAACCATACTAGCTTCCATAAATTACGAGCTGTCCAGCCTACGTACAGCAATTCTACAGAATAGAATGACCATAGATTTCCTGCTGTTACGCCTCAACCATGGGTGTGAGGAATTCGAAGGAATGTGTTGTTTTAACCTCACAGATGAAAGTGTGTCCATTGAACGCTCAATCCAAGACCTACGTGACTTAGCGAAGCAAATCTCAGACCCGTCCATGGGACTGGGGACGGGGTGGTTCTTCAAATTGTTTGGTTGGTTGGGGGGCCTTAAAACCCTAGCTATAGGAGTTTTCCTTCTCTTCCTAGTATGTGCCCTCATACCATGTTGTATCCCCATTCTCCACCGCTCCATTACCACCACCCTCGACACCCTGGTAGAACGCAAGGCTGCTACCACTGTTATGGCCCTGACCCAATACACTCCTCTGCGGCTTGCCTCCAGTAATACTGCCCTCTACCACCTCTAGCGGTTGAGGTCTCACTTAAAAAGGGGGGAGTGAGGCAGCCATGAGGCTCTTACACAAGTGCCTGACCCTTCCCCCAAGCCATGAGGCTCTTACACAAGCAATCAGCCTGCTATTTTAGTAGACACCCTTCCCCCACTCCAGGTCTGAGCACAGTATCCCCCAGCCCAGAAACCAAAAGACCAGAGCACACCGGTTTGGACAGGTCACCCAGGTACCTTCCCCAGGGGCTGCTGATTGGTGGACAAGAAATACCTGTGGCAAATGGGATTACAGAATGAGTTTGAAATTATACTGTATTTAAGGCATTGAAGGATGTCCCTCGGGGCTCAGACTCTTGTGGAGGTTGCTGGTATCTCTGTCTGGGCCTGTGTGCACATTAAAGATCCTGTTTGCATTCCAGCCTGTCTGTGAGTTTTCCTTCTGTGGGTGAGTGATAGAATAAGAGCTTTTCACAGCGTTTGCTATAACATCATGAGATGTGGTGGTGGAGTTATATGCAGGAATCATATGCAGGGCTGTTTCTTTGTGGACACAATGGTGGCTTCATGGGGCAGTTTCCCTTTGGTGCTGGTGCTGTTGTGGATAGTATCAGACTTCATGGGGCATGGGGCGGAGATAGGGGACTGGTGTGGTGGTTGGTAGTGGGGGGGCGACCTAGGTCAGCCATGTGTTGTCTTTACTAGCACCGTTTTTTCTATGTTTACACTGCACTGTGTTTTGGCTGACAGTATTGGGCCATGGGAGTGGAGGAGTAGCCTAATGGTTAGAACACTGGCTTGGTAACCAAGCAACCAGGGTTTGATTCCCACTAGCACGCCTTTTGGCCTTGGGCAAGTCACTTAACCCTCCATTGCCTCAGAAGAAAGGCCTGGCAATCTACTTCCAGTGACACTGCAAAGAAAACCCAGGAGCTTCTGGGTCACCAGGAGTCAGGACTGACTCAAAGGCACACATTGCATTATTGGGCCATGTTGCTTCACTGTTACACACAGTAGGTTTTTTCACTGTGTTCATGTTTCCTTTCCATATGTGCTTTCTCTTGTGTCCATTCTGCATTTTTTTCCACCTTGCATTCCTCTTGGCCATTGTGTTTCTGTTTGACTGTTTCTTGTGTGGACCCTGTTTTGTGTGTTTAATGTCATTTGGTTGTTGGTGGATCACGCTGACCCCCTGCTCCTCTTGCCCTTTCAGTTTGCAGCTACTTCCTGGCTCTTTGCACTGTTGTTTTCCCCCACATGCTTTTCCCCTGCCTCCTCCCTTTCCTGCTTTGCCCTACTTACTGCGCCAGGGTGGTCCTGATTCTTCCCTGGCCCCTGCGTGCTGCAGCTAGGGCTGGACTTCTCTGTCCCATTGGACCATCCTGCAGAGTAGGCATGTTTCAGCTTCAGAGAAGTTCACCTGTCCCCTGGCCATTTTCTAAGGGTCTGGCTGTGGCAGGGGGAGGGGGAGGAGGAGACTTTCTGTATCCTGTTTCCTGTCGCATGTGTACAACTGTGCAGGTGGACACATTTTTGGGGTTACACATCTTACACGGGAACGTCCGTCACTATACAGGAGTTGCACGTTTGCGGCAAAACGTATAACTGCATATTCTGTCGCACGGCTACACGTCTAATCGCCCGCACACAGAATCGCGTCCATGTTTTGGACGTACACGTTTTGGACACATACATCTGCCCTGCACGTCTTTCTAAAAATAGGGCCCTATATAAATTAAAGCCAATTAGAAGTGCTAATCCAGGCAATCATCATATCTCAACTGGACTACTGCAACCTCCCTTATTTAGGTCTACCACATAAACACTATCAAAATTACAAACCATACAGAACACAGCAGCAAGAGCAATCCTTGTTAATCAAACTGCACTGGCTACATATACACTTAAGAATTCTGTTCAAACTACTGTGCTTTGTTTTCAAAATCATGAGTGGTTTCTCTACAACATACACGACAAATATGCTAGTTTGTGCATTAGCACTATAAAATCCTGGATGACATACAACAGACTGGCGTTGAATGTGAATAAAACCGGCATTTTGATCTTGACCTGGGTACTTCCTGACCCAATGTCTATTATCATGCGAGCCGGTGATTGTCTGTTACCGGTGGGTTTTCAGGCTCGTGACCTAGTAGTCGAGCTTGATACCCAATTGAATATGCAGGTTCTTACACAAAAAGGGCCTGCTATTTGAAAAGCATTCACGTGTTTTACAGTGCTGTAATTATACTACAGTACTGCACTAAGGGATTTTTACAATTGATCACAACCACACCCTTAGCCTCATAAATACATTGACTACATATAAATATATCCTACTCCCCAACTCATTACAAACATGAAACTGAGTCTCTTATAGGGTAGAAAAAAAGCTCTAATCCCCTATGGTGATTTGTTTCGCCACATAGTGGGAGGTAATGCATTAGTCTGAGGTCTTTTCTCCCATATAAGCGACTCAGTTCATGTTTGTAATGAATTGGGGAGTGGGATATATTTATATGTAGTTAATGTATTTATGAGGCTAAGGGTGTGGTTGTGATCAATTACAGTCCTGTAAACCATATAAATGCTTCTAACTGGGATATTCAAAGGCATTTGCATGGTTAACACCGCTGACTATCCCCGACCTTCTCCCTTACACGCCCTAATGATAACTGCTTAGCATCAGGGCATTACAGGGAGGAGCAAAGGCAGTGACAATCGATAACCAGGCAGCAGAGATATTGCATGCTGCCTGGTTAGCAACCTGCAGCTAAAAGATAGGGGAGGCAATATCACGCTGCCCGGTTAACTATTGCATCTGGGAGGCTATGCACCAAACCCAGATATTCAATTCTGGGGCCGCATATGACCCTGGCATTGAATATCCAGGATTAAGGGTCTGCGCACACGGCTATGCGTCAAAGCAGCGCATAGCCGGCATAACTCAATATTGGGCCCAAAGTTACTAAAGCTGCCTTTTTAACCTTTATTTAATCTGCAAACTGTAACCAGTTGTGTTTCCTGAAAATCTGTGTATTGTGGTTCAAGTTCTGGTTCCTTCATATGCTGTTCAGCCTTTGCAGTCGATACAGAATGCAGCGGCACATCTTATCACTAATAGCAGAGGTTTTGAGCGCATCTCTATTGATCTATATAAGTTACATTGGTTACCAATTAAATTTCGAAGATGACTTTATTTAAGTCTCTCAACCATAGAGCTCCACTTAGTTTGTTAGCTTCTTTGTGAGCTTACTGTCCTCCTCGTGTGTTATGCTCACAGGAGACTTTATTGCTAGATGCTCTGTTATTTTCAGCAGATTCAGTTTCAAGTGTTTCATAACAGGATATTCTCCATGGCCGTTCCACAAATTTGGAATGCTTTGCCAGCAGAATTGCACTGTGTATCAGATATTCTGGTGTTCAAGAAAAAATTAAAGATGCATTTATTTCGGCAAGCCTTTTCAGCCTTTTGCATTAACTAAACTACGTAGTTGATGTCAGGCTATTTTCTGTGTGTCAACAAGCTAACAGGTTTACATGTTTTTTAAGGCATGTTTATGTTATGTTATGTCTGGTTATTGTTTTTAGGTGTAAATTATATGTATATTTTTTGTTATCTATCTAGGTATTAATGCGGAATATAAATGTTTTAAAATAAAATAAATAAATAACTACACTCAACCCCACAGACAGCTTCGGTCAATAAATGACTATACCTCTCCATGAAAATTTTTAAGCTAAAGAGTACCCTAGATAAAGTATTCATCTGCCATTGGCCATCTTTTGAAATGAACTATCAAACTCCCTCAAACAAGAGAACTACATGACCTCCAGAAAGCAACTAAAAACAATTATTCTGCAAATTCTTATCCCCGTCCAACCTGTCAAATCTAATAAGAACAGCACTATATTAGTTAGATCTCCCAAATGACTTTATAATTAGCTAAAGTACTGTGGTATTAGTTAGATCTCTTGAAAGACTCTGTAACTCCATTGTTCTTGCTTAACCTGCTGTAATACATATTGAACTATTTTGTAAAGGTGCAATAGAAATCCCAAAATTAAATTTAAAAAATATATACAATGCAAAGACTGTAGGATTGGAGAAATATGATCATAAGATTTTTTCCCTGTCAACAATCTAGCGACTTTATTCTGTGCCAGTTAGGGAGGCCTATATAAAGACAATTACAATAGTCTAATCTATTAGTACTGAACACATGAATATTATCTTTCTTGAGAAATGGTTTAATCCACCTCAACAAATTTGAATTATTTATTTATTTGCTTGTTTTATTTATTTAACAGTATTTATATACCACCTTTTCCTTAAATCAAGGTGGTTTACATTAAACTCAATTTTCACCTTGCGAACAAGGTTGTTTAAATTAAACTCTATCACTGAACTCAACTATTTACCACACTAATTTGAATTATCACACAAATTTGGGTCCAGATAGACTTTCAAGCTCTTCAGCAACAGGGCTCAAAGTCAATTCTTTTCCTAACGGTTAGAGCACTGGCTTGGGAATCCAGAGACCAGGGTTCGATTCCCACTAGCACTCCTTGTGGCCTTGGGCAACTCACTTAACCTTCCATTGCCTCAGAAAAATCCAAGTTATCAATGTCCCTGTTTAATGTACATTACAAAGTTTAAGTTTCAATGTGAACCGCTTTGATTGAAATGATAAAGCGGTATATAAAACCTGATAAATAAATAAATAAAATAAAACTACAAACATTCTGAGTTGTCTGGTCAGCCGTATTTTAAAGGGACTAGAGATGGAATACACTAAGCCATCCTCGACATCCCTGATACCAAATCTCCCCACCCCCCTCCTCTTGACACCTCCACTCATGACACTCAAGTCCTCATCCACCAGCCTCCTGACATCTTCCTGACAGTCAAATCTCACCCTTTCAAACTCCCCCTGCCACCTATCATGTGTTTCTCTAACACCATCGGTCACCAGAGTTCGACCTCTAGACATAATCAAGCAGTACTACCACTAGGATCAAACTACAGAATAATTTAAATGTAAGCTGTGTATACAATTTGCATAATAATGAGGTGTTTTGCATCTCATTATTTTGCTTGCTTTTGCCATTTAACATGATAAACAGCAAAAATCATGCTGTATTCCCTTAAGGCACATTAGTAACTACCCCTCTTAATTCTGAATCAATTTGCCAAAGCCTCCAAGCAATTATTCAGATCTGCTAGGAGTTTGTTTTATAGTTTAATCCAATATGTTATATAACTTGGATATTATCTGTGAAGAAGTGGCACGTAAACAAATTTATCCACCACTGTAATAAATGGACTCAAAAAAGATATTCAATAACAAAGGGGAAACCATGGACCCCTGGGGCAACCCACAGTTTAAAAGGGATGAATTTGAAAAGAACTACCAGTGGAGCTGCCTTTTAATATCCTAGGATGTATCACTTCAGTACTCTGTATGAGAAGCCAGAGTTTTAGACCTGTGGTAAGACTTGTAGACAGAAATAACACCAACTGAGCCCAGGTTCAGAACAATAAAAAACAAAAGATTTACTTACATCAGCCTCAGAAGGGTTACAACCAAATATTCTGCTTTTGTCATTCCTGAGGCCATCCTCCTTCCAGTATGGGCCTTCATTCCTCACTCTGGGCCTGGGGTTTCGAGTTCTTTACCAACCGAGTTAGAAACTGAGTGGGAAACAACAAAGGGTTCTAGTAGATGGAGTTCACTCTGAGGATAAGGATGTTACTAGTGGTGTGTCACAGGGATCAGTCCTTGGTCTGATTATTTTTAACATTTTTGTAAGCAATATTGCAGAAGGCTTGTCGGGCAAGGCTTGGCTCTTTGTGGATGATACCAAAATCTGCAAAAGGGTAGACACCTAGGAAAGTGTAAATAACATAAGGAGGGATCTAGCAAATCTTGAAGAATGGTACAAAATTTAATAGCTGACATTTAATGCTAAAAAATGCAGGGTTAAGCATGTGTACTGCAAAATTCAAAAAGAGTAGTATAGTACAGGGTTTGAAGTATGATCCATGAAAGAAGAATGGTACATGCAGATGATTGTTTCTGATCTTAAGATGGCCAAACAGGTAGAAAAGGTAACAGTGAAAGCCAAAAGTATGCTTGGGTGCATAGGGAGAGTAATGGCCAGCAGGAAGGAGATGATAGTTAATGTTATTTAGTGCCGTTGAGTTGGTTCTGAGCCATAGCAACCCTCTGGATAGTTGTCCTAAACTACATTGGGTCATCAATCAGGCAACTAATTGTTGATAGAGTGTCATCCATAGCTGCTGTTATTGTATAGATTCATCTCATTGTTGGCCTCGCTCTTTTGTATTGACCTTCAACCTTGCCAAGCATGATGTCTTTCTCTAATGATATCTCTTTGTATGATGTGTCCAAAGTATAAAGGTTAAAGTCTTGTTATCTGAGCTTCTAAAGAAACCTTAGGTTTGATCTCCTCTAGTATTGACTGGTTTGTTTCTTTCAAAGTCCATGGTATATGCAGTATTCTTCACCATTACCATAATTCGAAGCATCAGTTTTCTACCTATCTTTTTCACTGTCTAACTTTTGCCTCCATATGACATTATTGAAAATACCATGGTTTGAACTAATTGAATCTTTGTATGGAGAAATACATCTCTGTTCTTGAGAATCTTGTCTTGGATCTTCATAGCCATTCTGCCAAGAGCAATACATCATTGGATTTCTTGACTGCTTCTCATTTCTTTACTGATTGATCCAAGCAGTTTAAAGTTGTCCACTATTTCTATTTCTTATTGCTTTTGCTAGTTGTCAGGATCTTTGTCTTGTTCACGTTAAGGAGCAGGTCCATTTTAAGATTATGTTCCTTGATCTTGAGAAGCAAATGTTTTAGATCGTTTTCACTTTCGGCCACATTATGGTATCATAAGCATAGTGAAAGTTATTGATGAGTCTTCCACCAATCTTCACACCTCGGTTGTCTTTATGCAGTCCTGCTTTTCTGGTCATTTGTTCTGTATATAAATTAAACAGGTAAAGGAAAAGTATACAGCCTTGTCATACATCTTTGCTGAATTTAAACCAATTGAGGGAGGAGTGGCCTAGTGGTTGGGGCAAGTTACAGAGGGCCAGGGGTTTGAATCCTGCTAGAGGACAGCAATCTTGGGCCGGAAGGACTGGGGTTTCTAGTCCCACAGGTGCTCCTTATGGCCTTGGGCAAGCCACTTAAGGCCACTTAACCCTCTGTTGCCTCAGGTACAAAAACAGATTGTGAGTCCTTTGGGGACAAGGGAAAAATATATATACAGTACCTGAATGTACACCGCTTTGACTGGTAGAAAAGCAGTATATAAGCCTAGTTAAATAAAATAAAATAAATTATGTTTCCCTTTGTTCCATTCAAACTGTTGCTTCTTGGTCAATGTAAAGGTTATGAATGAGAATTATCAGGCATTCTGGAATACCCATGCTTCTTAATGTGGCCCAGAGTTTCTCATGACTTACATAGTCAAAGGGCTTGCTGCAGTCAATAAAACACTTATAGATATCCTTTTGGTATTCTTTGGTCGTTTCAAGGATTCATCTCACATCCACGATGTCTCTGGTTCCTCATCCTTTCCTGAACCACTGCATAACTAACATAGTATATAACAGCAGAAAAAAGACCAGTATGGTCCATCTAGTCTACCCAGCAAGGTGGCAAGAGTAAGTTCACCTGCCGCTCTGTACAGGTCACCCCTCCCCATGCCTTTGTTTAGGGGTGTATCCATTGCTTTGTGCAAGTCACCTCTGTTTGGTGAGATATAAGAGATTGTTACGTTTATTTTGAATTTATCCTATTCCTATAAAGGGATCCACTGTGTCTGCCCCATGCTATTTTGAATTCTGTCACTGTATTTGCCCCCACCACTTCCATGGGGAGGGCATTCCAAGCATCCACCATCCTTCCAGTGAAGAGGTATTTCCTGGCATTGCCTTTCAGTTTACCCCCTTGCAGCTTCATGTTATGCCCTCATTTGGAGTACTGTGTGCAATTCTGGAGACCACACCTTCAAAAGGATATAAACAGGATTTAAATTGATACAGAGGATGACTACTAAAATGGTCAGTGATCTTTGTCATAAAGCATATGGAGCAAAATTTAAAGATCTCAATATCTATACTTTGGAAGAAAGATAGTAGAGGGGAGATATGATAGAGATGTTTGAATACCTCTATGGCACAAATGCACAGGAGGAGAGCCTCTTTAAACTGAAAGAAAGCTCTGGATCGAGTGGGCATAGGATGAAGATGAAAGGGATGGACTCATAATCTGAGGAAATGGTTACGGTTATGGTTATATATATATATATGGTTGTCTTTATTTGATATACCGCAAAAACTGTAAACAAGCTCTGTGGTTTATGGAAAGAGTGGTGGATGCATAGAATAGCCTCCCAGTGGAGGTGGTAGAGATGATGACTGTATCTGAATTCAAGAAAGTATGGGACAAACAGGCTACCTCTAAGGGAAAAAAAAGGTATTGTAGAGGTTAATAGTTGGTATGGATGGGCAGAGTGGATAGGCCATATGGCTTTGTCTGCCATCATTTTTGTGTTTCTATGGGTCCCACCCATCTCCCCAGGTTTCCCAGTTCCACTTCCTTTAAGGTGAGCTGAACTGCTGAACTCTTGTCTTGTAAGGAGAACTGGGAATATTTCCTGTAAACCCTCTTACAATTCAATCTGGCCCCATTGCCTTTTCCACTTTCAGTTTTTGCAGTCTCGTGGGAACTATTTCCTTGTAGATGAGGTGGAATTTATACCTTTATCTTATGTATCTCTAGTAGCTATCTGTGGCCATTCTCTAGCCCCTTCTTTGGTGAAAATTGAAAAAGTATCTGTTCAGTATTTCTGCTTTTTTTCTTTATCAGCATTTATAAATTGTTCTTTTTCACCTTCTTCAGTCTTAGAATCCCACAGCCACACTATCTCCTTTTATTAATACAACTTTAAAATTATCTTGTCACCTTGCTTTGTTTGATGAAGGCATTTCTCACCATCTCTTTATCTCTCATACAATCTGAACTTGAATCCTGTGTTATACTTATGTATTGTACCCAGTCAGCTCACTTCTACCATAATACAATGTATTGGGTATTTGTGCCTATTTCAGGAATAACCCACCCGTGAATCTTGCTTTCTGCTTATAATCCTTGAAAATCAACTTCAGCCATACTGTCATGATTGATATTGCTTTCCCCTCCTCCAGATTGCATAAATCCAGTAAAACAGATTCTTCATGAAACTGTTGCTCCCTCAGAAGCTCAATAAATTCACACTCACAATTTGCAGCAATCCATGTAGAAAATCTTCGTTGCAAGACAGTTGCCATTCACACCTTCTCCAGAGCACTGTTTATAGAAAAGCTCAAACATTCCAAACTCACAATTTGCAGCAAACCCTGTAGGATATCCTTTACTCAAAACTGTTAATATACCGCCCGTTTCTTTTTTGAGGCAACACACCTGCAGCTTTTTAAAGTGTGTTAGGGAACTGCCTACTCCGACTCTGTTGAGGTCCCTCACCCACAGCAAATTACACTGTCACTTGACTCCCCCAGGCTGCTGGGAAAAGAAGTTCCTACTCTGATTCCTTGCTCAAAGGAGCCTTACTCCTCCTGTGATTGCTGACCTCTTGGCAATTTTTTCTCTTTGTTTGCACCTTTGCTATCCTGAAACTTTTCCAGCTTCCCTCATCCTTTCAGGATTTTTTCCCTGTCATTTTTCTAAGCTACCTGACACTTTTTTTGAATCTATTCTTTTGACCTTTTCAGTTAGTGTAAGGATTTCCCTATTATTCCAAAAACAGAAGTATCCCTCCACGCCACTTGATACATAAACTAGTAGGAAGAGTTAAGAAAACCACTGTGGTTGATAAAATCCTCTGTAAAATGAGTCTAGTCAAAAATGGAACAGAATAATGGATATATGTAGAAATCTGTTGTCTACAATCATGTCACCTAATGGTTTCTGGTTAGATCTGGATGCAGTTAACTGGCAAAGGAAGAATAGCCCTGTGTATTAGTACAGTTAACAACTCATGATAAATTTGTCAGACAGTTGTCTGAGAATGTTGGAATGTATGACACATAAGCACATCTATTGCTTCCAATGGAAAGGTGTGAGTTAAATTTAAATAAATAAAATGAAACCTCCCAGATATTTTCCTTCTCTTGTCTCCCTCTGAATGTCTTAATACCTGCTTATTGTTTATGGAATTCCACGCTTTCTATGTTTCTCAACTTACTGTTTTAGGGGGATAATTACTAATATGCATTAAGGTATAACTCATGAATTTTGCTTCTTAGCACACATTAAAAGGCAAAATTGCGTATTATTTTATCCCAATACCTGTTAGTTTGCTGCAATGCATATTGCATACCAACAAGATGCAAAACACCTCATTATGCATATCGAATAACACCGCTTATGTTGAACTGTGCAAGCTGAATTATTCCTGGAAAAATAATGCTGGCTCAAAGCTGCCATTATTTTTCTTCCCTGGGGCATCAGGCTGCTAACACGTGGCCCAGTACTCCTGAGGAACCATCTTAAAAAGGCCATTGATAGGAACTATCATCACGGACACCCCCCTCAAAGTCCAGATCCTGCAAAGATATCCTGAAGACCTTATTGAAGACATTCCAAAGAATCTCCACATCTCCCATGAAGACGAGAACCCCTCAAAGACCTCCCCCCAAAAGGGCCCTTCCTGGGCCTACCAAATGAAATCCCTGGTGGTCTAGGATCAGCAGGTAGGAGCTATCCCAGTTGTCTCTGCCACTTTTGACGCCAGATTCAAAATGGCACCAGTTGACTACTAGCAGTAGGCTCACAGTACTATCCCTAGGAGCTTAAGCTGCATATAAAGTCAAAACGTGGCCTGATATTTCTGGGGAACAGAATAACACAGCTTGTGAGATTGATTGCAAGTTGCTTTATTCATTTAGTGAGGGATTCACTAACCTGCAGCATTGTTACCACAGGTTAATGACTCACATGGTAAATTAAGCTGTGATAAAATGTGAAATTTTACTACAGCTTAGTAACTAGTCCCCTTAATTTGTTGGTGGCCACAGCCTGATTCAGTCAGATCCCATCCACCATGCTCCTCATCTAGTTCAAATTCTTGTTAGCACTACTTCTGCTTTGCACAATTTGTTTGGTACAAATTTACTTATTCTAAGAGACTCTTTAAACATTGTGGGTCTATTGTCTCATTTATAATGCTTTGGAACATATTTCTGCACAACTTCTTTTGTGAAATTTCCTTTCAAACAACAATAGGAAAAGCAGCAGGAAAAGTATCGTTGATGACCATTCAACAGTACGCTCTTTTTCAATCTTCTTTCTACCTATTTCTGAATGTTGAGTGTTAGATCATGACTCCATCATGGTGCTTCTGAACATTTTAAAGAGAAAATTAAAGAGGTCTGCCATTTCCTTGTATAGCCCACAGTACCTTCTATTCCCCAGCGGTTCCTCATCCAGGCGCTAGCCAGATCTGATCTTCTTTTGCCTCTTAAATTGCACAGTCAGACTTGCTCAAGCCATTATTGCTTGGAAGTCATTACTAATGAAAGAAAACCATTTGTTCTTCACCATAGCCTCTGTTTATATATTACATATTCTCTTATATTTATTACTCAAGCTCTCTTTCTTGTTTGTTGAAAAATCCTTTTCTATTAAAGCTGCAGTCATTAGATTTTTTTATTTAATTAAGTTTCCTCTGTTGCCACATTGACAAGATAATGTGCAACATGATAGTGTTCCTTTATTTAAATGGACTATTGATTGCCTATTTCATCTGACTTCAATAAGTTGAGATCTCTACACAGACTTAAATCAATATTCATACAATAAATGGGATGTACAAGTAGCCTTTCAAACAGCCCTAAATGCAGTAAGAACTCATGTCAGCCTGTGAAACCAGTCATCAATATTTTGAATGTAGATAAAGGCACCCAAAAAAGAAGCTATAATGCAAATACCTTGTTTATGGCAGATAAGGCAACAAAAGCTGAAATCCTTTCATTAGCAGATATTAGACTTCTCCCAAACAATACTTTTTTAACCTTATAAATAATAAGAATCAAAGTTTATCTGTGATTAGTTGTGACAGGATGCTACTCGCGCCAGGTCTTGGACCACTGTCAGAAAGCTCAAAGCAACCAAGCAACCAGAAAAACTTGCAGAAGCAATGTCATTTGTTTCTTTTCTGGGTCTGTTACTTTACAGATAACAGTTTCCTCCTTGTTCCGTCCACATACAACATCTGTTTATAAACAGGCCAGCATAAAACTCCATGCTACAACCCTTACAAGCTGCATCCTGCCACTCTCTAAGGACTCAAGAAAGAGGAGAATAAAGCCGCACTCTGAACAAGCTAAATAATGAAAAAGTTAAAAAAATATCAAAACTGTACAGAAATTATAAACAACATTTTTCACATAGATTAAGAGAGGAGGCACCAGCAGAGCAACATAAAACAATTACAAAAAATCAGGAAAGATTTTTTAACATTAGAAAAAGACCTACTGAAATGTTTGGAACAGTTGTGACTGTGGTAACAACATTCTGAGAAAGAATTAATGGGGAGACTGCAGTTGATCTGTATACTTCTCCCAGCTTCCTTGACTGTCGAAGCGTGAGGACAATAAAATCCAATGGGGTATCAGCTCCTATAACACCGCAGTCCTCCAATCAGTGAGCAATGTATTAAAGAGGATGTGGCTTGTCTGCATAATTCTCTATGCTGCCTTGGGTGGGGATACTCAAGGATGCTGTGATTCACCAGGATTCTGATTTATAACATCCTGTGCTTCTTTAACCAACAGGCCAAAAGATGTGCAACGTAGATTAAAACCAGTTAACTTGCCAACAAGAAATTCCAACATCCTTGGGTTCACATCGTTTCATCTCCTCTTGCCTTCCACAATGCTTCTTCTTCCTCTTTCCTAATACACTCCGATCTTATGCTCCCCACTGCAGCTATTCTAAATATCAAGTCTATCACCTCCTTAATTATGTTCTTCTCTTCCCCAACCTTTCTCTTCCTTATCCACTGCTCTGAAGTTGCAGCATTTTCTTCATCTTATTTAGCCATCTCCACTAAGAATTTGTTGTCCCTACAGAGGCTAGCTCTGAGGGCTATCTTCTTCACAGTTTTCCTCCTTTGCTGGATTCAACTTCCTGTCACAGCTTTTCACTAGGATCCTCCACAGTTTGTCTTATTCTTCCCAAGCAAGACTCCTAGGGTCCAATATTTGAAGCACTAGGCGGCAGATAGGTGCCAGGAATGAGGGTATACCCGTATAATACCGCCATAACCACCTAAATCGAATCGCCACATACCCGTCCACAAACCAATATCACCATTCCGCGGGTAACACTAACCATGTAGTGACGAGAGCGTAATGGGACATGCCGTGGGCGGTGCACCGGCCTAACCATATACTGTGGATATTCAATGGGTATGGCCACCTCTCAGAGACACCACGAACCACGTAGGAATAAGCGAGGTTTACAGGCACCTAGGAGAATAGGAAAGGCTGCGGCAAAACCGTGTAGCAGAACATATCCATGTTTTAGCAAGGTGCAGGCAATGTAGGGAATGCTAAGGCTAAATCAGAGGCATCGGACCCAAACAGAAGGTGGCAAGCCACCCAGTCATCATAGCGGCCAAGTAACCAGCACCAGAGGCACAGGTACCATGCCCCCCAGGTGCACAGGCCCAGGATAATCTACCTCCAACTAACAGAGGAGGAGATCTTCCAGTGGTATCGACTAGATGTTGCAACAATAACTGAACTCTGTGTCCTCCTCAGCCAGGATATGGAGCCAGCCACTGGGAGAAGCCAGGCACTGACAGTGGCAGTGTGGGTCACCACCACCCTTGCATTTCTTGCCGCAGGGAGTTTTCAGCATGTCACAGGGGTGATGATGGGAATCACCCAGTCTGCCATCAGCCACTGTATTGCTGCTGTCACCAGGGCCCTTCTGCAATGCCTGGAGCACTTCATCGCATTCCCAGGGACTCCAGGGGAGCACCAGAAGACAATACAGGTATTCTATGATATCGCTGGCTTCCCCTCGGTGCTTGGAGCTCTAGACTGCACACATGTAGCTGTGGGGACACCCAAACAGGAACAGTGGGCCAACAGGAATCGGCACGGTTACACTTCACTAAACCTGCATCTGGTGTTGCATGCAGAACTGCGCATAATGTATGTGTATGCCAGGTTCGCTGGCTCATGCCATGACTCCTTCATCCTGGCACAATCAGGTTTGGGCAATGCAACTGCCAGAGGCGACCTCAGAGAGGAATGGCTGCTCAGTAGGTGCACACAGCAGTAGGCCAATGTGTAGCAAGGTGTGGACTGCAGGCAGTCCTGTCTAGGGGCAATGCAGGATGGGAGGCCCACCAGGGCACATAGAAATGGTGTGAGCCAACCATACAGGTGCATGGGCAGATGAGTGAGCACAGGGCTGCTGATGTGCTGATGGACGAGATGGGGGAGGGGGAGAAGGACATGGAGATGGGGCAGTGGCATGTGAGAATGAGGGAGCAGAGTGGGGGAGGGAGGTGGGTGAAGAAGGAGGGGGAAGAGGTGGTATAGGAAGAGGGAGGTGGATAGGGGAGGAGGGGGCAGAGGAGGAGGAGGTGGGGTCACAGAGGTGGAGGGAGGGGACATCTGGGGCGGGATCCAAACCACACTGCAGATCTGCCACCTATGCAGAACACAAGCCCCCAACCCACACCCAAAACCATGGGCCACAAGCAACACACAGCCAGCAACATACAGAGATAACAAACCATGCTTGCAATGGCACACTTGGGCACCCCATATAACCTGCCCACCCCGTGTCCACACACACCACATGCCATGCCCCCTGTGACAGGCATGCCAACGTGTTCCCCCCTACCCCCCATGTCGGTATGGCCCACACCCCCACATGTGTCCCACACAGCAGGGTCCCTGTCCCCTGGAACAGTGAGTGCACAACCTGCAGCTCTGGATGACACCTGGTCACCCACAGTACCACTAAATGACCCCATGATGCACTGGTCCCCAGCTCCTGGACCACCCTGATCCCACCAATGCCCACACCCTTGACATGACAAGACAAGCCTATGGGGGCGTGAGATAGACACTGCTGTACATGCAATAGCTAGGGATGAGGGCGACCACTAGCCTGATGCCAGTGAGATGTATGTTCAGGCAATGCACAAGGTAGGGAAAACAGATACATGTGGAATGCTGACATATGCATTCCTCCCTGCCCTCACAGGTGACCATGGGGACCCCTGAGGACATGGATGCTCACACCACTCTGACATGTGCAGACACTGCAGTAGGAGCACTACAAAAGTAAACAGCAAAGGATCAGGGCTGTGGTGGAATGAGCCATAGGCATCCTGAAGAGCAAATTCCAATGCCTGGGGGGGTGAGCTGCTCTACAGTCCGGAGAGGATCTGTGCAATATTCACTGCATGCTGTGTGTTACACAATCTCACACGTCTGCGGGGCATTCCTGATGCAGAGCCAGAGGTGGCAGGTGAAGATGAGACAGCAGAGGCAGACGATGTGGGCATGGCAGGGATGGGCTCCCAACAATAGATGACCCTTGCACTCGACAGATGGAACAGATTCAGCAGGAAATCATTCTAGTGAGTGAGTAGACATTGAGCAGTTATGACAGATTGTATTTCAACACATGCAGGTACAGAAGCTATGGTGCCCCCTCCCCCAGATTGGACTATGGGCGCTTCGCCACACATACACTCTGCTGAAATGGAGCCGTGCCCAATGTCGTACTTGCTACATTATCCCCCCTCCCATGGGAAGTTGTCCACCTGCGGCTTCTCACAGTCCCCTGGCTGGGACACCTGTGGCTCTTTGCCCACTGCCCTCCCCCTTGCCCTGCAGCACTGTCACTAGCTGCCAAAATGACTCAGCTAGTGATGCTAGTGTGCATTGCAGTATCTACACCCCCCCCCCCCCTGTGCATCAGGTGCAGAGCTATCATACCCAGCAAGTCCACTGATGGTGATGTTGTCGACGTACTGGAGGACCTGTTCCTCAAGGGGGGATAGTTTGTGCTGGCGGTCTAGGGGTAGCTTGTTGTTCACTGCCCTTTTCTCCATGGTTGCCTGCTGCACCACTTGCCACTTTTTCTTCATGTCCTTGACGTCCCTGTTGTGGTGGTGCACTGCATTCATCCTCCACATGATGTCTTGCCATGCCCTCTGTTGGGTGCTGGCATCCTCTGCTCCAAAGAGGGTGGCATGTTTCTATAGCACCAGCCCCATAGCCATGGTGGTCACTGAGGGGCTGAAGTTTGCCTTCCTGGCGTGCCTCTGATTCTCTCCCGCCGCCTGTGAAATGCTGCAGATTACGCACTATGGCAAAGATGAGATACCCACATATGCTACTTTGAACTAGGTAAGTATAACGCCAAGTCAGGCCATGCCTGGCCAAACACACTATCATTACCCACGTATGGAGTTCTGCGGTGAGGGGATGAATATGCACATCAGCAGTCGACGCTGGAAGCCACTATACCCATGCAGCAACATAAGCAGGAAGATATTGAATACCTGCTCAGCTATGCATTACTCGGTGGATGTCCCTGATATCTAGCATAGCACTTGTACTGGCAATATGTGGGTAAGTACAAAATCACCCTACACAGCTATAGCCGCCATCCTCATTCTGCTGTATAGTACCCGTGGACAATGGAACCCCACACCCCATACATCTGGGCCTGCAGGCATGGGCTGTATGCACATGCCAGGGGACCGTGGCCCCCCCCCCCACATTGACACAGGGCAACAGTCCAGGGGCACAGTCCATGCAACTGTTGATAGGACCCTCAAATGGGCCAGCTAGGCCATGCCTATGTGAGGCACAGTGTTGGGAGCCAGGCACTCCTGATGGGACAGGCAATGCACCTTGACCTGACGGGTCAGTTGCAGGCCAACATGACTGCGGGCACACACAGCACCTTCCCACCATGTCCCCAAGACTGTGCAGTGGTGCCACAGTTGTGGCACACATTGTCCCCCCTAGAGCCTGGTGCGAGGCTGCTAGATAGAAGGCATGGTGTGTGTGGCCTGTGTATGTACACAGACACATGACAGTGTGACCAGTGACTGCTTGCTGTGGGAAAGATAGTTTGTGCTGCTGGCCCCCATGCTTACATCCTGAGGGGGCCATCTATCCCATGACCAAAGGGCCCCAGGGGACACCCCTATTGACCCCATGATGCAGCCACACCTACACTCCACAATGCCCAGGCATCTTTGGGGTGTGTGTACAGTGGCTTCCAGGTAGCTCAGGGGCACCTTACCACCCACCACAGCGACAGTTACATGGCCCAGCAGTGCCATGACCCTGCTGTCCTGGGGACCATGGAGCAATCATCCCACACCCTTCACCATTATATGTGCATGGGTGCTGTTCACATGCACCCACTTGGTAGCTGCCTGCCTGGGAACAAGCTGTGCCTGGCCCCATACAGTGCTGCCTGCAATGCCCAGGCCATAGCTGGTGCAGTGTCAGCACTGTCACCACAGTATGGCGGTCTTGCCATACCTAGGCATTATAGGCTGCTAGGTGTGGGCCCAGGCACAATCCGTTGTCGAGATGGCGGTCACAGGGCAGGGGTTTGCACTGGTCCCACGACCCTGTGGCAGACGCACATGACAGCATGCTCTTATGCAAGACAAAACCAACTTTTTTAAAATGTACATTTATACATATATACAGTGGTGACACGCCGTACCCCCATATGTTGCAAGGGGTGGTGCACATCCCCAACACCATCATGTGCTCTCCCTGGCTGCACACAGTTTACCACTGGTGGCACAGCCACCTGTTGTGCCATCCGATCATGATAGGCCCCAGGTCACTCCCCCCCTACCTAGCTATGGGCCCCTGTGGGCCTGGGGATGCTGCAGGCTGGCCCCCTAGTGCTATGGCTATGGCCCTTAGTCCCTCCACAATCTCCCATGTGTGGCAGTGCAGCTCATGGCAGAGGTGCATCTCTAGCCTGTCATCTACAGATGCACCTTCCTGAAGCACACTGGTGTCATGAATTGGGCCTAGTGCGGCCCCACTGGGTGCTGCACAGATGACACGGTTCCCATCCCAGGCACCTGGTGTGGTGCAGGGCCTGTCATGCCTGCAGTGCCCCCAACCATCAAGGGACCAGGTTGTGACGGGTGCATGTCACTATTCTGTGGACACGCCTCACCGAGGAGGGTTGGGAGCACTGCTGACACATGCGGCCCTTCTGGGGGCTCTTCCTTCATCTGTGCAGGCAGCTGGCTGGTTGCCGCCTCAGCTGTCCCAGGCCTCACTGGGGACTGCAGGTCCATCCCGCCCTCCCCCCTGCCTCCCCTTTCCATCCCAACCCCTCGGAGTCCGTTGTAGATTCTGTGTCTGTAGACCACTCCCCCACCCCCTTCTGTTCCCAAACTCCTCCCCCTCCTCCTCCTCTGCCTCCCCTCCATTATCTTGCCCTTCTCACCCTACTCCATTCTTTACCCCACTCCCCACGTGCACACATCTTCCCCCGGCCCCTCTGCTGCCCCTCCACTGCCTCCCTGTCCATTCAACCTCCTATCCCCCTCCTCCTTGGCCCCCTTCTGGCCCCCTCAACCTCCCCCTCCACTGCTTCTACCCCCTCCACCTCCTGCCCTTCCTCCTCCTTCCCCTCTGCTCCATCCTCTTCCTCCAAGTCGTCCTCCACAGATGTCTCCACCTCTTCCCCTCCCTCCTCCTCCTCCTCACGCTCCAATGTGGAGCTTGGGGTCGTAGTGCGGCCATTTGTGCCTGACTGGGATGGGGCCCCCTGTCTGCATCTCTCCTCCACCACCACATTTGGTGTCTGCTCCGCACCCTCAGATGTAAGGAAAGGAAGTGCAGGCAGTTACGTGGCTGTCTTCTCCAACTGCATGGAAATGGGGCTGTGTGCGCTACTGGTGATCCCACCACGCACTTCCAGATGCATATACAGTTCCTCCTGGCCTGCCTGCTGACGGTGTCCCACCATTCCAGGTGGAGCTGCTCACTGGGCAGCAGCTATGTTCCCAGGTATATCTGGCCATCTCAGCACTTACCTAACTCTGCTGCCACTTGATCCCATAAGTGCTGCATGATAGCAGGCCACTACCGCCGCATGGTGCTGAAGCAGCACTTCAGGGCTTCAAGTATGTGTCCTACACCAAATTTACTGTGCGTTGGGGGTTACAGCTCACATTAGTCACCATTTCTGTGACCCTGCACCCTGACTGTCACCTCCTGGGGCCATATGTGGTGTACTCACCCCACACTATTCTGCCTTCCCAGGTACCCACATCAGTTTCACTCCACTGTGGCTGTGTGGGACGGGGATATGACCTTTTGGGGTGGCACAGGTCACTGTTGGAACATGCAATGGTGCTGGAGGTGTTAGGCCCTCCAACCTCCTCGGGCACTGTTCCTGTTGGATCTCACCATATGCTGTATGTCCCTGTGGGGTGTGTTGGGCTTCACCTGGGTAGTGTCATGGCAACGCCCTTGTTGGCAGCTATGTGGAACAGTCATCAGGGCGGCATTACTGTCTGCCCTTCACCGTGTCCGTTCATCTGCTTACTATGGTGTCTGTTTGTGACCTGTATACCCCATGGTGCCATGTCTCCTGGCCACCTGTCCATGCCTGACACTGCCAGGCACCACCAGGCCACTGTGCATTGTGACATGTTGGCTCATATCACCCACTACCTTTCCTCTGAGTCCCTTGCTCACCTCACTCTGGTTCATCTCCCCTCTCACTATTGTTGGGTGTCGCCCTCCCTCTTGCTGTTCTGACCCATCTCCCACCTCCCTCCATGTCCCACTGTGTGCCACCTGTCAGCGGGGCATTGGATATGTGCATTCAGGGCATTTTGCAGCTTCTGGCAGTCCCCCCTTGTTTTGCATAGTTTAGGTTTTCACGCCCCCATGCGCCCATTTGCTACAGGCAACAGCTCATGGCTGCATCATCATGTTCCCCTTCCTCAGCACATGAACCCCTGCTGATGGATTGCCCCTTTCATCCATTGCCATGGGCTTTGCTACCCATCATCCAGCTGAGGGAGCTCTCAGTACATCACACATTGTGTGTTCTTATTTTACTGTTGTTGGCTCCCAGGGATGGAAGCATGTGACCTTTGCATGTGTACAGGCCCTTTGCAGGGCCTCTTGCCTCTTGCCTATGCCCTGCCCATCAGCTGTACATACATACACATTCCCTCTGCTGGCCCTCTCTCTGTGTATTGGCTGTGACTTGCACCTCTGACTGTCCCCCTGTACTGTACTCTCTGTCCCCTTGGCTACTCACCTCCGCAGTCAGAGCTGTATTCCCCTCCAAATTGCCATGGAGAGGGGCAGGTTGGCTCTCCTGTTCCCCCTGGGGTACAGCATACCCCCCCCCCCGTACCTGAGGACCATCCTGGCCAGGGCATCAGCCTCGTTGGGACTGAAATTTTCTGTCCTGTGGGCAGCCATGCTGATGCTATCTATCAGCCAAGCCAGAGGGGGCTCCTGCACAGACAGGACAGACTCTCCCTGCCCATGTATGGCGACATCCCCCCTTCATCCACATGGGCCACCAAGAACTGCAAGGACCTCTCTGGTTGTACACATATCTTGTTGTGCCCGTGTAGTGGCGCTGATGCCCTGTTCTGTAATTCTGTGGATTGCACGGGTAGCTGCATTTGCCCAGGTAGCTCTGCGCCCAGCCTTCATGTGCATTGCATGGTTGGCCTATCTTTGCCCGTGCAGCAGTGCGCCCCTCTCACCTGTGCTCCACTTCTCACCATTACACAGGTATCTTCTTCCGCTGCCAGACTGAATATCCACCGGTGGTGGCTGCACAGTTAGATCCACTTACCCATGTACACGGTGGGGGCACTTACTCGCATATTCCATGCTTGTGCACCTGACCACCGCCTTACTCATGAATCATGCTCTTTTGTTACAAGGGTATATTTAGCTGTATATTGTCCTTTTGGGCATCTCATGCAATATCGGGCCTCTAGACTCCGCTGCTATTCAGCTCTCTTTGACTCCCCACTCTGTTCCTGCTCTTAGCTCCACTGCAGAGCTGGTCTCTCCTGCTTCCTCTCTTTTCTTCTTTGTGCTTCTATTTATGATCACTGACATCACTCTTCCTCTTCTGAAGGGGGAAAGAGTATGAATTCTCTTCTTCTTGCCTCCGCTGTAGTGCGGAGTGGAGTCTTCATTCTTCCTCCCCTGTTTCTATAAGGGATTTTCTTTGATAGGCACTTCCTCTTCCTTCTCCTGGCTGGTGCTGGCTTGGATCTGGTATTGCAGGCATGAAGAGGGTCTTCTGCTGCAGTCAACACTGGGGGGCCCCTTTGTGCTTCTGTCCCTATTTCTTATAGGGATAATCTGGGCTGGATCTTCTCCTCCCTCCTCTCCAGTTCTCCCATGCTCACTGTGGGGGTCCCAGCACTCCTCTTCATTTTCTTTCCTTTCTCAGGCCATGGGCCCTTTAAGAAGACCAGCGAGGGGGTGGCTTAATCTCCACCAGGCAAGACACTGCTTTCCCAGCTTTCTGCCATAGCAGCTCTTCTCCCTGCTGCATTCCTGATCAGGGGAATGTTCAGTTCTGTGCCCCGCAGTCCTACTCCTGCCTGTAATGCTGCTACTGCAATTGCGAAGCTGACAGCCACGTTGCTCTATCTGTCTCCCTGGCTATTTCTCTGTGGTCCTCGTTGCTCCCTCCACAGATGACTTACTTCCAGATTCACAAGCATGACATGCTGCTTGTGGGAGTATGATGCTAAATAGCTCCTCTTCATCAAGGTTTAGAATTCATTTGCATTGGTTTTAATTAAGTCTTTTAGAGGCTTAATACAAAACAGAGAAGTATTTGCTTGAAATAAAGGCTTAGAATTAATTTGCCCTAGTTTTAGCTAGGTCTTTTAGAGCTTAAACACAAAACAGACAGGTAGTTAATCTTTTCCTACCCACTGTCCCTAACTTGCATCCATCCCAGAGACAGCCCTAAATTCATAGCTAGTTTTCCCAAATAAGAATGAAATTTGTCTTCACAGGATATTTTTATCAGCAGGTGATTAACCCTTAATAGATTATTATCAGTTCAGTGAGAAGCAAACAGAAAATATTAGCAGATAATATACTAGAAAATTTCAAATGCTTTCTTTTTAATCTAGATATCCCTTCTCCCTCAACAACTCTAAACAACTAAACAACTCATCAATACAAAGATGCAAACAGCAGTCCAGCAGCAAGAAGGGAGCTATCCAGTCTTTTGCATTGATTGCTGTATATGTGATTATATCCCAGTTGAGGAGAGTTCATGTGTGTGTACTCTGTGAAGAAAGCTCCTGGCTCTCAAAGAATCAATGGATATTAGAGTAGAAGACTTGAAGCAGTTGAAGCAGAGAGGCACATAGAGGAGATCTACAGGGACATACTATAGAAGTTCCTCCTCCAGTCTGCAGCCTCTGGGCTGCCTTGGAGGAGAAAAGTCACCTGGAAGGAGAGCATAACCTTGGTGTGGCAGGAAGTAATGCTGTAGCCAGGACCTGCCATCCAAGGAATGTAAAATCCTCTTGCACCAAGGATGTGTCTCCAGGGGCTTCTGTCCAGGAGGAAAGGATTAGAGAAGTCAATCCAGTTGAAGATTTATTAGGCATGTACTGCAGATAGATGGATGGCTGGTGGAATGAGGATTGCTTGGTCATTTGTCTGCTTGGTGTCAAGGTAGAGGACCTTGAATCTAACCTAGACAATATTTCAGATAATGCTGGGGAGGAGCCAGTTGTCTTGAAAGACTACAAAAGGGGACTGCTACTTCTGGAGAGAGATCTACAATTGTAAGTATTTACTTCTGGGAATTTTTCTAAATCTTGGGGAAAAAGGAATTCTTTAGATTAAAGCTGATTAATCTGTGAACCCAATGCATTTGTTAAATCAGTCAGAGCCTAGTAGCAGCAAAGAGTTTTCAGTTTAAATTTAAAACACAGAAGAGAGCTTTCTGGTTAAATTTAGAACCCAAGACTCCCTCTATCCAAGCAAGGGCTGTGGGACTCCCCCTGGAGACTGGTCACAGATTACCTTAGAAGCACAGGACAGGATACTATGTTGCAGCCAGCATTTAATGTCTTTTTCCCTCCCCGACACCCACCCAACCCTGGGATAATTGTAGCTTTATAGTGTTTAAAGCCCTTAAAGGAAAGGAGATACCATAATCACTCTCAGGTGCAGCTGTTTATTCTCATCAGCATACATTAAGGACCTAAGATTAATTAAACTTCAGGTGAACAAAGTACATTAAACATATTAGGTATAATTTTATTAGTATAAGTATCCCCAGCAAACCTTAGTAAGTAAAGAACTTAAATATCTATATATAACCTTAAAACGAAGATGCAAAAAGCAGTCCAGCAGCAAGATGTGAGCTTTCCAGTCTTTTGCATTGAGTGTCACATGTATGATTTTCTCCCAGTTGGTGAGGGGTCTTACGTGTGCACAAGGTGCAAGGAGCTCTTTCCTCTCAGGGAATGAGTCTGATCTATGGAGGCAAGAGTAGCAGACTTGGAATACATAAGGAAGACAGAGAGGTACATAGACAAGACCTACAGGGATATAGTCCTGAAGTCCCACCTCCAGTCTGGCAGCATCTCTGTTGGCATGGAGGAGAGAGGTCATGTGACAGGAGAGCATCACCCTGGTGTGGCAGGAAGTGATTCTGTAGCTAGGACCTGTCCTCTAGGTGATGTAAAACCCTCTCGCACCAAGGAAGTTTCTCCAGGGCCATGTGTCCATGAGGGAAGGATTAGGACAGCCATTGTAGTTGGTGATTCGATCATTAGGCATATAGACAGCTGGGTGGGTGGTGGATATGAAGATCGCCTGGTAAAATGCCTGCCTTGTGCGAAGGTAGCAGACTTCACGCGCCACCTAGACAAGGTCTTAGATAGTGCTGGGGAGGAGTCTGCTGTCTTGGTATATGTCGGTACCAATGACATAGGAAAATGTGGTCCGGAGGTTCTGGAGGCTAAATTTAGGCTTCTAGGTAGGAAGTTGAAATCCAGAACTTCCAGGGTACCATTCTCCAAAATGCTTCCTCTTCCAAACGCAGGACCCAAAAGGCAGGCAGAGATCCAGAGTCTCAATGCGTGGATGAGATGATGCTGCAAGGATGAAGGCTTTGGATTTGATAGGAACTGGGAAACATTCTGGGGAAAGGAGGGACTCTTCCAAAGGGATCGGCTTCACCTTAACTGGGATGGAACCAGGCTGCTGGCATTAACCTTTAAAAAGGAAATAGAGCAGCTTTTAAACTAGATAATAGGGGAAAGCTGACAGTCGCCCAAGAGCGCATGGTTCGGAACAATGTATCCTTGAAGGATACTACCAAAAAAATGAAGTTAGGGCACATCAGCAAAGAGGTTCCAATAAAGACAAAGATAGCCCAAATGCCCTTGAGTACAGAGTAGACAGAGCTTAAAGATTCCAAATTACCCCTGCCTACCGATAACCAGATTAATATGAATAAAATACAGGTCTCTAAAATGCTTCTATGCAAATGCTAGAAGTCTAAAAAATAAGATGGGAGAGTTAGAATATATAGCACTAAATGAGAAGTTAGATATGATTGGTATCTCAGAGACATGGTGGAAGAAGGACAATCAGTGGGACATGTGATACCTGGGTACAAACTATATCGTAATGATAGAGCTGATCAAATTGGTGGAGTGGTTGCACTCTATGTTAGAGAGGGCATTGAGTCACAAAGGATTAAAGTTTTGCAAGAAACAAAATTCGCTGTAGAATCCCTATGGATTGAAATTCCATGTAAAAAGGGGAAGGAAATGGCAGTGGGGGTGTACTATCGACCACCTGGCCAGAATGAACAAATGGATGATGAAGTGCTCAAAGAAATCAGGGAAGCTAACAAAAGTTACAGAAAAGTAATAATAATGAGTGGTTTCAATTACCCCGGTATTGACTGGGTCAGTGTCATGGCAGGACATGCCAGGGATATAAAGTTTCTAGATGAAATAGATGCTGCTTCTTGGAGCAGCTGGTTCATGAACTGATGAGAGGGGAAGCCATTTTGGACTTAGTCCTTAGTGGAACACCAGATTTGGCGCAAGAGATAAGGGTGTTGGGGCCACTTGGCAATAGTGATCATAGCATGATCGCGTTTGATTTAATTAATGGAGGAGGGATGGTAAGGAAATCCACAGTACTACCTTTTAACTTTCAAAAGGGAGACTATGATAAAATGAGGAAAATAGTTAAGAAACAACTAAAAGGAGCAGTTGCAAAGGTTAAAGACATCAAGCTTGGGTGTTGTTTAAAATACTGTCTTGGAAGCCCAGACCAGCTGTATGCCACTCTTTAAGAAAAGTGGAAGGAAGTCCAAAAAACTACCAGCATGGCTTAAAGGTGAGGTCAGAAAGGCTGCTGTTGCCAAAAAAGCATCTTTCAGGAAATGGAAAAAAGAGCCAAATAACGAAAACGGGAAACAGCACAAGCACTGGCAAGTTAAATGCAAGGCGTTGATAAGGCAGGCAAAGAGAGAATTTGAGAAGAAACTTGCTGTGGAAGCAAAAATGTGTAATAAAGACTTTTTCAAGTACATTCGTAGCAAAAAAACCTGTGAGAGAGTCAGTTGAACCATTAGATGATAGAGAGGTAAAAGGGGCAGACAAGACTATAGCGGAGAGACAGAATGAATTCTTTGCTTTGGTCTTTACTGAGAAAGATGTAGGGATGTTACCCATAAATGAAGTGGTATTTAAAGGTGATAGTGAGGAAGAATTGAAAGAAATATCAATACACCAAGAAGATGTATTACAACTACTCTCTTCTCTTCCCCCGGTGGCTCCTGCCCAATCGGGGCAGTGGGAGCTTGCCTGCCTTCCTGCCTGCATAAAAGCGGCGTCCCTCTCACAGGGAGCCGCTCACCAGACTCTCTTCTCTTCCCCCGGTGGCTCCTGCCCAATCGGGGCAGTGGGAGCTTGCCTGCCTTCCGGCCTGCATAAAAGCGGCGTCCCTCTCACAGGGAGCCGCTCACCGGACTCTCTTCTCTTCCCCCGGTGGCTCCTCCCAATCGGGGCAGTGGGAGCTTGCCTGCCTTCCTGCCTGCATAAAAGCGGCGTCCCTCTCACAGGGAGCCGCTCACCGGACTCTCTTCTCTTCCCCCGGTGGCTCCTGCCCAATCGGGGCAGTGGGAGCTTGCCTGCCTTCCTGCCTGCATAAAAGCGGCGTCCCTCTCACAGGGAGCCGCTCACCGGACTCTCTTCTCTTCCCCCGGTGGCTCCTGCCCAATCGGGGCAGTGGGAGCTTGCCTGCCTTCCTGCCTGCATAAAAGCGGCGTCCCTCTCACAGGGAACCGCTCACCGGACTCTCTTCTCTTCCCCCGGTGGCTCCTGCCCAATCGGGGCAGTGGAAGCTTGCTTGCCTTCCTGCCTGCATAAAAGCGGCGTCCCTCTCACAGGGAGCCGCTCACCGGACTCTCTTCTCTTCCCCCGGTGGCTCCTGCCCAATCGGGGCAGTGGGAGCTTGCCTGCCTTCCTGCCTGCATAAAAGCGGCGTCCCTCTCACAGGGAGCCGCTCACTGGACTCTCTTCTCTTCCCCCGGTGGCTCCTGCCCAATCGGGGCAGTGGGAGCTTGCCTGCCTTCCTGACTGCATAAAAGCGGCGTCCCCCCTGGGCGTGCCCGCGCCGTGCGGGCCTGCGCCTGAGGGCCTCACAAGAGGGCCCTTTGGCGTGGCCCTTCGGCAGTGGCCAGTAGGCAAAGAATTGGACGATTTCCAGCAACACCACATCGCCGCACAGAAGACCAGAACACTGCTACTCCGCCGCATGAAAGAAGCACGACCCGTGGACTAAAAACCAACTACCAGTCTAATCAATCAACAAGAACCTTGACCAAGCTTGAGCTCCCATTACAGGTTGAGCTCGCGAGAAACCCGATCCGACCTCAACACAACGAACCCAGGTACCTCTCCATTTGCTATACTGGTGTCTCTGCACCATCCTTTAAAGCAACTTTTGGTAACTGTAACCCCGCATGTAAAGCTAGCACTACAAATCCATGACTTTGGTAATGAAATAATGACTGTAGTTTCATTCTGCTTAACTGTAACACTTACCCTGTAAAACAGCAATGCATTGGGTGACAATCTAATGTAGGGTAAACTGTAACAATCTGTAGTTATATGTAACACCACATAAGATCTTGTGACAAAGCTTATCTGCTACTCAATGACAGAGCTATTAAGTAACGCCATGGGGTATTTTGCATGACTTAGTAAACAAAATTAAGAGGGCAACCCTTACCTCAGAAATACCCAGCATCAAAATCCATTCAAAATAGTGCCATATTTGTTTTTTGTATTACATAACGGACCAGTGATGGCGCCCCCCGGTTATACTATCATATTGTGCCTTTGTCTCTTGTTGTCCACTTGTGCCACCAACCCAATCACACATCACCACCCGCCGCTCATTTGGCATCCGATATATACTTTTTACCCTGTGTATAACCCGGTCGTAGTGCATACCATAGCAATACCAAACCTCTTTCCTGTACACATAAACATGAATCTACAACCACATCAGGGACCAATCACAGTCCCCCCCCAGGAGTGCCCGACCTCAGTACAGGGCAAAACCAAACAAGCAACAACAGATAAGAAAACCTTTCACCCTCCCCTGCAATCCTACTGTATGCTTAAATTCTGGTCTGTACAACCGCACCCTTTTGTATAGAAAACCGCCACTGATCAATGGAAGTGGCGGGATACAAGTCTACACTAAATAAAATAAATAAATAAATTTGATAAACTGGAGAGTATCAAATCACCTGGACCTGATGGTATACATCCAAGGGTGTTGAAAGAACTGAAATATGAGATTGCAGACCTGCTATTAGTAATCTGTGAACTATCATTAAAATCATCTGTAATACCTGAAGATTGGAGGATGACCAATGTAACACCAATTTTTAAAAAGGGTTCCAGGGTGATTCGGGAAACTATAGACTGGTGAGACTGACATCAGTACTGGGAAAAATGGTAGAAACCATTATAAAGAATAAAATTACTCAACATAATGGGAGATAGCCAACATGGCTTTAGACAAGGAAGATCTTGTCTTACTAATCTGTTATGTTTTTTTGAAGGTGGGAATAAACAAGTAGACAAAGGTGAGTCGGTTGATATAGTGTATCTGGACTTTCAGAAAGCCTTTAACAAGGTCCCTCATCAGAGACTTTTGGCAAAACTAAAAAGTCATGGGATAGGAGGCAGTGTACTATTGTGGATCAGGAACTGGTTAAAAGATAGAAAGCAGAGGGTAGGGCTAAATGGCTAATTTTCCCCATGGAAAAAGGTGAATAGTGGAGTACCCAATGGATCTGTGCTGGGTCGGCTGCTTTTTGACATATTCATAAATGACCTGGAAAAGGGAATAATGAGTGAGGTTATCAAATTTGCAGATGACACAAAACTATTTAAAGTTGTTAAAACACAAGAGGATTGTGGAAAATTGCAAGAGGATCTTGTTAAATTGGAAGCCTGAGCATCCAAATGGCAGATGAAATTTAATGTGGACAAGTGAAAGGTTATGCACCTAGGAAAGAACAACCCAAACTATGATTACATGATGCAAGGTTCCACATTGGGAACCACCACCCAGGAAAAAGATTTAGGCGTCATTGTGGATAACATGTTAAAACAATCCGCCCAGTGTGCAGCGGTGGCCAAGAGAGCAAATAGAACTCTAGGTATTATAAGGAAAGGAATGGAAAATAAAACAAAGGATATTATAATGCCTCTGTAACGTTCCATGGTGCGACTGCATCTTGAATATTGTGTGCAGTTCTGGTCACTGTATCTTAAAAATAATATAGTGGTGTTAGAAAAGGTACAGAGAAGAGCCACCAAAATGGTAAAGGGGATGGAAGGATACTCCTATGAAGAGAGGCTAAAAAGGTTAGGGCTCTTCAACCTGGAAATGAGACGGCTGAGGGGAGATATGATATAGGTCTATAAATAAATGAATGGAATGGAACAGGTAAATGTAGATCAATTGTTTATGTCATCAGAATATAAAAAGACTTGGGGACATGCAATGAAGCTACAGGGTAACCTATTTAAGACTAATAAGAGAAAATATTTTTTCACTCAACGTGTAATCAAACTCTGAAATTTGTTACCTGAGGATGTAGTAAAAGCTGTTAGTGTCACTGGGTTTAAAAAAAGGTTTGGACAAGTTCCTGGTGGAAAAGTCCATAAACCATTATTAAAGGGACCCAGGATATCACTGCTTGACCCAATACAAGCATTGAGGAACCTGTGTCTTTTGGGGAGACTGCTAGGTACTTATGACCTAGATTGGCCACTGTTGGAAACAGGATATTGGGTTTGATGGACCTTGGTATAACCCAGTATGGCATATCTTATGTTCTTATATTCTTATCTTAGTACATGTTCATGCCAATGGCATAGGAAAATGTGGGAAGGAGATTCTAGAAGCCAAAATTTAGGCTTTTAGGTAAAAAGCTGAAATCCCAGACCTCCAGAGTAGCATTCTCAGAAATGTTTCCTGTTCTATGTGCATGACCCAAAAGACTGGGACTTTGGAGTTCTGTCTATGAGTGGATGAGACAATACTGCAGGGAGGAAGGATTTAAATTGGTTAGGAACTGGGCTATGTTCTGAGAAAGGGGGAGTCTATTTCGCAAAGGTGGACTCCACCTTAACTATGACGGTACCAAGCTGCTGGTGCTATCATTTAAAAAATAAATAGAGCCATTTTTAAACTAGAAGCTAGGGGAAAGCCAGGAGTTGTTCATTAGCACATGGTTCAGACTAAGATATCTTTGAGGGATACCATCAAAACAGTGAAGTTAGGGCATCCAGTTAAGAGGTTGAGATAATGACTAAAGTAGTCCAGGTGCCTTTAAATGAAGAACAAAAAGAGGTAAAAGATTGCAGATTATCCTTGTCAACATCTAAAAAGGTTGTAAATTCAAACAAAGATACCTTGAAATCTTGCTATGTAATGCTAGAATCCTAAAAAATAAGATGGGAGAGTTAGAAAGTATCGCACTAAATGAAGAGATAGATATAATAGGCATTTCGGAGATACTTTCAGGGTTATTCTGTCCCATGAATAGCGAGGATGGACGTCCCAATGGGATGTCCATCCCCGCTATTCATGGCCCTCCCCACCGGCGTCCAACTTCCCCGCCAGTTGTACGAGGAAGTTAGAGGAGGGCAGAGTTAGGGCAGGCGGTGGGTGGTTGCCGGCCCTGGACATACAGGGCTGATTCTAATGTCGGCCCTGTACATCCAGGGCTGGCGACTTATACGGGGAAGTTATTCCACCTCCAAGGTGAAATAACTTCCTCAGATGTTGTGGATCGGCGAACCCGGGGAGCGGAAAGCAAGGGGTGGGCTGAGGACATTCCCCACAGCCTGACCTTGGCAGTAGGTGGCCGGATCCGGGATGGGCTGCAGGGAATGCTTTGCAGGAGCCGGCAGCCAAGATCGCAGCTTTTAAATGGAGCCGCAGTGCCATGGAACCGGATGCCATGGCGCCATGGCTCCATTTAAAAGCCTTGACTGAGAGTCAGGGAGTGCCTGTATGTGCAGACCAGGCTGAATCGCAGTCCCAGCCTGCACATACATGCCTGATTGTGATTCTATAAACTTTCATGTGTAAAGGAGAAGAAAATATTGGTAGAAGTAGACTACTGACTGACTGGACTGATATAGTTCCTAGAAAAAATAAATGACTGTTTCATGGATCAGTTGCTTCGGGAGCTCAGAGGAGATATTTTAGACTTAGTCCTTTGTAGAAGAGAGGAAATGGTAGAAGAGTTAATTGTGTTTGGGCCACTTGGCACTAGTTATCATAATATGATCAAATTTGACTTAATAACTGAAGTAAATACACAAAGAAAATGATAAAGTGAGGAAAAAGATTTAAAAAAAACTTAAAAGGAGCATCTACAAAGGACAAGAACTTGCATCAGGAATGGACATAGTTTTTTTTTTAAACAATCTTGGAAGTCTAGGTCAGATAGGAAAGCCAAATGACTGCCAGCATGGTTAAAAGATAAGGTGAAAATGGTTAATAGGCCCAAAAAAATCATCTTTCAAAAAATGGAAAAAGGAATCAAATGAAGAAAACAACATAAGCACTGGAAAGTTAAATGCACAGCATTAATAAAATAGGTAAAAAGAGAATTTGAAAAGAAACATACCATAGAAACAAAAATTCACAATAAAAACATTTCCAGGTACATTCAAAACAAGAAGCCAGCAAAGGAGTCAGTTGGACGATTAGATGATCAAAGGTTAAAAGGGGCACTCAGGATGGATAAGGCTATAGCTGAGAGACTAAATGAATTCTTTGCTTCAATCTTTACTGAGGAAAAAGTGAGGAAGCTACCCATGCCTGAAATGGTATTTATGGTGGTGAATCAGAAGAATAAAATCTCAGTGAACCTGGAAGATATTGTTGCAGCAATCGCTGTGAAAAGCTCTTATTCAATCACTCACCCACAGAAGGAAAACTCACAGGCAGGCTGGAATGCAAACAGGATCTTTAATGTGCACAGGATCAGACAGAGATACCAGCAACCTCCACAAGGGTCTTCTGAACCCCGAGGGACGGCCTACAATGCCTTATATACAGTACAGTTTTAAACTCATTCTACAATCCCATTTGCCACAGGTATTTCCTGCCCACCAATCAGCAGCCCCTGGGGAGGTACCTGGGTGACCTGTCCAAACCGGTATGCTCTGGTCTGTTGGTTTCAGGGCTAGGGAAATACTGTGCTCAGACCTGGAGTGGGGGAAGGGTGCCTACTGGAATCTCAATGTCTCTCTTAGCAGGCTGATTACCTCATGGCTTGCGGGGGAAGGGTCAGGCTGATCAGAGCCTCATGGCTTGCAGCATGGCTTGGGGGAAGGGCTATCTACAGTTCGCAGCATGGCTTGGGGGAAGGGCTACCTATAGCTACCTCATGGCTGCCTCATTCCCCCCTTTTTAAGTAAGACCTCAACCGCTAGAGGCGGTTGAGGGCTGTATTACTGGAGGCAAGCCGCAGAGGAGTATATTGGGTCAGGGCCATGACCGTGGCAGCCGCCTTGCGTTCTACCAGGGTGCCAAGGGTGGAAACAACCTGTAAGGAAAAAGGCACTTGGTTAAAATGTACGGTACAGCAATGGGACAAGTTAAGGTAGAGAGTTACGTATACAAAGGTCTGCATGTTCAGAGCAGTTTGGGCAAGTAATACTGCTGTGTTAGTAGTCTCTGCACTTGTTTGAAAGCAAGTCTATATCAGCTAAGGCACCTTTTCTCAGTCTGATCCCGGTTCCAGGAAAGGTGTCTGTAAATCAGTCTCTCCGGTGGTCCAGAGTTCGTCGGCAGTCTGTTAGAACCCCGTACTGGGCAGAAGTGTCAAAGCGTAGGGGCTGGTTTGGAACTGTGACAGAAGTCCAGGCTGGAACAATTTCTGGTGCAGCGGCCTTGACACGAGAGTGATGGATCCTCGGAGCAACTTCAGCCACCTTGACAGCCGTGGGGGTGGTCCGCAGAACAGTATACGGGTCTCGCCACTGGGGAGTCAGCAGATCCTGCTTCCACTCCTGGATCCATTATCACTGGAGGTTCCTTTGCTGGTGGGAAATATTCCATTATGCCCTTGACCGATCTCCACATGTTTACAGATCAGACAAGTGCACGCGCGTGTTCTGTAATTCTGACAAGTTTTAGAATCACACCAATTTTTTTGCCTGTGAGAATTTGTCATCAATTTATCCCCCTTTGCCTCTGCATGCCTGGCCAGGACACACAGGAAAAGTAAGGCAAAAAAAACATCTGGAAGTACCACATGGTCAGTGCGGGGTTTTTCCAAAGCTCATCAGGATGCAAGGTGCACCCAGCCTGTCTCCAGGTGCCTACTTACAATCTTTGAGTATTGTGGTGGGGCCTAGATGACTTCCTAAATTGAAGATACTGGAGATGGCATAGTTGAATAAAATGCTCATCATTTCTTATATTCATTAGCCAGATACATCACTTCACATCATTAAATTGCCTTCACCAGTTTACTGTCCATCAGAGTCCTTCCACATCATTAATTACCTTCATCAGTTTACTGTCCATCAGAGTCCTTCCTCTTAATATATCACTTTACCCCTCACAACACTTTCCACCAACTACATACATAGGTCCTTCAATTTTTTTCTTTTTCTATACCATACTAATGTATCCTTATCTGGCAAGGCTGCTAAAACAATTGTTAGAGACATAGTTTTGTTGTAAACAGTGTCCATTTCCCACTAACTTAATTGGTGCAGTTCTAGATTGGCATGGGTGCTCATTCTAAATAGCGACTGTCTAAACAATCTTCAATATAAAACGATACATCAATTCCAATAGAAAGAAATATGGCTCCTAACATGACAGCCACATATCTCTCATGTATGACTAGAGTCTATTGTACACCTGGTTCCCAGTGAGAGTACTGTAGGAAACTTAAAAATACTTGGACTGATCTTGAAAATGCAGTGGTCCACAAAGATTTATGTAAGCTATCCATTAATTATGGTGTCAAAAGAGATCCTCTTGAGGTGAGAGACTAAGAGGGTACAAGGCATTGGTGGTTGGGCCTCATGGCGATACTCCTTCTGGTTCTTCTTGGCCTGCAAGGCATTTGTGAATAGGCCTCATGGCAATACTTCCTCGGGTTCTTCTTGGCCTATTCCCCCCTGCCTATTCATGTCTCTTCAGAGGCATAAATGTACAAGGTTCGTGTTTTCTCAGGCCTTGTGGGTCCTCGAGGAGTCTTAGAGCAGTCAGAATTCCAGTGGCCCAGATCATCACACTTGGAGTAGTAGCACGTTTTATTGCCTTTTTCCTAGGCTGTCGTCTCACCTTCTGCCCCTCTCTCTCATTCATTTTCTCAAAGCTCTCCTGGATCATTGCTGACAAGTAAGATTTAGTTTTATCCAATCAACTCGAGTTAATGTTATCATTATATTTGTAAATAATATTTTTACAAATATTTCCATATTTCTGGGAATCACAGTTCCATCTTTCCACTAAATTTGCTTTATATACTTGGGAACCAAGCGATTTCAGATCAGCCCCTTTCCAAAATTTAATATTTACTCATCTTATTGCTGTGTATACTGGACCTCTACATAATGTACTCCTACCAGTATATTTGGTAACAAAGTACAAATGTATAAACTAAAAAGATTTGTATCTCACAGTGCTATAATATATTGTGCTCCTGAACTCTGGACACCAACATGTAAAATTCAAATACAGCAGGACAGGTGAATTTATTCTAAATAGCACCTATGATGTTACTGTCCTGTTCATCATTCATCAGCACAGAGCTTAACAAGGCAAAGTGATTACCTTGTATCTTATAGTTCAAAACAGGCATGAAACTGATACTTTATAAGAAGGTTGGTGGATATCTGGAATGCAATATCATTGTAGTATCAGAAAAATGAATACAGTTGATCAAGGCAGTTTAACGTACCAAGCAGGAAAGAACGCAATCATCAGCACAGCATTTACTGTCTGCAGAATAAACTGCCAAAGATGGCATATCATGCAGAAGTATTACTTGCTTAAGTTTGTATGTGCAGTCAAAACCGAATATATGTACCAGAGAAAATCCAGGCTTTAAAGGACAAGTAAAAAAATCTTCATTTCTTCATGATCTTATAAGGATTTTTCTCCAGCCTTTGTTTGCTTCCAGCAGACATTTGAGGATGCTCAAAGGAGGCACCTCATGGTTCTAGAAGCTCAAACTCTACAATTAAAATTGATGACAAGAGGATTGTTTGCAGGCTAGGTGAATTGGGGTTCTTTGTCCTCTAGGAGAAAGACTCCTAGATGATTTTTTTTTTCTTTTGTCCTCTCTAATGGGCCTCCATTCATCTGCTAGAAGAAGGAACTCCTCCCAGTATCTTTCTATAGCTATGCAAACTATTTCAGCAGTTCCAACTATCCCCCAGTCACCGCTGAGAGGTGTGACCAAAACACCTGGTTCCCTGACCACTGATCATGCATGAAACATAGCAATGAAATTGGATATGCATCAAACAATGCAATTGTCTTCCTTCACTGATATACCAGTACTACAGTCCACACACAGCAAACCCCACCCCCCTTTCTAAACTGTCCCTTTCCCTGCAATCAGTAGACCTGGTGTTTTTCACTGTTTGGGGACACAGGGGCGATTTGTTAATAACTTCACCTTTTACTGATAGAGTATCAAAATCAATCCTGAAATATAAAGACCTAATGTCTGGACAAAAACTTTCTTTCCCTAATGTCACAACTAAACACAGAGCCACTAACAAACACAGAGCCACTAGCAATTTTTACATAACAGTACATTAACTATATGGGCCAGCCATGAATCCATACAGGGAAGCTGGTCCGGATACTCCCTCACCACAATTCAGCCTCCGGACCCCATGCTCCAATCACAATTCACAAATCACAATGTTCAGTGTAAATTTTCTAATCTCACCTCTGGGAATACAACATACAATATAATCCTGGTAACAGGCAGAGTCTGGCTGCACAAAACACACAGGACCACAAAGGGAAAAAGAAAGAGGGAAAACAGAAAACAGAGACGTCTCAGCAGCGAATACTCACACACTCTCCTTCCCCAGCAGCAGCTTGTTACAAATACATCACAGACACTCTCTCTAGCTGTATCATAGGATCTAACTTTCACCATGAGGATATTAGAAATACAGTATGAGAAATATAGCTAGCTATTTTCTAATGTCCACTAGATGGAGCTCCAGGATCACTTTAACCATAAGGATAAAAATACAGCTAGTTTTTAAATGACCACTAGATGGAGCTCCAGGATCACTCCAGGGCAGCCCAATACCTCTGCAGAGAAACGCACGTGGTGTCCACAAGATGGCTGCTACCTCCTCGTGCTCCTCCACACCGGCTCTCCACAGATGGAAAAAAGGGGAAATGGTGGACTTCCAAGCATCACCTCTCTTTCAATCAACCAAAAAAACAAAAGGTTAGCATTTTATTTATTTATTTTTGGTTTTAAAGGCAGGAAACCCAGCGGGGGCTCAGGGAAGGCAGACAAACTCGGCGGGGGCCCAGGGAAGGCAGAGAAACTCGGCGGGGGCCCAGGGAAGGCAGAGAAACTTGGCGGGGGCTCAGGGAAGGCAGAGAAATTCGGCGGGGGCTCAGGGAAGGCAGAGAAATTCGGCGGGGGCCCAGGGAAGGCAGAGAAACTCGGCGGGGGCCCAGGGAAGGCAGAGAAACTCGGCGGGGGCTCAGGGAAGGCAGAGAAATTCGGCGGGGGCCCAGGGAAGGCAGAGAAACTCGGCGGGGGCTCAGGGAAGGCAGAGAAACTCGGCGGGGGCTCAGGGAAGGCAGAGAAATTCGGCGGGGGCTCAGGGAAGGCAGAGAAATTCGGCGGGGGCTCAGGGAAGGCAGAGAAACTAGGCGGGGGCCCAGGGAAGGCAGAGAAAATCGGCGGGGGCACAGGGAAGGCAGAGAAATTCGGCGGGGGCCCAGGGAAGGCAGAGAAACTCGGCGGGGGCTCAGGGAAGGCAGAGAAATTCGGCGGGGGCTCAGGGAAGGCAGAGAAATTCGGCGGGGGGCCCAGGGAAGGCAGAGAAACTTGGCGGGGGCTCAGGGAACACCGGAAAATTCAGCGGGGGTCAGCTGTGCACCGGGACAGCACCGAGAGGCACAAAACCTCAGCGGAGGCCCAAGAGAAGGTAGTAATTCACATGGGAGCACATGGGGAGCATGGATTCAACATCGGACAGCATAGGGGGGGGGGGGACAGAAATTTACGTTGGAGCACAGAAACTACATCGGGGGTTCAGGGAAAGGCAGTAGATCCACACCGGAGCACATGGAGGGCAGAATTCAACATCGGAGCACAGAAATCACACAGTAGCAGCATGGGGGGAACAGAAACTTACATCGGAGCACAGAAATTACATCGGGGGTTCAGAGAAAGGCAGTAAAAACACACCGGAGCACATGGAGGGCAGAATTCAACATCGGAGCAGAAATTAACACAAACTAGAAACGGAACACAACGGAAGCATATCAGAGCCCTCTCCTTGCAGTCACGCTTCAGAAAACTCTCCACAAGCAGAACGGAAAGAAGAGAAGCAGCGATCTATTCTTTATCTCAGGTATGTTTAACTTATCAAGTGCTATATTTAGTTACATTTTTTCTTTCGGCAGCGCTTTTAAAAGATCTCAGATTACTGCAGTTTCAGATATTCAGATTTTACCGGTATTCAGATTCAGATACAGGACGAGCAATGGCTTCAGGGCCACTAAGGCCCGTACTAGGACTGCTCGTGCAGTTGATCAGGCTGCTACAGGTTCCCAGAAATTACCAGGACTCACAGATAGAGTACAGAACTAGCCCCAGACAAGGTAGCAGTACTCACCAGAACTCTGATCAGACAGGAAGTTTGGATGCCAGTCTATCCAGCTGGTTTTTCAATCGGGGATTCAACCGCAGGGACCAGCTGTCCAGACAAATCAAGGTGTCCTTCCGAGCACAAAGTGGCCCGGGGGCGCCAAGGACCGTTAATCACCTGGAGGGGCTGGTCCCTGACTGGTGGAGGCCCAGATGCTGCAAAAGCAGAAGTCTTCCCACCGTGGGTGTGATGAGAGAGGCTTTTCTTTTAATATTTCCCGGCCAACGCACCAAAATGTTGCAGCAATCGCTGTGAAAAGCTCTTATTCAATCACTCACCCACAGAAGGAAAACTCACAGGCAGGCTGGAATGCAAACAGGATCTTTAATGTGCACAGGATCAGACAGAGATACCAGCAACCTCCACAAGGGTCTGAACCCCGAGGGACGGCCTACAATGCCTTATATACAGTACAGTTTTAAACTCATTCTACAATCCCATTTGCCACAGGTATTTCCTGCCCACCAATCAGCAGCCCCTGGGGAGGTACCTGGGTGACCTGTCCAAACCGGTATGCTCTGGTCTGTTGGTTTCAGGGCTAGGGAAATACTGTGCTCAGACCTGGAGTGGGGGAAGGGTGCCTACTGGAATCTCAATGTCTCTCTTAGCAGGCTGATTACCTCATGGCTTGCGGGGGAAGGGTCAGGCTGATCAGAGCCTCATGGCTTGCAGCATGGCTTGGGGGAAGGGCTATCTACAGTTCGCAGCATGGCTTGGGGGAAGGGCTACCTATAGCTACCTCATGGCTGCCTCAATATAACAGAAAAAGTGTCAAATTAAAGGCAGCAAATCCCCTGGACCAGATAGTACACACCCAAGAGTGCTAAAAGAAATCAAAGATGAAATTGCAGAGTTATTATTTTAAAAAATTTAATCTATCTTTAAACCCATCTTTGGTACCAGAAGATTGGAGGGTTGCCAACGTAATGGCAAGTTTTAAAAAGATCTCCAAAGGTGATCTGGGAAACTACAGACCGGCAAAACTAATATGTGTGCCGGGCAAAATGGTGGAGACCATTATAAAAAAAAGAATTCCAGAACACATAGGCAGATATAGTTTTATGAAACAAAATCATCATGGATTTAACCAGGTGAAATCTTGTCTCACAATCTGCTCCATTTCCTTAAAGGCATGAATAAACGTACAGTTAATATAGAGGGTTATTTTTTAAGGCCTAATCATATCTTAATGTGCAGTGCCAGGCAAACAAGGAAACTTTGCCCACATTCAAAATTTAATCTTAGAAAGGCCACAAGACGCATGTTTCTGTGCCAAGCACTTCATTCTGGGGATGTGACTAGGCATGTCCTGGGTGGCATTGGCACCCACACGTCCATGATGTATTTCACATAAGTTGGCAATGTGCAGGATTTATTTTTTAAATGTGCCTATCTACACCTCTTATAAATCAGTCTGAAGGACTACTGAGAGAAGCTGCTCTTGCTGGGAATGAATCAGTACTTGTAAGTATTTATTTGCTGTAAATTTCTGAGACGGGTTAAAAATCTGTGTCTATTTTAAAGTTCTGTGTTTTATAAAATCAGTTAGGGCACTGTGTAGTAAGCAAGCTTTTACTTAAATTATAAAAGTCAGTTAGGGCACAATAAAGCAAGCCATATTTCAGTTAGTGTTTCTTTCCCACCCACCCCCCTCCCCCCCCCCCCAACCTCCACCCACCCCAGGCATAGAAATATAGAAATATGATGACAGAAAAAGACCCTATGACCATTTTAGTCTGCCCTTCTATAACAACTATTATAGTCCCGTTTTTATTTATAGATCTTCTGTTTTGCTCCCATATCTTCTTGAATTTAGATATTGTCCTGGTCTCTACTACCTCCACAGGGAGACTGTTCCACACATCTACAACTCTTTCCATAAAAAAATATTTCCGCATATTACTCCTGAGTCTATCTCCTTTCACCTTCATCCTATCCCCCGCGTTGCAGAGATTTCTTTCAATTGAAAGAGGCTCTTCTCCTGTACATGCCATGGAGGTATTTAAACATCTCTATAAAATCCCCTCTCTCCCATCTTTCCTCCAAAGTATACATATTGAGATCATTAAGTCTGTCCCCATATGCCTTATGACGAAGTCCACTGACCATTTTGGTAGCCACCCTCTACACAGACTCCATTCGGTTTATATCCTTTTGAAGGTGCGGTCTTCAGAATTGCACACAATACTCCTGCTTGCCATTCCTCTCCTTATATACCCAAGAATCTTTCTGGCGTTGTCATTGCTTTTTCTACCTGTTTAGCCACTTTAAGGTTATCAGATACAATCACTCCCAGGTCCCGCTCTTCTTTTGTGGACAGAAGTACTTCACCCCCTATATTGTACTGCTCCCTTGCATTTTTGCAGCCCAAATGCATGATTCTGCATTTTTTAGCATTAAATCTCAGCTGCCAAATTCTTGACCATTTTTCAAGCTTAGCTATGTCCTTCTTCATGTTATCTATTCCTTCCTGGGTGTCTACTCTATTGCAGATTTTGATATCATTTGCAAAGAGGCAAACCTTATCCAACAGTCCTTCTGCAATATCATTAACAAAAACGTGGCACACCACTGGTCATCTCCTTCTCAGAGTAAGCTCCATTTACATGAACCCTTTGTCGCCTCCCACTCAACCTATTTCTAATCCTAGGATGTTATTCCTATTCCTAGGATGCTCAATTTATTTATAAAAAAAATCCCCCAATAAACAGTTACATATCTTTATTTTATCCAAGTGGATACAAACCAAACCCCCAAAAAATGTATAATTATTTCATTAGGCAAATAACAGGACCTTTAATCTTAGTTGAGCTGATTCAGATCATAACCGACCCTCTAGTATACTAGCCGCAAGAGCTTGAACTAGTATGCTCGATATTCATCATAGGTCCATAATTTTTTTTTCTTTTCCAAAAGAACTCAAAACTATGAATCGTGCACAAAAGTGTAAAAAATAATGCTTTAAATCTACATACAGTAATGTAAAACCTGACACAATATTGTGTTCCAATAAGCAAAAAAGTATCACTTATCTGCCTCAGGGGAACATGTCCACTACACTGACATAGCACTAGACAATCCACTGGGAAGAGAGCCAAACTCCAGCCAGCTGAATGCTCTACTATTACTAAAAGAACTTCTCTATAAGAACATGGCAGATCTGGTGGTCACATGGTCAGAGTAGCCTTTCAAAATAAAAAGAACCAATCTACAGCCTGATTCAAGCTTTACGGTTCAATAGATCCCAGTACATCCAGGTGTGTTCACGAATCGCAAGTTGTTTCACATAATTGCCACCTCTTCAGGTGCACTAAAGATATTCAAGAACTCGCTAACAAATGTCAGAAGGGAAATCTTGGACTTGCATCCAATGCACTACCAATGGGGCGATCTCTGACTGTGTGTTAATCCAACTTCTATGCTCAGTCAGTCGCAACGGATTTTTCGTGTAGTTCGCCCCATATAGAGCAAAGAGCAAGGGCAGATGATCATATAAATTATCCCCGCTGTATCACGTCATATGATGATCCAGTGAATATACTTTCCCATTGGGATGAGTCAAACAAGACCCAATCAGAGCAGAGGAACACCAACTACAGGTAGCACATGGATAATGGCCAGCTTGATCTGTAGGCTCCCTTCTAGTTACGCCATCAAAATTAGTGAGCAGTTCTCCCAAATTCTTGCCTCTTTTAAAAGCCACTCTCAGAGGTACAGCCAAACAGGAATGTAAACAAAGCATAGCCCAATGTTTCCAAATTGTCTTCACAATTCTATGAGCACCAGCAGCATATGGTAGCACACATGTGACTGCCTCTTCAGGTTTAGATTGCTTATACTGCAAAAGTAGATGATGTTGGGCATATTTAACCCTCAAAAAGGCACGTTTAACAACCGAGTGAGGGTAACTCCTGGCAGAAAAATGAGATCTCAACACCTTAGCTTCTGTAAGAAATGACGTATCTGACGAGCAAATTTGTTGTGCCCTCAGATATTGACTAATAGGTAGATTTTTTTCTCAATGTCAGAGGATGGCAACTTGTGAATTGTAGCTAGGCATTACGAACTACAGACTTACGATAGATGGTAGTATGAACTCCTGTCAGAGTCCGAGTAACCCAAAATCCAAAAAACCAATGCACTGAGCATGGTATGTCAACAAGAATTGGAGATTTTCATCCAAGCCATTCAACCATTCATGGAAACAGATCAAATCATTCTCAGATCCTGCTCAAAGAATAAAAACATCATCCAGAAATGGTCGCCACATACTTATTTAGGTACAGAATTGGGATCTAGAGACATACTGGGCTTCAAACTCCGCTACATACATGCATGCCATAGAGGGCGCTAAAGTGGCCCCTATAGCCACTCTATGTTGTTCTTTGTAATATATCCCATTGTACCAAAAATAATTCTTACATAGAACCAACTCAGTCAGTTCATAGAAGAAGCTCAATGGAAAACATGCTGGAGGAGGCATAGAGTGTAAAGCTTTTTGAATCAATTACATAGCATGGTCCTGCGGGATATTATTTTTTATTTATTTTTATTTATTTAATGTCTTTTCTATACCGCGTTCATTAGAATCAGTGTGGTTTACAGTTAACAACTTGTGCAGTGCAGGCAGGACCTACACTGGACTTACAATAAACAGGGGTTTCTAAATGGGACTGACAGGGTAACTATGTACAGGCAAGCTAACTGTCAGAGGTGACATGGTCAGCTCACAACTATTTACAGATTGATTAACTATATATAGATTGACCAGTCAGGGTATGTACCCATTCCACCTGCAGAATGTATCGTGGTCTAGTGAGTGGGTTTGCAATCATGCAAGGTAGCTGCGCTGGGGGTGGCGGCCTGGTTCCTGGGTGGGACTGGTTGGGAGACGTCATTTGAATCGGTATAGTGCTGGATGAAGAGATGGTGCTTCAGCGCCTTTCTAAACTGGGCGAAGTCGGTGATGGCCCGAATGGCGGGTGGAAGGGCGTTCCAGCATGTGGGTGCATATAGTGCAAAGGCTCTTTTTCTTGTTGACTGTGAACATTTTGTAATCGCCTTCGGGAGTATCAGAGTATTAGCAGCAGCGGATCTCCTAGCTCTGTTGAGGGGGGTGGGCTGGATGATGTCCATGAGGGAGGTAGAGGAGCACTTGTTGATGGCTCTGAAGGTCATCAATAGCACTTTAAAGGAAAGTCTGCAGTGGACCGGCAGCCAGTGCAGGTGCTTCAAGATTGGGGTTATGTGTTCCCTCCTGGAGGCTCCATGCAAGATTCTAGCGGCTACATTCATTGCAAGCTGCAGTGGATTCAGCGTGCTCTTCGGGAGACCATGTAGTATTGCGTTAGCATAATCAAAATGTGGGATTACTAGGGCTTGATAGATTGTCCTGAATTCAACTGGCTCTAGCAGCTGTCGTAGGTGACAGAGTGTCCTTATTTTGTGGTAGACCGCTTTGACCATGTTGCTGATCTGGGCCTTCATGTCAAGCTGTTGGTCTAGCATGACCCCTAGGTAGCGTACCATGGGTTTGCTGAAGAGCTCGGCATCTCGTACTTTCAGTGAGGCAGGCAGAGTGAATGCTGGGTTCCTGGTGATAAAGAGGACCTGCATTTTGTTGAAATTTATTCTGACCCTCAGTGACGGCATCGAAGCAAGCTGTTAGTGGTGAGAGATCTGGATGTGCTGTTGAGATAGGCATGTAAAGCAGGACGTCATCGGCGTAGACCAGGCAGTTGATATTGAAGGAGCAGATGAGAGCACAAATGGGCTGCATGTATACATTGAACAGTAGGGCTGAGAGTGATGATCCCTGTGGCATGCCTTTCTCTTGTGGAAAAGGTTTGAAGGTAGAGGAGCCGGTTCGAACGTGCTGCCATCTGTCTGATAAATATGATTCACACCAGGTTAGCGCTGTACCATGGATGCCCTTCTCCTTAAGGCGCATTAGGAGTATTTCGTGGCTGACGGACTCGAAGGCTGCAGCAATGTCCATGAAGATCAGGGCAAAACCCTGATGTTGTCCAATCCGATGGTTAAGGAGTTGAATAGAGTGGTCAACAGGGTCTTGACGCCATGTGATTCCCTGAAACCATGCTGACATGGGTCGAGGGGTGCGCTTATCTCGATGTGGTGGTGAAGTTGGCGTTGGACGACCTTCTCAATAATTTTTGCCAGAAGAGGGATACTTGAGATTGGCCTGTAGGAATCTACCTTCACTGGATCCAGCTTGTTCTTTTTTAGAAGAGGTCTGATAGCTGTTTGCTTCAGGCTTCAAGGGAAGGTCCCAGTCGAGAATGATAGTTCTATGAGTATGGCCAGGAACGGGCTGAGGTCAACACTCAATGATTTTACCCAAAATGCCGGGTAAGGGTCGTTTGGAGCTGTGGTGGTGTTTATTGCTGTGATGATGTCTTGAATGCCTTTCTCGGTTGGGGAGGATGTCACAGGTGTCCTTCATGGCTGGAGGCAAGAAGATAGGTGATTGGGTTAGGTGGTATGCCCCGTGCAAGGGAGGGAGGTTTGTGATCCTGCTGGTCTGGCTCGATTTGGCCTGCAGGTAGTCAGCAAATTCCTGTGGGTCTGGCAGGCTTGGTTGGGTAGGGGAGGGTTCCTTTGTTAGGGTCTTGACGAGGATGAAAAGCTCCTGAGGTTTATTTAGGGAGCGCTACAGTATCTCTGCATGGAATTGCCTCGTTCTCACTGTAACCGCTTCACGGTGCCTTCTTATATGAGCAATGTATGATTCATGGTTCTCAATTGAGCGTGAACGACGCCAATGTCTCTCAAGCTTTCTAAGGTGGAGAAGTGACGTCCGTAGCTCAGGAGAGTACCATGGAGCATTCTGCCTTCTTCCTGGTGGTTTATTAGTGGGTGGAAGATGGATGATGGCATCAAGGCTCATGTTCCATGTGGAGATCATTTCGTCGAGACTGTGTGCTGGTGGGTTATGAAGAGGCTGGGCTCTGCTCAGGATTTCCTCCTTGTTGAATGGCTGGAAACATCTTGAAGATACTGTGGGAGCCTTGGCTGAGGTCTGGGAGCTAATGTGGTCTGGGTGCATTGGCATCTGGAATCTTATCAGGTTGTGGTCAGACCATTGCACTGGGGTGATGGACAGAGCAAGGTCGTGCTTAGGGTCTAAGACTGACCGCGGGGCAAAGATCAGGTCAAGCATGTTCCCCTTTACGTAAGTGGGGCTGTTGATTATCTGTGTGTATCCTAGCTCTTTAAGAGCCTCAAGGAAGGCCTTGGCATGGGTGTCTTGGAGAGCAGGGAGGTTGAAATTGCCCAGCACCCAGTTGGGTGTGCAAGGGTTCTTGGGGTTGCAGGCAAGGTCGATTATTGTTGATAAGTCCTCCGTGGAAGGGGAGGGTGCTCTGTAGACTATGTTGATGGTGTGTGCTTATTGGCTATGGTGAAGAAGTCGAGGTACATAGTGCTGCTGGCAGAGATCATCTGGAATTGTAGTTCCATTTTGGTCAGGATGAGTGCTCCTCCACCTCTATGATCGGCCCTTTGGCAGATGCGGGTGGAGAAGTTGGGGGGGGACAAGCTGGTGAAGGAGGACTGTGTCTGAGGTGGACAGCCATGTCTCAGTGACTAGTAGGATGTCTAGGTCATGGGTGGATACCAGGTCGGCCACGGATGGCCATTTTTTATGGATCGAACATGCATTTATGAGGGCACACTTCAGGTTGTGGGGATGTGTGTGTTTCTCTCGCTGGGGTGGTTTGGCCTGCTGAATGGAGGCATAGAGAAGGTGTGGGTATGGCATGCGCCTAGCCCCGACTGCTGGATGGCAGGGGGAGCCAGACCACCTCCTCCCTGAGCCCTGTAAGACTGGTATGGGATTGTGGAAGGAAGTGAGGGTGAGGGCACTATGGAGCAGACCTATGAGAATACAGCAGTGTCAGCATACATTTCATGCAGCTGTGGACTCTGGTGAATTCAGTCTCCAAAACTTAAACTCTGACCCCCTGGTGATGTCAGTCTCTAGTACCTGTCTGCAGCCCCTCCTTGCTAAATCAAGAAGGGCAGACCTCAAAGGGAGTGGCCAAAGACAATAGCAGACCTCAAGGGGAAGTGCTGGAAAGGATTCAGTCCACTATAAAGGACAGACACACTTCCTGTCTCTCTCTCTCTCCCACCATCCAGTAGACATGAAGGACAGGAGACTCGGATAATCAATTCCCTTCACCCCTCCCCCTCTCTCTCTCTCTCTCCATGAGGCTCTGAGCCACATGTTCGGGCCTATCTCTCTCACACTTCACACATGCACACACAGATTCATTGATGCACGCTGAAACAGCTCTGTAACAGTCACTATATACCTCTGTTCAATACCTATGTATTAAGCCTATTTTTACATAAAAACCTTTCTCCAAGCCACACCTGTTGGGTTGTCTTATTATAAGCCCTCCTGCATCTGTGAAGTGAAATGAACCCAGGACCTACAGAAGAATAACTGACCAAAACTGACATCTTTATGGGGACTCGTCTCTCGGATTTCACAGCAGATCTCCAGTTGGGTAAGTAATAATTTTGTATAATACATTAAGTAGATTTCAGACAGAGTGAGACAGAATCGAAAGTCCATGTGACCATTTACAATTTTGTTTTGTGGGTTAGACAAGGTGAGATTTTATTATCAAAAGGCTCTGTAAGAATCTAGAATTTTAAGGACATCACACAGAGTGGCTTGAATTGTCTTATTTTGATGTATAGGCTTGCTAAAGATTTTTCTATAGTATTTGAGCTGCTAAGAAAATACAGAGTTACACAGTTAAATATTCCCTCATAGAGTACAATATACATCTTTCCTGGTAACACTAATTTACCTCTTGTCTGTTTGACTTTTATTTCTCTCTCCTGTCAGTATATATCTTGGTGTGAGCAGGAATATCTGACAATTCTGTTAATCTCCTGTCCCTTAACTTTTATTTCTCTGTCTCCTGTCAGTAACTATCTTAGTGAGAGCAGGCTTAGAGCTGGCTGCAATTGATACAATTCTGTTAATCTACTAACACCCTTCTTACTATAACTTCACCCTAAAACTTCCACCCTGTTAAATAGGTGAGAAGCACTATTTAAGTTAGCATTCCTCCTTCTAAGGTTACACATTTGAGATAGTTCAACTACAGCCTTTCTGCAGTATCAAATATGGAAGCATTTGATTGTAAAGAACTTAAAGAAATTATAATTTCATACTGTAAGAGAAAAGGAGGTCCATTTGAAGGGGAATTCCCTGACTCATCATGGTATAATATTCAAAGACAAATGTTAAACCATGATCAAGAATTCAAAAAGAAAACAAATAAAAGAAAATGCCTTTTTATCCAAGGCATGTGCAGGGGACTCATTAGCATGAAAAAAGACAACTCTGAACTGACTTCTCAGTGCACACAATTGACCAAAGACCTTGAGGAGGCATAAATTTGCATCTCTATACAAAGAACTCAAGTGATACAAGCCACAAATTCTTTTATAACTGTTAGTGAGCAATTAGAAGCACTTAAACTTGAATTGAGGCACGTTAAAGATCAATTGGCCTCTGCAAGAAAGCCAACACCCACCCCTCCCTCAGCACCTTATGCCTATGACACACCTTATCAGCAACAAAAGAATACAGAAGTATGCATAGTTGGACGTAGGAATGGGAAGAACACAGATGAATCACAGCAGGAAAATCATGATAGTTTATCTCTGCCAGATCCCAGCAATAATCAGGATCTCTGTCTGGAGCATAATTCAGATGACTTAAACATGGTACCCAGTACTGAACTCAAAGCACCAGTTAAAGTAATGTTGCATGAAAATTTAAAAGATAAAGATATTGAAAAAATAGTTGAGAAAATTGGTATTATGCCTCTTAATGTAAATCAGTGGGTTAAATGGGCGATTGATATTCTGATTCACTGGGGTCTAGGGAAATACAGAAGAAAACAATCAGACTTTGATAGACTTATGCATCTGGCTCTGGGCCCACACTATTACAGAGTTGGTTCTCTCACTCACCCATACCAGTTGGTTAAAAGGGGTACTGAGAAACTATTTCACTGTTCCCCAATGCAAGTATTTAAAATTATTTCACCTTTACCAAATGATACACTGGAACAGTTTGCATATAGAGCCTGGATTTTAAAAGCAGTTCTTAATGAGCAGGAGTCCTGGCCTAAAGCAGAAGATTATGGGGAGAGCATGCATAAGGAATTTTTATTAGAATTGCTATCCCCTGAGATTACAAAACACCTTCTGTTATTTTCTGAAGACCCTGAAGCAACCCCTTTTGATACTTTAATGCTCAGAATTGGGTCTGTTTGGAAGACCCAGCCCTCGCAGGTCATTACAGTATCAGAAGCACGGAAGTGGCAGGCCGAAGAATCCTCTCAGTACATAAGAAACACAGATAGAGGACACACACCTAAGTGGCAAGCCGAGGGATCCTCTCAGTACACAAGAAACACAGACAGAGGACACACACCTTGGAGAGCACATGGCAGAGGTACTTTTAGAAACTCCTCAGGTTATATTCCTTTTCAGGAGCTCAAAGCACAGAGAGATGGGCTAGAAAAGCAGAAAACTAAATGGGAACAAGACAAACATATACTGCAGATAGAAATAGATAAATTAAAACAGGATTTACAAGCAGCTCAGGACAAACACAAGGCTAGTGCATAGGGATGTCCTGACCTCTTGAGTTCAGATATCAAAATGTCTCAAGCCTTCATAGCCCAGCCTGCCTCCTTTATCTCAGCAGAGGACTCAATTCCAGAGCCTCTGGATGATGAAATGGATACAGGCCCAGGACACAATTTAAGGCTTGTAACACCCTTGATACTGCACTCTTGTGCACGCCCCAATGTTATCAGCAGAATAGGGGGTCAGGATAAACTAGCTCTGATTGACACAGGGGCTGGAATTAGTTTTACTAACAGAGCTTCTCCCACTGCAGATCAGAAAAATATGGAAATTTATGAAATTCAAGGAATTAATGACACAGCTTCCAAATGTGTGGCTATCCCAGTTAAATGGGGTATCCCTGTGCACAGTGAACAAAATAAGGAAATGTTGGAAACCACTGCCTCCACTATAGTGAACACACCAAAAGAAATAATTGGAATTGATGTTCTCAACCAGTTAAATTTGGTGGTGGATATGGCTAATCTTAAATTGTGGCAGTATTCAGGAACTTCAAGTGCTTCTAAAATTTTAGTGCATGAAGTCATTCCTATGCAGTTAGCAACTCAGTGCACTAAGGCAGCTCAGCAGTATGATCTGTGTGTAATTCCCTCAGAAGTGGCTGATATTCCAGTCTGGGCTCAAGACAAGTTAGATTGTGGGAAAATGCACACAGAAATACTGTTGGAAGGTGAGGATCCTCCACCACAGAAACAATACCCAGTACCTCATCAGGCTATAGAACCAGTGACTAAAATTGTGAAGATACTGGAGGAGAGGGTCTGATTAGACCTATTTCTTCCACATGCAATTCACCAGCCTGGCCGATAGTTAAACCGGGGGGTTCCTTCAGGGTCACTATGGACTTCCGTGCCCTGAATCAAGTTTCAAAATCTGTAGTGCCCATGGTAGCCTCATACCCTGAAATGATCTCTAAACTGAAACCCAAATGTAAAATTTTCTCTGTTTTAGACATATCCAATGGGTTTTGGAGTCTGCCACTGGCCCTTGAATGCCAGTACAAAACAGCCTTTCAGTGGCTGAATAAACAATATGCATGGACTGTGCTTCCACAGGGATATAAGGATTCCCCCTCAATATTTCATAAATACATGCAGGAAGCCCTATCACTATTGTCTTGCAGAGATAATATAATTCAGTATGTAGATGACGTTCTGATTCAGTCTGAGAATGAAGCTGTACACTGGAATCACGTAAGAGAAGTTTTAAAAGCCCTCTTACAAGCTGGTCTTAAAGTCAATCCTGCCAAGGCTCAACTGTGCAAATCACAGGTTTCCTTTTTAGGGGCTACTATTGGCCAGGATGGTAAATCTGTAGATTCTCAGAGGATAGAGCTGATACAGAAACTTCCACTTCCTACAGATCAGAAATCACTCCAGTCATTTCTAGGGCTCACTGGTTTCTGTCGTGACTTCATGCACAATTATGCTGAAGTGGCAGCTCCACTTTACTCCCTGCTAAAAAGTAAAAGTTATGTCTGGGAGGAAGAACATACCGAAGCTATAACTAAATTAAAACACATTCTGACTTCTGCTCCTGTTCTTGCACACTCAGATCACACACAACATTTTTTCCTGTACCCTGTAGTTGGAGAGAACAGTATAGGTGCAGCTCTAACACAACGCTTAGGAGGAGTAGATCGCCCTATCGCTTTCTGTTCCAGAGTTCTCACTTCTCCTGAACTCAAAATGGGAAACTGTGAAAAACATGTACTGGCTTCCTATGCTGCTATGCAGAAATTTACATACATTGGTGCTCAAACCACATACATATGCAGCCATCACACCCCCCTCAAATTCATTGTAGAAGGAAAGTTAGCATGTAGCAAGATTAGGACTGAGAGAATAGTCCAGTGGACTCTCATGTTGCAAGCACAGAATGTAAAGTTTGAATTGTTGAAAGAACCTAACGTGCAAGTGGCTGGAATCTTGCTGGAGGGGCAACTTCATGACTGTCAGTCCTCACCCAGTGCCCCTAATCACATGATCTTTAGGGAACTAGGACTAGACAAAATTTCACCTTTCCTTCCTACTGTATATATTGATTTAATTTTTTAAAGTGCCTTCAAGTCAGTCCTGACTCCTGGCGACCCAGAAGCTCCTGGGTTTTCTTGGCAGTGTCACTGGAAGTAGATTGCCAGGCCTTTCTTCCGAGGCAATGGAGGGTTAAGTGACTTGCCCAAGGCCACAAGGAGTGCTAGCGGGAATTGAACCCTGGTTGCTTGGTTACCAAGCCAGTGTTCTAACCACTAGGCTACTCCTCCACTCCCGTATATATTGATGGTAGTAGCCAATGTGAAGGAGGCAGGCGACTAGCAGGTTTTGCAATTGTACAATTGGACCCAAATAACCAAGTGGTACTGCAAAGACAGTATTCCTGTGGGTCAGCATCAGCACAGTACTGTGAGCTGGCTGCTTTTGTAGCTTGTATGCAACAATATCAGGATTCACACCCAGAGATACAAATCATTTTAAATTCTGATTATGTCTTTAAAAGTGCCATTTCCCTGTTACCCTGGTGGCTGGCAAATGAATTTAAATCTACAGATGGGTCCACAGTGAAAAATTCATCACTGTGGACTATGGCACAAGAACTGAGTGAGAAGTTTCAGAGAGTACATGTAGTTAAAGTAAAGGCACATAGGAAGCAGGCCCTTTGGTGAAAGGAAACACATTAGCAGACTCACTAGCCAAGGAAGCATGCCATGTAGGCCTCATATGGCCCTGGTATGAGCAGACATGCATGGTTGCTATTGCTACACGTTCCACAGATTACGATCAGATAATACCACCAGATTACTTTGTAGCACTGCAGACAAAGGACCCTGAGCTTTCCAATTTAAGGAAGCTTGTGCAGGATGGCCCTAGGGTTGCCAACCGGCCGGTTTTCAGCCGGCCTGGCCGGTTTTTCCATGGCCAGGCCGGCTGCCGGCACAGATGTCAAACCGGCCGTTGAAAAGCCGGTTTTTTGCTCTGGCCGCAAGATCGGGAGCGGCCAGAGCAAAAAACCGGCTTTCCTCCCGAAGTCCGCGGCGCGAATGCGAACGCGAACGCGATTCCCCATAATAGTGCAGCCACTGCTTCTGCTTTGTACAGAGCAGCGGCTGCACTACACTTACTTTGAAAAGTAAAGAAACTGTATGAGGAGCCCTCCTGTCATGGCAGAGCCCGAGGAAGTGATGTCATGGGGGCGGGTTCCTCACAGGCTGTCTTTCCTTTCAAATTAACTTTATTGCAGCTAAAGTTAATTTGAAAAGGAAAGACAGCCCGTGAGGAGCCCGCCCCCATGACATCACTTCCTCGGGCTCTGCGATGACCTGAGGGCTTCTCACACAGTTTCTTTACTTTTCAAAGTAAGTGTATTGCAGCCGCTGCTCTGTACAAAGCAGAAGCAGCGGCTTGGGCACGGCAGGGGTGTGAGTGAACCAGCAAGGGGGTGGGGGGTGATGGTATGATTACAACCAGCAGGAGGGAGGGAGGGAGGGGGGGGGTTTGGTGTGAGTGACCCAGCAGGAGGGAGTGAGTGAGTGACAGGGGGGTGGGTGAGTGAACCAGCAGTGGAAGGGGGGTGGTGTGAGTGAACCAGCAGTGGAGGGGGGGGTGTGAGTGAATCAGCATGGGAGGGGGTTGGTGTGAACCAGCAGGGGAGCAGGGTTGGTGTGAGTGAACCAGCAGGGGAGGGGGGGTGATGGTGTGAGTGAACCAGGAAGGGGGGGTGAGTGAGTGACACGGGGGTGGGTAAGTGAACCAGCAGGGAGGGGAGGGGAGGGGTGGTGTGAGTGAACCAGCAGGGGAGGGGGTGAGTGAGTGAACCAGCAGGGAGGGTGGGGGCGAGTGAGTGAACCAGCACTGAGGGGAGGGGGGGTGAGTGAACCAGCACTGAGGGGGGGGGTGTGAGTGAATCCTCGGTAATTTTTGTGGGTGGGGCTGGGGGCGGGGCAGGGGCAGGACTGGGGGAGGAGAATGGGTGGAGCATGGTGAGCCACAGGTGTCGGGTTTTTCTCTGTGAAAAAGTTGGCAACCCTAGATGGCCCAGATAACCTATATCAGTACAGTACACACCCTTTCTCACACTAGCTATAGAGAAAGACATTCTATGTGCAAAAAGAGAGGAAGGCTTGGTTATAGCTATCCCTAGAGCTCGAGGTAAAGAATGGATGCATTGGGTTCATGGTGCAGGTCCTATGGGACACCCTAAAGCAGAAGAATTGCAGACTATCCTCAATAGGTTGGTATGGTGGCCAGAAATGAAACATGATATACAGGATCATGTTTCCTCCTGTGTAATCTGTGCTTCATTTGGGAGGCAACCTAAAAAGAGAAGGGGACAGTTAATGAGAGCACCTCCTCGTGGCCCATTTGAAAGATTGCAAATAGATCATGTGGGCCCTCTCCCATTGACTGCTAGGAAGAATAGATTTTTACTGATTGTTGTTGATTCCTTTTCTCATTGGGTAGAAGCATTCCCTGTCCCAGATCAAACTGCTAGAACCACTGCAGAAGTCCTAACTATGCAATTTTTTACACGCTGGGGCATTCCTAAAACAATTGATTCTGATAATGGTCCTGCATTTGTTTCTCATGTGATCAAGGAATTGTTTGATTTTCTAGGCATAGAACAACAACTCCACATTCCGTACCATCCACAGGCAGCAGGGCAGGTAGAAAGGATGAATCAAACAATTAAGGCCCACCTCAGCCCTATGCTTAATCTGACTGGGAAAAATTGGGATCTGGTGCTCCCTTTAGTCCTTATGCGTATCAGAGCTAATGTCTGTAAATCCACAGGTTTTGCACCCTATGAAGCCTTAATGGGAAGGCCAATGCAACGGTGGGAAAATATGCTGAGTCCTTTTCTTCCAGAGGACCAGACCGTAATTCTCACCAATGAGTGGATGAAATCCCTGCAAGAACATCTAAAAGAAATTCAGACCACTGTGCTAGCTAACACAGAAAAAGCTAGAGATTATTTGCAGGAGGTATATGCAAAAGGTTCTGATTTAAGGCCCCTCAAGGTTGGGAGTAAGTGATGATTCTGAGACCTAGACCAAACCTCCCCTTTGGAACTGCAAAGTGGGAGGGACCGTACTTAGTTACTGATACCTTAGGCCCAAGCCTATACGAGATCCTAATGCACGACAACCAGCAGTACTGGAAACACATCACCCAGTTAAAACCATATGGGTAATATGTGTTTTATCAGTCTTTGTTTTCAGCTACCACCTGAAGACAGCACGGACAGCTGATTTAGGAAGACAGCACGGACAGCTGCTTTCTGAACAAATGTCGCTTGAGGACGGTAACTATGTGCTTCTGCTGTATAGTTAACATGTGTTTAATAGTTATGTAAATAAGTAGTAAAATTTTTTTGTTGTTTGTTTTGTTGTTACATAGTATAAGTGGGGAGCATTAGTTTACTCCCTAGTAGAGTGAAACAAGTTTGCTTTTATTATGTCTCGGTTTCCTGTTGTTCTTGTATCTGCTCTCTCTTCTACTCAAGTCTCATTACAGGAACTATCATCCGAATATGCACGATTGGCTGGGCTAATTCCACAAGTGGGGTATATCGCTATCAAGAAATACCCCCACCGTTCCCGGAAGGAAAGGATCTGGTCATCCTGAGTTTCTGTTCGGTACAGGACAAGCCAGTGTTCTATTCATTAAACATCACTCAAGTACAGTGGGAGCCACCAGTTTCCACTTCTCTAGAACGGACACAAGAATTGAGGGCACGCCCTGAACGTTACTTTCTAGGTCCTCCTGCTTTGATTTTGTACAATATTTCCTGTCAGGACAGAGGTACCTGGAAAATAACTTATACATGGGTTGTGAGTGATCAACAGCACATCACTGAGACTTCATTCCTTTTGGATGTATCTTGTTTACCTACTACCCCTCATCCCACCCCTCCCACTACTTCTGCTCCTCCTGTACTCTACCTTTCTGATATCCACCCATTTCAGGAAGGACATCCATTTCAGATTAAATATGATGCACCACACGATGTTTTATATGATGTGGAATACCATTTTCTTACTTGGCATCTATTTCCCAAATTGTTTCTAGTTACTCACAAATATCCAAATTGCTCTCAGTTTGTTGCCAACCCACATACAAATGCTCAATACTTGGATTGATATGCAGTCAGTAACACCCCGAGCCAAACAATTTCGACACAAGCGTGAATTAATTGATACAATTTTAGGTGGCACAGGGACTGCACTGGGTGCCCTTAATATAATTGATATAGAGGTGCTCCATAATAAAATGGGATCCACTGCTCAGCATGCTTCTGATGGTTTTACCTCACAACATATTATTAATGAAACTTCCTCTAAACTGTCCAATGTAGTTGTAGATACCTTTGCTCTTATATCTCCCATTATAGAACAAAAAATTGTTACCTTAGCACATGCAGAATATAGATTGGGAAAGAATATTTCCTGGGCTCTTGCTTGTGATCAAGTACAGATCGAGCTTATTACTATACTAAAGGAAATTCTGATCACTGCTAAGTTAGGACACTGGCCACCATCTCTCACTCTCATATGGCTAGTACCAAAATACCGGAATTTGCTATAGCTCACCTTGATTGGTGGACAGTTAGTGTTCCCATTTGTTCACCACAAGGCTGCTCTATCTGTACTTTGATCCCATGGTCAGGACAACACACAGTTATTTATCCTGTTGTTAATATTGGGTGCAGTTTGATAATATGCTTATGTATCCTGTGGACCATCTCACATGGGTACAGCCACTGGACGACACCTGGACTTCATTCAAGCCGATGGACCCCAGTTTGTGCGAGCAGACTACATTCAGTTCAAGTGTCAACCTCACCAGTTTAAAGAGGCTGACACCTCCTGCTGGAACAATTCTTCCTCTTGCTCCCTGACTGTTAAGCTCTCATATTCCCTGACTACCTCACACAGTTTGTATTACCTTGGAGCTGGACACTTTTGTTTTCATCTGTTCTTTCCCCAGAATGTTTCTTTTTCGATTGCTCCCAGAATGCATGACATTCGCCTTCCCAAGAACACTTTGTTGTACAGTTCAAACTATTTAATAAACAATACCTGGTGCAGTCATACATCACTGGTCTCCCTCACCATTAATGGGACAACTTATTCCACACCGCTGGTTACCAATGACTCTATGGACATTCCAGACTTTATCTCATATGCTGTGCATCCATTACCACTTGGCATGGGAGAAGAGACACTACATAAACTGCTCAACTTTACAGAACTCCATGCCTATATTGATCACCTTAAAACAACATCCACTGAAGTGAATCACACCATCGCTTATGAGAATGGACACATTCAACAAATTGTTGGACACTTGCTACAAGATGCTCATGTGTCTGTGTGGGAATTGTTATTTGGTTACTCACCTACTGCTGATCATGTCTTTAATGTTTTTATTCACCCTATTATTATTTTATGCATTATCGTAATTTTCCTGTGCTGTAAGATGAAAAAAATGTACATTTCCTTGCAGCGCATGTCATACAGAACAACAACATTTTAAGGTAGTTACACTGAACTTCTCCAGCATCCACCCCTACATCCAGGCTAATTTGGCTAGTTCGGCATTTCCTATTACACTGACTACCAGAGTCAGCTGCAGTCTAGTATTGCTTCCTATCCTCACTCATAGCATCCTGGTACCGTTTGGTTTTAGCCTCCTTAAAAATTCCTGCAGACCTTATGCACTGTTCACTCTCTCTAAGACGGGCACGTAAGTGGCATATTGGGTTCCCCCCCCCCAGTAGGGGCTGCTCTACCTAAGACACGAGGTTTGGACTCATAAGGAGACTTGTTTATCTCTAGAACACTAGAGACAGTACTGTGCAGGACAGGGGACCTACTAGACATAGCAAGGTATTTAATACAGGAGGTATTAGACAAGCTGCCTACTATCAGGTAATCCAAAATTATCAAACACAAAACACTCTTCAAATTAATAATCCAAAGCCAAAAAGAGTGAAAAACAAAAATGAGCAATGCAAAACTGAAACCTTAAATGTAAATTTATTTGTCGGAAGATCAGCCATGAAGTAAATTACTCCTCGAAGCTGTTACTTCCATTTTAATTAATATATGTGTATGCCCCCTAAAGAGCAGTAAAAGGCGGAAAATAAACCACTATATAGGTGCCACCTTTAAAAAGAGCATGCGTCGGCGTTTCAGAGCGGCAGAAACGCCTTTTGATAATTCTTCACCGGCATGGCAGTATTTGAAGCGTTGAGACAGGGCAAACAATTTTAATATGCCCGAAACGCAGTGCTGTGTTCTCCTTGGATAACTGCTGGCTTTGTAAAGCTTCCTTCCTGATATTCTAATAAGTTGAAGATATCTGGCTAACATTGAAGGACCAGTTGACCCGTGCTGACTCAGTTAAGTTGACTGATTTTAAACAAGTTTTTGGGTTATTTTTAAAGGTGGCACCTATATAGTGGTTTATTTTCCGCCTTTTACTGCTCTTTAGGGGGCATACACATATATTAATTAAAATGGAAGTAACAGCTTCGAGGAGTAATTTACTTCATGGCTGATCTTCCGACAAATAAATTTACATTTAAGGTTTCAGTTTTGCATTGCTCATTTTTGTTTTTCACTCTTTTTGGCTTTGGATTTGTACTATCAGGTAATGGCAGCTGGGACAGGTACCACAGGCTTGCTTCCACCATTTCCAGGCACAAATAATAAAGAAAAATAAAAAAAGTGTGGGAGATGTCAGCATACATTTCATGCAGCTGTGGACTCTGGTGAATTCAGTCTCCAAAACTTAAACTCTGACCCCCTGGTGATGTCAGTCTCTAGGACCTGTCTGCAGCCCCTCCTTGCTAAATCAAGAAGGGCAGACCTCAAAGGGAGTGGCCAAAGACAATAGCAGACCTCAAGGGGAAGTGCTGGAAAGGATTCAGTCCACTATAAAGGACAGACACACTTCCTGTCTCTCTCTCTCTCCCACCATCCAGTAGACATGAAGGACAGGAGGCTCGGATAATCAATTCCCTTCACCCCTCCCCCTCTCTCTCTCTCTCTCTCTCTCTCTCTCTCTCGCTCTCTCTCTCTCTCTCCATGAGGCTCTGAGCCACATGTTCGGGCCTATCTCTCTCACACTTCACACATGCACACACAGATTCATTGATGCACACTGAAACAGCTCTGTAACAATCACTATATACCTCTGTTCAATACCTATGTGTTAAGCCTATTTTTACATAAAAACCTTTCTCCAAGCCACACCTGTTGGGTTGTCTTATTATAAGCCCTCCTGCATCTGTGAAGTGAAATGAACCCAGGACCTACAGAAGAATAACTGACCAAAACTGACAAGCAGCTGGTTAAGGCCCAGGGGTAGGGTGTCATCTTGGGTATTTTCCTTTGTGGTACCAAGCGGTAGCCACGTATCTCCCCTGTGACTGGTCGGGAAAGGGAGTACTGGTGCACCTAGGTAAATCAGGAATTCTATATAGGCAGTACATATAGTCAGTATATCTACTGGTGCAGCTCAGAGCATCAGGAGGTGTATTAGATAGTACATCAGGCAGTGTGTCAGGCAGCTAGTACTAGTTTAGCATGGCATAGTAGACAACACTAGACAATATATTAGTCGGTATATCGGCAAGCAATAATAGACAACACTAGGCTAGTCGGTATCCCAGGCAGCAATAATAGACAGCACTAGACAATATGATAGTCGGTATATCAGGCAAGCAAATATTAGACAATACTAGTCTAGGCAAGCAAATATTGGTGCGGTACGGTACGTTATAAAGTACATTAGTCAGTATTCTAGCCGTCTCAGGCCGGGCAGTTCAGGATCATAGGTGCATCATGCAGGGCGGCTTGTAATATCACACAGCGTTTGGCAAGACAGATGGTTGCTTACTGTGGTTGCGTCCTTGTCGCTGTCACTCGTTGTTCACTGCACTGACTCTGATGAGGGATGTGTGAATATGTTTATTACTGAATCGATAGGACCAGAAGACATCCACGAAAAATTTGGGCGAACCACAGAAATATCTGTAATAGGCATGCAATTCGAAAAAAAGACCTTCAATTGTAGAGTTCGGATGAACCGGTAGAAAACCAACCTGAATTGGAATGAGTCATGGAAACATGTAGGAACAAAATCCAGACCATATTCTAAAACCTTCATTTGTGCAAATGTTAAACACAGCTTAGATAAATTTAACACAGCTGAAGATTTCAGTTGTTTCTTTCTTAGTCCTTGGTCGAGTAGTGGGCCCCTGTTGGGGTCCCCAGTTCTATCCTCACCCCTGGCCCCGTCATCGACATGGCGTTTCCCTTAACCTTGGGCTAAAAAAAAAACTCAGAGTGATCGCTTTCAGAGTTGGTACTCCACTCTGATTCTTCTGATACTCCAACAAATGAAACCTGTCTCGCTCCACTTTCCATGTTGTTCAAATAGTCAGATTTCAACCATGGCTAAACCTGGTCATGTTTAACTTGACAGATCTCTGGAGGCTAGAGTAGCAGACTTGGAGGAGCTACGCAAACAGAGAGGTATATAGACAAGAACTACAGGGACATAGCAGTGAAACCCCATCTCCACTCTGGCAGCCTCTCTTTTGTCATGGAGGAGAGGGAGGAGAGGTCACATGAAAGGATAGCATCACCTTGGTGTGGCAGGAAGTTATCCTACATCTAGGACCTGTCATCCAGGTAATGAGAAACCTCACACCAAGGAGGTTTCTCCAGAGCCATGTGCCCATGAGAAAATGTTTAGGAAGGCCGTTATAGTTGGCAATTCGATCATTAGGCAAGTAGATAGCTGGGTGGCTGGTGGATGTAAGGATCACCTGGTAACATGCATGCCTGGTGTGAAGGAAGTGGACCTCATGCACCACCTAGACAAGGTTTTAGATAGTGCTGGAGAGGAGCCTACTGTCTTGGTACATGTTGGTACCAATGATATAGGAAAGTGTGGGAGAGAGGTTCTGGAAGTCAAATTTAGGCTTTTAAGTAGGAAGTTGAAATCTAGAACTTCCAGGGCAGCATTCTCAGAAATGCTTTCCATTCCACGCACAGGACCCAAAAGGCAAGCAGAGCTCCAGAGTCTCAATTCATGAATGAGATGATGTTGCAAGGAAGAGCGTTTTGGATTTGTTAAGAACTGGGCAACATTCCAGGGAAGGGGGTGGGACTTTTCCGAAAGAATGGGCTCTACCTTAACCAAAGTGGAACCAGGCTGCTGGCATTAAACTTTAAAAAGGAGATAGAGCAGCTTTAAAACTAGATAATAGGGAAGAGGTGACAATTGCCCAAGAGCTCATGGTTTGGAATGATGTATCTTTGAAGGATACTGGCAAAGGAGGGAAGTTAGGGCATCCCGATAGAGAAGTTCCAATAAAGGTAAATTTAACCCAGATGCCTTTAAGTACAGAACAAACAGAGCTGAAAGATTCCAAATTACCCCCATCATCTGATAACCACATTGTTAATATGAACAAAATATAACCTCTGAAATGCCTGTATGCAAATGCTAGAAGTCTAAAAAATGAGATGGGAGAGTTAGAGTATATAGCATTAAATGAAAGGTTAGATAGAAATGGCAGCTCAGAAACCTCGGGGAAGGAGGATAGTACCTGGGTACAAAATATATCACAGTGATATGGTAGATCAGATTGGTGGAAGAGTTGTGCTATATGTTGGAGACGGCATTGAGTCAAATAGGATTAAGGTTTTGCAGGAAACAAAATAAACTGTAGAATCTCTATGGATAGAAATTCCATGTAAAATGGGGAAGGCAATGGCAGTGGGGGTGTGCTACGGTCGCCTGGCCGAAATGAACAGATGAATGATAAATGCTAAAAGAAATCAGGGAAGCTAATAAAAGTTATAACGCAGTAATAATGGATGATTTCAATTACCCCAGTATCAACTGGGTCAATGTCACAGCAGGACATGCTAGGGAGATAAAGTTTCTAGATTAAATTAATGACTGCTTCTTGGAGCAGCTGGTTCATGAACCACCAAGAGGAAAAGCTATTTTAGATCTAGTCCTTACAGGAAAACAGGATCTGGTGCAAGAAATAACTGTGTTGGGGCATTTGGCAATATTGATTATAGCATGATCCCATTTATTTAACAGGTTTTTATACTGCTTTATCATTTTAGCCAAGCGGTTTACATTGTAACTTAAACTTGGTAATGTACATTGTCTTTCTCTAAAGATCTCTCTCTTCGCATGATGTGTCCAAAGTATGAAAGTCAAAGTCTTGTCATCTGAGCTTCTAAAGAAAGCTTAGGTTTGATCTCCTCTAGTACTGACTGGTTTGTTCTTCGGGCAGTCCGTGGTATACACAGTATTCATCGCCAGCACCTTAATTCAAAGGTATCAATTTTCTTCCTGACTATCTTTTTCATTGTCCAACTTTCACATCCATATGTTGTTATTGAAAATGCCATGGCTTGAAAAAATCAAATCTTTGTATGGAGAGAGACATCTCTGCTCTTGAGAATCTTGTCTAGGTCCTTCATAGCCATTCTGCCAAGAGCAATGCATCATCGGATTTCTTGACTGCTTGTTGCTTCTTTATTAATAGTTGATCCAAGTAGGTTAAAGTTGTCAACTATTTCCATTTCTTCTCCATCAACTATTAACTTATTCATTTTGCCAGTTGTCAGGATCTTTGTCTTCTTAATATTAAGGTGCAGACACATTTTAAGACTATATTCCTTGATCTTGAGAAGCAAATGTTTCAAATCGTCTTTACTTTCAGCCAATAATGTGGTATCATCAGCATAGCAAAGGTTGTTGATAAGTCTTTCACCAATCTTCACATTTCTATTGTCTTCATACAGTCCTACTTCTCTTATGATTTGTTCTGCATATATTTTAAATAGGAGGATAGTATTCAGCCTTGTCGTACACCTTTGCTGATTTTAAAACATTCTATTTCTCCTAGTTCCATTCAAACTGTTGCTTCTTGATCAGTGTAAAGGTTGTGCAAGAGAACGATTGGATGTTGTGGTATACCCATGCTTCTTAATTGGCCCACAGTCAGCAATGAGATGGATCGATACAATAACAGCAGCTATGGGTGACAGTCTGTCAACAATGAGCTGCCTGACTGAAGATTGAACACAATTTAGGACAACTATCCAGAGGGTCGCCATGAGTCGACGGCATTTAACAACAACGTACATTAAATACGGACGCTGATAACTTGGATTCTTCTGAGGCAATAGAGGGTGAAGTGACTTGCCCAAGGCCACAAGAAGTGCTAGTGAGAATCAACCCCTTATCTCTTGGTTCTCAAGCCAACACTCTAACCACTTGGCTACTCCACTACTCATTTGCTTTAAAAATGGAGGGAGGACAGCAAGGAAATCCACAACACTTGCTTTTAACTCTCCAAAGGGAGACTATGATAAAATGAGGAAAAAAGTTAAGAAAAAACTAAAAGGAGCAGCTGCAAAGGCTAAAGGTTTACATCAAGCATGAGCATTGTTTAAAAATACTATCTTGGAAGCCCAGACCAGATGTATTCCACATTTAAAGAAAGATATAAAGAAAGCTAAATCACTGTCTGCATGGTTTAAAGGTGAGATCAGAGATAATGCTGTAGACAAAAGAGCATCTTTCAGGAAATGGAGAAAGGAGCCAAACGATGAAAACAGGAAACGACATAAGCACTGGCAAGTTAGATGCAAGGCACTGACAAGGCAGAGAAGGAGAGAATTTGAAAAGAAGCTCGCCATGGAAGCAAAAACATATAATAAAATCTTTTTCAAGTACATTTGCAGCAAAAAACCTGTAAGAGAGTCAATTGGACCATTAGATGATAGAGGGGTAAAAGGGAGGCTAAGGGAGGACAAGGCCATAGCAGAGAGAGACTGAATGAATTCTTTGCTTCAGTATTTACTAAAGATATAGGGAAGTTACTCATGGCTCTATCAGAAGAATTGAAACAAACCTCAATTAATTGGGAAGATGTATTACATCTATGTGATAAACTAAAGAGTGGCAAATCACCTGGACTGGATGATATACATCCCAGGGTACAGAAAAGAACTGAAATGTGAGATTGCAGGCCTACTGTACTTTTAGTAATCTGTTTATTATCATTAAAATAGTCTGTAGTACCTGAAGATTGGAGAATGCCCAAGTGTGCAGCGGCGGCCAAGAAAGCAAATAGAATGCTAGGTATGATAAGGAAAGGAATGGAAAATAAAACAAAAGATATTATAATGCCTCTATATCGTTCCATGGTGAGACCGCACCTTGAATACTGTGTGCAATTCTGGTCGCCGTATCTTAAAAAGGATATAGCGATTTTAGAAAAGGTACAGAGAAGAGCCACCAAAATGGTAAAGGGGATGGAAGGATACTCCTATGAAGAAAGGCTAAAAAGGTTAGGGCTCTTTAACCTGGAAAAGAGACGGCTGAGGGGAGATATGATAGAAGTCTATAAATTAATGAACGGAGTGGAACGGGTAAACGTAGATCGATTGTTTACCTTATCAGAATATAGAAAGACTAGGGGACATGCAATGAAGCTACAGGGTAAACTATTTAAGACTAACAAAAGAAAATATTTTTTTACTCAACGTGTAATCAAACTCTGGAATTTGTTACCGGAGGATGTAGTAAAGGCTGTTAGTGTAGCTGGGTTTAAAAAAGGTTTGGACAAGTTCCTGGAGGAAAGGTCCATAAACCATTATTAAGAAGTGACCGAAGATATCAATGCTTGACCCAGTACAAGCATTGTGGAACTTGTGTCTCTTGGGGAAACTGCTAGGTACATATGACCTAGATTGGCCACTGTTGGAAACAGAATACTGGGCTTGATGGACCTTGGTCTGACCCAGTATGGCATATCTTATGTTCTTATAATACCAATTTTTAAAAAGAGTTCCAGGGCAGGAAACTACAGACCGGTGAGCCTGACATCAGTACCGGACAAAATGATAGAAACCATTATAAAGAATAAAATTACTGAACATGTAGATAGTCATAGTTTAATGGGAGAAAGCCAACATGAATTCAGCCAAGTAAAGCCTTTCTTACTAATCTGTTATATTTTTTTGAAGGCGTGAACAGACAGGTAGATAAAGATGAGCCAATTGATATAGTGTATCTTGATTTAAGAACATAAGAACATAAGATATGCCATACTGGGTCAGACCAAGGTCCATCAAGCCCAGTATTCTGTTTCCAACAGTGGCCAATCTAGGTCATACGTACCTAACAGTTTCCCCAAGGGACACAGGTTCCACAATGCTTGTATTGGTTCAAGCATTGATATCCTGGGTCCCTTCTTAATAATGGTTTATGGACCTTTCCTCCAGGAACTTGTCCAAACCTTTTTTAAACCCAGCTACACTAACAGCCTTTACTACATCCTCCGGTAACAAATTCCAGAGTTTGATTACACGTTGAGTGAAAAAATATTTTCTTTTATTAGTCTTAAATAGTTTACCCTGTAGCTTCATTGCATGTCCCCTAGTCTTTCTATATTCTGATAAGGTAAACAATCGATCTACGTTTACCCGTTCCACTCCGTTCATTAATTTATAGACTTCTATCATATCTCCCCTCAGCCGTCTCTTTCCAGGTTAAAGAGCCCCAACCTTTTTAGCCTTTCTTCATAGGAGTAGCCTTCCATCCCCTTTACCATTTTGGTGGCTCTTCTCTGAACCTTTTCTAAAATTGCTATATCCTTTTTAAGATATGGCGACCAGAATTGCACACAATATTCAAGGTGCGGTCTCACCATGGAACGATATAGAGGCATTATAATATCTTTTGTTTTATTTTCCATTCCTTTCCTTATCATACCTAGCATTCTATTTGCTCTCTTGGCCGCCGCTGCACACTGGGCCGAGGGTTTTAACATGGTATCCACAAGGACGCCTAAATCTTTTTCTTGGGTGGTGGTTCCTAATGTGGAACCTTGCATCGTGTAACCATAGTTTGGGTTGTTCTTCCCTAGGTGCATAACCTTGCACTTCTCCACATTAAATTTCATCTGCCATTTTGATGCCCAGTCTTCCAATTTATCAAGATCCTCTTGCAATTTTCCACAATCCTCCTGGGTTTTAACAACTTTACATAGTTTTGTGTCATCAGCAAATTTGATAACCTCACTCGTTATTCCACTTTCCAGGTCATTTATGAATATGTCAAAAAGCAGCGGACCCAGCACAGATCTTCAGAAAGTCTTTGACAAGATCCTTTATGAGAGTCTCTTGACAAAATTAAATAAGCATGGGATTGGAGATAATATACTATTATGGATCAGGAACTGGTTAAAAGAGATAAAGGGAGGAGTGGCCTAGTGGTTGGGGTAAGTTACCTCAGGCCAGAAAGTCAGGGGTTCAAATCCCACTAGAGGACAGCAACCTTGGGCCAGAAGGACTGGAGTTTCTAGTCCCACAGGTGCTCCTTGTAGTCTTGGGCAAGCCACTTAAACCTCCATTGCCCATGTTCCCTGTAAGTATTAGTGTATGTGTCTCATATCCCCTTGTGTTAAAATGTATCCCCTAATTGCATTGTGACCACTTTGATTGAAGGATAAGGTAGCATACAAAGCTGTCTAAATAAATAAAGCAGAGTAGGGCTAAATAGCCATTTTTTTCAGTGTAGAAAGGTGAATAGTGGAGTACCCCAGGAATCTGCTGGGCCCACTGATTTTTAACATATTCATAAATGACCTGGAAATGGGAATATTAAGTAAGGTGATCAAATTTGCAGATGACACAAAATTATTCAAAGTTTTTAAAACACAAGAGGATTGTGAAAAATCACAAAATTGATAAATTGGAAGACTGAGTGTCCAAATAGCAGATGAAATTAAATGTGGAAAAGTGTAAAGTTGTGCTCTTAGGGAAGAACAGCCCTAACTACAGTTACACAATATGAGATTCCACATTAGGAACCACCACGCAGGAAAAAGATTTAGGCATCATCATGGATAATAAGTGGAAAACTTCTACCCAATGTGCAGCAGCGATCAAGAAAGCAAATAGAATGCTAGGAATCATAAGGAATGGAATGGAGAATAAAACAAAAGATATTATAATGCCTCTGTATCATTCCATGGTGCGACTGCACCTTGAATATTATGTGCAATTCTGGTCACCATATCGTAAAAAGAATATAGCAGAATTAGAAAAGGTACAGAGAAGAGCCGCCAAAATAGTAAAGGGGATGGAAAGATACTTCTATGAGAAAAGGCTTATAAAGTTAGGGATCTTCAACTTGGAAAAAAGACAACTGAGGTGAGATATGATAAGAGGATTATAAAATAATGAGTGGAGTGGAACAGGTAAACATATATTGGTTGTTTACTCCTTGAAAGAGTAGAAAGACTAGGGGACACACAATGAAGCTACAATGTAGCCCATTTAAGACTAATAGGAGAAAATAAATTTTCACTCAATGCATAATCAAACTCTAGAATTCATTACCGGAGGATGTAGTAAAAGCTGTTAGTGTAGTTGGTTTTAAAAAGGTTTGGATAAGTTCCCAGAGGAAAAGTTCATAAACCATTATTAAAGAGGATCACTGCTTACCCAGGATAAGCAACATGGAATATGTGTATCTTTTTGGGAACCTGAAAAAACACATGGAGAGCAAACACCCTCACAACAAGTCAAAGGACACAAACCAGCGAGTGGTGTATGGAGGTCACAGGTGCTTTATTATATGATGAACCCTTACATGTTTCAGCTGTTGTTTTCCTCAGGTACACATCCTCAAAAAAACATAAACACAATGAATAAAAATATATGCATACAATAAATGAAAATTATTAAAAACAAAAATAAAACAAAAACAATACATATATGCAAATAATTAATTGAATATAAAACAAGTAAAGATATTAAAAACTTATTAAAAATCCAAAGCGCAAGGCAGATGGACATGAAGAGGGGCAGTGGAATAGCCAGAAGGGAAATATTGGGCAGAAGGACACAAGGGGGGTATGGAATGGCTGAAAAGAAAATGCTAGACAAATGGACACAAGCGGGGAATGGAATGGCTGGAAGGGAAATGCTGGGCAGATGGACATTAAGCGGGGAAGGTTGAATGACTGGAAGGGAAATGCTGGGCAAATGTTACACATGAGGGAGGCTGAGAGCAGATGTCCTATATTCGGTTTAAGTCACAATTCAAAACTTACCTCTTTCAGAAAGCCTTTGACCTACCAGCTGCTTAACGCCCAACTCCTCATCCTTCTGACCCTGGTCCTCCATCCTGTCTGAATGCTTCTATCTTTCCTATCGGACATGGCGTTCCTTTTCTTCCTTCTTTTATTGTACACCAAACAGCTGCGAATGTGAAGGGCAGTATATCAAGCTCAATAAACATAAACATGTTAAATAGAAAGTGTGGCGGGGATGACACAGGACTGATTCTGGACACAAAAAGGGGTGTGAAGCCAAATATTGGGCACACAGTGCAAGGGGTGGAAGGCAGAGGATGGAAATAGGTAGGGAGTGGTGGACAGATGCTGGACATAGACTGGGGGGGAAGACAAACATAGGGTGGGGGATACAAGGGAACAGAGAGCAGATGGTAGATATGGAGTGGGGGTATATACTAGACATACGTTAGAGAGTTTAAAAGGATAGAGAGCAGATGCTGGGGTAGGGACCATAAAGGGATGGAGGGCAGATGTTGAACACAGAGTAGGGGTCATAAGGGGATAAATGGTAGATGCTGGACATGGGGTGGGATGAAATGGGGAAATGCTGGACAGAGTAAGAGAGAGAGAGGGAATGCTGGATATGGGAGGGATAGGATGAGAAAAAGAAAAGGAGTGTAAGAATGGGGAGAGACGGAGAGACAAAACAGGGTAGGGGAGAAGGGGATAGATACTGAACACAGGGAGAGTGGAAGAGAGAAAGAGAAAGGAAAGAGTTAAAGACTGGGGAATAAGTGGCTGGGGAAGGACAGAGAGATGGAATGAGGTTTGTAAAAAGAGGGAGATTGAGAACTGGATATAAGAAGGAGAAATGAAATCTGAGTTGATAAAGAGAGAAAAATAAATGGAAGAACGCTGAAAAGAACAAGATCAATGTCAGAGATGGATGTAGGGGAGCAAGTGAAGAAGACAGGAGTGGAGAGAAGTGGCAGGTGGATTGCAGACTCTGGAAAAGAGTTAAGAGAAGAGAGAGGGTGCGGAAATCAGATACCAGGAGCAAGACAATCAGAAAAATAAAATAAACAGATGATAAAGGTAAAGAATATTTTCAGTTTAATAATTGGAATATGTCAGTTTTTGGATTTTATATATGCCATCTTTATATTTTGCACAGTTTAGGGGGAAATGCACCTCTGTTCCTATTTCTTATGTTGCACTGCATGCAGAGCCTAGCTTGAAGGGGTTTCAATTTAATTTTGTCTACATATTTTTACTTTAAATTAGTTATCATTTATTCTGTACTTGGTGAGGGTCTAACTGTGTTCTGCCTGTGTGTCCGAGACCATGTGTTCTGTTAGCATTATGTTTCTTTGTTGAATCTGTAGTAATCTGGCTTGTTCAGTTTTTCAAATAGGTGTAAAGATGTTCTAAGGCCTCTGCAGTATTTATGGTGCTGCTCTTTTCAGGGTAGGCTCCTTATTGTGTTAATTTTAGAAGCTGGTGTCATTATGATATGGTAGATTTGCTTTATAGGTCTTCAGTGACTTTTGTAGAGTTTTGTGTTAGTTCACAATCTGCCTGGTACTGGAGAGACTGTTAATGAGATGACGCCGGAATCAGATTTTCTTTTCGTCTATGTTGGGTTCTATGGTGAAAGTCCTAGTTCTGCTCTGCACCTATTGTTGGAGCAGGGGTTTTGTTGGACGTAAAATAGATGTCGATAAAGAAAAGAGAGAACCATAACACAGTTTCTAACACCAAAATAAAATGAGTTAGATTATAACTAATTTTATTTTGGTTTTAGAAACTGCACTGTGCTTCTCTTTTACTTTTTGTCTTTTGGCATGTCAGCACCTTACCATCTCCTTTGTTTTTTGCAGAATATATATTTATAGGTGTCAATATTTTTCATCTTAGAGTGCCCCTGGCTAAATAATTAAACAGCTACAATTTTTACTGTATAAATATCCCCTCTCCTTTTGTATGAATCAGTTCCTGCTGTACCTACCCACCTGTTGTATCCTGTCCCGTACTTGCTGCATATTAGTCCCTATCCTTTTAAAAAATTGTACATTTCCTTTCCTTTCTGGCCATGGCCAAAGTTTTTATGTATTCTGTTTTTATGTTTTGTATAATTTATCTATTTTATGTATTTTATGAATTTTTATGTATTTTACTAACGGTACACCGCTTTGATTACCCCAGAAAGGCGGTTATATCAAATGAATAAACCTAAACCTATATAGCTGCTAAATTAGAACCTCTGCTCCCTCTTTGAGTATCTTACATAGTAACATAGAATACGTCGGCAGATAAAGATCATCATGATCCATCTAGTCTGCTCAGAAAGGTGTCAAGAGTAGGTGCACCAGCCACTCCGTGCAGGTCACCCCTATTTGTTGAGATAGCAGCGACAGTTAAGGTTATTTTGATTTTATCCTGTTGCTATAAAGGAATCCACTGTGTCTGTCCCATGCCATTTTGAATTCTGTTACTGTATTTCCCCCATCACTTCCATCGGGAGAGCATTCCAAGCATCCACCACCCTTTCAGTGAAAAAGTATTTCCTGATATTGCTTTTCAGTTTACCCCCTTGCAGTTTTGCAGCTTCCCTGTCTTTGAAAAAGGTTTGTTTAATACCCTTTAAGGGGGTTAATCTGTGCTATGAATAGCTATTCGTGCCGGCTCCTGCCCCCGACTAACTTCCCCTCTGGTTGTGCGGGGAAGTTAGACGGGGGTGGGGAATGGGCAGCCTGGGGGCGGAGTCTGGGCTGGCAGTGAGCGGTCACCATCACTGGACGTACAGGGCCAATTCTAATGTCAGCCCTGTACATGCAGAGCTGGCAAAATGTCCGGGGAAGTTATTCCACCTCCAAAGTGGAATAACTTCTCTGGACGTGATGTTTTGCATAGCCCAGGGCATGGGTGGGACAGGAGGGACCAGGGTTTATTCCCCGCAGCCCGACCATAGCCTTAGGAGGCCAGATCGGGGGTCAGACTGTGGGGAATAAACCCCTTTTTCAAGCGGCAGGCATCGCAGCTTTTAAATGGAGCTGCGGTGCCATGGCAACACCGCAGCTCTATTTAAAAACCATGACTGAGTTAGCTGGGGACAGTCTTGCATATGCAGGCCAGACAGAATCGCAGTCCCAGCCTGCACATGCAGGATTGTTCATGATTCTGATCCCACAGGGCTAGACGTGCCCCTCAGGATCAGAATCGCGATCCCTTCTGTACGTCCGGTTCAGACCGGACGTACAGAGGGGATCTACGTCTGTGATAGAATTGAGCCCTAAGTATTTAAAGGTCTGTATCATATCTCCCTTGTCCCTCCTCTCCTCTAGAGTATACATATTTAGGTATTCAAGTCTTTTCTCAGATGTCTTCTGGCGCAGGCACCAAATTATTTTGTTCGCCTTCGTCTGAACCATTTCCAGTCTTTTTATATCCTTTATGAGATATGGTCTCCAAAACTCAACACAATATTCCAAGTGAGGCCTCACCAGTGACTTGTACAGTGGCATTAGTACCTCCTCCTTTCTGCTGGTAATTCCTCTCTGTATGCAACCCAGCATCCTTCTGGCTTTGGCCACCAACTTGTCACATTGTTTCACCATTTTGAGATCCTCAGAAACAATCACTCCGTGGTCCTTCTCCTGGTCCATGCACACCAACCTCTCGCCCCCCTATCTCATACAATTTCCTTGGATTTCTGCATCCCAAGCGCATGCCACTGCACTTCTTCACATTAAATCTTAACTGCCAAGCATTAGACCATTCTTCCAGCTTTTGTAAATCTTTCCTCATGTTATCCACTCCCTCAAGGGAGTTCACTCTGGCAAATTTCATGTCATCTGTAAAAAGACAGATTTTTCCATTCAGTCCTTCAACAATATCATTCACAAATACATTGAACAGTACCGGTCCCAGGTTTGGGGTACCAACTAATCCTTCACCTGTTTGATATACTGGCTTCCTATCCATCTAGTGTTTTTTAAAGATAACCATAATAAATATTCAAATTATATGCAAATATTTGCCCCACACTTTGTCCTGCCCTCAAATGAAGCAGTCAAACTACGCCCATGCACGGAACAGATGGTTTGCACTCGCCATGCTGTATGAGGCTCCCAAGGAGTACAGGAGAGCCACTAGGAGACACCCATATCAGAGGGTCTACAAGCCCAGGACCCAATTCCTGGACCTCACAGATTAGCAGTGCCTCACCAGGTTCCACTTTGACAAGACAGCCATCCACCATCTCTGCCAGGAGCTAGAATGCTCCTCCTCTCCACCACATAGAGGGGACTGCCCATTCCCATCCATCTCAAGATCACCACGGCCCTCACCCTCCTACCACTGGCAGTTTCCAGTCTGTGTTGGCACTCACTGCGGCTGTCAGCAAGTCAGCTGTCTGAAAGTGTATCTCACAGTTCCTGAGAGCCTTTCTAACCCACACTGCACAATAGGTTGCCTTCTCACAGACGGTGTAGCAGAGGCAGCAAACCATGCCCCTATTCCTTAAGATTGCCCACTTTCCATCAGTACTGGGGTCATCTATTCCACACATGTGGCCCTCAGGTCCCCATGAGGGAGGGAGACCACCTACTGCAAAAGGAAAACATTCTACTCACTCTGTATGCAAGTGGTCTGCAATGTACAGAGGGAGATAATGATGTCTCTTCCAGGTCTCCAGATTCCTATCATGATTCATACATCCTCACCCACTCTGGAATTTATAAGAGGTTTGTGAACAGAGAAATCACTGATGGATGATTACTAGATAAAGCCCCACACCAGTTCTCTCCATCATGTAGACATGCACATGCCAGGAGATTGCACTGTACCCTGGCAGTCAGTCAAAAGCGCCCAGGGCTGCAGTGCCCATCCAGCACATAAAATACCCAGGTAAACATCCTAATATATGTCCACCCTCCCTTTAACTATACAGATGATATAAGGTGGTAGCTCCTGACTCCCATCGTGGTGCTGCACATAGAGGCAGAGGAATTCTATAGCAGGACCCACAGGCACACATTTACCATAATTGAGAAAACATTTAGCCAACTCAAGAGACACTTACAATGCCTTGATTGTTCTGGGGATGAACTACTGTACAGCCCTGCCAGGGTATGTCAGATCTTCATGGCATGCTGTATGTTCCACAATCTGTCACTGAGGCACTGACAACTCCTCACTGAAGAACCACAAATTTCTATACAGAAAGGCACAATAAAGTAGCACGCCTTATCCATTGGAAACTCTGTAAACCTTACAACATCACTGTGCCTGAAAAGTACTGGGATCATGACCCTAAAAGAATTACAGAGAATGACAAGATTATGATCACCTGGGATATGCCCATTCTGACTGATAAAAAGCTGGATGCGAGGAACCCGGATATAGTGGTAAAGAAGAAAAGCACCAGAATGGCACTGATTATAGAGGTGTCAGTTTCAACTATTACTCTGTGAATCGTGTTGAGAGAGAGAACATTTTTAAGTACTGAGAAAATGCAGTCGGAGACCAAGAAAATGTAGCAGAAAGATAGCGAGTTATTTTCCATCATGTTGGGTGCCACAGGCCTAATTAAGAGGAATTTCCAGGCGCACCTTAATAAATTACATATACACATAACATTTTACAAACTCCAGAATGAGGCTCTCTTTGGCACGATGCAAGTACTATGCCAAGCATTAACAGTAAATCTGAGAGACTGAGATCATACCCCATGTACCCTGGCTTAGAAGTGAGGTTCATGACTGTCATGGTATGCGCAAAACTAACCCATTTGGAGAAATTGCCCTGAAAGTACCAAGTACCAAGAAGCTGGAGACCAAGAAAATGTGGCAGAAAGATATCAAGTTATTTCCGATTGTGTTGGATGCCACAGGCTTAATTAAGAGGAATTTTCAAGCATACCTTGACAAATTATCCATACATGTAACATGTTTTGAACTCCATAAGGAGGCTCTCTTTGGCATGAAGCAAATACTACGCCAAGCATTAGCAGTAAATTTGAGAGACTAAGATCATCCTTCACATGCCCTGGCTTAGAAGTGAGGCTTATGACTGTCATGGTATGCGCAAAACTAAACCATTTGGAGAAACGGCCCTGAAAGAACAGACCACACAGACCCTGACCATGATACAAATATAGAAGGGCCAAGGCCGGAGGATACTGGCCAACTAGGTATGACTACAAGAGATAGGTAAAAAGGGCAACATCTAGAAAGTGGTGTGTATTAATCCCATAGTATGGAAAATAAAATTCTGGATGTTTAGGTTTTAATAGAAGAGGCTGACTTGGATTTAGTGGCTGTTACAGAGACATGGTTCATGCAGAACCATGACTGGGATGTAATTATACCAGGCTATAATTTATTCAGGAAGGACAGGGTAGGAAGAAAGGGAGGAGGGATGGCACTACATGTAAAAAATAATATTAAAACTACAGAATTGCAGGGCTTGCAAGAGAAGAAGCAGGCACTGTGGGTTAAACTTGTGAGAGGGAATGGCGCATACGTTTGCATTGGTGTTGTATACAGACCTCCTTCAGAGGCAGAAGAAGTGGACAAAGATTTCATTGTAGACATTCACAGTGAGGATATGAAAGGAGAAGTGCTGCTGATAGGTGATTTCAATATGCTGGATATTGATTGGGATATCACTGCTGTGGTGTCATCTAAAAGTAAGGAGATCCTGGATTCTTTACAGGGAGAACTATGCTAGCAATGGGTAACAGACCCCATACATGAGGGGGCCATGCTGGAACTGCTGCTCAGGAATGGGTAGAGTGTTTCTGATGTTATAGTGGCTGATATAGTCCATTCAAAAGTGAGGGTCCTAAACTTTAGGAAAACTAACTTTGTCAAGTTGGGACAATACCTCAAGGAGTCATTAGCGAAATGGAAACAGCTGGGAGATGTTGAAAAGCAGAGGGCAAAAATGAAAGGGGATATTTTAAGGGCAACAAACCTTTTTATTAGGAAAGCAAGTAAATGTAAAGGAATAAAAGGTCACTGTGGTTCTTGAAAGAAGTACTTGACAAGGTGAGGAAAAAGAAGGCGGCCTTCATAAAATACAAGAGATCACAGAAAGAGGAAGGGAAGACAGCTGTGGTGTTAGTTCTTCTCTGTCAAGTGTCAGCAGTGTGGGCTTTCAAGTCCCGAGCTAGCGGCACTGTGGCAGGAATGCCCACTCACTATCCAGTGGCCGCCCAGATACGTGCTGCCCAGATAACATGGGTTTTTTAATGCAAGGTCCTGTGCTACTTTTTAGCATGTCCCAAAAACATATGCTAGTCCCATACTAACCAGGTAGTGTGCTTTAGTAAACATGCTCCATATTTCAAAAGGAGGGTTTCCTGTATCAGGGTTATCCACAGAGCAACAACAGAGGAGTGAAACTGTCTGTAATATGTTTTAAGCAAGAAGAAAGGATTGATATTGCTTGCTATTTTATATTGTTGTCTCTGCCAATACCAATATCTGTATTTTTGCTTTTATTGTCAGTGACCCTTAATTTTTCTTTGATTCAGAACACAAATTCTGGCTTGGACTCAATTAATGTGAGAAAGAGAACTGGAGTAAGTGGATATAAAGTACCAAAGACTTCCCACTGTATATTGGTACTGCTTCAGGAACTCTACTTATGCCTGGGACTAGAGTAAAACATCACCATTCCTCTTGGAAGTTGTGCCAACCAGCCTACAATCAGCACGCATAGCCGCTGCAAGGGACATTCTCCCTGGCAGGGGTTACACTTGCCTCTAGAGTAACCTTCCTTTCAGAGTCTCTCTTGGCCTGTTTTATTTCCTTTTTTTTACATCTAACTTGCCAGTGCTTGTGTTTAACTCTCTTCATTATTGTTTTTCTTTCTGCTTATTGAAAGCTACCCTTTTGACTTTCACCACCTCTTCCACCTCACCATTTAACCACACTGCTCATCACTGGCCTTCTTTCAACCTTTTTTTGACGTGTGGAATATATTTTATCTAAGATTCCAAAATGGTCTTTTTAAATAATGTCCATAACACATGCAAACTTTTGACTCTGGCAACTGCTCCATTTAGTTTTTTTCTAATTTGTTCTTTTTATTGTAGCTTCCTTTTTTTAAAATTAAGCAATACAGCAATATTTTTTTAGCATTTCCCTTCCAGTGAAGACAAATTTAAACACATGGAGGTAGGGTTACCAACTGGCTCCAAATGCGCCCGACAGGCTTGATCCAGTCCTGGGTTTTCCCCATTGCATGTAGGGACACGTAGTCTTGCTTTTCTTATGGAGTGCAATGGAGAAATCAGATCTACATGTCCCTGCATGCAATGGGGTAGACCAAGGACCGGATCAAGCTTGTCGGGCGCATCTGGAGCCAGTTGGCAACCCTACATGGAGGTAGGTTCCATACCCGCAGACATGTCTACATTGAAAACGGGCCCCGTTTGAACCTAATTCTGCATCCGTGTGTCTAGATGTGCATGTGGGTCGATAATCAGGGAGGTAAACGTATCTGGCGCAGCACATGCAAAGCACTATTCAGCTGGCTTGTGCACGCATCCGGCGCGAGGTACGTGCCCACAGGTGCAGGCATGGGCCATGCAACATAATTATGGAACATGGGTTAACATTTTGGGCGGCCCCGCACACACCGTATTCTGAAAAGTTGCACGTTTCGGATCCTGCCCATCTCCGTGATGTACCCGCGGACACCACACCTCCTCAGTAAAATGTGCAGATCCTAAGCTGCTCTTCACACTGACAGTAATTTGCTGATGCAAACTAGACATAAATACCAATGAGAAATGACTGATGCTGCAACCTAGACCATATACCAGTCCTCCTCATGCCCTGAAAAGTGCTAAGTAATCCCAGTGCACTTTAATATGGTATAAGAGAATGTAAATATGAACATGTATGTCAGGAGATACCTTGCATCAAATGGTACTTGGCACTATAAAACAGCCCCAGTGATCCCTGCCTTGGTCATCTCTACAAACATGCTTTAAACTGCTAAGGATGGATCCTTACCAAGTACACAGAACCCAAAACTAACATTGCAGTTCCCCAAAGGATGCATAATATTGCTGAGCAACAAATGTACGTCGTTTTTATGCCTATAAGTGCACTCATTCTGCTGCTCCACACTACCTTTCCTTGCTTATCTCTCCCTACACCCTTCCTCGGAAATGCCGCTCTTCTGGCAGATCGCTTCTATCTGTGCCTTTCTCTTCTACTGCCAACTCCAGACTTTGTTCTGTTCACCTTGCTGCTCCCTATGTCTGGAACAAACTACCTGAGTCTGTATGTCCGGCTTTTTCTCTAGGTCTTCCCAAATCCAGGCTGAACGCTCACTTCTTCGTTGCCGCTTTTGGATCTGATTTGCCTAATCTCCCTTGTGTTTCCTCACCATTCCCCCTAGATGTCTCCTGTCCACAGCTGCTGTGTTGTCTGTCTTGACTAGATTCTAAGCTATGTTGAGCAAGGACCATCTTTTACTTGTGTCTGTGCAGTGCTGTGTACACCTTGTAGTGCTATACAAATGATCAGTAGTAGTAGTAGTAGGGCCTTCTGGCTATGGCATCTGATTCCCACATATCTGGGTACTAGCATTTCTCACAGCAGCTATACCTGTCCCATTGTGGCATATGTCAGTCTGTATACATCCGTTATCTGTGAGGCAACCCTGTCTGCCTTCCCACAGCCTACTTTGTGGCGCTTCTCCCCTAGTGAGGCCTGTGTGGGCATGGAAGGGGGGATCCCTGTGTCGTCATACCCAGGAAGCCAGCCTCCAGATATATCACCACTCTCACAGCTTGCATAGATCCTGGACTGGGGAAGGATGTCGGCCTCATGGCATAATCTGGGGGATGTAGGCAGAACATCAGTCATGTCTCCCAGTGCCTGGCACAGCTGATGTACGGCTGCCCTATGACACTGGCACCTGATGACTCTGGCCATCCATATGATCCAGGTACTGGCCAGTCATTGATAGCCTCCCTGAATTGTAGATCAGCACACCAGATCCTCCTGTGCTGCTCCCAAACTACACACTCTCAGTTGTAATCACAAAAGACATCATTCTGCCAAACTAAACCTATAGCTAGCTGCTGTTATACCATAATGGCATGACGTCCCAGGACTACACATATGATCTCCCTTTCTCGCTCCAATACAATTTGTTTCCAGACTCACTCACAACTATTCTTACATCAACAGTCCCAATTTTCAGAATATATGATTTGTTAGGGTCCCTGGACTAGCTCTTTTAGCACAAACAGCACATTTTAGCATAGCCAGAATAAACATTATTGCTCTTCTTAATATTTTTGTAAGGGTGTTTATTAATGTTTCTTTACCTTACAACATTCCCTCACCTCTGCTTTTTGTTCTTTATAACTGTATTTTGTGTTTTTCCAGGCTGCAGTCACACCAGTTCAGCACATACTTGTCACAACTATTCTTCAATATGGGATGAATTGAAGAGCACAATAGAATATTTTCTAAGTCCTGGCCTTATTCCACATTTCAGCAAGAATAATGAGGACATACACAGGGATATCACAGAATGTACAAGGGTCTTCCCTGAATATGCTATGCACATCTCTGCAGCTGACCACATCCCCGCTCCACCCCTTCTGGGCACGTTCTGAGATTCCTGTGTTGGCGCCGTGGTCGTGCATGACAGCAGTGTTTCAGAATACAGTCGAGAACATTTTCAGCACATAAATGTCCCACCGCACATACAAATTCCTTATTAGGGTTCTGGAATGACCTCTATTGTGACCATTATTGCCTAGCAGCCCCCACCACCATTACCCCTTGCACCATATCCTGCATACCAGCAAGGACTAGATCTAAAATACTTTCTCCTGTGGTTGGTTCTTGGACCAAGTGCTCTATGAATCAATCATTTAAGGCGACTAGAAACTATACTTCCTTGGCATGTCCCAATGAGACATTTCTCCAATCATTACTGGGATAATTGAAATTTCCCATTATTATTATCTTACCAAATTTGTTAGCCATTTTCATTCTGTCTCTTCATCCAATCCAGGTGAATGGCAGTATAATCCTACAAGTATGCCCCTCTCCATCACACATGGAAATTCTATCCATAGAGACTTAAATGATAATTACACTTACCTGGTAATTGTAGTTCCATGAGTGATGACAGTTCAGTCCTCTACGTCTGGGTTGTCAATCTCCTCCTGCAGCTAGGAGACTGGTATGTCAGAATGATGACATCACTGGAGATATAGCCTGCTGTCCTCCTACTTCCATCCCAGTGTGAACTATAACAAAGCAGACTCAAAGGAGCAATGAATAAGTAGCCAAACATACGATAACATCAACTAACCATAAATTATCCACTATACGACAAGACTTTCTTACACCCTGCCTTGCCACCGAGAAGTGCACAAGGAAAGAAATGAACCAATCCAGACTTACCTGTAACCATCTGCTGCTGAGTACCAAAAGGAATCCCCCTCGAATCATCTGGGTGGGAAGGAGGACTGAACTGTCGTCACTCAAGGAACTACAATTACCAGGTAAGTGTAATTACCATTTCCTTATCGTTCCTCCAGTTCAGTCCTCTATGTCTGGGATGTACCAGAGCAGTAATCAATGGGAGGGACCCTTCCAGCCGGCAGATAAGACCGCCGAACCGAAACGAGCATCCGAAGCCGCTGCAACATCCAGCCGATAATGCTTGCTGAACGTATGTAGGGACGACCAAGTCGTCGCCCTACAAATGTCCCCAGGCGGAACCAAACTGTGCTCCGCCCAAGAAGACGCCTGCGCTCTGGTGGAATGCGCCACAGCCCCACAGGCACGACTCTACCATGAAGTAAGGTTTAAGGTTTAAGGTTTAATCATTTGATAAAAACCGCCTTTCTGTAACAATCAAGGCGGTGTACAATAATAAAATACATAAAATAAATAAAATACATAATACCTAAAATTTTGGCCAGAGCCAGAAAAGGAAAGGAAATATACAAATTTGTAAAGGACAGAAGACAAAAGTACAGAAGGTACAGGACAGGATACAAAAGGCAGATAAGTACACTAAGGGTAAACTCATACAAAAGGAGAAGGAACGTTAAATGCTAGGGAGAAGAGATGGGTTTTGAGGTTTTGTTTGAAGATGGTATATTGTGATTCCAGGCGGAGAGAGGAGGGGAGAGAATTCCAATGAGCAGGACCGGCAAAGTAAAATGCAGAGAGACGGGTGAGCTGCAGATGGGCACGGGAAGGGGAGGGAAGGGCAAGACGGTTAAGATGGAAAGAGCGAGGTGTATACCGAAGTAAATAAGCAGAAGCAATCGCTTCTCTAAGCCAGCGGGCAATAGACGCCTTCGCCGCTGCTTCACCTTTGCGCACTCCGCCGAAAAGAACAAACAACCGCTCAGACCGGCGGAAGGGCTCCGTGACCGCCAAATACCGACGCAATGCGTGCTTGACATCAAGACGACAAAGACTGCGATCCGACTCGTCGCCCCCCAGCGACCCCAGAACGGGCAAACACACCGTTTGGTTCAAATGAAACGGAGACACCACCTTGGGCAAAAAGGACGGAACCGGCCGCAGAACCACTTTCTCCTGAGAAAAAGACAAGAAGGGTTCTCGGCACAACAACGCTTGCAGTTCCGAAACTCTCCGCGCCGAACAAATCACCACCAGAAGCACTGTCTTTAAAGTCAAATCCTTCACCGATGCCCGACGCAACGGCTCAAAGGGCGACTTTGCTAATGCTGTGAGAACGAGATTGATTGTCAAAACCGCCCTGCAGAAATTCCAAGACCAGCGGAATCGAAACCGATGCCGCCCGTACCTGACGCCTTGAACAGCAATCTTCAAAAATACACCAGACTCGCACATATGCCAAAGAGGTCGAGGGTTTACGAGCTCTAAGCAGAGTCGCCACAACAGCCGCTGAATAGCCTTTCTTCATCAGCTTAGCCCTCTCAATGGCCATACCATAAGCGAGAACCAATCCACCTGAGGCATGAACAGAGGCCCTTGCATCAACAGATCCGACCTCCCCGGCAGCCGCCAAGGATCGCCGTCCAAGAGACGGATCAGGTCCGCGTACCAAGGACGCCTCGGCCAATCGGGCGCTACCAAAAGAACTTTCCCGGCATGCGCCCCGATTTTCTGAACCACCCGGCCTATCAACGCCCATGGCGGGAAGACATACAGAAGTCCGAACGTTGGCCACTGCTGAAGCAACGCATCGATGCCCTCCGACATTCGCTCGCGCCTGCGGCTGAAGAAATGCTCGACCTTTGCTGACTGGAAGGTCGCCATGAGATCCATGACCGGAGTTCCCCAACGACTGACGATCTGCTCGAAAACCTCGGGATGCAGTTCCCACTCCCCTGCATCCATGTGCACCCTGCTGAGGAAGTCCGCGGTGACATTGTCTTTGCCGGCAATGTGCACCGCCGAAATCGCAGACAAATGGATCTCCACTCACGCGACCAGCTCGTCGGCCTTCTCTTCCATCGCGGCACTCCCCGTGCCGCCCTGGCGGTTGATGTACGCCACCGTCGCCGAGTTGTCGGAGAGCACCCTTACGGGCTGCCTGCGTACCATGTCCTCGAACGCCTGAAGGGCCCGGAACACCGCCCAAAGCTCCAGCCGGTTGATCGACCAAGATGCCTCCAGAGGAGACCAAAGCCCCTGAGCAAAGCGGCTCCCGCAGTGGGCTCCCCAGCCGACTAGGTTGGCATCCGTCAATAGCGGAAGCCACTCCGGCTGCTCCAGCGGCATGCCGGCCGTCAACGACGAGCGGAGGAGCCACCAACGAAGAGACCGCCGGACTGTGCTCGGGCAAGGAAGACGCTTGCTCAGGGAATCGGTCTGATGCGACCAGCGGCAGAGCAGCGTTCTTTGGAGAGGGCGCATATGAAACTTGGCCCAAGGCACCGCCTCCAACGTCGCCGCCATGGTTCCCAGCACCCGGAGATAATCCCAAGCCAATGGCGCTGGAATCGACAGGAACTGCTGCACCAGGGCCCGCAAGCCCTCGGCCCGCTTGTGCGGCAGAAACACCTGCCCACTCAGCGTGTCGAACCACACCCCCAAGTATTCGAGGTGCTGGGTGGGCTGTAAATGACTCTTGGCTGAGTTGATTACCCAACCCAGCTCCTGCAAAAACGTCACCACCCGGCCCATCACCCGGAGACTCTCCTCCTCTGACTTGGCCCGGATCAACCAATCGTCGAGATACGGGTGGACTAGAATCCCTTATTTGCGCAACGCCGCTGCCACCACCACCATAATTTTGGTGAAGGATTGCGGCGCCGTCGCCAAACCGAATGGCAAGGCCTGGAACTGATAGTGACCCCAAGGAAGAGCGAACCGCAGATACTGCTGGTGAGCTTCCCTGATGGGAATGTGCAAATAAGCCTCCGTCAGGTCCAGAGACATCAAGAATTCTCCGCGCCGGACTGCCACTATGACGGATCGCAACGTCTCCATTCGGAAGTGCGGAACTCGTAAGCACCTGTTCACCGCCTTGAGGTCCAGGATGGGTCGTAACGTACCACCCTTTTTGGGCACAACGAAATAAATAGACTACCGACCCATGCCATAATTGGATTTGGGAACCTCCACTATGGCGCCCAGCTGAATGAGTCTGTCCAAGGTCGCACGATCTGCCACCGTTTTCTGGGGACCCCTGCAAGGGGACAGAACGAACGAATCCCACACAGGCCGAGCCAGCTCCAGCACGTAGCCGTGCTGAACTATCTCTAAGACCCATTGGTCTGTCGTGATGCGGGTCCAAGCGGAAAGGAACCCCCAAAGTCGACCACCTATGAGAGCTCCCTCCGCCGGGACCCACCTCGCTTCATTGAGGCTTACGTGAAGTGAAGGCAGAGTTGGAGGAGAACCCTCGACTCGCTCCCCGAAATCCACGAAAGCCCTGGGCTTGGGACGGAAACCGCCCCCTCTGGAAACCACCGAAGCGCGGTGACCGAAACCTTCTGAAATCACGAAACTGACCCCGACCGCTTTGGCCGGACCTGGCCTGCTTCGGTCTATCCTCGGGCAGCCGGCCCGTCTTGGACTCACCCAGGTCCCTCACTAACTTATCCAAATCGTCCCCAAAAAGCAACCCCCCCTTAAAGGGCAGCTTGCTAAGGCAGGATTTAGAAGGGCCGCCCGCCGCCCAATTGCGTAACCACAAAGATCTACGGGCGGCCACCACCGACCCCGTGCTGTTGGCCAGCGCCCGAATCAAGTCGTAATGCACATCTGCGAGATAGGCCGTTCCGGACTCCAAGCGATCCAGCTCCTTCACCTCCTCCATATCCATACGCGAAGACTGACGTAGACGCTGGGCCCAGCGCAAACACGCTCTGGCTACCCAAGCACCGCAGATGGAGGCCTGCAACGAAATAGAATCCGCCTCAAAGGCCTGTTTGAGAAGACAGTCAACTTTACGGTCCTGAGTATCCTTTAAGGCCGCACTCCCTTCAACCGGGATAGTGGTCTTCTTGGTAACCGCTGACACCACCACATCAATCCGCGGTGCCCGGAACCTATTCTTATCCTTATTGGCCAAAGGATACAACCTAGTCATTGTCCGAATGCCCCGAAGTCCTGCCTCCAGCTTATCCCATTCGTCCTGAATCATCTTCTCGACGACTCTGTGCACTGGAAACACCACCTGTGTTTGACGCACTGCCTGGATGACGGGATCCTCGACCTCCTCCTCTACCGTCGACGGAGCCGCAAGGTTCAACATCTGCAACGTCTCGGAAATCAGGGCCGCCAATTCCTCCCGGCGGAAGACCCTAATGATTTTCGCTTGATCCTCGGGTTCCGGGATCTCCCCTTCCTTCAGATCCTGCGAACCCACTTCAGGATCCCATTCCGCATCCTGGGCTTCAGGCCACTCGCCCTACGCCTGGGCGCCAGGTCTCACACGCTTCGGAGCTGGCGGCTCCTCCCCTACCTCCCCAGCCGGCCCCAGCTGGGGAGGTGGGGATGCCAGTGACACGGAAGCTGCCCTCTTGCCCTGTCTCCGTAGACAAAAGGCTTGATGCATCAGCAGCACAAACTCAGGGGTAAAACCTTCGAGACCCGACCCCTGGGCTACTAAAGGCTCACTGGAGGTCCCGGCCAGCTCCTCCGACGCAGACCCCTGCGCCAACAGTTGCGGAGAGGCTGCTTCAACCCCTGCAGGCACACCCTGCACCTCCGGGGACTGCTGAACTTCCTTTCTGAAGCTCAACGGCTGATGATAGGGCAGCACAACCACGGCACACCCCGGTGTCCGCCACAGAGCCCCTCCTAGTGCCACACACTAGACACTGAGGCCGGGCAGCCATTACAACGCTAGCCAGAACCCCTCCCTGGGGCTCCCTTGAAGCGCTAGCCCCGCTGAAGGCAGGCAGTGATGCCTGATTTGTTTCCTTTGGATTGAGGGTTATATTGTAGTATTTTTTTTTTAATGTAACTTGGACAGGCATAGCAATCACCTGCTCTGCAGACCCAAGAGCCCCCCTAAGACTTTAGTAAGGTATCGCCGAGAAAACGATCCCCCCCAGCCCCCCCCCCAACTCTGAAGGGAAGGCTGAAGAGGCCCCAAAAAAAAAACGAAAGGCACAAACAAAGAAAAATAAACCCGTCAAAAATAACAAAGAGAAGAACTAGAGGCTAGAAGTCGAACCCCAGCTCTGTCCCGCGGTGAGACGGGAGAGCACACGCTGACACGCGGCTGCCCATGGCACCGAAAATGGCCGCCGCGAGAGCCAACGAGGGGAAAAAAAAAAGGTGCCAAACAGCCACAGAGCCTCCGCACGTCCTGAGAACGCTTCCCCATGAAAATCGAGGCAGCCGGGCCCCGGTGAGCACTTACCGACCCGGTCTGCCGTCTTCTGCCAAATGCGCTGTGCCGCGAGTCACCAACATGGGACCCGATGCTCTGCTACCTCAATGTATCGCCGGCAGCGCTGCCGCCGCAGGAGAACACTGCAGGCTCAAAATGCACCCCGCATAAGAAGGGCTCTCTCCCGTAGAGTCAGGGGGGAGAGACCTCTGTACTACCGGGTAGGGGGGGAGCAGGGGGGGAAAGCTCGAATTCATGAGCCAGAACCCCCAAAGTAGCACAGGCCCAGGCAAGAAATAAGAAAGCCGTGTAGCTTTTTTTTTTTTTTTTTTAAAGAGACACTGTCCCCAAAACTCTAACCCCTTAGCAAACCCAATCTGCCTTCTGCTCCTTATCCATTCCTCCAGAGAGCCTCTATCACAAGGCTCGTCAAGTCCTCCTGCTGCAAGGAGACTGGTCACACTGGGATGGAAGTAGGAGGACAGCAGGCTATATCTCCAGTGATGTCATCATTCTGACATACCAGTCTCCTAGCTGCAGGAGGAGATTGACAACCCAGACGTAGAGGACTGAACTGGAGGAACGCTAAGGAACATTGCATTTTGCTTTCTGCAGAACTATTTGACTCTATGTCATCCTTAAAATAGTGTCACCCCTCTACCAATCTAATGCAACCTCTCATTTTGATATAATTTATACCCCAGTACCGCAGTGTCCTATTAGTTGTCCTCCATCCACCAGGTCTCTGAGATACCTATAATGTCTAGCTCTTCATTTACTGCCGTGCATTCTAACTCTTCCATCCTATTTTAGACTTTTAGCATTTACATACAAATAAATAAAATGTGTTTTTTTAAAATTTACTCCTGGGCTACTTCAGCTTTTATCGTAATCTCTCCGTCAATATATTCTAATTCCACATTCAGCCAGTATCTCTTGAAAATACTAGGGATGTGCATTTGTGAGCTTGCATTTGGTTAATCTGGGCACCTCAAAATTTTATGCGTGCACAAATCACTTGTACTGTGAATGAAAGCACATAAAATCAATTTGAGCACTTGAACTAATATGTGAAATGAACATGAAAAAGTGCCCCATAGTCAGGAAACATTCTAGTTTAAAAGCTGTTCTCTCTCCTTTTTAAAGGTTAGTGCCAGCAGCCTGGTTCCATCCTGGTAAAGTAGATTCCATCCTTTTGGAATAGGCTCCCCCTTTCCCACCATGCTGCCCTTTTCCTAACAGATTTAAATTCTTCCTCCCTATGCCATAGTCTCATCCAATCCTGAACCGTGTCTGCCTCTTGAGTCTTGCACATGGAATAGAAAGAATTCTGAGAATGTTACCCTAGAGGTTCTGAATTTCAGCTTCCTTCCTAAAAGTCTCTCTCCCCACACTTTCTTGTATCGGTACTACATGTACCAAGACAGCCATCTCCCTCCAAGCACTGTCTAAAATCCTATCTAGGTGGCACATGAAATCTGCCACCTACACACCAGACAAAAACAGGACCAAGCAATTTTCACACCCACCAGCCACCTACTGTAGCTATCTACATGCCTAATGGTTTATGGTTTATTAAAATTTGATATACCGTCCTTCAGTATACCAGGGTGGTTCACAATAAAATACAAATGATAAAATAAAAAAAAGAAACAGAAAAGAACTTCATTAAAATTGAGAAAAGAATTTATAGTGGGTAAGGGGAGGGTGGGAGGAGATAGAACCTCAGTCAGTCACCGGTGGAAAAGGACACTAGTCCAACAGCTGAAATGTTGTTCTAAACAGATGTGTCTTTAGAGCATTTTTGAACCTGGGACTGAATAGTTCCAAACGAATGTCGGCTAGCAATGAATTCCACAGATGAGGTGCTAGAAAATGAAAGGCAGAATGTCTGATGATTTCTAGACATGCTTGGGACGGAGAAGGAAGATGCAGACACAGACCATGAATGTTATGTAACAGTCTGGGGGGGGAGGGCGGGGTGCATGCAAGATAAGAAAAGAAGATAGATAGTCAGGAATCCCAGGATGAAGAATTTTATGTGTGAGGATGAGAAGTTTGTACTGAATGTGAAAAGCAACAGGCAGCCTGTGAGAGTGTATGAAAAGGGGAACACATGATCAAACTTGGTAGCATGAAAGAGCAATCACCAACTACATCAGCTGTCTTAACACTTTCCACCTGGGTACAAGTCCCTGGAGATACATCCACAGTACAAGAGGACATTCTATCAACTGGAGGGCAGGGCCTGACTACAGGAACACTTCCTACCACACCAGGATGATAGGTCACCTGGAAGGAAAGTTTCTCCTCCAAGACAGCACAGGGGTTGCCAGACTAGAAGTGGGACTTTTCTACTGTCCTTAAAGATCTCATCTGCCTGCCTTAGTTCCTCCAAGTATGCTACCCTGGCCCACAGAAATCAAATTTGTTTTCTAAGAGCCAGGAGCTTGTTGCATTGCATACATACATATAGAGTCCGATTCTGGGAGCGGGACATCTGGGCCACCTGGACATAATTCTGGTCCGCGAGAATAAAGCATTCCCGCGGGAGCCAGAATCGGGCCTGAGGACGGCCTGGCGTGCCCCTCTAGCCTGTGCGGATGTCCTCCCCGTAGGTGCTCCTGGCATCTATGGCTCTGGCCTCCCTGATCCCCACCGCCTGACCCAAGACTGGCCTAACACGGCCTGGATCGGGCAACGGGGAGCCCCTGTGCCCAGTCCCGGCTCCTTGTGTGGCTCCCCTTCCCCGATCTTCTGAAATGTGCAGTTTATACCACCTCAGATGTGGTATAAGCTGCACATCCCAGAAGGCCCAGCAGGACATATAGGGTCGTGACCTGAATCAGCCCTGTATGTTCTGCCAGTCTGGCCCACCCCTGTTCCACCCTTATCCTGCCCCCTCCCGTCCCCCGCCGGATTTCTCTGTCCTGAAGCTCAGGACATACAGGGAGAGCGAGTGGGGGAATAGGATCTAGGCAGATTGTGGGACTGCACGTCCCAACCTGTGTTCCAGAATAAGGACCATAACTTCTCACCAAATGGGAAATAATAATACCTGTGGTATTGAATACAAAAGACTGGATAGCCACCATCTCATTGATGAACTACTGTCTCCAGCTTAGTATTGGTAAGTTGTTTAGTTATTTAAAGTTGTTAAGGGGGGAAGCTTTAGAGAAAACTGTTCGTAAGAACTTGCGCTTACTTAATTTGCCTCGTATTCCAACGGTCTGCCAAGGGAGTTTTTTAATTCTTATGCTACTTCTATTTTGAAAATTCCTCCAGAGTCTTTTCCTCAATAGGCAAGGATTTTCTATCTACCAAAAACTAAGCGCAGAGACCATAGTGCTTCCTCGCCAGCTCTTCCCCCCCCCCCCCCCCCCCCCGATGCATTTGTTGGATCTAACTGGTTTCCTGGGGCTTCGAGCCTCCTTGGATCCCTCTGAAGCCACTCAGACAGGCACGGGGCTCTTTTGTGGTGGGGGGGCTAGGATAGGACTGGGCTGAAGGGGGGCTAGGACTGGAAATGGGTTGATTGGGGAGGGCTTGGACTGGAAATGGGCTGATGGGGGGCTAGAACTTGAAATCGGCTGATGGGGGGCTAGGATAGGACTGGAAATGGTTGATGGGGGAGCTAGGACTGGAAATGGGCTGATGGGGGCCTAGGATAGGACTGGAAATGGGCTGATTGGGGGCTAGAATTGGAAATGGGCTGATGGGGGGCTTGGACTTGAAATGGGCTGATGGAGGGCTAGGAATGGAAATAGACTGATGGGGGGCTAGTATAGGACAGGAAATGGCTGATGGGCGGGCTAGGATTGGAAATGGGCTGATGGGGGGTCTTAGGACTGAAAAAAGGCTGATACAGAGGGATGGATGAATGGAACTAGAAGGGAGCGGATGCTGGGTGGCGCTGGAACTAGAAGGGAGCTGATGTTGGGGAGGACTAGAAAAGGATGGGTCTGGGGGAAAAAATATTCTGTGTGGGAGGGAAGAAAAATCTACGATTGACCGGATATTGGGAGAATAAGTGGGGATTGAGGATGGAAGGGTGAAATTTGAGTGGATGAAAAAGGAATAAAGAAAGAAATGGAGGAAAGCGCAAAAGGGGAAAACAATATGTAGAGAGAGAATGGAAAGAAACTAGGACAAATGGACAGCAGACAATGGAGAGTTAGCAGAAGACACGAAGAAACCAGAAGAAAGTGACTGGAGCAATTGCAAATGCAAAATAAGTTTAGTTTTAGTTTAGTTTTATTTGCATTATATACCGCCCTATGTTACATCAGGGCAGTTCACAATTAGTTAACAATCAGAGAGAGGCACAAGGCCAGGAAAGAGAAAAGAACTACAATCTTTGACAGAAAAGAGGAAATAATAAGGAGTATAGAGACAAGACATAAGGAAGAAATTTAGACAAACATAGATAAACCAGGTCATGTTTGAGAAGCTGGGAGATCATAAGCTGTGGTGAAGAGATGGGTTTCAACTGTGACTTAAAAGTGGAATAATTTGTTTCAAGACAGAGTGAGGTGGGCAGGGAGTTCCACAGGGCTGGACCGTGGAAGAAAAAAGCAGAATGTCAGGTGAATTGAAGGTGGGCGCGTGAAGGTGAGGGGAGATGAAGGCGATTGACATGGATTGAACGGAGGGAACGAGTGGGAGTATGAAACTGAAGGAGGTCAGTGAGGTACTGTGGCGTGTGAGTATAGATGGCTTGGTGAACTAGAGTGAGAATTTTAAAGTGAATACGGAACTCGATAGGAAGCCAATGTAGGTGAAACAGAAGTGGTGTAACATGATCCCTATGAGAAGAACAAGTGATAATCCTGGCTGCGGTGTTCTGTAGTAATTGTAGAAAGAAGAGACCAGAGGAATTGTGGAACCATCAACGGAGGGTGCAAGTGAAGGGCAAGGGCTCCGAAAAGTGAACCAAGTACAGGAGGTTTTGGTCAGGTTGAGATGAAGGCAGTTAGAAGAGAGCCAATTTGATACAAGAGTGAGACAAGAATTTAGAGGAGTGAGATCAGGATGAAGAGGACTAGTGTGGTGCAGAATGATGATGTTGTCAGCGTAAAAGAAGGTGGAAAGACCAATTGCTGAATGCAGAGGGTAAGAGGTGCAAGAAAAGTATTAAACAAAAGAGGTGCCAGAACTGATCCCTGAAGAACACCACAGGGAAGGGAGGTGGGAGCAGAAGAGTAATGTGGACTAGAGGGTGAAACCACAGAGAAGGAGTGGGAGGATAAGAAAGAATGAAACCAGCGGTAAACTGTTCCCCTAAGCCCAGCATCCCAAAGACGTGAGAGGAGAAGAGCGTGATCAGCTAGGTCAAAGGCAGCAGAAAGATCTAGTGAAACCACCACCGAAATGTCACCTTTGTCATGTGAGGAATGGAGATCATTGAGAAGTGCTACTAGAACTGTGTCTGTGCTATGGCCCTGATGAAAACCTGACTGTCATGGATGTAGAAAGTTTACGGAGTGTAAGTGTTGGGAGAGTTAGGAAAAGACAATTCTTTCTACAATTTTTGTGAGGAAAGGTAGGTTGGAGACAGGATGGTAATTGGCTGGGATGAGTGGATCAAGAGTGGGTTTTTCAAGATGGGACGGACCAATGTGTGTTTTCAGAGGGAAGGAAAGGATCCAGAAGAGAGAGAGGTATTAATTATGACAAGAATGTAGGGTAAGAGAGCAAGAGAAGGTTCTGTAAACCAGATAGAGGGGATAGGGTCAAGGGGGCAGGTGGTCTTATGTTTATGTTTATGTTTATTGGCTTAATATACCGCTAAACGAAAAAAAACATCATAGCGGTTTACATAGTTCAAATCATAGAAAAGCCATAAGGCAAAGAAAAAAAAAGGAAAAGAAGTTACAATGGCGGATAGGAAAGCAAACCAGGCAGAGTCATACGACAGGACAGAAGGGAGGAGAGAAAGAGAAGGGAGAGGGGAAGACAAAGTCATGTGAGGGGGTCAGGGAGGTCAAAGGCAAGGGCAAAGAGATTGGTTTTGAGGCTGTTCTTAAAGGTGGTGTGTTCCTGCTCAAGTCGGATAGAAGAAGGGAGAGAATTCCATAGGGCAGGGGCAAGGAAGAAGAACGCAGAGGAGCGGGTGGATTGGAGGCGAGCACAGGTGGGTGAGGGAAGATGTAAGCGATTCAGGTGGAGGGAGCGCAGGGAGCGAGCTGGAGTATGGAAATGGACACGGTCTGCTAGATACTGAGGAGAGTGGGTGTGAAGAGCGCGGTGAAGGAGCACCAGGATTTTAAAGTGAATGCGGAATTTAATGGGGAGCCAATGGAGACGGATGAGAAGAGGAGTGATGTGATTGCGCATGGATGCATGAAAGATGAGCCGGGCAGCGGTATTTTGAATGCGTTGAAGACGGTGCAGTTGTATGGCGGGGAGACCGGCTAGGATGGAATTACAGAAGTCGATGCGGGATATGACCAAGGACAGAAGGAGGGTAGAGAGAGCCTGTGTAGAGAGAAAAGGCCTGACGGCGCGAATCTTTCGCACTGAGATGAGAGTTAAGAGTTCTGATGAGGTAATAGAATACAAAGACGACCAACAGTGAGAGAGAGAAGAAGGAGGGGAGGAGGGAGGAGATGGAGGAGGGGGGAGGACAGCGGGGGAGGGCAGGAGAGAAGGGCAGCGTGCAAGTCTGAGATCTTGGTTCCAAAGTTCAAAGCAAGACTGGAAGGAGAAGGCAAGGACTGGGGTGGATCTGAAGAGGGATCAGTGTTAAGTGAGGTAAGGGTTTGAAATACAGAGAAGAACTATCTAGAGGGGTTATTGGCTCTAATGATACGGTTCGAGAAAAAGGTTTGTTTAGCTTGATGGACAGAGGAATGATAGTACTGGTGATTCTCATGGAACTTTGCCAGGGTATGAGGAGTGGGGTGCTTACGCCAAGCACGTTCAGCTCGTCTCAGATGACGACGCAAAAGATGCAAGCCTGCTTATACCAGGGATGTCTAACGGAAGAGCATTTGGACTGAGCTGGCTGACGGACTGCGACCTGGTCAAGAGTGGTAGATAAAGTTGAAGTCCAAAGTGAAACCTGTGTGTTCGGAGAAAGAGTAGGAAAGATATCTGGAAAGAGCTGATGAGCAGGAGGAAACTGCTGAAGGGTAAGGGGGTAATATGACAACATGGAGGGGCAGCGGGAGGGGCAGAGGAAGGAGAGATCTGTAATGAAGGTGGCTGGAAGGAAGAAGGGTGAAGCAGAAATGACAAGCAATAATGGTCAGTCCAAGGGAGAGGCTGTACTGAGAGCTGAGAGACTGAGAAAGGAGATGATAGTGGAATGATTAAAGGGTCAAGAGTATGGCCAGCTACATGGGTTGTGGATAGGACAAGCTACTGGAGAGACAGGTCGTGCAAAAAAGCAATGAAGGATAGGTCTTTAGCGGATGTAGGACAAATGGACAGCAGACAATGGAGAGTTAGCAGAAGACACGAAGAAGCCAGAAGAAAGTGACTAGAGCAATTGCAACTGAAAAATAAAATGCCCAGACAACAAAAGGTAGAAAAATACTTCTTTATTTTGAATATATTAACTGGAATATGTCAGCTCTGGGAAATGTGCATCGATAACATCTTAGCATTTTGTTTAGTACAAGAGGAAATTATAGTTTTATTTCTTCAGTGTTGTTGTACATTCCAAGTTTGGCTTTTGGGGTTCCTAGTTTAATTATTCTCTTCCTATTTCTAAATTGTGATCCCTTGTTCTTTGTTTGGTGATAGTCTATGTTCTACATGTTTAACCGAGCTGAGATATTCTGTTCATGTTCTACTTGGAGTCATTCCTAACAGGGGCTATACATTTCAAGCAAAGGTAAGAATTGGTGGCTTTTTAAATTACAGCTCTCTTACTGGGAGCTCTTAAAAGGGTTTTGGTACATTTTTAAAACAAAGTTACATTCTTTTTGGTGCTTTAGTTTAAAAGGAGAAATATTTTCTGTAGTGGGGTAGGTTTAAAACTCTGCTTTAGTAGCTTTCTCAGCTCTTTGAAGCTACTGACACCTAATCAGGTGTTAGTGGGCCTGACTAGCCTGTGAAAGAACTGAGAGTAGCTGAGGCCTGCATAAAAGGCTTCAGAGCCCTGCACTTTTGAGGCATTCCTAACAGGGACTATACATTTCAAGCAAAGGTAAGAGTTTGTGGCTTTTTAAATTACAGCTCTCTGCCTGGGAGCTCTTAAAAGGGTTTTAGTACATTTTTAAAACAAAGTTACATTCTTTTTGGTGCTTTAGTTTAAAAGGAGAAATAATTTCTTTAGTGGGGTAGATTTAAAACTCTGCTTTAGTATCTTTCTCAGCGAAGCTACTGACACCTAATCAAGTGTTAGTGGGCCTGATCAGCCTGTGAAAGAACTGAGAGTAGCTGAGGCCTGCATAAAAGGCTTCAGAGCCCTGCACTGTTGAGGCATTCCTAACAGGGACTATACATTTCAAGCAAAGGTAAGAGTTTGTGGCTTTTTAAATTACAGCTCTCTGTCTGGGAGCTCTTAAAAAGGGTTTTGTACATTTTTAAAACAAAGTAACATTATTTTTGGTGCTTTAGTTTAAAAGGAGAAATCTTTTCTTTAGTGGGGTAGGTTTAAAACTCTGCTTTAGTATCCTTTTCAGCTCTTTGAAGCTACTGACACCTAATCCGGTGTTAGTTCCCTCCCTACCCCCCCCCCCCCTCTCCACAACTCCCACCCTAGTGAGCAGTCTTGCTTTGTAGGGCAACTCCCCAATTAACTAAACACAGGGACTTGGAACAGCACATTTTGAGCATACTTAAAGAGATTTAACTGCTTTTTCTCTGAAAGGACAGCTGGGAAACCGGCTGGCGCTTTGGTAGATCTCTCTCTTTTCTTTTAACAGATACCTAAGCTCCACGAACTGAACAATGGATGGGAAAAATCATATCGCTAAAGCTGTTGCCCCCATTACAGCTTCTGCCTCTGTCCAGACAGAGGTCCCAATGCTAGTTGAAGGACCGGTTCCATGTGCAGGGTGCCTGTATGCTGAAGCTTACAGGAAACAAGTGGAGGAACTCAGAGAGGAGGTGGTGAGGCTGAGGAGCATTCAAGACAGTGAGAAGTACATTGATGAGATGCTTCTTGCAACATTCAAGCTCTCCAGCAGAGGAGAAGATGGGTGCCTAAGAATGATGAAGGTTGGACACAAGTCACCAGGGCCTGCAGAATCACCAATCCAACTTCTCCAGCCCTTAAGACCATAAGAACATAAGATATGCCATACTGGGTCAGACCAAGGTCCATCAAGCCCAGTATCCTGTTTCCAACAGTGGCCAATCTAGGTCATACGTACCTAGCAGTTTCCCCAAAAGACACAGGTTCCGCAGTGCTTGTACTGGGTCAAGCATTGATATCCTGGGTCCCTTCTTAATAATGGTTTATGGACCTTTCCTCCAGGAACTTGTCCAAACCATTTTTAAACCCAGCTACACTAACAGCCTTTACTACATCCTCCGGTAACAAATTCCAGAGTTTGATTACACGTTGAGTGAAAAAATATTTTGTTTTATTAGTCTTAAATAGTTTACTCTGTAGCTTCATTGCATGTCCCCTAGTCTTTCAATATTCTGATAACATAAACAATCAATCTATGTTTACTCGTTCCACTCAGTTCATTAATTTATAGACTTCTATCATATCTCCCCTCAGCCGTCTCTTTTCCAGGTTAAAGAGCCCTAACCTTTTTAGCCTTTCTTCATAGGACTATCCTTCCATCCCCTTTACCATTTTGGTGGCTCTTCTCTGAACCTTTTCTAATAACGCTATAATGAAGAATGCTTGAAATGAAGAACCATTATGCAGCTCTGGAAGTGCAGAAGGTGAAAGCATCCCTGGAAAGGGAAGAACCAGAGATCAAGTACCCCAAAGTTGCAGAATCAGTGACCACAAGGAAGCGAAGGGTAGTGGTGGTTGGTGACTCTCTTCTGTGGGGTACTGAGGTATCCATCTGATGACCAGACTTGATGTCCAGAGAGGTATGCTGTCTGCCAGGTGCCAAAATATGAGATGCTACGGAGAGTTTGCCGAGGCTCATCAAGCCCACTGACTATTACCCAATGTTGCTAATCCATGTCAGCACAAATAATACTGCCAGGTATCCCTCTGAGCATATCAACAATGACTTCATGGCTCTCGGGCAGAGGGTGAAGCAGATAGCTGCGCAAGTGGTGTTCTCTTCAATTCTCCCTGTTGAGGGTAAAAGCCAAGGCAGAGAAGCTCGCATCCTAGAGATGAATGCATGGCTGCGTGGATGGTGTAATCGAGAGCATTTTTGTTTCCTGGACCATGGGATGCTGTTCCATGGGCTGCAGAGCAGAGATGGTGTCCATCTGTCCAAGAAAGGTCAACGTGTCTTCAGTAGCAGACTGGGTAAGCTACTGAAGAGGGCTTTAAAATAAAATTGTTGGGGATGGGTGAAGGAAGCCCCCAGGTAAGTGAAACATTATATACCTTAATCGAAATGGGTACAAGGAGCAATATATGGAAAGTGGTATGTATAAATGCCCACAGGATGGGAAATAAGATCCCAGATGTTGAAGCTTTAATGGGAGTGGCTAACTTGGATTTAGTGGCAGTTACAGAAACATGGTTCTCAGAAAACCATGACTGGGATGTAACTATACCAGGCTATACTTTATTCAGAAAGGACAGGGTAGGAAGAAGGGGAGGAAGAGTGGCACTATATGTAAAAAATAATATTGAAGCTTTGGAATTACAGAGCTTAAAAGGGAGAGAGGAGGCACTGTGGGTTAAACTAGAAAGAGGGAAAGAGAAATCTATTTGCATTGGTGTGATATACAGACCTCCCTCACAAGAGGAAGAGGTGGATGGAGAGTTAATTGAAGACATACGCCGCATTGCTAGGAATGGGGAAGTGCTACTAATAGGGGATTTCATTATGCCAGATGTTGATTGGCACATTCCTGCTGCAGTATCATCTAGAAGTAAGGAGATCTTGGATTCTCTACAGGGAGAACTATTCAGGCAATTGGTAACAGATCCCACATGTGAAGGGACCATACTGGACTTGGTGCTTACCAATGGTGAAAGTGTTTCTGATGTTATAGTGGGAGATCATTTTGTATCCAGTGATCACCAGATGGTGTGGTTCAGTATTAAACTAGGGATGATAGAATCCATTCAAAAGGGAGGATCTTAGACTTTAGGAAAATTAACTTTGCCAAGATGTGCCAATACCTCAGGCTGACCCGGCTTTATCGGTTGGCACTATGGCAGTGTGCCAGGGGCCCCGCGCATCTAAGGGGCCCTGTGCACTCCAGCAGCTGCTTGTTGTAATGTTTTAGTTTTATAAGTCCTTTTTATGTTTAAGACATTTAAAGTTTAATTTTTTTATTATGTTATTTCTTTACTTACTCGTATTCTAGTTTCAATTCATTTTTTTACATTTTTATTTTACACTCATATTTTTTAAAGTTATTTTTAAATGTTTTGGTCCTTTGTTCAGCTTGTTTGGTGTTCCTGAACAGTAGACTGTAGACCGGGAACCAGGCTATCATAATCTACTTCCGGTTTAACTTGTAAACACTGAAAGATGCTGACACCTCACCTGACAGCGTAACTTTTAATTTAAATAATATTAAATAGTATTAAACTACAAAGAAGTCTGAAGGTCTGATATGTTATATAATATAATATATATCTTTGCTATTCTTTGTAATGTAAATGTAATGTAAACACAAGTTTTGTCATAGTTGTCTGCTATTACTAAGTTTTGCTGGTTTAATTTAACCAATTCTGTGTGGTTAGTTTTACTGGTTACCGTAATATTAACTTGCTTATATATTTTATAGTACAGATTATATAACAAAACTACAGTTAATATAACGGCATGACTTCAAGGGAGTGCGACATAAACCGCAAGTATAAATCTGGTTGGCAAAAACGCCATGAACAGGTGCAGCGGGATGCTGCTGCTATAACTGGAACGCGGTCGATTATGACATACTTTGGGCAGACAACTCAGCCCTGCATGACCGCTCCAGCTCAGGAGGCTGAGGTAGGAGTAGATGTCGAAGCTTCAATGACTAACGTAAATGACTAACGTAAATGAGACAGCAGTTAAAACTGAAGAGAAGGACTTCCGGTGGCATGGTGAGCTAAGTAGACGTGTTCGTCTCGGCTCTGGAGCCCGCACCCTCCCCCCTGCCGAAAATTTGAATTAACTTACCTATTTCTGTGATATCGTGGGGGCATTGCTTCGCGGAACCTTAGGGGATCTATCAACCCTTCTCATTACTCGTTCTCTGGTGCATGGCCACGAAAATCCCCCGCAGAACTCGGGCACGAGGTGGGGAAGACAAGATGGCCGAAGGTGGACAGGAGCCCCTGCGACAGCTTGAAGCTCCGGCGCTGGTAGCAGAGGTGACGAGAGCAGTGGTGGGCGCCTTGGAGGAAAGACTGGGGGGCCTGTCCACCCAGATGCAGGAGGTGGTTCAAGCGGTAGCAGAATTCAACAAACGGGTTGAGCATGCCGAAAATCGCATCAGCTCCCTGGAAGATCAACACGTGCAAGACCTCGCCAGGATTTGCAATTGGAGGCGACGTTATCTCAGCACCAGGAAAAATTGGAGGACCTTGAAAATCGCAGCCGCCGAAACAATCTGCGGTTTATTGGAGTGAACGAATCTATAGCAGACTGTGATCTACGGGGCCACCTGGAACAGTGGATAACAGCCACCCTATCTCTGCCTGAAGATGTCGGGCAGATAACACTGGAGCGTGCTCACAGATTGGGGCCCCACGGGCGGGTGATCGTCGGCCCCGGGCGGTGATCGCCCGTTTCCTTAACTCTGCGCAAAAGGATGAGGTGTTGAGGGCCTCCCGACAGCTGCGGCGCACGGGCACCTCCCCGGACTCGATATTGCTCTTCCAGGACTATTCAGCTGGCGTGTCTTTGAAACGCAAGGCCTACAAAGATCTGTGTGCTAAGCTGATTGACCGGGGAATCCGTTTTACACTTGCGTACCCAGCGGTCCTGCGAGTCTACGGCGACAAGGGGAGTCGGGTGTTTCACTCCCCCGAAGAGGCTCGGGACTATTGCAACAGCATGGGCTAAGTTCTGGTGAGAATCATCGTGTTGCGCTTTGACGGTCTGAGGACATCCATCTCCTGGTTTAATTGGGGCTGGGGACTTTTCAGCTTCCCTGGATTCTGGGCAATGACGGCCATTTGCCTGCACTACTGCCTGTCCCAACTTTCTGGCACCCGCGGAAACGGGGAATCTCGGAGCTGTTACATTGTATTGGAATAGTTCAATGTGTTATTTTGTTTTAGCCTTGTTACTTAAATATGTGTTTTTGGCTAGCTACTCTGTGTCTTTTAATTGTTTAACTGTTACAAGTTTAAACTTTGCTGATGCCTGCAAAGAATATACCCGATTGTCTGGGGGGTTTAGATTATTAGATTAAAAGATTAAAGGGGAAGTTGGCAAAGGGGTGCATGATTGAGGGGGATTGTTGGATTGGTTATGGGTGTGTGGGGGGGTGGTGGGGAGGGGGTACCCCCAGCGGTGGATGTTCTGTTCCCAGAGCTCTTGGGGTCTGGGTGCTGGAGGGTGGCAATGCAATCGGGAGTGGGGGTGGAGGGCAGGTGGGTAACTGCTTATCTGATGTTATTTGCTCATTGCTAAGCCCATTGGAACTTGGCTTGCGGTGCGACTTTGGGAGTGTGGGGAGGGGACTTGGATGCTCTGTGGCTCTGTGTTCTGGTCATGTTAGCATTTGCGGGGCGGCAATTGCTGTCTCTCACAGGTGGGGTTTTTTTGGGGTTTTAGTTTTAGTGCTGAGTGAGTCACTGCCATGCTCCTCGGATCTCCTCTTATTTCATCTTAATGTTGATTAATATTAGCAGCAGCAGCTGAGGGGATGTAGTGAGGCCGGGACGGAGTAGTAGGGGGTCAGCTCAGTCGTGGGTTGGCCCTCCCTGTTCGGGCTCCTTTCTTCATTATTCTCTGGGCATCGATGGGCTGCTGTATTGGGGCTGGGGATGTGGTTCGGGAAGGACTGGTTTAGTGTTGGGAGCGTCTGTTGAAGGGCTGTGACTCCGATTCATTTCATGTTGGGATAGCCTTGGAGTGATGGGGGATGGAGCAGACGGTGTGAATAATGTTGGAAATGGGGAGGGGCGGGGAGCCTACGTGCCATAGAAGTCTAGGTGGGGCCAGCTCAGGCTGGTGTGGGGGTTGAGGAGGCGGTAAGAGGAATGGGGGAGGGAGCAGGAGGGGGAGAGGGGGGGGCATGGGTAGGTGGGGGGAGGGGAATGGGGGATGGGCGGGGGAGGTCAGTTGTTGAGCTCACTAGCATACTTGGGGAGCAGTGGGAAGAGAGGGGGTGGAGAGAACTAAACTGTATCTGTTGGAGAGCGAGTAACGCTCGGTTCGTTGACACTGGGTGGGTTGGAACTAAGGGAGAGTGGGCTCTTGGCTGGGGGGGCCCCTCCACTGTGAAACATTTGTCAAAGGGGTTTTGGCTGTTTAACTTTCTAACTTGCTATGGCTAATACCACTCGAGTAATCTCCTGGAATGTTTGTGGGTTGGGCTCCCCGGTGAAGCGTTCCAAGGTTCTGCAACATTTGAGGCGTCACCGTGCAGATGTTGTCTTACTGCAGGAGACGCATCAATCGGGGGTGGAACATCAGAAATTGGGTACTGGGTTTAGAGCCCATGTTTATGGGGCCCTGGCCGTGGGGAAGAAGCGAGGGGTGGCAATACTTGTGGCTAAATCCACTTCTTGGGAGGCTGAAAGAGTAGTCACTGACCCACAAGGCCGATATGTTGGTGTGTGGGGGAGATTGGTTGGGCGGAAGGTGTTTCTTTGTTCTGTATATGGCCCCAATGTATATGACGCTACCTTTTTTCAAGACCTCTCCAAATTGATGGCTGAGGCTATCGGATACGAGATACTCCTGGGTGGGGATTTCAATACTGCCCTGGACGGTGGTCTAGATAGATCGAGCCCCTTGGAGGGTGGGAATTCTCGAGCGCGCCGTCAGCTGAGGGGCATTTGTGAAGCGTATGATCTCCTAGATATCTGGCGGGTGTTGCACCCTGGCGACAGAGATTACACGCACCTATCTAGGGCGCACGGCACCTGGTCACGCATAGACTTTTTTCTAGTGGCGGAATCATTTTTTAATTGGGTTTCTAAGGCCAGTATCGGCCCTCTCATTATTTCGGACCACGCTATGGTGGTTTGGACCTACGGGGGGACTGCCCTTCCTCAGGCAGGGTGTGGCGTTACCCCCTAGAGCTATGTGGCGACGCAAGATTCGACTCCTTTTTGAAGGAGCGCTGGAAGGAATATGAATTTTTCAATGCCTCACCGGATATTTCTCCTGCACTCTTTTGGGAGGCGGGCAAGGCGGTGCTGCGGGGTGATATCATTAGTTACCAGAGTCACCGGCGCCGGCAGCTGAACCAGCGGATAGTGGGGTTGGAAAGGGAGCTGGGCCGACTTCGCCGGATGGCAGCTGGCTCCCATAGGAGCGTGCATACGCAAAGGCTCCGGGAGGTACGGATGGAACTAGAGACACTGCTCCATCAGCGAGCTCACAAATCGCAGCTGTATTACCGTTATAAGCTCCATCGGTTTGGGAACAAGGCGGGCAAGCTGATGTCGTCCCTATTGAAACCCCCCGGTGGCTCTCGCCAGATTGGGGCTATCCGGCAGCCCGATGGCACAGTTACTCGGGACTCTGCCCGCATTGAGCAGGTTTTTATGGACTTTTTTCAGCAGTTATATGTCAATGAGGAGCTGGGGGCTTCGGTGGGGCGCTCCTTCCTGGAGGACTGTGGGCTCCCTAAATTGACCGTGGAGCAATTGGCGGCTCTTAACATGCCCCTGTCAGGTCAAGAGGTTCAAGCGGCAATCCGGCATCTTAAAAATGGGCGTGCTCCTGGTATTGATGGCTTTCGGGGTGAATTCTATAAAACTCTGAGGGATGTGCTTGTTGCTCCACTTATCGGGTACTTTGAGGACCTTGTGAGCCGCGGGGAAGTTTCCATTTGAACCTAACTAGGCTCTGATTACTATTCTACCCAAGCCAGGGCGGGACCCTCTCTTACCGGGATCCTACCGCCCTATTTCCCTACTCAACGTCGATATCAAACTCTTGGCTAAGATTATGGCGGATCGGTTAGCACCTCTTTTACCATCCCTGGTTCATCAAGATCAGGCGGGGTTTGTTCGGGGGCGTCGGGTGGCTTACAACTTGCAACGGATTTTATTATCCATTTGTGCCGGGCGTCTGGCTGGGGAGCCCTCGCTGCTCATTAGTTTCGATGCCGAAAAAGGCATTTGATCGCGTCAGTTGGGGTTTTATGCACCAGACTTTAGAACAGATGGGCTTCACAGGTTTCTTTGTTGACGTGATTAAAACTGTTGTATGCAGACCCTTTAGGGGCCATTTTAGTCAATGGAGTTATGTCCTCTGCGTTTCCCATTCAGAAGGGGACTCGCCAGGGTTGCCCGCTATCGCCGCTGCTTTTTGTACTCTCGCTGGAGCCCCTACTTCTGCGTATCAGAGCCGCTTCTCAATTCAGAGGCATCCGGTTGGGAGACGGTGAATTTCGGGTTGCCGCCTTCGCAGACGATTTGCTCGTGCATTTGGGGGACCCTCAGACGGGGCTAACTCACTTACTGGATCTTATCCGGGATTATGGCATACCCTCTGGTTTACGGCTTAACTTGGATAAATCCGAGGCGCTCTACCTGACACCTGAAGGATACCCGGGCTGGCAGGGACCATTTCCGTTGCGCTGGGCGACCGGCCACTTTAAGTATCTCGGTGTTTATCTACCGGCACGACTCGAGGACCTCTATAAGTTGAACGTTAGTAAGATCCTGGGTGAGATCTCGACCTGTGTAGATCGTTGGCGGGACTTACCCTTGTCACTGGGGGGCCGGGTGGCCTTATGTAAAATGACTCTTCTCCCCAAAATTCTTTATCCTCTCCAGATTCTCCCGTTGATTCTTAGGCGGATGGACCTCCGGCAATTAGACCGCTATTTTAACCGATTTCTGTGGCGAGGGCGCAGACCCCGGGTTCGCCTGGCGGTACTACAACAACCTAGGTCCCTGGGAGGGGTGGGCTTTCCCGACATTCGGCGGTACAATATGGCCTGCTTATTGCGATACGTCCGGGACTGGCTGTGGGATCTTTCTGACTGGACCCCAACGAAACAATTCAAGGCCATGTTGACACCCTTTCATCCTCGGTACCTTCTGCATGCTCGTTCGCTCCGGGGGATCCCGCCGATCCTTTGCGTTCTTTTTCTGGATCCCTTCCGGAGGGCTTGGCGGTTCTTCTGTGCGGGGCGACAGATATCCGCCTATTATACCCCTTACCTTCCTTTGCGGGGAAATGCTGATTTCATAGCTGGCCTTGGGCAGACCCGATTCCAGTTTTGGGAGAGCCTTGGTTTGGTAAACTTGGAGCATCTGTTGACTGCGGGGGGGTACACTGGTGGCATTTGACGAGCTGTGCCGGCAATACTCCTTGGGGCCCTGGGATGTTTTCCAATATACACAGCTTCGGAGCTATCTTCGTACGATCCCGGACGGGGCCCTATGTGGGTCGGTGTGCTCTGACCTTGAGCTGTCTCTTCTGGGGGGTGCTCTTCAAACTCGGGTGTCGGTGCTCTACAAGATGTTGTGGGATGGGACAGCACCCAGTGCTATAGCCGCCTTGGCGGCGGCCTGGACGGCGGATCTGGGTGAGCAGATTGGGGAAGACTCCCTTTTGGAAGGATTAGTGGCCATTCCTACTGTAAGCATCCAGGTCTTACATCGCGACACCCAATACCGCCTCATGCGTCGTCTCTACTTTGCCCCGGTAAGGGCGTGGAAAGCTGGAAATTGCAGCGAGCCACTGCTGCCCCAGATGTGGGGCTGATAGGGCGACGCTGGGCCATATGTTTTGGCACTGTCCCCGGGTCCAGCTGTTTTGGGGATGGGTGCAATCGTATCTTCTTCGCTGCCTGCCGCTTTTGGAACCTCTCACTGCACGTCATGTAGTCCTAGATCTCTGGGAGGATGATAGGGGATCTACTTTAGGGGGCTGGACGCTGCATTGGTTGCGCTTGATGTTGATGTCTGCCCGCATGACAGTTTTACAGCGGTGGCTGGATGCCAGGGGTCCGGTATATGGGATCTGGCGAGTAAGAATCCACCAGCTCCTCCTTATGGAACAGTTTGGGGCGGCCGGTAATGAACGTCGATGGGCCAGATTCCTGGAGGGGTGGGGGCCCCATCTTCAACTCTTGCCTGCGGGGACGCGTCGTAGACTCTTGGGGGGTCCCTGAGTTATAGACTATACTGGAGGAGACTACAGTTGACCACCCCAATCGCCTGTAGGGCGGCCAGGGGGGGGAACTTCAGGACTGGAAGCGTTCCTACCGGGGAGCACCCCCTTCTATGGTGTTGTTTGGGGCCAGCTTGACAGTTTGATAGCTGGACAGATGAGTTGTTGGGCAGTATGGCAGATCATGGGGACCCTTACCTCTATTTTTTCCTTTTTAATACATCTATTTATCTTTCACTACCTTTATTTTCTCCATCACCCCTATTTATATATTTATTTATCTATTTATTCTTATTTTATTTTTATTTTTCCCTTCTTTTCCTTTCTTTTTTCTTCTTTCTTTCTTTCCTCTCCGCTTCTTTTTCATCTTCCACTCTCTTCCCAGGTGAGGATCGTGTAGGGATGGGGGGAGGGGGGTGGGGGGGGGGTTTGGTTAAGTTCGTCTCGTAGGGTGACAGATCTGGGAGAAGAGTACGCCCTGGATCTGTCTGTGATAGTATAGGTCGCTGGGGGGTCAGAGGCGGGTGGGTGAGGGTTGGTTTAACTGAATTAACCGAACTTAGCAACAGGTACTGTGCTTTCTGTCTTTTTTTTTTTTTTGGGATAGGGCCATCTTTATGGTTTAAGTACTTTGTACTTCTCGTTGGCTTGCGATGCAAATAATTGTATCTACTGATTATGTTTTTCAACTTGTTTCCACTGAAATTGTATCTCAAGTTGTTTGTGTTGCTTGCTTTCGAAGGGTTCTTATTGACATGTTCTGCTACTTGTTTTACTTTCCTTTACTGTATTCATTGTAAATTAATAAAACAGATTTAAACATAAAACTGAAGAGAAAATGGAAGTGGACTGTCCACCATTCCAGCAGGCAAAAGATGCTGCAACGGATGTTACTGAGTTTCTAGAACATGATGATGTTCCAGTTCGGTGTCTATCTGCTGTCTGCTACTCTACAGACCTCAAAAAATGGCCCATCGAGATTGTTGACGACATGCGCGAGTACTGGGCGACAGCAGGTAGTGCGCAATGTGCCCACTGGGACTCAGATTTCACTCCAACCAGAACTGTCTATGAAGCCGATTGAAAACCAAGGAAATGCTCTCATGACCTGTCAAAACAACTCATCCACTGTTGAAGGAACCTATCAATCATGACTGGCTTTGCTATTCACCATCTAAGCTTCGTCTATTTTGCTTTCCATGCAAGCTAATGTCACCAGAAGTTGTAGCCTTCGGCACAAAAGGTTTTTGCAACTGGAAGCATAAGAAGCAACAAATCATGGAGCATGAGGTCAGTTCTACTCATTGAGCATCCATGATTAAACAGCTAACGCGACGTGACACAGCAAAACGTGTTGATCAGGCACTAGTAAAGCAACGTGACAAACAACGTGAGTATTGACATGCTGTTCTCGAGCAATTGTTTGAAACTATTTCCTTTTTATCTGAACGTGGCCTGGCCTTTAGAGGTGACAACCAGATTGTTGGCTCTGCCCATAATGGCAATTATTTTGGAATCCTTGAACTTATATCAAAATTTGATCCCTTCATGGTGCAACACCTGCAGATGCATGCTAACAAGGGAAAAGGACACACTTCATACCTGTCTGCCAACATCTGCAATCAACTAAATCAGCTGATTGGCCATTCAGTTGTCAATCGGATTAAGGCCGAAGTTCAGTCTGCCAAGGACTTCTCAATCTCAGTTGATTCAACGCCTGATATAACACACCAGGATCAGCTGACAATTATTCGTTATTCGTTATACAATGCCATCTGGACCTGTTGAGCGGTTCCTTACATTTCTATCTCAGCAAGGTCACAAAGGTGAACAGCTTGCAGATAGCTTGCTTCAGTTTCTGCACAGCTGGGGGATCAACATTGACGATTGTCGAGGACAGTCATATGATAATGCCAGCAACATGAGTGGCAAATACAGAGGTATGCGGGCTCTTATACGGCAGGTAAATCCTCATGCTGCCTACATACCCTGTGCAGGCCATTCCTTGAACCTCGTTGGTCAGTGCACAGCAGCCTGTTCTGCCGATGCCATATCGTTCTTTGACTTTGTCCAACGGCTGTACATGTTTTTTGCTGGTTCGACAGCATGCTGGGCCATCCTCAAGGACAAGCTGGAACAGACTGCAGGCCGGCCAACACTAAAGAGACTGTCCGACACACGGTGATCAGCACGATTCGATGCGGCAAATGCTCTGGTGAGGGACTATGATGAGATTGTCGCAGCTCTGGAGGACATTATAGATGACAAAGTGGGCGAACACAAGGCATAGGCGTGTCATGAAGCCAGAGGATTGAACGATCGAATGCAGTGCCTTGAGACGGGCATAATGGCTGCTTTCTGGCAGAAGGTTCTCGCAAGATTCCAAGCGAACAGCGTGTCATTGCAGTCAGCTGATCAAAACTTGGATTCTGTTGCTGCGATTTATGACTCACTGCAGATATACGTCCAAAGCCTTCATGAACAGTTCGACCACTTTGAAACACACGGCAAAGACCTGTCACACTGTGAAAACTATCGGGCTGATCTCATCAAGAAAGTACGCAGACGAAATTGCAGATACAACGAATCCGGCATGGACACTGAGATTCAGTTGCAACCACGTGATAAATTCCGTACTGACACATTCATTGTTATCACTGACAGCTTTGCTGCTGCACTGTCAAAGCGCAAAGAAGCATATACTGAATTGGCCAACCGATTTGCTTTCTTGCGTAAAATTTCATCACTTTCTGATGCAGAAATTCGAGAAGGTGCAAGCAAATTAGTTAATCGCTATGCCTCCAATCTGTAGCCTGAACTGGAGGAAGAGTTAGTACAATTTAAGGCAGCTCTGCAAACAACGTTGAGCAAGGAAGCATTGCAGGCATTGGAGTCGGACAACCTGGAGGAAGATGAGAATGATGATCCAGATAATGCTACAATCTGCAGCAAGATCAAAATTCAGTTGCTTCGCTTCATCATTGATAATGGCCTTCATAGCACGTTTGCAAACACAGAGATCGCGCTGCTCATTTTCCTCTGCCTCATGGTGACGAACTGCTCAGGTGAACAGTCATTCAGCAAGCTGAAGCTGATTAAGAATCATCTCAGATCAACGATGTCGCACAAGGAGTGCGATGTCACACAAGGGGATAAAGGGGTTAAAGGAGCACTAAGAGGCGACAAGGTGATAGCGGAGAGACTGAATGAATTCTTTGCTTCGGTCTTTACTGAGGAAGATGTAGGGATGTTACCCATGACTGAAGTGGTATTTAAAGGTGCGGAAGAATTGAAGGAAATATCGATACATCGGGAAGATGTCTTACAACTATTAGATAAACTGAAGAGTAGCAAATCACCTGGAACGGATGGTATACATCCAAGGGTGTTGAAAGAACTGAAATATGAGATTGCAGACCTGCTATCAGTAATCTGAACTATCCTTAAAATCATCTCTAATACCTGAAGATTGGAGGATCGCCAATGTAACACCAATTTTTAAAAAGGGTTCCAGGGGTGATCCGGGAAACTACAGAGCCTGACGTCAGTACCGGGAAAAATGGTAGAAACCATCATAAAGAATAAAATTACTCAGCATGTAGATAGTCACAACCTAATGGGAGACAGCCAACATGGCTTTAGACAAGGAAGATCTTGTCTTTCTAATCTGTTATGTTTTTTTGAAGGAGTGAATAAACAGGTGGACAAAGGTGAGTCGGTTGATATTGTGTATCTGGACTTTCAGAAAGCCTTTGACAAGGTCCCTCATCAGAGACTTTTGGCAAAACTAAAGAGTCATGGGATAGGAGGCAGTGTACTATTGTGGATCAGGAACTGGTTAAAAGATAGAAAGCAGAGGGTAGGGCTAAATGGCCAATTTTCCCAATGGAGAAAGGTGAATAGTGGTGTACCCAGGGATCTGTGCTGGGTCTGCTGCTTTTTGACATATTCATAAATGACCTGGAAAGTGGAATAACGAGTGAGGTTATCAAATTTGCAGATGACACAAAACTATTTAAAGTTGTTAAAACCCAAGAGGATTGTGAAAAATTGCAAGAGGATCTTGATAAATTGGAAGACTGGGCATCAAAATGGCAGATGAAATTTAATGTGGACAAGTGCAAGGTTATGCACCTAGGGAAGAACAACCCAAACTATGGTTACACGATGCAAGGTTCCACATTAGGAACCACCACCCAGGAAAAAGATTTAGGCATCATTGTGGATACCATGTTAAAACCCTCAGCCCAGTGTGCAGCGGCGGCCAAGAGAGCAAATAGAATGCTAGGTATGATAAGGAAAGGAATGGAAAATAAAACAAAAGATATTATAATGCCTCTATATCGTTCCATGGTGAGACCGCACCTTGAATATTGTGTGCAATTCTGGTCGCCATATCTTAAAAGGATATAGCGATTTTAGAAAAGGTTCAGAGAAGAGCCACCACAATGGTAAAGGGGATGGAAGGATACTCCTATGAAGAAAGACTAAAAAGGTTAGGGCTCTTTAACCTTGAAAAGAGACGGCTGAAGGGAGATATGATAGTAATCTATAAATTAATGAACGGAGTGGAACGGGTAAACGTAGATCGATTGTTTACGTTATCAGAATATAGAAAGACTAGGGGACATGCAATGAAGCTACAGGGTAAACTATTTAGGACTAATAAAAGAAAATATTTTTACACTCAACGTGTAATCAAACTCTGGAATTTGTTACCGGAGGATGTAATAAAGGCTGTTAGTGTAGCTGGGTTTAAAAAAGGTTTGGACAAGTTCCTGGAGGAAAGGTCCATAAACCATTATTAAGAAGTGACCAAAGATATCAATGCTTGACCCAGTACAAGCATTGTGGAACTTGTGTCTCTTGGGGACACTTCTAGGTACATATGACCTAGATTGGCCACTGTTGGAAACAGAATACTGGGCTTGATGGACCTTGGTCTGACCCAGTATGGCATATCTTATGTTCTTATGAACATGCTTAGCTTGTTGAGTATCGAGCAGGACCTTCTGAGAGAAGTTGACTCTGAGTGCATTATCCATGACTTTGCATTAACACATGTTCGAACATCAACATGTTGATACTTAGCTAACTGTCAGCAGTCAGCAGGTGGAATGTGCATTAATGCATTGCAAAGTTAGAATGCTTGAAACTGTAAATTTCCAATTCGATTGTTAAGTGTTTGACAGGCTGACAGCTGTTTGTGAATTGTGATGTGGACATATGATTGTCGGCTTTGACGGTCAGTTTGCAAGTAATTGATTAAAGTTGATTTCAGTGATTTGTAACGAAATGATGTCACGAGTGACTTTAGTGAGGAGTCAATGACATGGGCAGCTGGGCTCATCATGTGGGATCCAGCCCATCCGGGGCCCCTGCAAGCCGCCAGGTACCATGGGCCTCACACTTAACCCTCTATAGCCCATGTTCCCTGTAAAGTAGTTATCTCCAAGTTATAATGCCCTATTCAATGTAATTGCAGTTTGTTCAATGTCAACTGCAGTGATGCAGAATAGCATGGTATATAAGAGAATGTGAATAAATGATCAACAATAGGTGCTTCTTGTATCTTACAATTTAGTCTGCTTTTATGCTCATTCATTCTTATTCTAAATGACCAAATTGTTTTACCTGCATTGAAAGTTAAGCACGTCTTGAATTATTTGTAAATTCTTTTTTATAAAGCAACATTATAGAGGTCATTGATGCAAATAGGGCATATATTCAGTAAACTGATTGCAGTCTGAGTATTTTAATGCCCGGATAAGTCTGAGACCTTGTTGCTTATTTAACAGGAAATGGAATCAATATGAAAGGGATTTAATAATCATGTTTTTTGCATGAATCACACTATATCTTCAAGATATTGTCAGAGTGTAACAAAGATTAATTGACAGAACATCCGGCTCTGGTAAGAGTGACCACATCTGGTTTTGAGGGGCCTCACACTGGCAAAAGATGGGCCAGACCTCAGGGAGTCGTTAGCGGTATGGGAACAGCTGGGGGATGTAGAAAAACAGTGGGCAAAACTGTAAGGGGATATTTTAAGGGCAACCAACCTTTTTGTTAAAATGGTAAATAAAGGTAAAAGGAAAAGGAGACTGCTATGGCTTTCGAAAGAAGTAGCTGAAAAGGTAAAGAAAAAGAGGGAGGCCTTCATGAAATACAAGAGATCACAGAGAGAGGAAGACAGGCATCTATATTTGGAAAAACTTAGAGAAGTTAGCAAAGTAGTCAGGAAAGCAAAGATTCAAAAAGAGGAGGAAATAGCCAATGCAATAAAATGGGGGCATAAGACATTTCTCAGATATGTTACTGAAAAGAGGAAGGGCAAAAGTGGTACTGTCAGACTCAAAGGTGAAGGGGAGGAATATGTAGAAGCTGATGAGGATAAAGCGGAATTGCTAAACAAATATTTCTGTTCTGTGTTCACAGATGAAGAACCAGGAAGAGGACCTCAGAAAACATCCACAAACAGGAACAGAAGCGAGGGGCATCTTGAACAATTTTCAAAAGACTGTATTCGTGAGAAACTAGCTAAACTTAAAGTAAACAAAAGGATGGGACCAGATGGGATACACCCTAGAATACTGAGAGAACTTGGGGACGTTCTAGCAGCTCCACTGACTGACCTGTTCAATGCCTCATTGGAGTCGGGAGTGGTGCCAAAGGACTGGAGAGAGGCTCATGTGGTACCTTTACACAAAAGTGGAAGTAAGGATGTGGTTGAAAACTACAGGCCAGTTAGTTTAATTTCAGTGGTGAGTAAATGATTGGAAATATTACTGAAAGAGAAAATAGTGAGGTTTCTGGAATCCAGCGGATTACAGGATCCAAGGCAGCATGGATTCACCAGAGGCAGGTCTTGTCAGACAAATCTGATTGATTTCTTTGACTGGGTGACCAGGGAGTTGGACCGAGGGAGAGCCCTAGATGTGGTGTATTTAGAGTTCAGTAAAGCCTTTGACACTGTTCCTTACAGGCGACTTATAAACAAACTGAGCACGCTAGGGATGGACCCTAAAGTTACTTCTTGGGTTAGAAATTAGTTGAGTGGGAGGCGACAAAGGGTACAGGTAAATGGAGCTCCTCTGAAGAGAAGGAGGTTACCAGTGGTGTGCCCCAGGGATCTGTCCTTTGTCCGATTCTTTTTAACATCTTTATTAGTGATATAGCGGAAGGGCCGTCGGGTAAGGTTTGCCTTTTTGCGGATGATACCAAAATCTGCAATAGAGCAGACACCTAGGAAGGCGTAGATAACATGAGGAGGGATCTAGCTAAGCTTGAAGAATGGTCTAGAATTTGGCAACTGAGATTTAATGTTAAAAAATGCAAGGTCATGCATTTGGGCTGCAGCAATCCAAGGGAGTGATATAGTATAGGGGGTGAAGTACTTTTGTTTACTGAAGAAGAGAGGGACCTCGGTGTGGTTGTGTCTGATGATCTTAGAGTAGCTAAACAGGTAGAAAAGGCGATGGCAAAAGCTAGAAGGATGCTTGGGTGCATAGTGAGAGGAATGGCTAACAGAAAAAAGGAGGTGATAGTGCCTCTGTATAAGTCTTTGATGCTACCTCATTTGGAGTATTGTGTGCAATTCTGGAGACCGCACCTTCAAAAGGATATAAACAGGATGGAGTCAGTACAGAGGGTGGCTATTAAAATGGTTAGTGGTCTTCATTATAAAACATATGAGGATAGACTTAAGGATCTTAATATGTACACCTTAGAGGAAAGGAGGAATAGAGGTGATATGATTGAGACGTTTAAATTCCTCAGTGACATAAATGCACAGGGGCAGGGCCGGCCCGTCCATTGAGCAAGAATGTTTTTTGCACAGGGCCCCGCGTTTCAGGGGGCCCCGCGCAAAGAACACTCTGCTTTTTTCAAAATTAAATTTAAAAAAAAAAACGCTGGCTGCTACCGCTGCTGCTGCCGCAATGGGCTATGGGGGGCTATGGGGGGCTGACTGGAAATGGGTTGATGGGGTTAGGACTGGAAGTGGGGATTGGGGATGGGGTTAGGACAGTCGGGGGATTGAGCCTCCAGAAGCGGGAGCACCACAGGAGCCATCCCTGCCTAACCGGGGCACGTGACTGTCCTCTTAAAAGTTTGCGCCGGCAGGTGCACGATCTTTCAGCTCCTGCCACCTTCCTTAGCTCTCCCCAGTCGGGGGATTGAGCCTCCAGAAGCAGGAGCACCACAGGAGCCATCCCTGCCTAACCGGGGCACGTGACTGTCCTCTTAAAAGTTCGCGCCAGCAGGCGCACGATCTTTCAGCTCCCGCCACCTTCCTTAGCTCTCCCCAGTCGGGGGATTGAGCCTCCAGAAGCGGGAGCACCACAGGAGCCATCCCTGCCTAACCGGGGCACGTGACTGTCCTCTTAAAAGTTCGCGCCGGCAGGCGCACGATCTTTCAGCTCCCGCCACCTTCCTTAGCTCTCCCCAGTCGGGGGATTGAGCCTCCAGAAGCGGGAGCACCACAGGAGCCATCCCTGCCTAACCGGGGCACGTGACTGTCCTCTTAAAAGTTCGCGCCGGGAGGCACACGATCTTTCAGCTCCCGCCACCTTCCTTAGCTCTCCCCAGTCGGGGGATTGAGCCTCCAGAAGCGGGAGCACCACAGGAGCCATCCCTGCCTAACCGGGGCACGTGACTGTCCTTTTAAAAGTTCGTGCCGGCAGGCGTGCACGCGCCTGGCAGGCCCGCGCCTGAGGGCCTCGCCAGAGGGCCCTTTGGCGTGGCCCTTAGGCGTGGTCCACTAAAGGACTCGAGACGCTCACCAAGTTTCAACGAAGATCTGCATAAGCATCAAGCTTGAGCTCCCTTGAGGTTGAGCTCGCTACCATCCTCCTCCAGACATCCCGCTGATACAGCAAGTATACCACAGCTAACTGAACAGCCTTTTTGAACCTGCCAACACACCTAGTCATGCCGTTGTGCGCAGCCATCACCCATCCTAGCCTGTACTTTACTATCGTGGCTGCCTGTTATTAGTCATTGCCCCCACCCACCCTTAAACACAGTCGCTAACAGCTAAAAATGTGCATATACTATTGTTAGTAGCATTATTTTCCCCCTTCAATCCCTTAGATACTGTTGCCAGTAGCCTACCAAATTCAGCCATTTCAGCCAAACTGTAATTACAAAACATATACTGTTGCCAGTAGATAAGGACATACTGTTGCCAGTAGATAAGGACATACTGTTGCCAGTAGATAAGGACATACTGTTGCCAGTAGATAAGGATCCACATACACTGCAGCCAGCAACAAATTAGCCTTTAAACCATTTTTATAACTTGAACTCCTGTCAATAGCTAGGGAATTCAACACTCTGTTATCTGTTTATCTGCTTATATACTTCATTTCCTTAGCTTATACTCCCGTCGATAGCTAGAGATTCGTTCACACTGTTATCTGCATTAAACCTAATACATAACACACAACATTGAGCCTCAACCACATAACATTGAGTTTCAACCACATGACAATTACATCTAAAATGTCTTGCTCAAATACCTTCTGGCTAAAACTATTTTGCAGCTATTTAACAATTATGACACTAATCACACTGACCAACAGTCTAAACAACAAAAACTACAAACCAATCCCAATAATACAAAGAATCAACCATCCAGTTCCCCCATCATACCACATGCCCACTGGCATCAACACAAAAATAAATCATCACAGACTAATACATATAAAACCTACTACTCTCACCCATCCACACACGCAACCGACAACCATACACACTCTGTCCTGTATATTAATAAATGCCAAGATCTATGAAAAATAAATTACCTATTTTCATTGATTTACTAAATGATCAAAAGCCAGATATCCTATGTGTTACTGAAACTTGGCTAACCGATTCTGATGTTGTTTACCTAAACCAACTCAACACGAACAACTATGACATATCTCATACACACAGAAACTCTAAAAAAGGAGGTGGAGTCCTTATAATGACAAAAAAAGAACTAAAGGCTAAACCACATCCATCTGAGCTCCCAAATAACATTGACACCCTCATCTTAAAAATTGCTCATTTCAAAATTTGTTTATTATACAGACCACCGGATCAAAAACCTGAAAACTTAGATGCCCTAATAGAACTCCTCAGCTCATCTACAATCACCAACCCTATAATATTACTAGGAGATTTTAACCTCCCATCCCTACTCCCCTCATACTCAGCTCTTTTTCTGGAATCATTAGCTGATATGGGTTTCCTCCAAATAATTAACACAAAGACCCATAATAAAGGTGGAACCCTTGACCTAGTCTTTCTACCAGAAGCATTCCAAAAATATTTTAACCGGTCATCGCTCGAGTGTACACCTATTCCTTGGTCAGACCATCACCTGATCAAATTCACCTTAGCCTACACTGGAAGAAACAACAAAAATAACTTACAAATAACCACTCCACCTAGATTCACAAAATTTAACGCTGAAGAATTCATTGATCTAACTATTCCCTATCTCGCCCTTATACCAACTGACCTAGATGAAGCTGTCGCAACATGGCACAATACAATTAACAATGCAGCTACATATAAGCAATCCACCAAGAAGAAAAGCTACTCTAGAATAGGAGATACCCCCTGGTTCAACAGCACCTTAAGACGAATGAAGAGAGAATTGAGAAATATTGAATCCAAATGGCGCAAAACCAAATCTATCCCTTCTTATGACGCTTATCACAGCTACCTTAAAAAGTACAAAGAAGCTTCAGATGGCGCAAAGAAAAATTACCACACATCTATACTAACCAAATCCATTAATAGACCAAGAGAACTTTTCAGCATCGTCCAAAACTTAACTAATAACTCATATGGGACCAGCAATGATACTATTGATATCTCCGCCCAGACTCTAGCAAACCATTACATAAATAAAACAAAAACATTAGCATTCACACCAAATCCACTATCCCTCTCCCACCAACATCAATTAGAAAAATGGTCCGACTTCCACCCTATAACCAAAGACACTCTCAAGATTACTATTTCAAACTTGAACACTATGACTTCTCAACTTGATCCATGTCCGGTAAACTGGATCAAGCATACCCTCCCTACACTATCCCCTTTTATCCTTCCTATAGTCAATCTGTCGCTGCGCCAAGGATACTTACCACCTCCCCTCAAACATGCACAAATCCGACCGATAATCAAAAATAACACCCTCGACAAAACATCACCTAATTCATACAGACCTATCTCTAGCATTCCATTCATGGCTAAACTAATTGAAAAGGTCGTTCAAACTCAAACACAGGATCACATAGAAACCTCAGCCCCCCTTGATGACCAACAATATGGCTTTCGTCCCTATCACGATGTAGACACTCTATTAACAGTACTCCTTGATACCTTAATACGAGGTATTGATAACCCTAAACAAGCTTTCATTCTCCTCTTTCTAGACATCTCTGCAGCGTTTGACAGTGTACACCATGCTGTAATGCTTAACAGATTAAAACAAATAGGAATCCACTCAACTGTACATAATTGGTTCACCTCATATCTAACTGATCGAACCCAAACCGTCCGAACTAACACAGAAACTTCTAAAACATACAAACAGGAAATTGGTCTCCCCCAAGGCTCCACCCTCTCCGCCCTTTTATTTAATATATATATTCAACCAGTCTGCGACATTTTCAAGAAATTTAAAGTCCACTATCACATTTACGCAGACGATATGATGATGTACATACCATTCACAATCCCAACACTCCCATTACAACTGTTAACAGAATGCTTCTCTGAATTAACAATCTGGCTAAAAGACCACAATCTCCACATCAATCATTCTAAAACTGATATATTAATAGTAACTAAAAATCAATCCTACATACCCCCAACACATATCACTCTCCAAAATCACAACATTACAATAAAAAATGAAGTAAAATACCTAGGTGTCACCCTTGACTCACACCTTAGCATGGACACACATATTAGAAACATCACTAAGAAAATTTACTTTAAACTCAAAATTTTAAAACAATTACGCCCTCTTGTACTTCCACACGATTTTCTGAGCATTATTCAGGCTATCATCACCCCACACTTTGATTTCGCAAATCTCACCCTACTAGGAACAACAAAACAGAACATTAAGATACTCCAACTTGCCCAAAATGCAGCAGCAAGAATTGTAATGAAGGTTCCACCATTTGAGCACATTACACCTATACTCGCAAACCTTCACTGGCTCCCAATTCAATCCAGAATAAATCACAAATTGATTATCACTACTTTTAAGACACTAAATACAATGGCCCCAGTCTCTTTAACAAAACTTATCACTAAAGACACATCCCAAACTGCGCTACAGAGAGGCCACACGAATAAAATTAGGATCCCAAAAGATTTCACAACTACCAAAAAAACAACTAATAAAAAAGCGTTTTCACATGCAGCTCCCACTCTATGGAACTCCCTCCCCGAAGAAATAAGAGCATTAAATGATGCAAAGGAACTCCGCAAGAAATTAAAAACATTTCTATTCATCTCCCATTTTGGCACACTAGAAAATACCTTACCACTAACAGGAAATGGTTAATAGAGACCTCGGGGAATACCAATTCAAATTTTTTCTATCTAACTACAATTCAAGCCGATTAAATAACTATTTGTAAATCCTGTAAATAGATATATGTAAATAGTTTGAAATATGTAAATAGTTCGATTGTTATTTAACAAATTATTTACCATATTTAGTCCAATCATGTTTAATGTATTTAGCAAAATTGTACCTAGTTAATTAATGTTTCATGTAAAACAGACCTGTTAATCTGTTCATTCCTTGTTCATTGTAAACCGCACCTGATCTGTGGAAGGTAGCGGTATATAAGCAACTGTTAAATAAATAAATAAATAAAATAAGTGGGCTGATGGGGGGTTAGGACTGGTAATGGGTTATAGGGGGGCTTAAACTGAAAATGGGGTGATAGGGGGTTAGGACTGGAAGTGGATTGATGGGGGGGGGCTAGGACTGGTATTGGGTTGGGGGGTTGCTAGGACTGGAAATGGGCTGATGGGTGGCTAGGACTGGAAATGGGCTGATGCAAGGACTAGAAGGGAATGGATGCTGGGTGAGGCTGGAACTAGAAGGGAGCTGATGTTGGGGGAGGATTAGAATGGGATGGGGCTGGAAGAGTAAAATGGAGAAGGGAAAAATATTTTGTATGGGAGGGATAAAAAATCTACAATTGGCCGGGTATTGGGAGAGTAAGTGGGGATTGAGGATGGAGGGGTAAAATTTGAGTGGATGAAATAGGAATGAGGAAAGAGCAAAAGGAGAAAGATTAGTATGTTAAAGCAGATGTAGAGAGAGAATGGAAAAAACTAAAAGAGAGAAGAAAGGACAAATGGACAGCAGACGATGGAGAGTTAGCAGAAGACACTGTGGTAAGGAGAGTGCAGTTCAGCATGGAAATAAAAGAGAAAGAAGAACTTTTTCTTCTTTTCGGGGGATGGGTGCACTAGAACACATACACCACAGCAAAATCCCTGAGAGAAACCAAGAGGGTAGAGCTAGGTTTAAGCCACTCCCAGACTCCATGACAACCCCAGGTAAGAGTAGGAGGTACAAGTGGGTGGAGTCAGAGAGGGAGGTGCCCTGCTCAACGTTTAAGTTTGAGAAAACAAACAAAGTTGAGAGAAGCAGTCAAGGGAGAAGCAGCCAAGGGAGAAGCAGCCAAGAGAAAGGCAGCCAAGAGAGAAGCAGCCACAAAGAGAGCAGCAGCAGAGACAAGAGCAGCCAGCACTGCAGCCAAGGAAGCTACAGAGAAGGTTCCAGGCAGAGGACCAAACAGACTGGCAAGAGGGAGAGAGAGAAAAGGTTGGCTTTGAGAAGGCTAAGGCAAGAGTGCTTAGACTCCTCTGATGAAGGGTCTGTCTGCAGGCAGCAGAAGCCCCAGGAAGGGAAGTGGAGGTCTTACCCTGATTCCCTGTCTAGCTCAGAGGCAGAGACAGTCACAAGCCACAGAAGCCTCAGCCAGGAAGGTGCTGCAACAAGACTCCAAGGTAGGAGAAAGAAAGCAGTAAAGCCAAAACCCTGTGTTTCTTGCTCTGACTCTGAAGAGAGGTTTAGGCCTGAGAAAACCCGGATTAGGAAGAAGGGGTTTTCAGGAGAAACTGAACAGGAGAAGCCCGTTGAAGTCCTACCTAGAGGAGAAGGGGCTATTCAGTGGAATAGGCTGTTTAACCTGTTAAAGAACATTAAGCATAAAGTGCCTGAGCGTTTTCAAACTTTGCCAAGATACAGCTCAGCAGAAAGCATGGAGGTAGAAGGTAAAGAAAGTGACCTTACTTCAGCTTGTTCTGAGATGGACTGTGATATGTGCATTGTGGCTAAGTAATGAAAGCCTGATAGCAGTGAGAAGTTAGGAAGTGTAAATACATGTGCTTTATGATTACGCAATAGAGAAGCATCATAAAAGGAAAAGAAAAGAAAGCCTGTGTAAATAATTCTTCTACAACACTGGTTGTAAGCTTTACTTTAATAGGAGAAGATTATCCTTTATTTTCTTTGACTTGAGTGTACAACTGCTTGAAAGATTTGTTACCCGCTTGCCACGGAAGCTAATAAAATTCCTGTGTGCTTTGAAACAACCACTTGGTTCATTTATCTCTATACACAACTACAATCCTTGGTAAAGAAGAATTCAAGATGGCTTCCCGTCCCTACTAGGCGACCGCCTGGTAGGGGCGCGACCGCCACAACACGTAGAAACCAGAAGAAAGTGGCTGGAGCAATTGCAGCTGAAAAAAAATGCACAAAAGGTAGAAAAATATCTCTTTATTTTGAATTTATTAATTGGAATATGTCAGCTCTGGTAAATGTGCATCATTAACGTCTGCGCTTTGTTTAGTACAGAGCAAATTAATGTATAGTTTTATTTCTACAGCGTTGTACATTCCAAGTTTGGCTTTTGGGATTCCCAGTTTAATTATTGTCTTCCTGTTTCTAAATTGTGATTACTTGTTTGGTGATGGTCTATGTTCTGCATGTGTAACTGAGCTGAGGTGTTCTGTTTATATAATTCCTATTTGACATTGCCACTTGTTCTCTTTCCCCAGTAGGTAATGTATTCTTGTTCTCTGAAATGTATTGGTTTAATATTTGCAGTGTTGCCTTTTGATTGGTAGAGTATGGTGCTTTGTGAGTCCTGGTAGTGCTGTTAGGATTCGGCGGGTTTGCTATGGGTTCTAAATGGGCAGTGTTTGTAGTAGTTCCTAATGTGTCTGGCAGTTGGCACTGGATTATAGTAATGTAGAAATCTTTTAGTCTTTCTTTATCCATACACTCATTAAGAGGCACGTTTACTAAAAGTTAGTATATGGTAATATTATGCAAATATTTATGCAAATGAGGCCCCTTATGCAAATGAGGCCCCACACCAAGTCTCCACACATGGCCCCGCACCCCCCCTTGGGCCGCCCTTGCACAGGGGGAGAGCCTCTTTCGGTTGAAAGCAAGTTCTGCTATGAGCGGACATGGGATGAGGGTGAAAGGGGATAGATTCAGGAGTGATATGCAGAAATATTTCTTTACGGAAAGAGTGGTGGATCTGTGAAATAGTCTCCCAGTGGAGGTGGTAGAGATGAGGACAGTATCTGAATTCAAAAAAGCATGGGACAAACACAGAGGATCTCTAAAAGAAAAAAGGTGACTGTTGTAGTTGTTGATATGGAAGGACAGACTAGATAGGCCATGTGGTCTTTTTCTGTCGTCATTTTTCTATGTTTCTATTTGACAGTGCCACTTGCTCTCTTTCCTCAGTAGAAACTAGCTATTCTCTGAGATGTATTGGTTTAATAGTTGCAGTGTTGCCTTTTGATAGGGTTTAGTGCTTTGTGAGTCCTAGTAGTGCTGTTATGATACGGAGGGTTTGCTATGGGTTCTAAATGGACAGTGTTTATAGTACTTCCTAATGTGCCCAGTGGTTGGCACTGGAGTATAGTAATATAGAAATCTGGTAGTCTTTCTTTATCCAGACACTCATTAAGAGGCAGGTTTACTAAAGTTAGTGCACGTTAACATTATGCAAATATTTATGAAAAGGAGGCCCCGCAATAAGTCTCCCCACATGGCCCCGCACCCTCTTGGGCTGTCCCTGGTTGCAATAGTCTTGGTGGAAGATGACTAAAGAGTGAATAAGTGTTTTAGTAGTGTGTTAAGAACAAAAGGGGTAAATTTTGCTGATGTCATAGAGAAAGAAACAGCAGGTTTTATCTATCAGTTGGATGTGTGCGGAGAAGCAGAGGGAGGAGTCAAAGACAACCCCAAGGTTGCGAGCAGAGGAAACAGGGAGGAATAGAACGTTATCCACAGAGATTGAGAAAGGAGGAAGGGGAGAGGTGGGTTTAGGGGAAAATTAAGAAGCTCTGCTTTGGCCATGTTCAATTTCACATGGCGGTGAGACATCCAAGCAGCAATGTCAGATGGTGTGGGGTTTAAGTCCCAGTCCAGCTGCGTGTCTAACACCACAAAACTAGGGAAATGAACTTCAGACGCATTCAGAAATGAAACAAGCTTTCCCTTTATTCTGTCAATCAGAAAGCACAGGATACAAGGTTCATTTGCACATTGTGTCTCCCTCGTTCATTTGTTGGACAGCGTCCCCAACCTCTCTTGTTAGTGAGAAAGGGGAGATTGCCCCCGAACCAAGTTGCTGCACACCTTTATACCCTTCTCGCTCTCAAGGTCTTCACATTCTTTTCACTTGTCTTACATAATTCCCGTGCCAAACAATGGGCAGGCAGACATCCAGGCCTGGATTGCCAGAGAGTTTTCAGGTGTAGAGAGGTAGATCTGAGAGTCATCAGCATAAAGATGGTGCTGAAAATTATGGGAGGAGATGAGCGCACCAAGGGACTGGGTATATAGAGAGAAATGTAGTGGGCCCAAGAAAGACCCTTGGGGTACACCAACCGAGAATAGGATAACAGTCACGGAGGATCCACCAGAACAGACACTGAATATGCGATGGGAGAGATAAGAAGAGAACCAGGATAGCAAAGAGCCCTTAAAACCAAGAAAGGACAAGGTATTGAGGAGAAGGTGGGGGCCAGCAGTGTCAAAAGCAGCAGAAAGTTCAAGAAGAATGAGGATTGAGTAAAGGCCTTTGGATTTTGTCAGAAACAGGTCACTTGAGACTTTGGCAAGAGTCATTTCAGTAGAATGTGAAGGACAAAAGCCAGATTGCAAAGGATTCAGAAGGGCTTGAGAGGAGAGAAAGTCAAGGCAACAGCAGTGAACCGCACGTTTAAATAGTTTAGAAATGAAGGGGAGGAGGGAGATGGATTGATAATTAGAAGGACAGGCAGGGTCTAGTGAATGTTTCTTGAAGAGAGGTATGACTACAGCATGTTTGAAGGCTGCAGGAACAGTTGCAGTGGAGAACGATAGGTTGAGAATATGAGAGATGGAAGGAGTGACAGTGGAGGAGATGGAGTTTAGGAGATCAGAGGAGCAGGTAGTGATTTTGGAGGAAGAAAGAAGATGTGTGGTTTTGTCCTCATAGAAAAGAAAGAAAGGGTAGCAGAGGTTGTGGGGAAGAGTTGGGAGTAAAGAGGGGAAAGAAGGGATGGAGCTGACCTCAGTGTAATCTTGTGGATTTTGTCATGGAAAAAGTCAGTCAAAGTTTGGGCAGAGAGGTAAAGAGGGTGTCGGAGGTGAAGGCACCTTGAGGAGAGAGTTAAGAGTTGAAAAGAGACGGCGATGGTCAAAGGCAAGAGAATTAGTCAAGTGGACATAATAGTCTTGTTTGGTGAGTGCTGTGGTTGACTGGAAAGAAGCAAGCATGAAGTGTAGAAAGTCCACAAGGGTGTAGGATTTGAGCCAAATCCGCTCAGATGAGCGGGCACAGGAACATAGATAGTGGATAGTTTTAGACAGCCAGGGCTGAGGCATGGTATGCCTCACAGGACGTGGCATGGGTGCAGCAAAAGTATCCAGGGTAGAGGAGAGTGCAGCATTATAGGAAGCTACTGCCTCATCAGGAAAGAGGTGATGAGACAGTAGTGGAGAGAGCTGATGGGTCGATAGCATGAAGATTTCTAAAGAGGCTGGAAGAGAATGGGCGAGATTGAGGAGGAGGGTAATGAAGAGTGAAGCTTAGCAGATGATGGTCAGATAAGGGAAGAACTGAGGTACAGATGTTTGAGGGTAAGCAATTACAGAGGAAGACAAGGTCGAGGAAGTGGCCATGCCAGTGAGTGGGGGCAGTAGGGCAAAGCTGGAGGTTGAATGAGGAGGTAAGGGAAAGAAGCTTTAAAGCATAAGGGTCAGAGGGTTTATCAACATGAATATTAAAATCCCCGAGAATAAGGGAGGGGGAAGATGAATCCAGAAAAATGGAAAGCCAAGAGTCAAAGTCAGTGAGAAAGTTAGATGTGGACTTGTCAGGGGGTCGATAAATAACAGCTATCTGGAGAGGTACTGGAGTAAAAAGACGGATGGAGTGGTCTTCAAAGGAGGGAAAGTAGTGAGACTGAGGCAGAAGGAGGGGTTGAAATTGGCAGGAATTGGAACCCAACACCACCACCACGGCCAGTAGGACGAGGCATGTGGGAGAATTGGTAGGCACCATGACAAAGGAAAGCAACTGAAGCTCAGTCTTCTGGGAGAAGCCAGGCTCAGCTAGAGCAAGAAGACAGAGAGCATTCAAGGTAAAGAGATCATGAATAAAGGCAAGTTTATTTGAGATGGAATGTGCATTCCACAAGATGCATGAGAAAGGGTGAAAGGAGGAAAGGAAAGGAGAGGGATATGGATAAGATTTGAGCAGTTGTGTGAGTTTCTGTCCTGGGAGTGTGACAAATGTCTAGGGGGCCAGGGTTGGGATTGATATTTCCAGAAGACAGAAGGAAAAGGAGCAGAAGAGTGTGTGGCAGAGAGGAGACAGCATGGCAGTAACAAGGGTGAGGTTCTTTCAGAGAGAGAGAGGAGATGGCTGAATGAGAGGAAGAGAATACTGAAGCTCAAGAGCTGATGATAGGGTAGATGACAAGATGGTGGGAGAAGTGAGGATAATAAAGAGGGGATAATAAGGAGTGCGGGCTTGAAGTTGTTGGTATGAGGGGAGAAGATTAGGGAGTGTCAACAATAGGAAGAGAAAGTGATGTGGAGCTATAAGAAAAAGATGAAGAGGAAAGCAGAAGAAATATATGAAGGATAAACAGGAGAGAGATCTGAGGGGATTAGGGTGCGCCTGTGAGTAATAGCAGTAATGAGCACAGGATAGCTATAAGAGAATGTTAGCCAAGGGGGGGGGGGGGGTAGGCTGTGGGGTGGGTCGGAGAAATAATAAGACAGAGGAGGAGCAAGAGACAGACAGCTGAAAATTGGAGGTAACTGAACAATATTACAAAAAATACAGATAAGGTAAAGAGCACACTAGCAATGATACAATAAATATATAAATCAGTATAGACAGCCTTACTCACAAGCAAGCAGTTAAATGTATGACCCAAGGCAAGAGCTAGGAGCAAATGCTTGTAATGGAGCTGCTCTTTCCAGTGGAGAAAGGCAACAGAACTATACCTTATTAATACCTTAATTAATGACTTTTTTGTCAGGTTTATTTATGTTCCCTTATAAGGTTTTCCTTTATTTAAGTGGAATGTATATTTCAAAATTCTCAATAATAAATAAATAAAGTTGCTACGAGAGTAAGGATGCCCCCACTAATATGAAGGCCCTTAGGAAGAAACCCACATTTGAGCCCTCTGATCCATCTCACTACCTCTCCTTTCTTTCTAAAATTATTGAGCAATTTGTCTTCTCACATCACCTGGAATTTATTCATTATCTACACTCCCGTCAGTTTGGTTTTAGGCCTGGGCTTAGCACTGAGACCATTCTTTTGTCACTTTTGAATGAACTTCATACCTCTCACGATCGTGGTGAAGTCTCACTTGTTGTGTCTCTTGATCTGTCATCTGCATTTGATCTGGTTGATCACCTCACCCTCCTCTCCTGTCTCCATGATGCCGGTGTCTCAGGGATGGTTTTGCAATGATTTCATTCTTTTCTCTCTTTTCGTTCATTTTCAGTCATCTCGGGTGCTACTTCTTCAGAACCTGCTCCTCTCTCATGTGGTGTTCCTCAGGGGTTGGTGTTAGCCCCCCTACTCTTTAATGCCTTTCTTGCCCCTCTTGCTTTATTAATCCAGCAATCCAGCCTGTCAGCGTATTATTATGCCAACTATATCATCATATTGCTGGATTAGTCCTGTGGCACCTGATCTTTCTTCGTTGAATTCCTGCCTTACACATGTTTCCAACTGGCTTGCCTCTAACTTTCCCAATGCTCTGAAGACATAGTAACATAGTAACATAGTAAATGACGGCAGATAAAGACCAGCATGGTCCATCTAGTCTGCTCAGCAAGATGGCAAGAGTAGGTGCACCTGTCGCTCTGTGCAGGCCACCCCTCCCCATGTCTTTGTTTAGGGGTAAACCCACCACTCCATGTAGGACACCCCTATTTGTTGAGATGTTATATGGTTCAGAAGTTAGATGGTACCATTTATCTTGTTTTTATCCTATTGCTGTAAAGGGATCCACTGTGTTTGTCCCATGCCTTCTTGAATTCCGTCACCGTGTTTGCCCCCACCACTTCCATCGGGAGGGCATTCCAAGCATCCACCACCCTTTCAGTGAAAAAATATTTCCTGACATTGCCTTTCAGTTTACCACCTTGAAGCTTCATGTTATGACCTCTAGTTTTACAGCTTCCCCATATTTGGAAGAGGTTTATTTGTTCATCATTTCTCTTTAAGTATTTAAAGGTCTGAATCATATCTCCCTTGTCCCTCCTCTCCTCCAAAGTGTACATATTTAGGTCTTCAAGTCTCTTCTCATAAGGCTTCTGACGCAGGCTCCAAATCATTTTGGTCGCTTTCCTCTGAACCGTTTCCAGTCTTTTTACATCTTTTGCAAGATACAGTCTCCAAAACTGAACACAGTATTCCAAATGAAGCCTCACCAGTAACTTATACAGTGGCATAAGTACCTCTTCCTTTCTGCTGGTAATCCCTCTTTGTATGCAGCCCAACATCCTCCTGGCTTTTTCCATAGCCTTGTCGCACTGTTTTGCCATCTTGAGATCATCAGAGATAATCACACCAAGGTCTTTCTCCTGAACCGTGCATACCAACCTCTCGCCCCCTATCGCGCACATTTCCCTTGGATTTCTGCTACCCAAGTGCATGACACTGCAATTTTTCGCATTAAATCGTAGTTGCCAAGCATTAGTCCAGTCTTCCAGCTTTTGTAGATCTTTCCTCATGTTAACCACTCCCTCGGGGGAGTCCACTCTGTTGCAAATTTTTGTGTCGTCTGCAAAAAGACAGACTTTTCCATTCAGTCGTTCAGCAATATCACTCACAAATACATTGAACAGTGCTGGGCCCAGGACCGAACCCTGGGGCACCCCGCTAATCACCTTCCTCTCATCCGAGTGGGCTCCATGTACAATCACCTTCTGTCGTCTGTCAGTCAACCAATTTCTAATCCAGTTTACCATCTTGGGGCCTATCCCCAAGCTACTGAGTTTGTTGACAAGCCTCCTATGAGGAACAGTATCAAAGGCTTTTCAGAAATCCAGGTAGTTGACATCCATCTCATGCCCCTGATCTAGTTCCTTGGTCACCCAGTCAAAGAACTCAATCAGATTTGTTTGGCAAGACCGTCCTTCGGTAAAACCATGTTGCCTCGGATCTTGCATCCTGTTGGTTTTGAGAAAGTTCACTATTCGCTCTTTCAGGAGCGCCTCCATTACTTTTCCCGCCACCGAGGTAAGACTCATGGGCCTGTAGTTTGACACTTCTTCCCTGTCACCACTTTTGTGTAGAGGTACGACATCAGCCATTCTCCAGTCCTGAGGAACCTCTCCTGTTTCCAAGGATCTGTTGAAGACATCCTTTAACGGTCCTGCAAGAACCTCTCTGAGCTCTTTAAGTATCCTGGGATGTATCCCATCCGGTCCCATGGCTTTGTCCACTTTCAGTTTAGCAAGTTGTTCTAACACCTCATCTTCTGTGAATGGTGTGGTATCTACTTCATTCCCATTTTTATATTTGGGAGTCACAGCTGGTCCATCTCCAGGATCTTCTTTAGTAAAAACAGAGCAAAAGTATTTGTTTAGCAATTTCGCTTTTTCAGTGTCACTTTCCACGAGTCCTTTCCCAGCACTTTTGAGTCCTGCAATTCGAACTCTGATCTTCTTCCTTTCCCGAATATACCTGAAGAAAGTTTTGTTGCTACCCTTAACATCTTTAGCCATCCTTTCCTCTGCCTTTGATTTTGCTATCCTTATTACTCTTTTAGACTCTTTGAGTTGGATCCTGTATTCATTTCTGTGTTCTTCTGTTTGCAAGCTTTTGAATTTTGCGAAAGTTGTGTTTTTTGCCTTTATTTGAGCAGCCACCTCTTTGGAAAACCAAATAGGTTTCCTTCTCCTCTTGTTTTTATTTACTTTTCTTACATATTTATCTGTTTCCCCTTTTATTGCCTTCTTTAGTTTAGCCCATTGCAATTCCACTTCCTTTATCTCCTTCCACCCCGTCATCTCCTCCTTTAAGTACTCTGCCATTTTATTGAAGTCAGTGTTTTTGAAGTTTAGGACTTTGAGCTTGCTATGATTGGCCTGTACCATGGCTTTTATCTCAAACCACACCGTGTGATGGTCGCTGTTGCTCACAGGGGCACTCACGCAGACATTTGACACACTATCACCGTTGGTGAGCACTACATCCAGCGTTGAGCTTTCCCTGGTTGGTTCCATCACCATTTGTCTAAATAATGCATCTTGGAGAGCATCCACAATTGTTTTGCTTCTTTCCAGATGTGCAGAAGGAGTAATCCAATCCACATCAGGTAGATTAAAGTCACCCAATATGATCGCTTCCCCCATTGTTGCTATCTGCTATTGGTTCTCCTTCAATAACCACTCCCCAAATCTGGCTCCTTCTATATCCAGTTCCCCAATCTCATTGGTCACTTCCTTCTGTTACAGCGGTGTCACTCTGAACTCTTTCCACAATCATATTTTGTTGCTTGTTCGATGCTCCTTTTTCTCCCTTAGATAGATCACAGCTCTCCTTCCTTTCCTGAGCACTTCTTCTCCTACCACTCTTCTTCTATCCTTGATTATATTACGTCTTCATTATTGTAACTCCATTCTTGCAGGTCTTCCCCAGTCCCAGCTTCGTTGTCTTCAGCTTATTCATAACACCGCCGCCTGGATTATCTCTCACGCCACCCGCTATGACCACATTACACCACTGCTCATCGACCTTCACTGGCTTCCTATCAAACACCGTGTTCAATACAAGATACTCACCACAGTCCAAAGCCATTTATACACAAACTCCCCAAAACCTATCTGATCTCCTTCAGTTCCATATCCCATCTCACAGTCTCCGCTCTGCTCATATCAACCACCTGCATCTTCCCTCCCCATCTTGTGCTCACCTTGAATCCACTCGCCACTCTGCCTTTTTCTTCTTGGACCCCTCCCTATGGAATTTTCTCCCAACTGACCTTCGCTTAGGGACCTCTTTCCCAAGGTTTAAGTCCCTCCTCAAGACTCATCTCTTCCTTGCTGCCTTTGACCTCCCTCCTTCGCCTCCTTGACCCCTCTTTCCTTCTCTCCTTGTCCCTCTTACTTTCTCAGCTGTGTGACTGATTGCCTCTGTCCTATCAGATTTTGTAGCTCTTTTTTCTTTTTCTTTGGCACTGACCTTTTTCCTGTATTTTTTATGTCATTGTAAACTGCCCTCATGTAATAAAGGTTGCGGTATAGAAAATGTGAAATAAAGATAAACATAAAGACCCTCTGATATGGGTGCCTCCTAGTGGTTCTTCTATGTTCCCTGTGGACCTCATGCAGCACAGCAAGCGCAAACCATGTGTTCCTATCATCCATGGTTCCTGCCTCCCACCACCAGTGCTCAGTGACTCCCACCACCTGCACCCAGTGATTCCCACACCAACTGCCAAGTGACTCCCACCAACAACACCCACAACAGAGGACATGCACCTCCACACACACACTCACATGTACACTCAAACAGCAGGGAACCACACAGAGACACAGAGGCAGCAGGGAAGACTGGAGCACATGCAGACAAGCAAAAGGAAACTGGGCAAGAGGCAGACAGATGCAGTAAGGGCCAGGGTGTGGGATTCTACAGAGGGGTCTTGGAAAGGATGGATTTGAGAAAGGTACAGGATATACTGCAGAAAAAAAACAAATGGTAGCTCAAAAGACACATACGTGGGCACAGGCAACAGTCAAGCCAAAAATGTGCTTACCGAGTTCCTCCAGTCACCAATGCCACAAGCAGTTCCAATAAACAACAAAGTCCCATCCTTATTCATGATTTATAGCAGGTGTAGATTGGCATGTTTAAAACATTTGCCCTCCACATTGCCAGCATGTGTGAAATACATCATGGATGTTCAGACACCAGTACTGATAAGAATGCGCACAAAAATGCCCCAGAATTCCCCCAGAGGAGAAGTACAAAGACCAATATGCCAAGCGCAGAAATGTGCACCTCATAGACCTCCTAAAATTGTGTTTTGTATGTGGGCATGGCTTCCATGTTTTTCTGGTGCTGCATCCACATTTAAAATGGGAATAGAGCTTCTAAAATAACCCCCTTACCATGTGGATTGTGGGAGGGTGCAAGGGAGTGTGATATCAATGTTATAGTTTTAGTTTTGTTATACAGTTTGATCCAGCCCCTAGTCAGAGTGGGGAAAGGTTCAGACTAGTAGGGGGTTCTATTTTGTTGCATTTTGCATTCATTCTTTGATGAGCTGTTATTTTGATGATCTGTATCTTTAGCACATTATGCTTTAGATTCTGTGGGAGGAATTGGAAAATTAAGAAGGCATCCCTAGTCCTTCTCAAGCCTGACTTAACAAGATTATAGCTGGAGAACCTAGAGTCATGGGCAGGGCCCAGGGAGGAAGCTAAGAACCCAGGCCCAGAGCGAAGCATGGAGACCCAGACAATGAGAAGGAATACTGAGAACATCATTCCACTGTGTATGTATGACCCAGTCGGCATATCACTTGTGAAGGGTAATTTTATAACAGGGTACCTAGTTTAAGAGGACAAGTAGGCGCCTACTTAGGCACTATTTTATAGAAACACATAGGTATCATATGTGTCTTTATAAAATATTAGCATAAGACGCAGATATTGTGCCTTAACCTCGAGAGCAGGTATAAATAAACCCACGCAAAGTACGCAAATATATCCATAGATTAAAGTATTTAAAAATCAGTGCACATACCTATGAACTTCATCTGCTCTCTAGCCAGACTGCACCATATCTATGCCTACTGGGAAAGTACATAGTATTTTGTAAGTGGCCATTAAGGCACATAAGTGCAAAAATGAATTTATAAAATTACTCCCAGAAAGCCTGTAACTGCTAATGCATGCATCTATTTTATATTTAAAGAAATACACTGCTTTTGTTTGGAACTTTGTGTAAAGGGTCTCACCGAAAATTTGTTGGTGGATGCATACAGAAGAAGAATGATGGTCCAATCTCTGACCTAAGTCTGGAAGCCAAGAAAGAGTCAAGAGGAGCAGCACATAGAGCATTTCTCAAGAAGGAGGCAAGTGTATGGCATTGATAAGGCAGGCAAAGAGAGAATTTGAAAAAAAAGCTTGCCATGGAAGCAAAAACACATATGGGGTTGTTCTGTGCTATGAATAGTGGGGATGTCCGGCCCAACGGGATATCCATCTCCACTATTCATGCCAGCTCCTGCCCTTGACTAACTTCCCTGCCGGTTGTATGGGGAAGTTAGACAGGGCGGGGAATGGGCGGCCCGGGGGCGGAGTCTGGGTAGGCAGTGGGCAGTCGCTGGCCCTGGATGTACAGGGCCGATTCTAATGTTGGCCCTATATGTCCAGGGCAGTGACTTGTGCGGGGAAGTTATTCCACCTCCCTGGACGTGATTTTTTTAAGTGCCTGGGGCTCAGATGGAGCAGGGGGGCCAGGAGACATTCCCCACAGCCCGACCCTGGCCTTAGGAGGCCAGATCGGGGGCCGGGCTGCAGGGAATAAACCCCTTTTTCAGGTGGCTGGCATCACGGCTTTTAAATGGAGCCACGGTGCCATGGCAACATGACGCCATGGCTCCATTTAGAAGCCCTGACTGAGTTAGTCGACCTATGCATGTACGTGCAGGCCGGTCTGAATCTCAGTCCCGGCCCGCACTTACATGCCTGATCATGATTCTGATCCTGCAGGGCTAGATGTGTCCCGCGGGATCAGAATCGCGAACCCTTCTGTGCATCCAGTTCAGACCAGATGCACAGAGGGGATCTATGTGCGGAACGGAATTGGGCCCATAATAAAAACTTTTTCCAGAACATTTGTATCAAAAAACCTGTGAGAGAGTCAGTTGGACCATTGGATGATAAAGAGATAAAAGGAGTGCTAAGTGAGGACAAGACCATAGCAGAGAGACTGAATGAATTCTTTGCTTCGGTCTTTATTGGTGAAGATGTAGGAAAGTTACCTATGCCTGACATGAAATATAAATGTGATGTATCGGAAGACTTGAAAGAAATATTAATAAACCGGGAAGATGTATTACAACTATTTGCTAAACTGAAGAGCAGAAAATCACCTGGATTGAATGGTATACATCCAAGGGTGTTGAAAGAGCTAAAATATGAGATTACAGACCTACTATTAGTGATCTGTGATCTGTGATCTATCATTATAATCATCTGTAGTACCGGAAGACTGGAGAATGGTCAATGTAATGCCAATTTTTTTTTTAATTTTAATATATTTTTATATATTCAACAAGAAAATACCATCTTGTAAGAAAAGAAATACAAAGGGGACTAAGGCAACAATAATTGATACAAGTCACTTTACCCTCCATTGCCTCGGAAGAAAAGGCTGGCAATCTACTTCCGGTGATACATTGCCAAGAAAACCCAGAGGTAGCTGGGTCACTATGAGTCAACACTGACTTGATGGCACTAAAAAAAAAAAATTGATACAAAGAAAACAACCCAAATGATCTCTTGTAGTCCACATGTTGAGAGAGAGAGAGAGGCCCAAACAAAGCCCAAGGTGGGAGAACCTCGGGCACCTTAAAAGGAAAAGAACACACCAATTCAATAATTACCAAAAAATACACAGGCTAAATACTAAGAGAGATATTTACTATATTACTCTGACACATTCTCAATCAATAACTTGGCATTAATAAAAGTAGCAAGATTAGTAGTTTGAAAGAAAACATATCGCAAGGATTTATAGAGCACCAAGCATTTACAAGGAAATCTTAGGAAAAAGGACCCCCCAATCCGTAAAACACCAGATTTAAGTAAAAGAAATTGTTTCCTCCACTTCTGCATCTCTCTAGCAATATCCGGAAACATAGAGATAGAAAGGCCACAAAAAGTCTCCAATCTTTTTTTAAAGAACATTTTCAGCAACAATTCTTTATTGGTAACCAACGCATATGAGACCAATAAAGTAGATGACCCACACGTCCCATCACCAGAATCTTCAAGAAGATTCAACACATTTAAAACTTCAAGATTAGAATCTTCTGGAGAAGCCACTGTTTTTTTCTTTCCTTGTGGAAGGTAATAAACATTGGTTAAAGGTGGAATTAAATCTGGAAGCACTTTCAATACTTCTTGCAGATATCTTTTAAACATATCTAATGCCATAACACCTCTCATCTTAGGAAAGTTCAAAACCCTCAAATTCACAGCCCTAGCAGCATTTTATGCCTCCAGTTTATACTGAAGAGCCACATTGTCCTTAAACAAAGATATAGGGGTATGTTTACTAAACTGCGGTAACGTTACATAACGTGCGTTATGTAACGTTAACGATTGTTAAGTAACGTTAACGCGCATTATGAGACATTAACGATCGTTAACATCTCATAACGTGCATTAACGTTACTTAATGACCATAGACGTTCCGCGGCGCGGTAAAACACCGCAGAAGGTAGAGAGAGGGCGGAGAGAAGGGGTCAATGGGCGGAGTGTGGGCGGGGAGAGGCTCCATTCACACTAACGCGCTGATCTGAAGAGCTGAATCCTAACGCGATTGAAAACCTGCCGTTAGATGCACATTTGCAGGGGAGAGAAACTATTTCAGTGTCAGCAATGTACAGCATAGGCAGGGAAACCTACGAAAAGTGATGTGTGATACATGTGCACAGAACAAAAGGGCACATAAACATTGAAAATGACCTCAACAAACTGGAAAAAAAACATAACCAAGCTGGCCAATAGTGATATTAATGGGAAACATCAACCCCCCTCCCCCCCCCCCCCGAGAAAGCTCCAAAATAAAGATATTAATCGTGGAAGGGTCTATGCTCCGTCCCCATACAAGGTGAATGAGCCCACAGTGAAATAGCGCTGATCAGGGCTTTCCCTTGTTATTGGACAGGTGTCTTATGGCGTGCACATGTCCCGCAACAGCAGGGTGGGCATGTCGGAACGGGCAACTGGACAGATGCCGGAAAAGGGGATACAGAGGGCCGCAGGCGGCACATGCTGTGGTGCAGCTGGGCCACAGTGTGGACTAGGGTGATGCCTAGGTGGCCCATATGAATGCTGAAACAGCAGAGCAGCCAGACAGCAACTGCTAAAGGCCCAACATGGGCACGACTGTGTTTTCCACAGTGTCACAGGGGATAGTACCCAGCAGCTACCCCCAAGGGCACGGAACATTGGCAGGCGGTGCTGGGGGGAAGCGTGGACACCTATGCAGGCACCCCTACCCCAGAACATGCACCATAGGCAGCCGCCTACCCGCACACTGGATGGCCTGAGACTGCGCTCCACCAGCACCACCAGCAGAAGGGCATGTCAGCATGGTGGCAGAGGGATACTGGTGGTGGAGGCACCTACATTTTAACCTACAGAGCACAGACACCATAAACATATGCAGTACCTAGAGCAGAGTCTCCCAAATGCAGTCCTGGAGGGCCAAACACCATCCAGGTTCCATGCTGCCTCTAATAAAGATGCCTGTGCTGCATTTCTATGCGCCGCCCCCATGGTATGCAGATGTATCTCATGCATATTCATGAGGGACAGCATGAAAACCCGAACAGTGTTTGACCCACCAGGACTGGAGTTGGGAAACTCTGCCATAAAGCAGCTGCCAACAGGGGCAGATACACCCGCACCCACAGGCTCCATTATCCAATGCCTCCTGGAGCGGCAGGATGTTGGGCCCTGCGTGCATCTCCCAATACTAGCACTTGCATACCTTGGCAATGCCACCCTAAACCTGGGAATACGGTAAACATCTATCAAACGGTTGCTATGATTACTGGCAGATAGCAATTCCAAAGTTAAGCACAGTTTGCTGATTGAGCTGCATCATAGCAACCTTTCTGATGTCTGTGGAGTGTGCTACAGGTCTTGTGTCTGACAGTGTTTACCACCCTGGGGAATGACCCCAACAGTATTGCGTACCATAGCCATGCCTGCACTGTGCCCAGGACTGGTGCGGTGGCCAGGGCTGCCAAACACTTCTATAGTTGCACAATGCTGGCATAGGTGTGGGGAGTGTGTGTCTGTCTATCCAGTGTGTGGTGGCTGCAAACACCCTCCACAGCCCACACTGCTAGCATTGTTGCCAGTATTGGCCTGCCAATGTGCATAATGAGGAGCAAGGTACTGTGGGAATAGCCAGGATAGGATGGCCTGGCCTGGATCCATCTGTACATAGCATAGGGCAATGGCTCGGACATTGTAGTGGCCGGCCACCACCTACATGGACAGGGTGGCCACAGCATGTCCTGCTGGGAGGTCACTCTCACCCTGACTGAGCGGTGACCACGGCATGGCTAGGTTCCCCCATAGTGCTAGATAGCATTTTGCTCATGTGATGTTTATGGGTTCTTTTTGGGGCCTGATCACTGACTTATCTGCTTGGTGTGTATGCTGACATCCCAGTTCTGGGTGCACGCATCTCCTCCAGGACCATGCACTATGGACTAGCTAGCAGACTATCTGCAGCTAGCATGTGTCTTGCTGGAGCACCTTGCAGGGTGCAGTGGCTGGAGGCTTGCTGCTGGAGAATGTCAGATAGTGGTGGGGGGCAACTGAGCATTTCCAGGCCTACTGTCTGTCTGTTATTGCTTTATGGATGTATACAACTCTGCATTGCTTGCCCTGTAGGGTGTCTGTTCCCTATTCTGGTAACCACAGCAGACAGTTTGTGTGCTGACATGCAGTCCTTCTGCAGCCAGCCAGGGGTTTACTAGCAGCTGTAGCCCACTGGTTACTTCACTGCCTGTGAAGCCAGAGGTCATGGGTTCAAACCCATGGTGGGGTTATTTGATAGGGCTGTCTGAGGCATTGTCTATTTTTAATGTACATTAGTGCTGCCAGCAAAAACACCCTCAGAGTACTGTAACCTTAAGGTGCCCCATCAAGCGCCTTATAAGGTGTCCTATAGGGGACACTATAGGGTGCCTTGGCGGACAGTGCACTTTATAATGTGCCCTATGGAGTGCGTTATGGGGTGCCTTATGCAGCATCTTAGGTTACGCCACCGTGAGGGTGTGTTTGCTGGCAGCACTAATTAAAATAAAAGTAAAATGCCTCAACAATCACTACTTAAACATAAAGGGTGATGCCTCAGCCAGCCTTATGCATTAGGCACACTGGGGAATCAAACCAATGACCCCCTGTACCATCAGTCAGTGTAGTAACCATTGTGCTACAGCTCTGTTTCTATGTGTGCATGTCTGCGCGCCTTCTTAAGATTAACACGCGGTAACGTGCCACGGCTCCCTCTAACACTCGTTAATTTATGGCGCCTTGTAACGCGCGTTATCGGTCCTTATTTGGGGATTTCTGCCTCTACCACGGATCCTAACGCGAATGGCATTACCGCAGTTTAATAAACATACCCCATAGTAGTTTCAGACAAAGTTACCAATTGGCTTCCATGATCTTCTAATTTCAACTTAGCATGTTCAAAATTAGTCACTGCAGCATCAATTTTAGCTGAATTTTCTTGAATCCTAGAGGAGAGAGCCATGGTCTGACTGTGCACTGCGTCGGAAAGGGATACTATAGCCTCCCAAATTACTTCTAATGTGAAGACTTTAGGTCTAGACAAAGAAAGAGATGCATGGAAGTCAACAAAGAAAAGATCTGAGGGGGGATACCTTCACCAGCCAAACGTGGAGTCATCAGAGCTTCAGCCAAACGTAGTGCACCAGAATCCTCCCTGGAAATCCCAGGGGACAACTGAGTCAAAACCCCAGCAATCTCCCCTCTACCAGCGTCTCCCCTCTCCTCCGCCAAGGGAGGGGATGCCGAAGCTGCAGGGGTCAAACTCGAAGCAGCAGGGCACTGCGGCGGCATTCTCTCAGCAGGAGATAATGAGATCTCAACCTCCAAAGACAGCGAAAGACTCACCTCTGTCATCATCACCAAACAGGTACGGATCTCCTGCTTCTGCGCCTGGGTAAGTTGTACAAAACGATCCATTGGACCGCTAAATGGAGGCTAGGGCTCCGAGGGAAAAACCCTCAGCTTCCCTTTGCGCTTAGGCATTTGTCGCGGAAAACAACTCAGCAGCCATCTTGATTTCTCCCCCTCTCCATCAATGCCAATTTTTTAAAAGGGTTCTAGAGGTGATCTGAGAAAACTACAGACGGTACTGACATCAGTACCAGGAAAAATGGTAGAAACCATTATATAGAAAAAAATTACTAAACATGTAGATAGTCATGGCTTAATGGGAGAAAGCAAACATGGAGAAAGGTAAATAGTGGAGTACCCTGGGGATCTGTGCTGGACCCGCTGCTTTTTAACATATTCATAAATGACCTGGAAATGGGAATAACGAATGAGGTGATCAGATGTGCAGATAACACAAATTTATTCAAAGCTGTTAAAACACAAGAGGATTGTGAAAAATTGCAAGAGGACCATGATAAATTGGAAGACTGGACGCCAAATGGCAGATGAAATTTAATATGTACAAGTGCAGAGTTATACACCTAGGAAAGAGCCCAAATTTTGGTTACATGATGCAAGATATCATCTTAGAAAGCACCACCCAGGAAAAAAAATTTAGGCGTCATCATGGACAATAAGTTGAAACCCTCTGCCCAGTGTGCAGCGGCAGCAAATAGAATGCTTGGAATCATAAGAAAAGGAATGGAGAATAAAACAAAGGATATTATAATGCCTCTGTATTGTTCCATGGTGTGACCACACCTTGAATATTGTGTGCATTTCTGATCACCATATCTTAAAAAAGGATATAGCAGAATTAGAAAAGGTACAGAGAAGAGCCACCAAAATGGTAAAGGAGATGGAAGGATACCCCTATGAGGAGAGGGATAAAAGGTTAGGCTCTTCAACTTGAAAAAGAGATAGCTGAGGGGAGATGTAATAGAAGTCTATAAATTAATGAATGGAGTTGGACGGGTAAACATAGATCGGTTGTATACACCATCAAAAAGTATAAAGGCTAGAGGACATGCAATGAAGCTACAATGTAACCCAATTAAGACTAATAAGAGAAAATATTTTTGCACTCAACACATAATCAAACTCTGGAATTTATTACCAGAGGATGTAGTAAAAGCTGTTAGTGTAGCTGGGTTTAAAAAAGGTTTGGACAAGTTCCTGGAAGAAAGGTCCATAAACCATTATTAACGAGGACCCGGGAAATCCACTGCTTACCTCGGGATGAGCATTTTGGAACCTGTGTGCCTTTTTGTGACCCTGCCAGGTACATGTGACCTAGATTGGCCACTGTTGTACACATGATACTGAGCTTGATGGATCTTGGTCCGACCTAGTATGGCATTTCTTATGTTCTTAAGTAATCACTGAAACAGAGGGTGGAAGTCATTATTCAAGTGGGTCTGCCTTCAACAAAGGAACAGTTGAGGACCTTCTTGGGGGTCATCTGATATTATCAACATTGCATTCCAAACTTTGGGGAGTCAACCATTAACCTATCTGCTATGGAAGAAGACAGAAGGTTACTTGGTCTGAAGAGTTAGAGGCTTTTCGAGAACTAAAGAGGGCCCTGTATTCAGAAGCATGTTGACTTTCAACTCCTTTTATAGTGCAAATAGATACCTCAAAGGGGAGCCTGGGAGCAAATAGATACCTCAAAGGGTATAGCTGGGGAACCTAAAGTTGTGGGCAGGGGCCTAGAGAAAGAAACTAAGAATCCAAGCCCAGAGTGAAGCAAGGAGGCCCAACAAGAGAAGGAAGACCCCAGGAGTATCACTGAATCATATATGTTGGAACCAGCCAGTATATTGCTTATAAAGCCTGCAACTGGTAAGACAGGCATTTATTTATGTTTATAAAAAACAACAACTTGCTTTTGTTTGGATCTTGAGCTCTGCTGACCTTTTGTTGTGTAAAGAGCATCACTCTAGACCAGGGGTCTCAAACTCAAATTGCTTTGAGGGCCAAATGAGGACTTGTAAAGTTACCCGCGATCCGCATAAGACGTGGGGCCTCGTTTGCATAAATATTTGCACAATGTTACCATACAAAGCGCAGACGCTAATGATGCACATTTCCCAGAGCTGACATATTCCAGTTAATAAATTCAAAATAGATATTTTTCTACCTTTTGTACATTTTTTTCAGTTGCAATTGTTCCAGCCACTTTCTTCTGGTTTCTTTGTGTCTTCTGCTAACTCTCCATCGTCTGCTGTCCATTTGTCCTTTCTTCTCTCTTCTAGTTTTTTTTTCCATTCTCTCTCTACATCTGCTTTAACATACTAATCTTTCTCCCTTTGCTCCTTTCTCATTCCTATTTCATCCACTCAAATTTTACCCCTCCATCCTCAATCACCACTTACTCTCCCAATACCCGGCCAATTGCAAATTTTTCTTCCCTCCCACACAAAATATTTTTCCCCTCTCCATTTCACTCTCCCAGCCCCATACCATTCTAATCCTCCCCCAACATCAGCTCCCTTCTAGTTCCAGCCCCACCCAGCATCCGCTCCCTTCTAGTCTCCGCATCAGCCCATTTCCAGTCCTATCCTAGCCCCACCATCAGACCATTTCCTGTCCTAGCTCCCCCCTCACTAAGCCCATTTCCAGTCCTAGCAACCCCCCCAGTCCATTACCATTTCTAGCCCCCCCATAGCCCATTACCAGTCCTAAGCCCCCCAACAGCCCACTTCCAGTCCTAACCCTCCCATCACCCCATTTTCATTCTTAGCCGCCCCCCCTTAAGCCCATTACCAGTCTTAACCCACCAATTAGCCCACCTCCAGTCCTAACCCCCATCTGCCCATTTCCAGTCCTAGCCCCCACCATAGCCCATTACCAGTCCTAACCCCCCCCCCCGCTGCCATTAGCCCACTTCCAGTCCTAACCCCCCATTACCCCATTTCAGTCTTAGCCCCTCCATAGCTCATTACCAGTCCTAACTCCCCCCCATCAGCCCACCTCCAGTCCTTCCTAACCCCCATCAGCCCATTTCCAGTCTTAGCTCCCCCCCCCATCAGCCCACCTCCAGTCCTTCCTAACCCCCATCAGCCCATTTCCAGTCCTAACTCCCCCCCCATCAGCCCACCTCCAGTCCTTCCTAACCCCCATCAGCCCATTTCCAGTCCTAACCCCCCCCCCATCAGCCCATTTCCAGTCCTAACCCCTCCCTCCCCCCCCCCCATCAGCCCAGGTAAATAAAAACAAAACAAACCCTTGGCTTCTGCTGCTGCTGCCGTGGCAGCAGCAGAATCAGCTGTCCCGCGGCCCCTTCTCTGCCCGGAAGAGCCCTGAGTCTGCTCCATCAGCGGCGGGCTTTTCAAGCCGCGAAGAGAGTATTTCCCTCTCGCGCAACTTAAGCCTATTCACTTTTCAAGCCGCGCGAGAGGGAAATACTCTCTTCGCGGCTTGAAAAGCCTGCCGCTAATGGAGCAGACTCAGGGCTCTTCCGGGGCAGAGGGGAAGGGGCCGCGGGACAGCTGATTCAGTTGCTGCCATGGCTGCAGCAGCAGAAGCCAGGTTTTTGGTTTTTTTAAATTGACAGTTGATTCTGCCGCTGCCACGGCAGCAGCGGCAGCAGCAGAAGCCAAGAGTTTCTTTTTTTTTTTGTTTCCCTCCGTCGCGGGCCGCACAAAGTTCTTTCACGGGCCGCATGCAGCCCGCGGGCCGCGTGTTTGAGACCCCGGCTCTAGACAAAGAAACACAACTGCAAGCTCAAGCTATCATGGCATACTTTGACAAATCATGATGTCAGCATTCATACCTACTTTTACATATAAGTACTTTTCATCTAACTGCTTGTTTGGATCTAATTGAGGAGTCAATTATGTTTATCTCTCTGATGTTCAGTGAGTCCTTTGTAAAATACTCTGAAAATAGTATGCATCCTGACTTTGATAACCCTTTCCTACCTAAATGACCTATGCAAAATTAGCTTTAATATGATGTTAATTGACCTCATTAAAAATAGAGGCCTTGAGTATATATGTAGAATTGATCGAGAAAGACTTGCCCTCTTCTAAAGCTTTTAGTTTTGAATAAACAAATTCTGGCATAGTTACTTGCTACCAGCTTTGGGAATTACAAATCTGAGCATACGGACGGTTAACAGCAAACCCCAATATGGATTACAATGAGAAAACCTTTAAGAAGGCCAAGAAGTGCTGGACTGATTTTTTTGGTTAGCAACAAAAGGGCTACCTCTTGCTTTGAATCAGTCCTCTGTGACTGATTGAAACCTAGGGTCGCCAACTGACTCTAGATGTGCCTGATAGGCTTGATCTAGTCTTGGGTTTACCCCACTGCAAGCAGGGACATGTAGTGACATGTAGACACCTGATCGGTATCTGCAGAAGACAGCAGGAAAGAGAAGCCTCTCCCGCTCCCCACCGCTAAGTCCAATCAGAGCCAGGACTGCAGGACTTTTAAAAGCAGAAGCGCCATCAGGTGCCGGACCATCAAAAGCCCCAATGGGCATCTTAGAAGGAAGTGGGAAAGAGAAGCCCCTCCTGCTCCCTGCCGCCAAGGCCAATATATGGCCAGGACTGCAGGACTTTTAAAAGCAGAAGCGCCATCGGGCACTGGACCATCAAAAGCCCCGATCAGTGTCTGCAGAAGGGAGCAGGCAAGAGAAGCCACTTCCGAACCCCACCGCTGAGTCCAATCAGGGCCAAGACTGCAGGACTTTTAAAAGCCAAAACAACATCAAGCACGCCCGCACCTGGCGGGCCTTCACCTGAGGGCCTCACCAGAGGGCTCTTTGGCACAGCCATTCGGCAATGGCTCTTAGGCAAGGATCTCAACAGCTGCAGACCAACACAATGACAAGCAACACACGATAGCCAGCAAGACCACAGAGACACCGTAAAAAAATGAGTCTGACCATGCCACACCATTCAGGACCCCCAGGCCTTCAATCAAACCCCTATATGCAACCTACTACATCCTCCTCACCTGTACTCTAATAGCCACAACTCACTTTACCTACACACCTTACATCCTCACACATCCTTTCTATCACTGCCTTCCTGCTGCCACACACATCATCCAACCTCTGCACATCCCCCACCATCAAACAAAACAACAGAGCTAATAACACCCTATCACAATAACCATCAGAACTAACTACCCTCAACCAACACCTACACTTACCACAATCACCAAAACCCTCCAATGCATGCTCAGGAGTAATATGCGGAAATATTTCTGTATAGAAAGAGTGGTAGATGCATGGCATAGTCTCCCAGTGGAGGTGGTTGAGATGAGGACTATATCTGAATTCAAAAAAGCATGGGACAAACACAGAGGATCTCTAAAGGAAAAAAGGAGACTGTTGTAGTGGTTGATATGGAATGGCAGACTAGATAGGCCATGTAGTCTTTTTCTGACATCATGTTTCTATGTTTCTATAAATGTGTGATTGATAAGGAACAAGATCCAAGTCATCAAAGACCCTCTTTCAACCCACCACCTGGACCTCATCTGCATCACAGAATAATGGTGTGCTAATGAACCAACTACTACCCAATGATTACAGCCTTTTCCACTGCCCTCAATCTCACCGCAGAAGCGGAGGGGTGCTAGTCCTGGCCAAATCTCACCTCCACCTCCGATACCTGTCCACCAGCAGCACTGATGCAACTGATACCCTCACCATAACCAACAAGCAATTCACCATCTACCTCATCTACAGGGCATCAACCACCGACCTATCTGGCATATTTGCAAACACCAAAACAAACAAAAACCTCCTCGACCTGAGTGATTTTAACCTCCCTTCACTTCAACCAAAACACGCCACCTCATTTCTGGAAGCTATGACAACCATGGATCTCATCCAGATCATCCACACACCCACTCACCAGAAGGACAACACTCTTGATCTTATCTTCATCAATAATCAGTAACAGATTGGCTATTATCCCAGAATTTATGGATCAATCACAGCAAAACGGATGTCCTATTTGTCACGAGGAACCTCAAATTCACACCCCCTTCATCTCTACGAGTCAACAATGTAGAGTTGAAATCCAAATCCACAATTCGTTACCTCGGCATCACCCTGGACCAGCACCTGAACATGACAACGCATATAAAAAACATCACAAAGGCAATATACCATAAGATCAGAACTCTACGTCACCTCCGACACTTACTGGACTTCACAGACTACCGAACAACCTTTCAGGCTCTAGTCCTTCCACATGTTGATTTCGCGAATATTATTCTTCATGGCCTTCCACAGTCGACCTTAAACCCGCTCCGCTTAGCCTTGAATGCAGCCGCAAGAGTCCTCTCTGGATCATCAAGATCCGACCACATAACACCCATCATGAAGGATTTACATTGGCTACCTCTTCACGCCAGGATCCAATACAAATCACTGGTTCTTACCTTCAAAGCCCTAAATAACTACCCCCCTACGCCAATCAGCACGCTAATCCATGGCACCCTAGAAAATAGAAGCAGAAGATCTACTGCACGGAACACGTTAGCAGTCCCCAACCTAATGACTAAATGCACAAAAGCTACCTCCAACAGAGCCTTCTCCTTATTTGCCCCTTTAAACTGGAATGCACTCCCCCATGAAATCCGTGGAATAAAAAGCATCATACTATTCAGAAAAGCTTTAAAACTCCACCTATTCACAAAATATTACTCAGAAACCTCCAGTGATAGAAGCACATCCAACAACCTGCAAACTTCCCCCATATACCTGCCGCCCCTGCACGTCATCTCCTCAGATAATGGTTAGCTTCACAAAACTAATGCAACACCCATTTACATTAAAGTATTGTACATAGTTTGAGTTTAATATGTATTTAGTTCCCCTGGTTTCCTTCCCATGTTCAATTTCCTGTTCTTTGTAAACACAATGTTGTTTGTATACATTGTAGTATGCTTGTTTGATGTACACCGCGCTGATTTTAATAGCGCGGTATAGAAGCAAATGTTAAATAAATAATAAAATAAATAAATAATAACCTCACAACACACTCAAGCACTCCCCACTCAATACAATCCTGCTTACAACCATTGCCATCCAGATCACAAGGACTTGACAGTATCCCAAAAAGTAAAAACAGATTCCATGCAACTTATCACAGGGATTTCTCCAAGTCCTCCAATGATTTATGGACTTTTCTTTCAGGAACTTATCCAAACCTTTTTTTAAACTCAGCTACTCTCGCAGCAGTTGCCATATTATCTAGCAATGAACTCTAGATCTAGCAGATCTACAGATTTGGAAGAGGTAGGTCTGAAAGCAAGCCCATTCAACAGAGCTGCACCTTAAATCCTGTTCCCATACTTTCTGAAGACCAACTGAAGGTTCTTTCTCAAAACCTCTGAGAAGTCTGCATGCACAGAGAGGCAGGTCAGGAGTAGAGTGCAACTTCTTCATTTCAAGATCCAAGATGCATACAGCATATATAAGCGATAACCAATGAAACATCTGAGTACAAGAAAGTCCATATTTCAAGCAGGTTCAAGGAAATAAAATTAGCCTATCCTCTTCTAAGAAAGCACCCATGTCTCAGGTACCTCTAGATTATCATGTTGGCCAGTAGATTACAGACCCATAAACAATGATTAATGAGTTACTCCACAATGGCAGTTTAATGTCAGAGGTTTCTTATCAAGCTGAGTGAGGGCCCAATGAGATGCAGTTATACAGCAATTAGATTTAATTCTCACTGGAAGGGACATGCTTGACAGCCTATGAAGAGGCACAGGCGAGACTAACACCTCCTTGATTTCCAACCACAGGTCTGGTGCTACCCAGTAAGTAGGGTAAGTGTGGTAGGAGGGAGCTGGTGTTCAAGGGAGCTGCGCGGCACAGTGCAATGGTGTTCAGTGCCTGCAGGAACAGCCTGTCCCTTGGGCTGTAGAGCAGAAGACCAGTGTGTTGCTGGCCATGATCACAGACTTCTTCAGTGCTTGTGGAAGCAGCCTGACCTGTGGGCTGAAAGGGAGAGGAAGACCACTGAAGAGTTTTATTTTATTTTATTTAGACAGTTTTGTATACCGCCTTATCTTTCAATCAAAGCGGTCACAACACAATTGGGGGATACATTTAACACGCGGGGACATGAGACACATACACTAATACTTACAGGGAACATGGGCAATGGAGAGTTAAGTGGCTTGCCCAAGACCACAAGGAGCATCCGTGGGACTAGAAACCCCAGTCCTTCCGGCCCAAGGTTGCTGTCCTCTAGTGGGATTTGAACCCCCGACCTTCCGGCCTGAAGTACCTTGCCCCAACCACTAGGCTACTCCTCCCTCTTTGCTGGGGCTAGAGATGCACAGGAGGTAGGAGGAACAAATTTAAAGGGGCAGTGGGTTTGACAAAGAAAGATTGGGGGAAGAGAATGGAAGGCAAGAGGGAGGGAGAAAGAGACACATGCTGAGAAGGGAAAAGAGTTGGGGAGAGGAAGCAGGAGAGGGTCTGCAGGAATGGGTTGAAAGATTGCATAGTTTGGAGGTTGAAAAGAGGGGAGAAAAGGGAATAATGTATATACTCAAAAAGGCAGTGCCCCCCCCCCAAACAACACCCAGGCACCCTACTCTGTACCACGTACACAGCCATCTCTTTCATACACCACAGAAACATAGACACAGAGGCACCCCACCCATGCAGCGCACACACACACACACACACACACAAAGGTTCCTGACCCATGCAGCATGCAACACTATTTATAAAGGTTCCTCCTGCAGCCTCTACTACCATAACAAGACACACTTTATCATCTCTCATTGAACTCTTCCTGCACATGCACACAGCCCCACCCAGATATGTATACAAGTGCAAATGAAGGAAGGGGAAATATATCATTTTGTCATACAGTGAGTGCGCTGTTTCACATGCACACATAGTCCCAGACTGTGGCCTGCGTTGCTCACTACATAGAAGTTAAACAGGGGCACTTCCTGTCTCTTGCACAAGAGACAGGAAGTGCCCCTGTTTAACCTCTACATACTGAGCTGCACTGACAGCTACAACTTAGTACAGCCGCGGGGGAAAAAATAAAAACCTTCTGTGCCTGTTTACTCCCGTGGTTGTGCAGAGCTGAATCAGGGAGCTGGGCTTCGGGCCTCACTGGCTCCCTCTTAAGCCAGTCAGGTGTGCGCAGGGCCCCTCGTGGTGTAGAGCCATATGTATGCATGTGTGTGTGTGTGTGTGTGTGTGCATGAGGGGGAGGGCGCTGGCACTGGAAGAGGACTACTGCTAGGGCTAGAATGGAAAATAGGCTAATGTTGGGGGATGGGGAGACTGCGATTGAAAGGAAGACAATGCTGGGAGGGACTGGGACTGGAGGTGGGCTGATACTGGGGACCCAGAACTGGAAAACGGCTGATGTTAGGGGATGGAGAGAAAGGGACTGGAAGGGAGCCGAGACTGGGAGGGCCTGGAACTAGAAGACAAGTGATGCTGGGGGAGGACTAGAAGGGGATAGGGCTGCAGCTGGGGGAGAAAAAAAGAAGATGGGGGAGTAAGGATGGATAGGGGAACAGATATTTTGTATGGAAGAGAAGAAAAAAGGTCATATAGAGGGAAGAGATGAAAGAGAGGGGCATAAGAATGAATGCTGAGGTATGAAGGAGGAAAGGAAGAGTTACTGTATATCGAAGAAGGAAGTAACTGGGTGGGTGTGTGGAAGGGATGTAGAAAGCAGTACTGGGGACAGGGAGATAAAGGAGATTTTAAAATTGGGTGCGAGAAAAGAAGAAGACAGAATCTAAGATTGGCTAGGTATTGGGAGAATAAGTGGGGAATCAGATGGTGGACCCAGGAGCAGGCACAACTAACTGTGCAGGGGGTCCTACACAAGTATGCATGCTCTCGCAGGTAACAGAGGCACAAAACAATGAAACAAGGTATAAGTGCAGTTGGTGTCTAAAACCTTTATTGATGAGGAACCCCCAATGCGTTTCAGCTAAGCCTTCATCAGGGGGTCAAAAGCCTCAAAAACATAACAAATAAACATGAATATAAATAATAGGGTACAATAAAAACACAAAAAAAAGTGTTCATATATACATAAAGACATAAAGCAATAAACTAATTAATATGTAGATAAAAATCATCATAATGGATAATAATACATAGGGGTATGTTTACTAAACTGTCTTAACTTCGCAGCGGTGGTATTATCACGTGATAAGTGACGTTATCGCACAATTCATTATCGCGCGATAACATAGCGGCGGCGTTAAGGCACACTAACGCTGTGAAATCCGGGCCTGAAGGGTGGAGTAAGGTTTCCCAGAGGGCGGAGAGAAGGGGTCAATGGGCGGAGAGTGGGAGGGGATAGGCTCCAGGCACACTAACGCTGTGAAATCCGGGTCTGAACACTAACGCTAGTGAAACCCTCGCATTAAGGCACATTTGCAGGAAAGAGAAACCATTTACGTCAGCAATGTACAGCAAAGCCAGGGAAACCCCAAAAAAGTGATAGTTGTGATACATTTGCAGGGAACAAAAAGGCAAATAAACATATAAAAGGACCAGAACCACATCTAAAATCCCAATAACCAAGCTAGCCAATAGTGATATTAATGATAAACATAAAGCAACACTACTGACAAAGCATTTAAATTAAGATATCATGTTTGGAAGGGTCTATGCTCTGTCCCCCTACAAAATGAATGATCCCACATTGAAATAGCGCTGATCAGGATTTCTGTCGTTTAGATTGGGCAGGTTTGTTATGGCGTGCACATATGCAGCAACAGCAGAGCGGGCACGTAGGAAAGGGCAACTGTACTGATGCTGTAAATGTGATACAAGGGGCTGCAGGCGGCATATGCTGTGGTCCAGCTTGGGCACAGTGAGGGTTAGGAAGATGCCTAGGAGGCACATAGGAATGCCGAAACTGTAAAGCAGCAAGACAGCAACTGACAAGGGTCCAACATGGGCATGAGTGTGTGTCCCACAGTGTCACAGGGGATATTACCCAGCAGGTACCCCCAAGGGCACATAACATTGGCAGGCGGTGCAGGGGGGGAAGCGCGCATGTCCATGTAGGCACCCCTACCCAAGAACCCACACCATAGGCAGCTGACTACCAGCATACTGGATGGCCTGGGACTGCACCACCACAAGCATGGTGCCGGAGGGGTGCTTGTGGCGGAGGGGGCAGTGGCATCTGCCCACAGCAGACCATGGCCTAGCCCCTTGTAGGTGGGTGCCGTGCAATGCAATAGACAGGGTCTGTCAGATGAACAGTCATGGTATCCCCAGGGAATGAACTGTCCCTGTAGCAACAGTGTGGTGCAATACACACAGCCAGTGTGTTCAGGAGCAGAAGGTCACAAGTTCAAGTCCCAGCTGTGGCTCCTGCCAACCCTTTCACCATATTTTACCCAGTACTAAACAGTAGTAATAAAGACGGAACCTTTATTGCAGATAAAATAAACATGCCTGAAACACCTATATTTCACCCTGCAGAGCACAGACACCATAAACATGTGCAATCCCTAGAGCAGAGTTTCCCAACTGCAGTCCTGGAGGGCCAAACACCATTCAGGTTTCATGCCGTCCCTAATAAATATGCCTGTGCTGCACTAGTATACACCGCCCCCATTGTATGCAAATGTATCTCATGCATATTCATTAGGGACATCATGAAAACCTGAACATTGTTTGGCCCACCAGGACCAGAGTTGGGAACCTCTGCCCTAGAGCAGCAGCCAACAGGGGCATAAACACCCACACCCACAGTCTCCACTATCCAAAGCCTCATGGAGAGTCAGGCTGTTGGGCCCTGCGCGCAGCAGCATCTCCCAATACTAGCACTTGCATACCTTAGCAATGCCGCCCTAAACTTGGGAATACATTACACATATATCAAAAGGTTGTTATGATTAATGGCACATAACAATTCCTAAGTTAAGCACAATTTGCTGATAGAGCTGCATCATAGCAACCTTTCTGATATCTGTGGAGTGTGTTTCAGTTTTGGTTTCTGACAGTGTTTACTACCCCGGGGAGTGACCCCAAACGTATTGCGTACCATAGCCATGCCTGCACTGTGCCCAGGACTGGTGTGGTGGCCAGGGCTGCCAAAAGCCTCTATATTTGCACAATGCTGGCATAGGTGTGGGAGTGTGTGTCTGTCTATCCAGTGTGTTGTGGCTGCCTACACCTTACTCAGCCCACACCACTTGCACTGTTTCCAGTGTTAGCCTGCCAATGTGCATAATGAGGAACAAGGTACTGTGGGTATGGCCTGGACAGGGTGGCCTGGGCAGGATGCATCTGCACAGGGCATAGGGCAATGGCTGGGACATTGTAGTGCCCAGCCACTACCTGCACGGACAGGGTGGCCACAGCATGTCCTGCTGGGAGGTCACTCTCACTCTGACTGAGCAGTGACCACGGCATGGCTAGGTTCCCCCATCGTGCTATATAGTATTTCTCTCAAGTGATATTTATGGGTTGAGTTTTCTGCGACCCAATCACTGACTTATCTGCTTGTTGTGTGTGCTCACATCTCCTACAGGAACATGCACTATGGACTAGCTAGCAGACTGTCTGCAGTTAGTATGTGTATGGCTGGAACACCGTGCAGGGTGCAGCAGCTGGAGACTCACTGTGCTTGCTGCTGGAGAATGTCAGATAGTGGTGGGGTGCAGCTGAGCATTTCCAGTCCTACTGTCTGTCTGCCATTGTTTTATGGATGCGTACAGGTCTGCATTGACTGCCCTGTAGGGTGCCTGTTTTCCAGCAGGACCGGGGTTGATGGTCCCCTCTACTGCCACCATTGCAGGGATGTAGAATGTGGATCTGTTGGTGGGAGATTCTGTCCCCCACCCTGAGCCCCAGAGGGTGGGTTGGGTGGTGCTACATAATCCGCCTATGGGTCCAAACACCCCCCCCCTTCACTTAAATCATGTGACCATGGCACCTACACAGGTTATGCACTATTCTGGGTGCATCATAGTCCACAAGGGCTAGATGTGACTGGGAAATACAGACGAATACAGATGTATCCTAGGTGTGTCTGCAAGGACTACCTATCACACACTGGCACTGATAGCGACCTGCAGCATAGCCTATCTCAGCTAAAGCAGGTGCTGCGGACCTGGTGCTGGGCATCCCACCTCGCCCTCAGGGTGAGCACAGTACCCCCACAATGTGTCGTTCTGTAGCTACTCTGTGCCAGTACCACACACGGTCAGTTCCCCCTATCAGGCCGAGGTGCTTTGGGGGTGCATACCCCATCTTGTGATCATCTGTAGACTGCTCATCTGCATGTGTAGTGCATCATGGGTACGGGTGGGTTAACCTTATCCTGGTAACCACAGCAGACAGTTTGTGTGGTGACCTTCAGTCCTTCTGTAGCCAGCCAGGGGTTTGTTAGTAGCTATAGAGATGTAGCTCACTGGTTACTTCACTGACTGTGGAGACAGAGGTCATGGGTTTCATCCCACAGTGGTGTTATTTGATAGGGCTGTCTGAGGCATTTCCTTTTTTAATTTAAATTAGTGCTGCCAGCAAAAACACCCTCACAGTGCTGTAACCTTAAGGTGCCTCATAAGGCACCCTATAAAGTGCCCTATAAGGTGCCCTGTAAAGCACCCTATAGGGAACATTATAAAGTGCCTTGGTGGACATTGCACTTTATAATGTGCTCTCTGGAGTGCCTTATAGGGCGCCTTATGCGGCACCTTAGGTTAAGGCACTGTGAGGGTGTGTTTGCTGGCAGCACTAATTTAAATTTTTAAAAAAAACTTCAGACAGCACTGATTTAAAGTAAAGGGTAATGCCTCAGACAGCCTTACTCATTAAGCCCACTGGGGGATCAAACTCATGATTCTCGTTTCATCAGTCATTCTATTAACCAGTGTGCTACACCTCTGTTGCTGTGTTTGTAGGTCAGCGCGCCTAATTAAGGCTAATGGGCGTTAACGTGCCACGGCTCCCTCTATCGCGCGATAATGGACTTTATCGCACAATAACCCGAAATGCTACCTTAAGACCGGAACGCCCACTACCTTATATGGCATTCCTCACAGTAAGACTGCAACTAACGCCGGTAACATTAAGACGGTTTAGTAAACATAACCCATAATAAATATAACTCTAAATGTAAATTACAAATTTGGACATCAATCTCATAAAAAAGGGGGGGGGGAAGAGGGAAGGAAAAGGAGGAGGGGAGGGGAGGGGGGGAAGGGGAGGGGGAGGAGGGTGGAGGATGGAAGGGAGAGGGAGGGGGAGGGGGAGGGGGAGGGGAGGTGGGGGAAGGGAAAACAAAAAATGAATCATATAACCATAATAAATGATACGACCAGAAATAACAGTAAAAACCTGGATACATTTTAAGCAAAAGGGTAAAGTTAATTGAAGTCTATATCTCTTGTAAGTAGATGAGAAGGAACTATTAGATGGACAGCAAGACAATGTGTTATGGTATACATATGCACTCACTTGTGATATACACCTAAACTATTGCACATATATTCTTCATTCACAACCTGAAAATAACAAAAATCACCATAAATAGCACATATAAGAAGTGTGTGAGAGAACCAACCAGTGACGTTCAAAAAGGAAGCAATTAAGTGACAAGCCGGTAACCAAGTCGGGCTATGTATTTCTGGGACAGAAGTAAGGAAGGCATAGTAAAACTAGCAAAAGCTTTAGGGGTATGTTTACTAAAGTTTCCTAACGTGCTCGCCGCGTTAGTCTGCAGGATGCCATATAAGGAGTGGGCGGTCCGGCCAAAAATAGAGCAAAATGGGATTAGCGCGCACCGCGCGCTCTTGTGCGCTGCGCACAGTAGCGCACGAGGAATGCGCGCAGGAAGCATAAGCAGGCGCGCTGATGTGCAAACAGAGAAACAGGGCTGCAGTGCAATGATAAAGACACGGACAGATGGTGCAGGGGACATGGGTTCAATCCCCTACTGTACCCAATGAATAAGGCTGGCTGAGGCACTACCATTTATGTGTAATATTGCATTATGAGGCTTTTTAATTTTATTTTAATTACTGCTGCTAGCAAATGCACTCTCTCAAAGCGCTGTAACATAAGGTGCTGCATAAGGCATCCCATAAGGCACCCCAGAGGGCACATTTTAAAGTGCACTGTCCGCCACGGCACCCTACAATGTTGCTTAAAGGGTGGCCTATAGGGCGCCATATAGGGTGCCCTATGAGGCACAGCAAGGTCATAGCACTATTTTTGATGGCAGCACTGTGCATTTAAACGCATGAAAATCTTAAGTAGGTGCGCTGACATGCAAGGTGGAACAGCAGTGTAGCACAATGGTTAAGGCACTGACTAATGATACAGGGGTCATGAATTCAATCCCCAGTGTGCCTAATATGTAAGGCTGGCTGAGTCATCAGCTTTGACATGTAAGCATTGTTTCCTGCTGCACTTTATTTGTATTTTATTAATTGCTGCCATCAATCACACCCTCATGTGCCGTAACCTAAGGTGCCGCATAAGGCACCCTATAAGGCACTCCATAGGGCACATTATAAAGTGCACTATCCGCCACAGCACCCTATAATGTCCCCTATAGGGCACCCTATCAGTCGCTCCATAGGATACTGTATAGTGCACCTTATATGGACGGTAACCATAAGGTGCCCTATAAAGCTCCCTCTGAGAAACCTTATGGGTACAGTACGCTGAGGGTGTTTTTGCTGGCAGCACTAATGTACATTAAAAATAGATAATGCTTTGGACAGCCCTATCAAATAGCCCCACTGTGGATTTGAACCCATGACCTCTGGTTCCACTGGCAGTGAAGTAACCAGTGGGCTACAGCTACTAACAAATCCCTGCCTGGCTGCAGAAGGACTGCAAGTCACCACACAAACAGTCTGCTGTGGTCACCAGGATAGGGTTAACCCACCCATACCCATGATGCACTGCACATGCAAATCAGCAGTCTACAGATGATCACAAGATGGGGTATGCACCCCCACAGCACCTCGGCCTGGTAGGGGGAACTGACCGTGTGTGGTACTGGCACAGAGTAGCTACACACCGTCACATTGTGCAGGTACTGCACTCACCCTGAGGGTGAGGTGGGGCGCCCAGCACCAGGTCCACAGCAGAGATAGGCCATGCTGCAGGTCCCCAGCAGTGCTAATGTGTGAGATACATAGTTTCTGCAACCACACTTTGGATATATCTATATGTCTCAGTCAGGTGTAGCTCCTATGGACCCCTAGGAGAATTATGTGTCACCACCCTCCTCCTCCAGGGCTGAGGGTGGGAAACAGGGTCTCCCACCAATAGATCCACATTCTACCTCCCTGCAATGGTGGCAGCAGAGGGGACCATCAACCCCAGTCCTGCTGGGGAACCCTACAGGGCAGTCAATGCAGCTCTGTACACATCCATAACGCACTAGCAGACAGACATTAGGCCTGGATATGCTAAGCTGCACCCCACCACTATCTGATATTCTCCTGCAGCAAGTCTTCAGCCGCTGCACCCTGCAAGGCGCTCCATCAAGACACATACTAGCTGCAGACAGTCTGCTAGCTAGTCCATAGTGCATGTTCCTGGTGGAAATGCGTGCACCCAGAATTGGGATGTCAGCATACACACCAAGCAGATAAGTCAGTGACTGGACCCCAAAAGGAAACCCATAAATAACACATGATAGAAATACTATATAGCAATATGGGGGTGCCTAGCCATGCTGTGGTCACTGCACAGTCAGGATGAGAGTGATCTCCCAGCAGGACATGCTGTGGCCACCCTGTCTGTGCAGGTGGTGGCCAGGCACTACAATGTCCCAGCCAGTGCCCTATGCCCTGTGCAGATGCATCCTGGCCAGGCCACCCTGTCCGGGCTATACCCATGGTACCTTGCTCCTCATTATGCACATTGGCAGGCCAATACTGGCAACAGTGCTGGAAGTGTGGGCTGTGGAGGGTGTTTGCAGCCACCACACACTGGATAGACAGACACACACTCCCACACCTATGCCAGCATTGTGCTACTATAGAGGAGTTTAGCAGCCCTGGCCACCACACCAGTCCTGGGCACAGTGCAGGCATGGATATGGTACGCAATACTGTTGAGGGTCACTCCCCAGGGTAGTAAACACTGTCAGAGACCAGACCTGCAGCACACTCCACAGACATCAGAAAGGTTGCTATGATGGAGCTCAATCAGCAAACTGTGCTTAACGTAGGAATTGCTATCTGCCAGTAATCATAGCAAACGTTTGATAGCTGTGTACTGTATTCCCAGGTGTAGGGTGGCATTGCTAAGGTATGCAAGTGCTAGTATTGGGAGATGCACGCAGGGCCCAATGTCCTGCCTCTCCAGGAGGCATTGGCTAATGGAGCCTGTGGATGTGGGTGTGGGTGTGTCTGCCCCTGTTGGCTGCTGCTTTACGGCAGAGGTTCCCAACTCCAGTCCTGGTGTACCAAACACTGTTCGGGTTTTCATGCTGTCCCTCATGAATATGCATGAGATACATCTGCATACCATGGGGGTGGTGCATAGATATGCAGCACAGGCATCTTTATTAGAGGCAGCATGGAACCTGAATGGTGTTTGGCCCTCCAGGACTGCATTTGGGGGACTCTGCTCTAGGTAATGCGCATGTTTCTGGTGTCTGTGCTCGGTGGGGTAAAATATAGGCGTTTGAACCATGCGTATGTTCTCTGCAATAAAGGTTTGTCCTTACTATCACAGTTTAGTAGTGGGTAAAATATGGGGACTGGATTGGCAGTAGCCCCAGCTGGGACTTGAACTTGTGATTTTCTGCTTTTGACCACACTGGCTGTGTTCACCGCACCACACTGTGCTCACAGCGACAGTGCAGTCCCTGGAGATACCATGGTTGTTTGTCAGACAGAGCCTGTCTGTTGCAGTGCATGGCACCCACCTACACAGGGCTAGGCCATGGTCGGCTCTGGGCAGCTGCCACTGCCCCCCTCCACCACCAGTACCCCTCTGCCACCATGCTGACATGCTCTTCTGCTGGTGGTGGTGGTGGTGTGCAGTCTCAAGCCATCCAGTGTGCAGGTAGGCGGCTGCCTATGGTGCGTGTTCTGGGGTAGGGGTGCCTGCATAGGCGTACACGCTTCCCCCCAACACCGCCTGCCAATGTTCTGTGCCCTTGGGGGTACCTGCTGGGTACTATCCCCTGTGACACTGTGATAGACACTTTCGTGCCCATGTTGGGCCCTCATCAGTTGCTGTCTGTCTGCTGTTCAGTTTCAGCATTCCTAAGTGCCATCTAGGCATCTGCCTAGTCCGCACTGTGCCCCAGCTGCACCACAGCATGTGCCGCCTGCAGCCCTCTGTATCCCCTTTCCTAGCATCTGTCCAGTTGCCCATTCCGACATGCCCGCCCTGCTGTTGTGGAACATGTGCATGCCATAGGTAACCAGTCCAATGGAGAGGGAAACCCTGATCAGTGCTATTTCACTGTGGGATCATTCACCTTGTATGGGGACGGAGCGTAGACCCTTCCAAAATTCATATTTACTTTTTGGGGCTTTCTTGGGAGTGTGTTTTGATGTTTCCCATTACTATCACTATTGCCCAGCTTGATTATGATTTTTTTTAATTTTGTTGGGGTCCTTTTCAATGTTTATTTGTACTTTTGTTCTGTGCACATGTATCACACTTATCACTTTTTTGTAGGTTTCCTTGGTTTTGCTGTACATTGCTGACAGAAATGGTTTCTCTTCCCTTTAAATTGGCTCTAACGCGAGGTTTTCACTTGCGTTATTTTTGGCCTCGAATTTCACCTCGCTAGTGTGCGGGGACTCTCTCCCCTCCCACTCTCCACCCATTGACCCCTTCTCTCCACCCCAGGGGAGCCTTCCTCCGCCCTCCGGAAGCCTTTCCCCGCCTTCAGCGCTCATGTGCGCCGCTGTGCGCATGAGCGCGCACTAAAGCGCATTTTTGCCCCATAAAGCATCATTAGCGTGCGCTAAGGTACCTTAGCGCGCACACGTTAAGAAACTTTAGTAAACATACCCCTTAGTGAAGTATGTAAAGAAATTAGAGGTATGTTTACTAAAACCCTGGTAATGTGCGTGTCCCGCTAGTGTGCAGGTGCCATATAAGGAGTGGGCATGTCTGGCTGAATAAAGCAAAACCGGGATTATTCATGCGCTAATGTGCGCGGTGCCCATGTGCGCCCCGCACATTAGCGCATGAGAAGGCTGCGCGGGAGGCATAAGTGGCGCGCTGATGTGTAAGCAAAGGAGTAGAGCCACAGCACAATGGTTAAGACACTGACTAATGATGCAGGGATCAGGGGTTCAATCCCCAACAGTGCCCAATGAAGATGGCTGGCTGAGGTATTACTTTAGGAGGCGTTTAAATAATGGGCAGCATAAGGCGGCACGCTGATGTGCATAAGGCAGCATGCTATTGCTTTAGGAGGCATTTTAATATTGGGCAGCATAAGGTGGCGCGCTGATGCACAAGCACAGGAGCAAAGCCACAGCACACTGGTTAAGACACTGACCAATAGTGCAGGGGTCAAGGGTTCAATCCCCCACTGTGCCCAATGAAGAAGGCTGGCTGAGGCATTACCTATTATGGGTAAGTGTGCTTTAGGAGGCATTTTATTTTTTATTTTAATTACTACTACTAGCAAACGCACTCTCAAAGCGTGTTAACATAAGGCGCCCCATAAGGCACATTTTAAAGTGCACTGTCCACCAAGGCACCCTAGAATGTTGCTGATAGGGCGCTTTATAGGGTGCAGTATGAGTTACCGCAAGGTCACAGCAATGTTTTTGATGGCAGCACTGTGCAGTTTAAGGAATGCACAGCATAAGTAGGTGCACTGACATGCAAGGAGGAGCAGCAGTGTAGCACAATGGGTAAGGCACTGACTGCTGATACAGGGGTCATGAGTTTGTTCCCCAGTGTGCCTAATACATAAGGCTGGCTGTGGCATCAGCTTTGCAATGTATGTATTTTTTCCTGTAGCACTTTAGTTGTATTTTATTAATTGCTGCCAGCAAACAGGTCCTCACGTGCCGTAATTGAAGGTGCCGCATAAGGCACCCTATAAGGCACTCCATAGGGCACATAGGGCACTGTCCGTCACGGCACCCTAAAATGTCCCCTATAGGGCACTCTATAAGTTGCTCCACAGGATAACGTATAGTGCACCTTATATGGACGGTAACCATAAGGTAACCTACAGGGCGCCCTATAAAGCACCCTCTGAGGCACCCTATGGGTACAGTACGATGAGGGTGTTTTTGCTGGCAGCAATAATGTACATTAAAAAGAAATAATGCTCTGGGCAGCCCCATCAAACAACCCCACTGTGAGTTTGAACCCATGACTTCTGGCTTCACAGCCAGTGAAACAACCACTGTGCTACAGCCCTATAGCTACTAGCAAGCCCATAAATGGCTGCAGAGGGAGTGCACGTCACCACTCAGACAGTCTGCTGTGGTCACCAGGATAGGGTTAGCCCACCCATACCCATGATGCACTGCACATGCAAATCAGCTGTGCACAGATAAACACAAGATGGGGAATGCACCCCCACAGCACCTCAGCCTGGTAGGGGGAAGTGACCATGTGCACCCCTACAGCACCTCGGCCTGGTAGGGGGTACTGACTGTGTGTTTTACTGGCACAGAGTAGCTACACACCGTCACATTGTGCGGGTACTGTGCTCTCCCTGAGGGTGCGGTGAGGCGCCCAGCACCAGGTCCACAGCACCTTCCATGTATGAAAAAGGCTATGCCAGAGGTCTATAACAGTGTTAATCTGTAAGATAGGGAGTTTCTGTAGAAACACCTTGTATTATTCCTGTCTGTCTCAGTCAGGTGTAGCTCTTATGGATCTCTAGGTGGGCTATGTACCACCACCCCCCTTCACTAGGGCTGAGGGTGGCAAACAGGGTCCCCTATCAACAGTTCCACATTCTACCTCCCTGCAATGGTGGCAGTAGAGGGGGCCATCAACCCTGGTCCTGCTGGGGAACAGACACCCTACAGGGAAATCAATGCAGCTCTGTACACATACATAACACAATAGCAGACAGACTTTAGGCCTGGATATGCTAAGCTGCACCCCACCACTATCTGATATTCTCCTGCAGCAAGCCTTCAGCCGCTGCACCCTGCAAGTCGCTCCATCAAGACACATACCAGCTGCAAACAGTCTGCTAGCTAGTCCATAGTGCGTGCTCCCAGTGGAAATGCGTGCACCCAGAACTGGGATGTCAGCATACACAACAAGCAGATAAATCAGTGACTGGGCTCCAAAAGGAAACCCATAAATATCACATGAGAGAAATACTACATAGCACTATGGGGGTGCCCAGCCATTTATTTATTCATTTATTTATTTAACAATCATTTATATCCCGCATCTTCCAGAGTTCAGATGCTGCTGGCATGCTGTCGTCACTGCACAGTCAGGGTGAGAGTGATCCCCAGCAGGACATACTGAGGTCACTCTGTCTGTGTAGGGGGTGGCCGGGCACTACAATGTCCCAGCCAGTGCCCTATGCCCTGTGCAGATGCATCCTGGCCAGGTCACCCTGTCCGGGCTATACCTATGGTACCTTGCTCCTCATTATACACATTGGGAGGCCAATACTGGCAACAGTGCTGGCAGTGTGGGCTGTGGAAGGTGTTTGCAGCCACCATACACTGTATAGACAGACACACACTCCCACACCTATGCCAGCATTGTGCTACTATAGAGGAGTTTAGCAGCCCTGCCCACCACACCAGTCCTGGGCACAGTACAGGCATGGATATGCTATGCAATACTGTTGGGGGTCACTCCGCAGGGTGGTAAACACTGTCAGAGACCAGACCTGAAGCACACACCGCAGACATCAGAAAGATTGTTATGATGGAGCTCAATGAGCAAACTGTGCTTAACGTAGGACTTGCTATCTGCCAGTAATCATAGGAAACGTTTGATAGGTGTGTACCGTATACCCAGGTGTAGGGTGGCATTGCTAAGGTATGCAAGTGCTAGTATTGGGAGATGCACGCAGGGCCCAATGTCCTGCCTCTCCAGGAGGCATTAGGCAATGGGGCCTGTGGGTGTGGGTGTGGGTGTGTCTGGCCCTGTTGGCTGCTGCTTTACGGCAGAGTTTCCCAACTCCAGTCCTGGTGTGCCAAACACTGTTCGGGTTTTCATGCTGTCCCTCATGAATATGCATGGGATATATCTGCATACCATGGGGGTGGTGCATAGATATGCAGCACAGGCATCTTTATTAGAGGCAGCATGGAACCTGAATGGTGTTTGGCCCTCCAGGACTGCATTTGGGGGATTCTGCCGTAGGTAATGCACATTTCTATGGTGTTTGTGCTGTGTAGGGTAAAATAGGGGTTTTTGACCCATGCGTATGGTCTCAGCAATAATGGTTCAGTCTTTACTACCATGATTTCTTCATGGGTAAAATAAGGGGACTGGGTTGGCAGGAGCCCCAGCTAGGATTTGAACTTGTGACCTTCTGGTCCTAAAGGCACTGTCTGTGTCCACTGCACCACTGTCTTAGCACAAAAACAGTGTGTTCCCTGGGGAGTCCATGGCTGTTTGTCAGACAGGGCCTGTCTGTTGGAGGGCACTGCACCCACGTGAAGGGGGCTAGGCCACCGTCTGCTGTGGGCAGCAGCCACTGCCCCCTCCACCAACGGTACCCCTCCGCCACCATGCTGACATGGCCTTATATTGCTGACAGCATCACAGCTAAATGATATGTGGCCCTCCAGGACTGCATTGAGGGGACTTTGGTCTAGGTAATGCGCATGTTTCTGATGTCTGTGCTCTGTAGGGTGAAATAGAGGTGTTTGGACTATGCTTATGTTATCTGCAAAAAAAGGTTGGTCTTTACTAGCATGGTTTAGTGGTGGGTAAAATATGGGGATTGGGTTTGCAGGAGCCCCAGCTGGCACTTGAACTGGTGATCTTTGGCTCCTGAACACACTGTCTGTGTTCACTGCACCACACTGTGGCCACAGAGACAGTGCAGTCCCTGGAGATAGGAAACCTGCCCAAAGGAGACATAAACCCTGCTCTGCACAATTTCACTGTGGGATCATTCACCTTGTATGGGGACGGAGCGTAAAAATAATAATTATTATTTTTTACGCTCCGTCCCATTCAAGGTGAATGATCCCACAGTGAAATTGTGCAGAGCTGGGTTTGTGACCCTGCTCTGCACAATTTCACTGTGGGATCATTCACCTTGTATGGGGACGGAGCGTAGGCCCTTCTAAAATTCATATTTCTTTTTTGGGGCTTTCTTGGGAGTGATTTTTGATGTTTTCCATGACTATCACTGTTGCCCAGCTGTATTATATTTTTGTAGAATTTTGTTGTGGTCATTTTCAATTTTTATTTGCTATTTTGTTCTGTGCACATGTATCATACTGCTCACGTTTTGTAGGTTTCCCTGGTTTTGCTGTACATTGCTGACAGAAATGGTTTCTCTTACCTTTAAATCGGCTCTAACGCAAGGTTTTCACTCGCGGTATTTTTTTCATCGAATTTCAGCCCCGCTCCTGTGCGGGGAGCCTCTCCCCTCCCACTCTCCACCCATTGACCCCATCTCTCCGCTCCTGGGGAGCCTTCCTCCTCCTTCCGGGAGCCTTTCCACGCCTCTATCGCTCATTTGCGCGACGCGCACATGAGCGGGCCCGTTAGTGCGGCACGCACTTGTGCGGGGCCCAAAAATGCATCATTAGCATGCGCTAAGGTACCTTGGCGCACGCTCAAGTGCGCCCCGCACAGTAGCGCGGTTTAGTAAACATACCCCTTAGTTTCCATATGACTTATAAATGAAGCCATCGGGCTATAAAAAAATGCACAACTCCAATGTGAACCAATACCTTGTCTTCTAAATTTGTATGATACATGATTGTGTTCAATAAGGAAAAGAACGTCTAACGTTGTCCCGGAGCACATTAAAATCCTTATTAACCTCTCCCTTCCTATAATTATAGAAAAAATCACAATAGGGTGGTGTCTGTGAAAAGAGACTTGTCACTTAAAGGCTACATTTTTGAACTTCATCTGTTGGTCCTCTCACACATTTTTTATATGTGCTATTTATGGTGATTTCTGCTATTTTCAGGTTGTGAATGAAGAATATATGTGCAATAGTTTAGGTGTATATCACAAGTGAGTGCATATGTATACCATAACACGTCTTGCTGTCCGTCTAATAGTTCCTTCTCATCTACTTACAAGAGATATAGACTTCAATTAACTTTACCCTTTTGCTTAAAATGTATCCAGGTTTTTACTGTTATTTCTGGTCATATTTTTTATTGTGGTTGTATGATTCTCTCTTTGTTTTTCCCGCTCCCCTTCTCCTCCCCCTCCCCTTTCTCTCACTCCTGCCCCCTATCTCCTTCCCCCCTCCCCACCCCCAATTCTTCCCCTCACTTTCCGCCCCTCCCCCCTTCTTCCCCTCCTCCTTTTCCTCCCCCATTCCTCCCCCTTTCCTCCCCCTCCCCCCTTTTTTATGAGATCGACATCCACATTTGTACTTTACTTTTAAATTTATATTTATATTTGTTATTAGTCATTATTTATTATTATCTATTATGATGATTTTATTTACATGTTATTATTTATCAGTTTATGCCTTATGTCTTTTATGTATATATGAGTATGAACACCTTTTTCAAAATGGCTATCATCTTGTTTTTATTGTATCCTATTATTTATGTTCATGTTTATTTATTATGGGGTTTTTTTTAGGCTTTTGACCCCCTGATGAAGGCTTAGCCTAAACACATTGGGGTTCCTCATCAATTAAGCTTTTAGACTACACTTATATCTCACTCCGTTGTTTTGTACAACTCACTGTGCATGCACTCTGGCATTGTACAGCTTCATCTTTCTTTCTCTGAGTCAGCAACAGCAGCCAATGTTGCCTGTAGCTTTCACTTCCAGTGCGCAGATCCAGTCACTAGAAATGAATGCTACAGACAGCACTGTCTGCTGCATGCTGACACAGAGAAAGAAAGCTAAAGCTGGGGATGGTGCTATGAGATCTTTCTGCCGCTGACTCAGAAAAAGAAAGACGATGCCAAGGATAGGGTTGCTTGATATTTTTTCCTAGAGGGAAGGACAGAGAGAAGGAGAAAAAGAAAGATGGGATATGCTGGATGGGGATGTGTCTGTATGCATATATATATATATTTTATGGAGAGAGTGAGGTGGATTTTAGGTTATGAGACAGAAGGGATATATTGGCCTGGAATAGAGAGGAACAGTGGAGGAGAGAAGATGCCGGGCTGGGAAGGGAGATGGGAGAGATGCTGGACCATTGCAGGGGGAGAGGATAGAAAAGGGGAAGAGGATAGAAAGCTGATGGTCTATGGGGGGGAGGGTCATCTTTGGTGGGGGGAAAGGGCTAAGGAGGTGGAAGAGAAAGCATGAGATGCTGGACTTTGGGGGTAAAGCAGAAGGGTGATGGGATTGGGAGATGCTGACTCAAAGGCACACATTGTATTTTGAGACAAAATCTTACTGCCTTCTGGAAGACAGGTCTAAGGGGCCTGTGAAGCGGCTGGTGCCCTTCTTTTCAGACTCCACCCATTCACTGAGGGCACACTATCCAGATTCCCAGGGGTCTCTGGATTCTCAGTATTACCAACCTGGAAGCCTTTCTTCCCCTCTGCTGTTGGGCTTTGAGCTCATCCTCAGTCCTGTTGTGAAGTGCATGGGCCCAGGGTCTTGGCTCCTTCCAGAGGAAGTCCCTCCTAAGCAGCACAATGAAGGTTTGGGGCCCATTCACGGGTTTCTTCAGTTTGAGGCAGGCTTCACTGGGTGCTAGATACCATTCAGTTCGACTATGACTTACATAGAAACATAACAGTAGAAAAAGACCACATGGCCTATCTATTCTGCCCTTCCATATAAACTAAAATAGTCCCTTTTTTCCTTAAGAGATCTTCTGTGTTTGTCCCATACTTTTTTTTAATTCAGATACTATCCTTGTTTCTGCTACCTCCACCTGGAGACTATTTCAGGCATCTACCAGTCTTTCTGTAAAAAAATATATTACTCCTGAGTCTATCCCCTTTCGCCCTCATCCTATGTCCCCTCATAACAGAGTTTTCTTTCAGTCGAAAGAGGCTCTCCTCTTGTGCATTAATGCCATGGACATATTTAAACATTTCTTTCATATCTCCTCTATCTCACCTTTCCTCTAACATATACATATTAAGATCTTACATCTGTCCTCATATGTTTTATAATGAAGACCACTAACCATTTTAGTAGCCACCTTCTTGGAGTACAAAGAGCCGATTCCGGATACCTTCATTATCTCCCCATGTGGGTCTGCAAGCAAAAGTGCCACTGTGTGGGCCACCTTGGACAAGTTGCTGCGCCTAAAGGCAATAGTTCCCACCTCACTGGATGAGTGGGGCAAGGGCAGATACTCCATCAATTTCATTGTGCCCAAAAAGGGCAGTTCCTTCTGGCCTATTCTGGATCTCAAGGGGCTCGACAAGCACTTGCGTGTTCTGTGTTTCTGGATGGAAACATTGTGCTCCGTGATTCAAGCAGTGCACTGAAGGGAATTCTTGGCTTCTCTGGATCTGGCCAAGGCACATTTTTCATGTCCTGATCCAGGCGGATCAGCAGAAGTATCTGTGTTTTCTATGCTTGGCTCTCACTTTGAGTTCACTGCTCTCCCTTTAGGGCTTTCCACCGCCCCAAGGATGTTCTCCAAGGTCATGATGGAAGCAGCTACGGCACTTTGACATCAATGGATCTGTGCCCAGCCATATCTGGATGACTGGTTCATCCAGGCCTGTTTCTTTTCAGAAACATCTCGGGTGGTGTCCTGCATGGTGTCCATTTTGGAAAGCCTCAGCTGGGTGATCATTTGGGGAAAGAGCCAGCTTTTGCCTTCCCAGTCCTTGGAGTTTCTGGGAGCATGTTTTGACACTTGAATGGGCAAAGTCTTCCTGCCAGAAGAGATAGTCCAAAGACTGTTGGATTGCCTGGAGCTGTTTTGTGTGCAGCAGGCTCCCAGAATCTGGGGATTATCTTCAGATTGATGGTGGCGACCACAAAGATGGAGCCATGGGCACGTGCTTACATGCGACCGCTTCAGTGGTCCTTGATAGCTTGGTGGTTCCTGAGTTCTCAGGAGTTCAAGCACAGGTTCCTGCTCCCATTGATAGTGAAGTTAAACCTGCAGTGGTGACAGCAGCCCTGTCATCTAAGGAAGGGCGTGTTGCTGGACGATTTCTCCTGGATCCTCCTGATGATAGATGCCAGCCTCTCAGACTGGGGAGCCTATTGCCAAGATCATATGGCCTAGGGCCATTGGAACCACAGGAAAGCGGTGTGGTCCATCAACCACCTCAAAGTGAGGGCCATCAGGTTGGCTCTTCTGCGTTTCTGACCTCTGGTCGAAGGCTGGGCAGATCAAGTGTTTTCAGACAATGCCATCACAGTAGCTTATGTCAATTGACAAGGCAGCATGAGGAGTCCTGGAGTAGCTCCGGAGATGGCTCTACTGTTTCCCTGGGTGAAGAAGAACCTCTTAGCCTTGTTGGCACAGCATATTGCTGGGGTGGACAATGTGGAAACAAACTTCCTCAGCCAGCACTCTCTGGATCCTGGAGAGTGGGAGTTGAGTCAGGAGGCATTCCAGTTAATTCTGCGCCACTTGGGTTGCTCTGAAATAGATCTGATGGTGACCCACAGCAATGTCAAAGTTTGCCACTTCCTCAGTCATTGCAGGGAAACAGGATCCGAGGGCATCGATGCCCTGACCCAGCCATGGCCAAGTCAGCACCTGCTGCACATGTTTCCTCCATGGCTCCTAGTGGGGTGTGTACTTCAGCATATAGAATGCCACCCGGGCAGGAGTGTACTTCAGCATATAGAATGCCACCCGGGCAGGATTGTTCTGGTGGCGCCAGATTGGCCAAGGAGAGTGTGGTTCGGAGACCTGATGTGACTCCTGTGGGCGCCTTCTCTTGTTGCCTCCATCTCAGGGCCTATTTGGCAGGGACTGATTGCCCTGAAGCACCCAGTTCCCTTCTTGCTTATGGCTTGGCTCTTGGGCGCATTTTCTTGTTGCCTCCATCTCGGGGCCTATTTGGTAGGGAGTGATTGTCCTGGAGCACCCAGTTCCCTTCTTGCTTATGGCTTGTCTCTTGAAAGGAGACAGCACGTAAGGGCTTCTCTTCTGCGGTGGTCTCTGCTTGGAGTCCGGAGGTCTACCAAGCTGGTATATGGGTGGATCTTCTGCCTCTTTAAGCAATGGTGTGGTGCTCAGCAGTTGGCCTCTGATGTGGCCAAGGTGCCATCTCTGTTGGCCTTTCTACAGGATGGCCTGGAGAAGGTCCTTTCCCTCAACTCCCTGAAAGTTCAGGTGACAGATTTATCCTGTTTCCGAGGTCCAATGGCTGGTAGGTCTCTAGCCTTGCACCCGGATGTCTCATGCTTTCCCCGGGGGGGGGGGGGGTTGGCATCTGCACCCTTCCCTTCAATCTATGATCCCTTCTTGGGATTTGTGTCTGGTGCTTAGAGCTCTGATGATGGCACCCTTTGAGCATTTGAAACACACTACCTTAAATGATTTGATGCTCAAGACAGTCTTCTTGGTTGCGATTTGTTCTGCAAGGCTAGTTTCCAATCTGCAGGCTCTGCCTTGCTAAGATCCTTATCTGTTTTTTTCAAAAAAGGCAGTTTCGGTTTGGCCTGTGCCTTCCTTCTTGCCTGAGGTAATTTCTCCAAGTGGTCTGCCTACCCTCATTCTCGAAGAAGCCATGTCGGGGGAAGGATAAGGATCTTCCCTTGTGGATGTCCGGAAGGTGCTTCTCCAGTACTCAGAGGTTATGAATTCCTTTCGTAAGTCCGTCTATCTTTTTGTACTCTTTGCTGACACGGTGGCCGAGTCAACATTGGGGTGTGGATTAAGGAGGCCATTGCCTTAGTGTATCTCTTGCGGAACTGGTCAGTTCTGGAGGGTGTGTGCGAAAATTCTACCCAAGCACAAACATCCTTATAGGCAGAGTGGAGTTCGGTAGCCCCTACAGACATTTGTTGGACAGTGATGTGGGCATCACTTTCCACTTTTGTCAAGCATTACCATTTGGATATCCACTCGTGAGCAGACATGGCCTTTGGCTTAATGGTTTGCAAGCTGCTGTGTCCTCTTGCCGTCCAGTGAAGCTGTAGCTTTGGAACATCCCACTTATCTGAACTGGTCTAGCAGGATGATATGGAAAGTGACATTTTACTTACCAGATTATGTCCTTTCATTGAGTCAAAAGAGCATAAGAACATAAGAAAGGCCATGCTGGGTCAGACCAAGGTCCATCAAGCTCAGTATCCTATTTGCAACAGTGGCTAATCCAAATCACAAGTACCTGGCAGGTACCCAAAGTCTACAACATCCACATTGGTCATCCTGGGGTAAGCAGTGGATTTCCCGAGTCCTCTTTAATAATGGTTTATGGACCTTTCCTCCAGGAACTTGTCCAAACCTTTTTTAAACCCAGCTACACTACCAGCTTTTACTACATCCTCCGGTAATGAATTCCAGAGTTTGATTACGCATTGAGTGAAAAAATATTTTCTCTTATTAGTCTTAAATGTGTTATGACAGAAAGGTTTAAATTGTTGTTTTAACAAAAGTATCTATACAAAGGTGATAGAAGAATGTAAATTGTAATTTTTACTGAATGATCAGGAAATTAGGCAAAAGAGTAGAGGCTTCTAAAAGTGCTTTGCAAAAAAAAAAAACTGTCACTCCATTGTTCTACACTTAGGGGTATGTTTACTAAACCGTCTTAATGTTACCGGCGTTAACTCCATCGATAATGTGAAGAATGCCATAAAAGGAATGGGCGCTCCGATCTTAAGGTAGCAGTTCAGGTTATCGCGTGATAAAGTCCGTTATCACGCGATAGAGGGAGCCATGGCACGTTAACGCGCGTTAGCCTTAATTAGGCGTGCTGACCTACAAACACAGCAACAGAGGTGTAGTACAATGGTTAATACATTGACTGATAAAACAGGGGTCATGAATTTGATCCCCCAGTGGGCTTGATGAGTAAAGCTGTCTGAGGCATAACCCCTTACTTTAAATCAGTGCTGTCTGAGGCATTTTCTTTTTTAATTTAAATTAGTGCTGCCAGCAAACACACCCTCACAGTGCCGTAACCTAAGGTGCCACATAAGGCGCCCTATAAGGCACTCCAGAGGGCACATTATAAAGTGCACTGTCCGCCAAGGTGCCTTATAATGTGCCTTATAGGGCGCCTTATGAGGCACCTTAAGGTTACAGCACTGTGAGGGTGTTTTTGCTGGCAGCACTAATTTAAATTAAAAAAGGAAATGTCTCAGACAGCCCTATCAAATAACACCACTGTGAGATCAAACCCATGACCTCTGCCGCCACAGTCAGTGAAGCAACCAGTGGGCTACATCTCTATAGCTACTAACAGACCCCTGGCTGGCTACAGAAGGACTGCAGGTCACCACACAAACTGTCTGCTGTGGTTACCAGGATAGAGTTAACCCACCCGTACCCATGATGACCTGCACATGCAGATCAGCAGTCTACAGATGATCACAAGATGGGGTATGCACCCCCACAGCACCTCGGCCTGGTAGGGGGAACTGACCGTGTGTGTTACTGGCACAGAGTAGCTACAGACCGTCACATTGTGCGGGTACTGTGCTCACCCTGAGGGCGAGGTGGGGTGCCCAGCACCAGGTCCGCAGCACCTGCCTTAGCTGAGATAGGCTATGCTGCAGATCACCATCAGTGCCAGTGTGTGATAGGTAGTTCTTGCAAACACACCTAGGATACACCTGTGTCCATCTATATTTCCCAGTCATCTCTAGCCCTTGTGGACTATGATGCACCCAGAATAGTGCATATCCTGTGTGGGTGCCATGGTCACATGATTTAAGTGAAGGGGGGGTGTTTGGACCCATAGGTGGATTATGTAGCACCACCCAACCCACCCTCTGGGGCTCAGGGTGGGGGACAGGATCTCCCACCAACAGATCCACATTCTACATCCCTGCAATGGTGGCAGTAGAGGGGACCATCGACCCCAGTCTTGCTGGGGAACAGGCACCCTACAGAGCAGTCAATGCAGATCTGTAAACATCCATAAGGCAATAGCAGACAGACAGTAGGCCTGGAAATGCTCAGCTGCCCCACACCAATATCTGACATTCTCCAGCAGCAAGCACAGTGAGTCTCCAGCCACTGTACCTTACAAGGTGTTCCAGCCATACACATACAAACTGCAGACAGTCTGCTAGCTAGTCCATAGTGCAAGTTCCTGGAGAAAATGTGAGCGAGCAAGCGAGCACGCATGCACGCACGCACCAAGCAGATAAGTCTGTGATTGGGCCCCAGAAAACTGAACCCATAAATATCACTTGAGAGAAATACTATATAGCACTATGGGGGAACCTAGCCATGCCGTGATCACTGCTCAGTCAGGGTGAGAGTGACCTAGCAGCAGGACATGTTGTGGCCACCCTGTCCGTGCATGTGGTGGCCAGGCACTACAATGTCCCAGCCATTTCCCTATGCCCTGTGCAGATGCATCCTGCCCAGGCCACCCTGTCCGGGCCATACCCACAGAACCTTGCTCCTCATTATGCACATTGGCAGGCTAACACTGGAAACAGCGCAAGCAGTGTAGGCTGAGTAAGGTGTAGGCAGCCACAACACACTGGATAGACAGACACACACTCCCACACCTATGCCAGCATTGTGCAAATATAGAGGCTTTTGGCAGCTCTGGTCACCACACCAGTCCTGAGCACAGTGCAGGCATGGCTATGGTACGCAATACTGTTGAGGTCACTCCCCGGGGTGGTAAACACCGTCAGAAACCAAAACTGAAACACACTCCACAGATATCAGAAAAGTTGCTATGACGCAGCTCTATCAGCAAATTGTGATTAACTTAGGAATTGCTATCTGCCATTAATCATAGCAACCTTTTGATACATGTGTAACGTATTCCCAAGTTTAGGGTGGCATTGCTAAGGTATGCAAGTGCTAGTATTGGGAGATGCTGCTGCGCGCAGGGCCAACAGCCTGACTCTCCATGAGGCTTTGGATAGTGGAGCCCATGGGTGTGGGTATTTATGCCCCTGTTGGCCGTTGCTCTAGGGCAGAGGTTCCCAACTCCGGTCCTGGTGAGCCAAAAACTGTTCGGGTTTTCATGCTATCCATAATGAATATGCATGAGATACATTTGCATACCATGGGGGTGGCGCATACAAATGCAGCACAGGCATATTTATTAGAGACAGCATGAAACCTAAATGGTGTTTGGGCCTCCTGGACTGCAGTTGGGAAACTCTGCTCTAGGTATTGCACATGTTTATGGTGTCTGTGCTCTGTAGGGTAAAATATAGGCATTTCAGGCATGTTTATGTTATCTGCAAAAAAGGTTCCATCTTTATTACCACGGTTTAGTACTGGGTAAAATATGGGGACTGGGTTGGCAGGAGCCACAGCTGGGACTTGAACCTGTGACCTTCTGCTCATGAACACACTGGCTGTGTGTACTGCACCACAATGTTGTCACAGGGACAGTTCATTCCCTGGGGATACCATGACTGTTCGTCAGACAGACCCTGTCTGTTATAGTGCATGGCACCTACCTACACGGGGCTAGGCCATGGTCTGCTGTGGGCAGATGCCCCCTCTGCCACCAGCACCCCTCCGCCAACATGCTGACATGCCATTATGCCGGTGGTACTGGTGGTGCGCAGTCCCAGGCCATCCAGTATGCCGATAGGCAGCTGCCTATGGTGTGGGTTCTCAGGTAAGGGTGCCTACATGGACATGGGCGCTCCCCCCCCCCCCCCACCACCACCTGCCAATGTTATGTGCCCTTGGGGGTACCTGCTGGATAATCTCCCCTGTGACACTGTGGGACATACACTCATGCCCATGTTGGACCCTCGTCAGTTGCTGTCTTGCTGCTTTACAGTTTTGGCATCCCTATGTTTCACCTAGGCATCTGCCTAACACGCACAGTGCCCCAGCTGGACCACAGCATCTGCCACCTGCAGCCCTCTATATCCCATTTACAGCATCAGTACAGTTGCCCTTTCCTACGTGCCCACTCTGCTGTTACTGCACATGTGCATGCCATAACAAACCTGCCCAATATAGATGTGAATAAACCCTGATCAGCACTATTTCAATGTGGGATCATTCACTTTGTAGGGGGACAGAGAATGGACCCTTCCAAACATGATATCTTATTTTTTTAGCTTTGTCAGTGGTGTTGCTTTATGTTTATCATTAATATCACTTTTGGCCAGCTTGGTTATTGGGATTTTAAATGTGGTTTAGGTCATTTTCTATGTTTATTTGCCTTTTTGTTCCGTGCACATGTATCACTACTATCACGTTTTTGGGTTTCCCTGGCTTTGCTGTACATTGCTGACTGAAATGGTTTCTCTTTCCTTCAAATGTACCTTAACGCGAGGGTTTCACTGGCGTTACTGTTCAGACCCAAATTTCACAACGTTAGTGTGCCTGGAGCCTCTCCCCTCCCACTCTCCGCCCATTGACCCCTTCTCTGGGAAGCCTTACTCCACCCTTCAGAGCCGGATTTCACAGCGTTAATATGCCTTAACGCCGCAGGCGTATTATCGCTCGCTAAGTTAGCACGCAATAATGTTACTTTATCGCATGATAATAAAACCGCAGTGACGTTAAGATGGTTTAGTAAACATACCCCTTAGAGATAGTGGCTCTAAGGCTTTGCTAAGCACATAAGGAGGGGAGGGGGAGAGGAGAGTTATCTTTGTGGTCCTTTATAATAAGGACTGACAGAAGGAACAGAAACCCAAAGCCAGAAGGCATACTGTGTGGATCATGAGAGCCAAAAATTGTTATTAAAGTGCGTCTATTTATAAGAAAGCTGCTTCTTTTGGTTGCCATATTGTAAGAGACAAGAGCCCTCAGTAGGAAATGTATGCAAGACAGAAAAATTAGTTTGCAGAGGTCAGACTGGTCTTAGTTAAATAAAAGAGAGATCCTTGCTCTGTTGACCTTTTGCAATGCAAATGTCTTATGGAGCAAGCACAAACATAAATAAACCATTGACCACCTGAACATGCAAAATAAAGATAAGGACTGACATCAATATGTACTACCATAAAGGGGATAAAAGATGTCAGAAGATCAAGGTAAATTGCATTCTTGCATATGGTCTGTCATGTAAGAATAAATAAAGGGGATGAGCAGAAACCCACGTGTACTGCCTGAGCACAGCAGATAGGTCAATAACGTGGATGAGACAATGGTGCAGAGATGAGGGTTTTGGATTTGTTAGGAACTGGGGAACATTCTGGGGAAAGGAGGGGCTCTTCCGAAGGGATGGGCTTCACCTTAACTGGGATGGAACCAGGCTGCTGGCATTAACCTTTAAAAAGGAGAAAGAGCAGCTTTTAAACTAGATAATAGGGGAAAGATGACAGATGCCCAAGAGCGGATGGTTCGGAAGAACGTATCCTTGAAGGATACTACCAAAAGCAGAGAGGTTCCAAAAAAGAGTAAAGTAGCCCAAATGCCCTCGAGTATGGAGCAGACAGAGCTTAAAGATCCCAAATTACCCATGTCTACCAATAGCCAAATTAATATGAATAAAATACAGTCTCTAAAATGCTTGTATGCAAATGCCAGAAGTCTAAAAAATAAGATGGGAGAGTTAGAATATATAGCACTAAATGAGAGGTTATATATGATTGTCCTCCTTCCACCATGTCTCTGATATTCCAATCAGTGGGACACTGTGATACCTGGGTACAAACTATATCGTAATGATAGAGCTGATCAAATTGGTGGAGGGGTTGCGCTCTATGTTAGAGAGGGCATTGAGTCAGAAAGGATTAAAGTTTTGCAGGAAACAAAATTTGCTGTAGAATCTCTATGGATTGAAATTCCATGTAAAAAGGGGAAGGAAATGGCAGTAGGGGTGTACTATCGACCACCGGGCCAGAATGAACAAATGGATGATGAAATGCTCAAAGAAATCAAAGAAGCTAACAAACGTTACAGTGCAGTAATAATAATGGGTGAGTTCAATTATCCCGGTATCGACTGGGTCAGTGTCACGGCAGGACATGCTAGGGAGATAAAGTTCCTAGATGACATAAATGACTGCTTCTTGGAGCAGCTGGTTCATGAACCGACCAGAGGGGAAGCCATATTAGACCTAGTCCTTAGTGGAACACCAGATCTAGTGCAAGAGATAAGGGTGTTGGGGCCACTTGGCAATAGTGATCATAGCATGATCGCCTTTGATTTAATTAGTGGAGGAGGGATAGTACGGAAATCCACAGTACTACCTTTTAACTTTTGAAAGGGAGACTATGATAAAATGAGGAAAATAGTTAAGAAAAAACTAAAAGGAGCAGTTGCAAAGGTTAAAGACTTACATCAAGCTTGGGTGTTGTTGAAAAATACTATCTTGGCAGCCCAGACCAGCTGTATTCCACGCTTTAAGAAAAGTGGAAGGAAGTCCAAAAAACTGCCAGCATGGTTTAAAGGTGAGGTCTGAGAGACTGTTGTTGCCAAAAATGCATCTTTCAGGAAATGGAAAAAAGAGCCAAACGACGAAACCTGGAAACAGCACAAGCACCGGCAAGTCAAATGCAAGGCATTGATAAAGCAGGCAAAGGGAGAATTTGAGAAGAAGCTTGCTGTGGAAGCAAAAACGCAAAATAAAGATTTTTTCAAGTACATTCATAGCAAAAAACCTGTGAGAGAGTCAGTTGGTCCATTAAATGATAGAGGAGTTAAAGGGGCACTAAGAGGCGACAAGGCGATAGCGGAGAGATTGAATGAATTCTTTGCTTCGGTCTTTACTGAGGAACATGTAGGGATGTTACCCATGACTGAAGTGGTATTTAAAGGTGCGGAAGAATTGAAGGAAATATCGATACATCAGGAAGATGTATTACAGCTATTAGATAAACTGAAGAGTAGCAAATCACCTGGGCCGGATGGTATACATCCAAGGGTGTTGAAAGAACTGAAATATGAGATTGCAGACCTGCTATTAGTAATCTGTGAACTATCATTAAAATCATCTCTAATACCTGAAGATTGGAGGATTGCCAATGTAACATCAATTTTTAAAAAGGGTTCCAGGGGTGATCCGGGAAACTACAGATCACCGGTGAGCCTCACGTCAGTACCAGGAAAAATGGTAGAAACCATCACAAAGAATAAAATTACTCAGCATGTAGATAGTCATGGCCTAATGGGAGACAGCCAACATGGCTTTAGACAAGGAAGATCTTGTCTTACTAATCTGTATCGGATTTTTTGAAAGTGTGAATAAACAGGTGGACAAAGGTGAGTCAGTTGATATAGTGTATCTTGACTTTCAGAAAGCCTTTGACAAGGTCCCTCATCAGAGACGTTTGGCAAAACTAAAGAGTCATGGGATAGGAGGCAGTGTACTACTGTGGATCAAGAACTGGTTAAAAGACAGAAAGCAGAGGGTTGGGTTAAATGGCCAATTTTCCCAATGGAGAAAGGTGAATAGTGGTGTACCCCAGGGATCTGTGCTGGGTCCGCTGCTTTTTGACATATTCATAAATGACCTGGAAAGTGGAATAACGAGTGAGGTTATCAAATTTGCAGATGACACAAAACAATTTAAAGTTGTTAAAACCCAAGAGGATTGTGGAAAATTGCAAGAGGATCTTGATAAATTAGAAGACTGGGCATCAAAATGGCAGATGAAATTTAATGTGGACAAGTGCAAAGTTATGCACCTAGGGAAGAACAACCAAAACTATGGCTACACAATGCAAGGTTCCACATTAGGAACCACCACCCAGGAAAAAGATTTAGGCGTCATTGTGGATAACATGTTAAAACTCTTGGCCCAGTGTGCAGCGGCAGCCAAGAGAGCAAACAGAATGCTAGGTATCATAAGGAAAGGAATGGAAAATAAAACAAAAGATATTATAATGCCTCTATATCGTTCCATGGTGAGACCGCACCTTGAATATTGTGTGCAATTCTGGTCGCCGTACCTTAAAAAGGATATAGAGTTATTAGAAAAGGTTCAGAGAAGAGCCACCAAAATGGTAAAGGGGATGGAAGCATACTCCTATGAAGAAAGGCTAAAAAGGTTAGGGCTCTTTAACCTGGAAAAGAGACGGCTGAGGGGAGATATGATAGAAGTCTATAAATTAATGAACGGAGTGGAACGAGTAAACGTAGATCGATTGTTTACGTTATCAGAATATTGAAAGACTAGGGGACATGCAATGAAGCTACAGAGTAAACTATTTAAGACTAATAAAAGAAAATATTTTTTCACTCAACGTGTAATCAAACTCTGGAATTTGTTACCGGAGGATGTAGTAAAGGCTGTTAGTGTAGCTGGGTTTAAAAAAGGTTTGGACAAGTTCCTGGAGGAAAGGTCCATAAACCATTATTAAGAAGGGACCCAGGATATCAATGCTTGACCCAGTACAAGCACTGCGGAACCTGTGTCTTTTGGGGAAACTGCTAGGTACTGTCGTGAGGGCATCCCCTGGTGACCATTCGAAGTATGGGCGTGCTGCACGATAGAAATTATTTAGGGAGCGTGATGAAATGTAAGGTCCACGAATGGCGAATGGTCTTACTTATTTCCAGCTTCCTATGAGAGCTCAATAATCAAACCAAGTGTAGGGAAAACAAGGCTTTATTCCCCGTCGGTGCAAGGGTTCAAATAAGACATTGAGAACTCAAAAGAATGTCCTTTGTTTCAAAAGGTACCAGTATTAACAAGCTGACTAATTGTTAAACTCCACAATTAGTGCAAGGGTTAATCAGAGGAATTCACTTCATTCCAACACAATAAGAATTAGACAAACTTCTTCTCAGTTATACAGTGGCTACAGATTCTAGGCTCGTGGCCATGCACAAACCACAATCCATTTCTTCTGGTGGAGGAATGGGAACAGCATTTATATATTCAATTTCCATGGATTCTGCTCCACTACCTTCATCATCAGAGTAGTCACTGTCCCTGTCTGCTACAGGTCTACGTGAAGTGTCCCTAGGCTCTTGCCTCCAATAAGACTGTGTTTTAAGTTCTCTGGGAATTTTCTGAAACCACCCTGGTTTCTTCTTCCTTGCAAACTGAGTATTTGTTTTAGCAGTGCCTCTAGGAGTTAAGCATTCAGTATCATGAATAAAGCTTTCATACCTGGAGCCTCTGTGGTTTGAATCTGTGGAGCTTTTTCTCCCAGAAACGTTTCTCCTGCAACAGGTTCTCTGCCAACAGGCTCTAGGCAGGGCTGTGCTTTCTGGCAGCTTGGTAAAACCTGGTGTGGATTCAACTTTATGCTTCGGCAAGAACTTAGCTTTGTCAGAAACTGCTTTTCCTTTGGTGCCTGGTAAAACTTGACTAGTATTTCCCAGAGACTGCAGGCTTTCCTCCAAACCTATCTCTCTGATTCTCTGGATACGTCTCTTTGCTTTTGAATCAGGAACGTTGCTGGAACAGGGAGTGGCACACTCTCTAGCCTTAGTGCTTTCTCCAGCAGACTCCCTCTGAACAGCTGCTCGCTTAGCCTGGCCCTTCTGAACTCCACCTTTGTGAACTCTGTTCCTTTGGGCTTGCTCAGGTAGGATTCTTTCTCCAAGTCCTTCTCCTTCTCTTAGAGCTGCTCCTTCCCTCAGAGCTGTTCCTTCTCTCTGTCCTCTTCTTTGAGATGTTCCTCTCTTCTGTCCTTCTCCTGGACCTGTTCCTCTTAGTAGAGATGTTCCTCTTTTCTGGATCCGGTTCCAGTTCTGCCCGTCCTCTGGAGCTGTTCCTCTCAATAGAGGTGTTCTTCTAAATAGAGGTGTTCCTCTCAATAGAGGTGTTCCTCCCAATAGAGGTGTTCCTTCTTTGCTAGCTTTCAGCTTCTGCTTATAAAGGAATCTTTCCTTTGAAACTCCCGGGCTCATTCCCAGGTGCAAGTCATTAGCTCTCTTAGGCTCATTAGCTCCTGTATGATCATTCCTGCCCCCTCTAGCTGTGCCTTGAGGTAACTGCACATCAAGATTTCTCTGAGAAACAGGGTTTCTTTTCAGGTTTGAATCTTTATTGATACCCACTTCATGACAGTACGTATGACCTAGATTGACCACTGTTGGAAACAGGATACTGGGCTTGATGGACCTTGGTCTGACCCAGTATGGCATATCTTATGTTCTTATGTTCTTAACACTGTATTAGTTAGCCAATAAGATGCAAGGGGTAGGGGCTTACTGATTTGACAAATGTACAAATGTCACTGAAATATGTCAAAGTGTGTACTCATTTATCAAGAAATATGATATTTTACTACCCCTTCTTGCAAGACTGTAATAAATAAATAAAAGGAAATCTTTGGTTTCACTGAGGTGTCTGTTATTGTGATAAAATTATTATTGTTTATTACAGTTACATTCTAGCTTCATTGTGTGTCCTCTAGTCTTTTTACTTTTTGATGGTGGGGCCGCCCCTGAAACTGTATTTGCTTTGTTCTGTTGCTGCAGTACCCGTGGGTCCACTATGATTTTTATACTTGGCTGTGCAAGTTCATCATCTACTGACATGTTTATGCTTTCCTGTACATAGTTCTCTACTGTTGATCACTCATTTTTGCCCTCGGTTAAGGTTGTGTGAGACTTGCCATGTTTATCCCATATGCTTTGGGACCAATACTGAAGGGCATCTGGTGGCTGAGGCGAATAGAGGCATGGGAGTAATGTCATTGAAACCTGAGCTTTTCACTGGTTCTTTGTCTCCACCAATCTGCTGGTAAAAAACACAACATAAGAACATAAGATATGCCATACTGGGTCAGACCAAGTTCCATCAAGCCAGTATCCTGTTTCCAACAGTGGCCAATCTAGTTCACAAGTCCCCAAAAGACACAGGTTGCACAATGCTTGTATTGGGGCAATTAGTGGATTTCCCAGGTTCCCTTTAATAAAGGTTTATGGACCTTTCCTCCAGGAACTTGTCCAAACCTTTTTTTAAACCCGGATACACTAACAGCTTTTACTACATCCTCCGGTAACGAATTCCAGAGTTTGATTACACGTTGAGTGAAAAAATATTTTCTCTTATTAGTCTTAAATAGGTTACACTGTAGCTTCATTGCATGTCCCCTAGTCTTTTTATATTTTGATGACATAAACAATCGATCTACATTTACCAATCCACTCCATTCATTAATTTATAGACATCTAGCATATCTCCCCTCAGCCGTCTCTTTTCCAGGTTGAAGGGCGCTAACCTTTTTAGCCTCTCTTCATAGGAGAATCCTTCCATCCCCTTTACCATTTTGATGGCTCTTCTCCATACCTTTTCTAATACCGCTATATCCTTTTTAAAATATGGCAACCAGAATTGCACACAATATTCAAGGTGCAGTCGCATCATGGAACAATACAGAGGCATTATAATATCCTTTGTTTTATTCTGCATTCCTTTCCTTATGATTCCTAGCATTCTATTTGCTTTCTTGGCTGCTGCTGCATACTGGGCGGAGGGTTTCAACATGTTACCCATGATGACACCTTAATCATTTTTCTGGGTGGTGGTTCCTAATGTGGAACCTTGCATAGTGTGTAACCATAGTTCAGGTTGTTCTTTCCTAGGTGCATAACTTTGCACTTGTCCACATTAAATTTCATCTGCCATTTGGATGACAAGTCTTCCAATTTATCAAGGCCCTCTTGTGATTTTTCACAATCCTCAAGAGTTTTAGCAACTTTGAATAATTTTGTATCATCTGCAAATTTGATTACCTCACTCGTTATTCCCATTTCCAGGTCATGTATGAATATGTTAAAAAGCAGTGGACCCAGCACAGATCCCTGGGGTACTCCACTATTCACTTTTCTCCATTGGGAAAATTGGCCATTTAGCCCTACCCTCTGCTTTCTATCTTGTAACCAGTTTCTGATCCACAATAGTACACTGCCTCCTATCCCATGACTTTTTAATTTTGCCAAGATTCTCTCATTTGGGACCTTGTCAAAGGCTTTGTGAAAGTCCAGATACACTATATCAACCGACTAACCTTTGTCTACCTGTTTATTCACACCTTCAAAAAAAACATTAGTAAGACAAGACCTTTCTTGGCTAAAGTCATGTTGGCTGTCTCCCATTAAGCCATGACTATCTACATGGTCAGTAATTTCATTCTTTATAATGGTTTCTACCAGTACAGACGTCAGGCTCACTGGTCTATTTTTTCCTGGATCACCCCTGGAACCCTTTTTAAAAATTGGCTTTACATTGGGCACCCTCCAATCTTCAGGTATTACAGATGATTTTAATGATAGGTCACATATTACTAATAGCAGGTCTGAAATCTCATATTTCAGTTCTTTCAACACCCTTGGATGTATACCATCTGGTCCAGGTGATTTGTTACTCTTGAGTTTATCAAATAGTTGTAATACTTCTTCCCGGTGTATCAATATTTCTTTCAATTCTTCTGCAGCATCACCTTAAAATACCATTTCAGTCATGAGCAACATCCCTACATCTAATGGACCAACTGA